>SMMW01000058.1:0-600000 GCA_004794655.1 Marisa cornuarietis
ATTCTTTTCCTATTCTTGCACTTAGATCCCAGAGTATACGAATATAAAATTCGCCAAATCGTTCGAAATGATCAAGCACACATATTTATATCATCGATACTCCATTAAAAATCTCTGCGTCGTTATATGACGAATTTGTAGGAGGGAGGTAAACACTTGTCACCATGATAATGAATATTTATATAGCGCTTTTTCAACGATTTGCTCAAAGCGCTTTACAGAAATGATTTACAGAAGTAAACTGAATCACCAACAAACATGCACTCATATTCACATATAACAGACACAACAACAAAAGTCTGTTTCTTCCTTCCCTCAGCATGATGGGGTTTTCTTTCGACCACTAAATGTACAAGAGAGAACTTGACAATGATCGGTCGTCAGTTGAAGTTGTGTCCCATGGTCTCTGTCCGCCGATGAGTACGAAATTAATTGTCTGTTAAAACTTCGATTTCTGCGGTAGCCAGTGTCGCGAGCCTAGTGGAACAGGCACGTGAGAGGGACGGAGGATCGCCCACTACACTTTTGACTATTCTGACATCCCCGCGACATGTACGTGCACGAAATACGCTTGTATAAAAGTTTAATTGTTAATAAAGTCGAGAGCTTATGTATTTACACCAAGAATTAAAGAAAACGTATATATAAATATATATAACTAGCTAATTGTCTAAGGCGTCCCGTTTACATCCTGACCACTAATCCAAATAACATGTAAGTCAACACTACTCACATTCGCAAGCCACGTCTGGTTACGCACTGATACAACGCTTAGCTTTGACACAGAATTGTTCTTGACTTCGTGGAACGGAACTGCCCTTTGCTGCGTGGAAGAGAATAGCCCTTTGTTGCATGGAGGGCCCTCTCTACATTCCGTATAGTGCACTAACTGTTGATCTCTGTTACTTGTCAATGGGTTCATGTCGCCTCAAGACCCGAGACATATATTATTGTAGGGAACTGAGACGACCGCTCACGTTAACAGTCCCCTAACACCAGTATGTGTCCCCTTCCATCACCACTAGGCGTGTGGCTGCTGTTCATAGAGCAGAATAGTGCCTACTGTTTGACTCTGTCACCTGCACTCTACAGTACCTTTCAGACGAGTCAGTAACTGAATATTAAAACAACAACCACAATTTGAATTTAAAGAAGCAAATATAATTTGAAGAGAAAAAAAATTAAAATAAAAACATATGTATACAAAGCAGCTCTCAATGACTAATTTCACAGTCCCAACACAGTTTCGTTCATTGTCTTATAATATCCACTGGTCTTTATATCGATGTCACCACTCGTAAATAACACAAAGTCACCACTTATAATAATCCAAAGTCACCACGTATAATAATCCGCTAACTTCTGCAGGTACCGCTGTTTTCCCAGTAGTCAGTGGTAATCCAATAAAACCGTAGATGAATCAGGTAGATACATCAGAAACCCCGCCAGAAGAAGAACAAACGAAGAAAACAAAGAAGAAGAAAAAACCTGGAGAGAATATAACCAATATTTTTAAAATTAGTAATTTCAAAACTAAAACTCTCCACAACTAATACTACTTTTTACCCCATCTTCATCCTTAAAATATACACATATAATATCACTCTCATCCAAACAAAAATTTCCCCATTTCAAAAAAAAAATCAAAACACCTCCTCACCGATTTACAACCAACAACAAAAATCGACATAAATAAACACTCACCTCAACAGGTTCAATATGACAGACACTGAACAATCCGTCAGGACTTGTTCACAAAACACAGCCGGTCAAGCCCTACACACCACAAGTCTGTTGAGGACTTGTGAACAGCCAGTCAAGGCTTAAACACCGCAAGTCTGTCGAGGACTAGCGAACAAACAGCCATTCAAGGCTTCTCCTCCAAGTCTGCTCCAGACTTGTTTTCCCCCCAGCAACAGTCTGATCAGGACTATTACTTTGTCCCTCCGGACACCTGGAGAACGCCGATGAGACTAACTACTCTGTCCTCTCAGGACATATTTTAATAACGAGGAACTGCTCTTCCTCCTTTGCTCTCATCAAAAAAAAAACAAAAAAAAACAACAACAACAAAAAAACTTTATCACCATAAAACAATGGAAACAAAGAAACCCCCATCACTCTCTCCTTTCGTCACTATTTTTTCAAAACAACTTGTCAACACAAGTTAATCAAGCGGCCGGCCGGCCATCACGGCACGGCACTGACTCACCCACTCAGACCTCACACCGATAAACACATGAACTCTTCCGCTCACACCTCCCCCCTTCCAGCTCCGTTCCCTGTCCCCTTTCGGGATAAATAAAAAAAAATATTTTAAAACAGCAGGTTTGTGACAGACTCGAGTAACTTATCACCACAGATTAAGCTTCCAGAGCAGAACGACGACTGGCAGGGTAATTTATTCAACTGTCTTGAGTGGGCTTATACACCTCTTGGCAAGCTGTGCTGAGGTGGTCACTATACCGTCCCATCTCTAGTGCTAGCAACTTCACACTCGCAGCAGAGACTTGAATTAAACCAGACTTGCCGAAGTCTCTCTTTACGACTTGTATTCTTCAAGAGTCTGACGGTGAAGCCCTTGTTCGGGGTGCAGCACAATGCTAAATCGGAGGTTTCAGAACCTTCATGGCATCCGACTGGTCATTCATTCTCAAATCTAAATTCAATTATCTAAGTAACTTTGAGAAAGCCAATCACGCATCGTAGCTAATACAAGACAAAGTCACTCAGCCTTTAACATCCCTTATAGTTACCTGAGATCACCTCACTGACCCTGTCAAATCAACTGGTCCCATACAAACTGTTCTTTTCTTTCGCACTAGTATTTTGCAATTCGTTCAGCTTGTTGTCACTGTGCTCTTTTGATCACTGCACGATCTCTAAAATAATTATAATTAACGAAAATTGACGACCCCCACATAGGAAACGTAGCTTCAGCCACTTCAGGTTGGTGTGCTAGACGCGATTATAAGTAAATGATCCCGAAATTTGGATCAGACGAAAGACACTATATGTACAACTAATAATACTAAATACTACTAGTCATAGTATCTTTGATCAGACATAATTTAGAACGTCGGCATTATCATTTAAGCCTAATTTAATTACCATTTGATTTTTCTTTTCAGAGAAACAAATAGTACGTAATTAAACGAGGAAAATAAACCTTAATCGAACGCTGACCGAGAAAAATGTGTGCGTGTTGTTAGCTAACGACCTCGCAACCTGAAGAAAGAGAGGTTAGCTATAGTTTGTAAGTTATTCGATGACAATGATTATGCATGTAGCTATCGAGGGTTTCCCCGAGAGCGAAAGTAGAAACTTATTCTTGACATTAGGCAGCAAATGAAATTTCCCTAGCAATGCCAGTATGTGAAATCGGTGTAAAAACAAGGAAATTGCAAATATTTAAAGCTCTTTGACCTGTAATTATAGTCTGCTTGTTCCTATTGAGCTCTTTGCTTCTTGTCTCCACACAGACACCTACTGCGGTAGCTGCAAACTATAGACTTTTACAAGGGAAGCTACTCCCTAACGGAAGGTAGACGCATAAGAGTAGCGCAGTTTGTACATGGGAAGAACAGTTCGCACAGAATAGAAAAACAAAATATTTGTTCCCTGAAGCAGAAGGCCATAACATTGAATGACCACAGAAAATCTACTTTCTGGCACGGCCCACTACAAAATTCCTCCGTTACTGCGGCCATGCACTACACGCTGGTCCGCACAGCTATTAGGCTCCGGCACGATGCGTATCACGTGGTACACAATTTAAGGGGCGTGGCTCAGCTGGCGGACAAACAAGCCTCCACGCCATTGTGCGAAGTATTAGAAGCTGTCGGTATTGGCGGCATTTTCTCGACATTATGGACAATTCATCAGTACCACAACAATAGGTGTCGTATAGGCAGAATGTGGACATGCAAGCTTTGTCTAGATATAAAGCAAAAATAGATGCAATTGATGCTGGCCCATACGAACTGCCCAAGCACCTATTTTCGTTCGATCACAACGATCTGCCGTGCACCAGAAATGAAGATATTGTAGAGTACCTTGTTTTCACGAAAAGTAGTTAAACGATAAAAGAGTTTAATAAGACTTTCAAGTCTACACACGCTTACAACCAGGTGACATCGGGATTTGTTCACGATTTGAAGACATTCATCCTACAACGTTCTAAAAACACATAGTGATGGGAAAGGTAAACAAAACATTATTTGACAACTCCTAATTTCACTATAAGACATTATTTAGATATATCATTATGAAGACTTTTGGGACATTCTATTTTTCATTGATTTTAGTTTTTCATTTGCACAAATGTGAGACAATTGAGTTTTTCAGATAATTGTGAAAATCAAAAATTTAATGTACTTAATGACAATGTCCGATAACACAAAATGAATTTGTGAAATAACATACAAGAAAACATTGAGACTAAGGGTTTTCAATATTTTTTAAAACAAACTTGCTTACTTGCTAAGAAAAAGGACATTTTTGGAATAATTGGTATTAGTTAAACCACATATTCTGCAGGTTGTAGTGGACTTTTGTTCAAATAATGTCAATCCCTCAGAGTGGGTGTATTATTGTCATTATCATTTTGTAATCACACAACATTATCAGTTTAATGTCATTTTACAGGTGTACCACTCTCAACGCATGAATGACAAGCCTCTTGAACCATGGTTCATAGCTGATCCTGAGCACATTAGTATTAAATATAGTGCTTTTGGTTACTTGCTATATTTTATTTGTACATTGGCACTGTGTGCATGTGCATGCTAGCATAGATACCAACTGATAATAAGAATGACTATTTTTTTATGTTTCCTGATCACAACATGCAAGGATTGTTTATTCAAAATACAAGTCACAAACCTTACAGACATAAGACAAATTTATAATATCAAAATGACAAAGTAAGACATGGACATAGGATGCATGAAAACAGCATGGAAAACAAGAATGAAGCATTGCATAAACATCACCTATTTTAAAGTAACAAACATCAAGTCATAACTCAAAATCTAGATGGAATCATCACTGTAAGTTGATGCCAAATTGCAACGGGGCACTTGGCATTTCAAACTGCAAATTGCACAACACAACTTTATAATTATGAGTCCCTTTCCCCTCTACTTAATTCTCCATCAATGTCATTACTAATGACAGCAACTGCAGTTACCTCAACCCTTACAAAACAACAGGACACAACTAGAGCACAGCAGACAAACACCACCTTGTCTAAATCTGTCATACCATTTTCATCAAGACTTAATAATGGCAATGACAATGCGGAATCCAAAATAGTGTATTTCTGCCTCACTGTACCAATCACGTGGTCCACATAAATGCGAACATTAGCTAACTTACTGGTTGATTCCACTTCAAATGAAGACAGTTATTTCTTGCCCCTTGTAAAGGCTGGGGTTTTAACTTCTGCACACCTTAAAACAGTCTAGCTGATGTACGTTGGGAAATAAAAAACAAGTGTGATAACAAATCAAAAGGTAAATTCAGACCCAATCTCATTAGAGTTAAAACCTGCTGAAACTTTGACAGCATATTGTCTTTCACATTTTTTTCATCCATGTTTACAAGAGCTAAGAGCACAACCATATTTGGCAACCCTGTGTAAAACCTAATTCTGTCCAGGTTTTGGTGATAACAATTTTCGGTGTGCATCTCTTTTTCACAAATTTTCCTTTTCAATGTAGCATTTTCTGTTGTATACTGGTTAATGAGATCATTTAGTTGGCTAATATAATCCATCGTGATATCTGTCTGTGTCTCTTTCTCTTCGTATTGCACCTCAATCTGCTGCTCAGTCTCCATCTCCTATAAATTGGCCAAAGAATCTGCCATACATTCTCTTTTGATCCTCTGTCTGAGGCGTTGATATTATTTTGGATTTGTCTTTTTTCTTTTGTTACCTAAGTTGATACATGGCCTCCATTCAGAATTTGTAAGATCATGGGAATTTGCTGGCTTTCCTGTAAGTGATAAAAAAAAGAACTTTATGAAGACGTCTTCATTTCTAACATGCACACACGTACACTATCGCGCACACTGTCAATGTTTCTCGTCATTAAACATTACCTTACCCTTTCTTTAACAATTTTGGGCCAAATGAAAAAAAAGCACATTCACAACTACTGACCTGAGAGAAAGTGAATGGAGCAAACACGATGCCATGGTTTTGCAGTGCTTTCTGTAATCTCTTTCCTACGAATCTGACTCAGCCATTCTCGTCGCTGATTTGAAATTAAGTTTTTCTCTTCCTCACTGGATTTTTTTTTACAACTGGAATTCGAAAAAATCTTACATGTTTGTCTCGTTTGCTGCGATGACTGCAGCCAACGATACAGCAAAAATTCACCATTTTTATAGGTTCGAAACGTACAGACCCCGATCAAAACAACGCTGGGCATACGGCTTGTGGAGGCTAGTTGTCCGCCACGTATGTTTCGGTGACGTCACGCGCCGGAGCCTAATACCTGCTACGCAGTTGGATCGACTCCAAAGAGTTCAAAACACAGCCGCCAGGATTGTCACCCGTGCAAAGTCATCCACTGAGCACATCACGCCTATCCTACAGAGCCTTCACTGGCTCCCAGTGAACAAGCGCATTGATCACAATTTCGATTGCACAGTCCTGCATGTTTAAAACTGCTCCTGAATATTTACAAGAGGTAGTTCCTCCTTACCAGCCGTCACGTGGTCGGCGCTCTGGCTCCCAGTCACGCTTCTGTCTCCCTGTAGTGGAAGATACAAACAAGAAGCGCACTGGAGCCAGGGCCTTCAAAAACGTGGCACCTAAACTGTGGAATGCTCTGCCATCGTCATTGTCCACCATCACCTCAGCAACCACGTTTCGAAAAAGACTGAAGACCCATCTGTTTATTTAAGACGGACTTAAACAACCAAGCAACACTTCTGTCTTTATTTTTTACTTTCTTGGTGTTTATCTATTTATTTACTTTATTTTTTATTTTTTTTATTTATTTTGTTTTTGCTGCGCAATGAGCATTCTTCCGAATGGATACCTGCGCATTACAAATGGACATCATCATCATCAGCTGCAGCTCATGGTAGTGTAATTAACTGTGCTGTTGTGCATCTATGCAGACGGCATTCATTTTGAAAACACACGGAACTCTTTGTTTTGAGACAATTATTATTCTCATGTCTGTGTGTTTATATTTTGAGCGCCTTGAGTGAGTTGAGTCTGGCTAATGCTGGAAAAAGGCGCTATACAAATGTTCTATTTATTTATTTATTATATTATTTTAACTTTTGTTTTACAGCATTTACATACAGCTGCATAAAATCACAAATGCCTATAATATTTATTAAATGACACAGGAAATAACATTGCTAATTTTTTCACCTTTACTTTTATAAGATGAAGATCCTTGATTTCAACGTGGACTGTCTCTGATCCAATTATCTTGGTAAACAAGTATATGCCTCTAAAGAGTTATATTGTTTCCTTTGCTCCTTGGTATACCATACATATCTGTAAATGTTCATGAAATATAGTAGCAAAAATCATATACAGATTTAAAATCTCTTAAGCTCAGCAACAAGCGAAACAAAACAGGTCATTTCACCCGCATTTACCAAGTTTTTATCGAGGTAAATCAAATCACATTTACCATTTTCTATAGATAAAATGACTAAGTATTCAAATAGCCTTTTTTCACATATTTAAAAGGAATAATTCAATAGTTCATATTTTTATTAATTTTGGCAAAGAAGAGAGTTTTGTTTGGAGCAGATTATAAAATAACGAAAAAAATAGAGACAAATCCAGGTAGAACCAAGAGCGAAAACAGCATAAACGGAAAACGAGCAGACGAAATTTGGTGCATGCGCACTGCCGGTGCACCCCAACTCTCGCTACTTGTCTGTGGACTTGTCTTATCGTCCGGGAGTTCCTTCAACGGAAGTTAGACCGCACACATAATCTTCGTCGCATATTCTGTTATCTAATACAAAGTCATTAAAATAAATTAAGGTACAATATAAAAAAATACAAGAAAATACAATAAAATGGGGCTATTACCTAATGAAACAAAATTTTTCGATTTCAATAACTTCCGAAGAGATCAGTCCGTGATGGCGGATGACTCGATCTTTAGCATTGCGGTGTTAAATTGTAAGACGCGTGTATATTGTTAAGCTCGTGAATAACTTCACGGGGAATGAGTGAAACATCAGCAGGAGGTAAGACAAAGTCTGCAGACAAAAATGAGAAAAGCACAACTAGTAAATCAACAACTGGAGGGTCTGAAAACTTACGATCCAACTTAAACGAAACTACTTCATCTACTACAGATAAAATGCTAGCGATCGAAGCGAAAGTCAGACCACCGGAGAGGAAATCTTCACCTAAACGAATTACAAGAAACACAAATATAAAACCGGGACGAGACAAAGTAAGACGTGAAGATGACCGGCGGCCTACTGGACCTAGCTCAGGAAGAGGCAGACGAAGTGATGGCACATATACCCGTGGTGGATCAGCTGTTTCACACGGACATATGGGAAGTTTAACAGGTTCACCAACACCACAGTCAAATACAAGAGAAAACTCAAGTCAACTAGAGAGAAAACCACAAGGTAATGAAACGACCAGGTATTATTTGTCCTATTTATAATATCGCCAGCTACAGTCATGCAAATTTCATATTACATTAGTAAATCAGGCAGTGGAAAATAAATTGATAATGCCGGCATATTGGGGAGCATTGCATCAAGTGTTTTTTTCATCATGTATATGCTTAAAGATATAAACGAAATTTACTGTAAAAACTTATTTTGAATCAGTATCAGTTTGGATTGTAATCCTGGTTTATTCGAATTACATCTACTTAGGCCTACATAAATGGACTTTTTCTTTCACCATGACTAATTTTTTTAAACAAAAGTAGTTTGGTGTTGTCAATGCTTCATATTTTAAAGGGGAACTATATGGTAAAATTCAGTGAAAATATCTGTTGAAGGCAATGTATTCAAATTATATACAGATTTTAGGAAAGCGTTATGGCTGATGGATTTATTAAACTAATATTCAACAGATTAAATATACGACTGCATAGCATGTTGAAAGAGTAACTTCTTCCTGGCCTTTTATGTCACTAAATTTGCTTTATGTATGACATTATGGGAGTATGTCCAAGCAATGGAGTCACTTTACCCCTACTTACAGAAGTACAGCTTTACAGATTTTTAATAATGTTCTTTTTTTAAATTATCCGCTGTACATAAACTAAGAGAATTAGAAATGAACTCATTTTCCACATTAACATTTATTCAATCATTAAAAGAGCAGTGACTTTAGTGAGTTAAGGACTGGCTTGGAACCAGTTTTAAAAGTTACTTTGGAATACAATATATTTATGCTTATTTTCTCATGTTCATTATCTTAATCACAGAGCAACAGGTTAACCACTTGTTTTGTTGATCTTATGTGTGGTTGAGTGGTTTTTAAATTACAGTCTGATTTGTTCCCTCCCCCCAAAAAACCGAGAATGGAAGTAATACTGGGCATATATCTTGCTGACCCAAATCTGTACATTGAATCTTAAAGTTTTGTTAGAAACATGTATTAAATAAAGGAAGTAGTATATGTAATCCAATGACCAATCAATTTAATAAGTTAACCAAGTCAACAACCCAGAGATAAAAGGACTTAAATGCTGCTATATATTGACTTAACCAATGTCAAGAGCTGAAGTAGTGAGGCATATCATTAACCAAGAGTGGTAGAATCGTAATTTCATAGTTCTTGAAGTTAGGAAAAAGATCTAATGTGTTAATGGGATTGTATGCAGTTTAGGCAGCTAGTTCACTGTAAAATTAATATTTGATAGTCTAATATGAACTTTAACAGAGAAAGTTGTGTAGACAAGCTAGTCTTTGTTTTGCATTTTTTTTCTTCACCCCGGCCACCTGGATTATGTTCAAAGCTGCATACATATACAAACAGAAAAAAAAATAAAGCTGTATTTTACAAGCTTCTTGAACTGTCTGTCAGACTTCTCTTTTCAAGCCTATTTTTTTTCTTTCTTAAATCAAAACTGAAAACAACACACATAGGCAGATTTTACTAATTTCTTAATAGATGTGTTTGCGTGGGCTTTCCAATCTTCCAGCCTCTTTTTGAGTAATTTAAAATTATTTTATAATTTTAGACTCTGGCAAGGCATTCCTGGATGAGTCCAAGCTATCTAAGCTGATGAGACGCATTTTCAGTAGTGCAGATCGGGAGAGACGACTAACAGCTGCCCGAACACTGAAAGACTTTATCATGTCACCTGAAGGGAACAAGGTAGATTCATACTTTTATGTCAGGGGTGGGAAATGTCAGGCCTGCAGACCATATATGGCCCGAGAAATCGTTTGATCTGGCTCTACTGGGGGAGTTAAACTACGTCTTGACCAAATATAGCAGGCTAATTTTTCAGTTGATAATTTTGCATGGCCCACAAATGATCTTAAAAATATGCTAATGACCCTCGGAAGAAAATGGTTTCCCATCCCTGTTTTAAGTAAACATTGTTTTGCTTGTGTAATACTGCTGTCAAGGTCCCAATAATAACTAGAAAAAAGAGACCAGAGTGTACAAAAAAAACCCCTGTTATAATCTATTACTCTTGTCACTGTTTTAAAAATATTTTTTCCTTCAGGACACTTTTGTAACATTTGCATTTGCAGGCGTGTTCCAAAGAAGCTCATGATATCCTTGGAACTCTTCAGAATGTCTTCTTTGAAAGGTAAGTACAGTTGAATCTGGTTACTTGGACCAATGGTTAATCGGATTAGCCACTTATTCGGATCAAATCCTAAAGAACTGAAACAAATCCTATTACATAAGCCTAATATTACGACTTCTTCGCTCTTCTTCTGACACCAAGCTTCAGTGAATCCCACTAAGACAAAGACGTATGGACAGATCTTTCTCATACCAAGCCCCATCAACTTGGAACAGATTAGCCATCAGCCTTCGACACTCTGATTTTTTAACTACCTTTAAGTCCAAGATTTAGACGCATCTTTTCAGAATGACAACTTTACTGTGACCCTGTCCTGACATGAGCATGCATAACCTGTGTCTATAATTTACTTTGTGTATGAGTGAGTATTTTGTAGAAGTTCACGAGTCTGTTATATGCAAATATGGTACATGATTGTTGACGATTTAGTCTATGTATGATTTATGTAAAGCACTCAGCGCAAATTTTTAGATAGACGCTATGCAAATCCTTGTTATAATTATTATTATTAATATATTTCAATTACTTGGACCAAAATTCCATTTAATTGGACCAAAGAATGTGAGAGTGAATAAGAAAAAGAAGCCACAAGTCATCCACGGAGAGCAGATGTAAAGTGAGTCAGCGACATATGGGATGATTCCTGGGTTCCCCAGGAGAATTTATGTTTTAGTCAAAGGTCAGGAAGTCCGAAAAGTTGTGTTGACAAGAGCAAAACCAGTGGGAGGTGATCACACCCACCATTTTCTTTCCTAAAAGGGACCACCCAGTAGCCGGCAGCAAGGTTATTGGATCCCATCTCTGCTTTTCCGCGAAGTGAAGTCAAGTGTAAGCAAAAGTGTCTGGCATCACGTGCAGGGAATTCCCTCCTGTCAATAATGATTAAAGTTTGCTCCTGTCAATAATGATTAAAGTTTGCTCGAGAAAGCTATCCTTTCACCACACATTTGCTTCAGAAAAGTCTAACTTGATCTCTATTGGATGCTTTTAGTGCCGAAGCTTTGAATGGCGAGGATTTTGTCTTCCTCCTCACCTCCATATCTTGACCCTGAAATACCAAGGTTTCATCAGAACACTTTAGTCACTGAACTGTGTGTGTTGTCTCCCATGCCAAAATTCCATGGCGGGACTTGACATTAGCTGAAAAAAACTGGCTTCCTGGATCAGATCAAGTAACAACCACCAAATGCTAGTCAGGGTTGGGTGGTGGAAAGTACGAGATTGGTAAAGACTACAGTTGTGCGCTTGATAAAACAAGAGAATGAGCTGTGAGAAGAATTGGCACAATGCGAAGGATGATGAGGAACTTCTTAAAAATGGAAGCGTAAAGGCAAGGATTAGGACATTGATGAGGCCTTTCATAAATGGTTTGCCATTGTTACTGAACGAGTTGTGCGAGTAAGCAGCCTCATAAAGTGCAAAGCAGAAGAACTTGCTAAAATACAGGGCCACAATGATTTCAAATCTACGGACAGTTAGCTGTCTTGATGGAAATCTAGACATGACATAAAATTCAGGAAAACACATGGCGAGAAAGAAAGTGCTGATGGTGCAGGTGCTGAAGAATGGAAATCAACAAAACCGCCTGAGCTTCATGAGAAATTTCCAGTAGATGACATCTACAGTGCCGATGAAACTGGGCTGTATTATTGTGCTACACCGGACTGCTCTAGTTACAAACATGTTGCAATCTCTGACTCCAAAAAAGCGATGGATTATGTAACTGTCTTGTGCTGCTCAAATGTCAGGAATGGACAAGAGGAAGCTGTTGGTTATAGGAAAAAGTGCCAAGCCTCGCTGCTTTAAGGGACTTAGAATGGACAGTTTACCAGTTGTGTATCATGTGAAGAGAAATGCGTAGATGACCTGAAATTTTTAAGGATTGGGACAGAAAACTACAATGCCAGTCAAGAAAAGCGTTGCTCCTTATCGACAATTGTGCAGTGCATCTTAATTTAGATTGCTTAAAGAATATCCAGCTGGAATTTCTACCTCCCAGGACCACAGCTTTGGTGCAGCCAATGGACATGGGCATCATAAAAAATTTGAAGACCTTTTATTGGGCAAGGTTCTCGAAGCAGTTGAAGAAAGTTTGCTGACCTAATCATCAATAGCCAGAGAAGTCAGTGCAAAGGTCAACATCTTACAAGCAGTTAAATTTTTGTGGCTGACAATTCAGAACTCTGGCTTTAAGCATTTGGTCTTGGACATGAATGTGAACATGCTTATTAAAAGTGAAAATGATGACGGAAATGTGGAACTTCAACAGGTCGAAAATTACAAAAATTTTTTATCCATCAACAGGCTTCAATGCCATGATGAAAATGAAGATTACAGCACTGGAATTGTTGCTTAAATTGCATCGAAACACATGACAGCATCAGAAGACCAGGAAAGTGATGATGCCCTTAATTAGTTGGTGCAAGTGACAACACAGGATGCCAAGAAATGCATTGAAACTTTGCACTGCTAGTGTTCATGCAGGGGGGAAATGAAGGCAGTCCCATTGTTATGTTAGATGTTTGTGGTCATTTTGTTCAAGTGCACTCCATTAACAGAACGTGTCAGATCACACTGGATACATCAAAGCGGGCGAAACCAATATCACCTTCACGTCATCCGTTAGGAATCTGGGATTTATTTTCACTGATGATGTGACACTCGATAGACATGTAGCAGCTGTCTGTCAGTCTGCCTACTATGAGCTCCGTAAGATCAGCGCCATTCGTCATTTTCTCTCTACATGCGCTACCAACACTCTTGTCTGTGCGTTTGTTCTTTCTCGACTTGACTACTGCAACTCCTTGCTGGCAGGCTGCCCTTCATCTCATTCAGAGACTCCAGAAAGTACAGAACTCCGCTGCACTTCTGGTGCTTAGAGCCACGAAAAGGGACCATGCTACTCCTCTCCTTCGTTTTCTACACTGGAAACCAGAACACTGGTTACCAGAACAACAACATATGGTCACAGGATTTTTGGCTACTGTGCTGCAAAACAATGGAACTCTCTCCCTTTCCATATCCGCCACCTTCCTACAACTGAATCCTTCAAATCTGCACTGAAAACGCACCTCTTCCTTGAGCACTACTCCTAACACAGTCCACACAATGGTAGTCCTTCTTACCCTCCCCCTTCTGCTCTTGCTAATTTTCTACCCATCTTTCTCTACAGAATCACTATATTTTCTATGTTCTGTTACTTGGTGTCTTTTTGTGTTTTCCATCTTTGTTTTCTGTTTGTCGTCAGTATTGTCATTTATTCTTACGTCCCTTGTGTTCTGTCCATTTGGTCCATGTCTCTTCCTTGTTTCGAGCGCTGAGTGCATGCTCTCTATGAGTGTGAATATGCGCTATAAAAATCTTCATTTATTATTATTTATTATTATTATTATTATACGTTTTTCAAACATTGATTGAAATTTGGTAAAACTATTTTTTTTTATTGTGCTTCTCATTCTAAGTATCATGCAGATTGTTTCGAAGAATTTGTTTGTAAATTTATTTTTCAGTAAATAAAGTTTGTAAAGAACAGTAGTTCTTGTTTGTATGGTCATCATACCTGTGTGTGACACAATAAAGGTCATAATGATGTTTTAATATGCTACGTATAGCATGTCCTATCATGTAACAGGGCATATTCATGTAATTTGACTAGCCGGTTATTAGACCAAAATGATTGCAGCCCGATATGGACCGATTAACCGGAATTGATTGTATTAAGAAATTATTCAAATGCATATTGTTGCAATAGAGTTAGCAAAAAAAAAAAAAGCTTAAAATAGCCAACATTTTGTGTTTATCACACTTTCCTGACATTACTGCCATAAATTTCGGTCTATTGAGTGCACCTGTTTATGATGATGATGATGTCGATTTATATTGCGTAGGTATCCATTCAAAAGAATGCTCATTGCGCTGTTGTTTAGAAGCCGCATCCACTATATTTTCAAAAATCTTAGTTTTTTTAACAAATAAGCACATTGGTTGAAGGTGTGTGCTTACCAACTGATCTGAATACTTCAATTGTATGCACTTTTGATTTAAAATGTGAACAGTTATCATTGTAATAACATGAACATTTTACACTTTAACATAGAGCACATCGAAAAATTAATTAGAATTTGAAAAATCCGCAAACCAGCCGCAGGATTTAAAGCTGGGGAAAAAAGTTGCGGCTTATAGCCCAAAATTTACAGTAGTACTGTTTCGTATATTTCCTTCAGCTTAGTCTAAGGGGGAGGTGATAATGATACTTTGGAAAGGGACATAAATGACTCCTGAGCAAAGAGTCAACAGAAAATAACACTAAAAATCAAAGTAAAGGCCCATTGCCCTCTTCTTAAAAAAAAATTTGAGGGGCAACCAAGGTTTTGTGAAACATTTCCTGTTTTTGTGCAGAGGTTTTAAGGAGGTGAAAGCAGAAGTAGCAAGCTGTGTTGGAATTGTTGGCAGCACCATGGGCCCAGATATGCACAGGTTAGGCGCCCTTATGAGTTTGTGTATGCAGTGTCTTATCACTGATATAGTTATTTAGCTTAAGGATTAATGACTTCTTGACAAAAAATTTTCTACTTTTTTTCTGAATCCTGGTAAAAATTTTGCTATAAATTTAATTCTGTGTTCTCGTGCATACTCCTTTGGACATCTTTGCATCAGTTTATTTTATTTGTCAAGGAGAGAGATTTTTAATTTTTGTAAACATTGTTCTTCTAATCTTGCTACTATAATCTACTGTTTAAGTTGTGAGATAGGTTTGCTTGGGGTTTGGATTGACTGGAATCTTCACCAGTCATTTTCAAGATTTTTTTGACAGAGTAATAGGGTTGGCGACTTAAATATACCTTTCTTTGGTGGATTACAATTACAAAATCTCTTTTTTTGAAAATTTTCTGTGGATTTCAATGTGGGCATATGTTGCAGCTACTTTGACTGGATATTCACACAAGTTGGAGGCACCATGGTTGATGATGAAGTGAAAATTTGCTTCTTGCAGGCACTTTTAGAGGTGAGATGCATGTGCCCTTACTCTTGCTCATGTCTGTGCATGCATGGTAGGCTACATGTTTATTGTAAAACAATTGTCTCATTCTAATTTAAATATAAAGCTGCAAACATTATTTTCTTTGCTGTTGTGGTTTGTGCAGACATTGAAGCATAATGAAAAGAAGCACTGCTCATCAGACTTAGTGATGGTAAGTTTGGGTTTATTTGACTTTGTCTTTAAGGCTTTATTCTTTTTATTCTTTAGCTTTTTGTCAATGGGTAGTAAATATGTATTTGAAAGCATGAAACACATTAAAGTACTTGTAAAATAAGGGTAGTCTTTATGCTTAAAGATTAGTTTGATTTATAACATTAGAAGCTATGGTTAGCTTAACATGTTGAAAAATGGAAAAGATATTTGTGATTAAATGACCTGAATAAGTTGAGAATAGCATATATTAAGTGGCTGATTGTTCATTAGCATTACCAGATGACCCAAGTGTTAAGAGCCACAAGTGCTCTTTAACCAAGTGAATTAACTATTACTAAATCCATCTCTACACTGTTTGTAGTACCCGTATCCCTTCATACCTTTGTCCTTTGCATTACGTTCTACTCTTGTACTTCATCTTTGTGTTGTTCAGTGTCTACACATATCTCACCATCCACTATCTGCTACCTAATGTTCATTTAATTTTACTGGTCAGCGCAGAGAGTGGTCATGATGGTGCGCTGTACAAATACACATTATTATTACTGTCTTGGTCTGTGGAGTTAGTGGCCTTGGCTGCATTGGGCTCCACTGTACATCCACCCTCAACCACTTTATAAGGCTTTGTTAAAAGAGCTCAGCTGTCTTTTTTGGCTCATCAGCTATGCTACATGCATGCTTTACTATCATCACACTCTTTAGCCTGCTTACCTACTGCTTGACTGCCTGCGATGTCAGCTGATCACCTGGGCTGTATTCTTATTTCAACACTGTGTAGGGTTTTTGTACATTTTTACCAAGCCAAATCTTCATTTATTCGCACCGCTCTGCATGTTGTGTTGCTACTATTTGTCACTGTAAGGTTGTGATATTTGCACTACATTGCGGGAAGATTGACGGACGAATTGCTGAAGGTAGGGGTCACGCTTGCACTTGTAGGTGTCAGTGTCAACAGGTTAGATTAGTTTTTCTGTTTCTGAATGTGAAGCTCATGTGGAATTGTTAGTGAGTGTTTATGAAGATGATAGGACATTATTTTTCACAGTGGACTACCGAGCCGCTATGAAATTTTTATGGTCTAACCACACGACTATTGACTATATTTTGGAGAGACAAAACAGATGATTTTTTTCACATAGACTGCTGATATTTTTTCGTCACATGCTTTGCCTCATGCTTCTTGCATCTACTTAATGTATTCGTCAGATGATTTCTCTCCGGTCCTGGCCTCACTGTGGCTTCTGGTTTTTGGTGATCTAAAGAAATGGAAACCCTGCCAGCCCTGCCTTTAACTTGGACCTTGTTTGCTGTACCAGAAAGTTAGGCTATCTTACCAGGTCACCAGGGGCTTCTATTCCTGGCCGGGAATTTATGATTGATGGAAATATCCTTTTATAATTTCCTCTTTTTAGACCCAGGGAAATGGGTCTACCAGATTTAGAACAGCGGAAGAATGGAGCAAGAACACCCTGAAGGTTTAGTCCGAGGGTCACCTGAAGAATCAATCCAATTAATGCAATCAATTGATCAATCAATCAATCATGGACCAAGAACACCCTGAAGGTTGAGTCAGAGGGTCACCCGAAGTATCAATCAATCAATCTTTATTCTCTGTACAAGGCATAGTCCAGGACAGAAATTCTTCTTTGGCTCACAAATCATTATATACATATAAACAACATATAGCATATACATATATACATGACATATCAACCCATATAATGACATTTAACACACACACATAGACCTACACCCTCCCACACATACACATGCACTTCCCTGAGAAAAATGCCAGGTACTACAAGATAACATAGGCCTACAAGACCTTGTGCGTTTTTGTCTAGGATGGTGATGGCTACTGGCACGGAGGACCTCTGACAGTGTAGCAGGTGGAAGCTGGGATAGTGTGTGTGTGGTATGAGGTGATATGAAGGTACAAGTCAGAAAGATAGTGCAAATAAAATCGTTTTGTTAATAATATTATTTACCTGGTCGATAACTCTGGCCAGCCTTGCCTTGTTTTTGAAAAGGAGATGACCATACTAGGCGGTGATGTTAAAGATAATGCTTTCAACAAGGGACCTGTTTATAGCTGACATTGAAACTACGGAGTTTCCGTGAAAGGTGCAGTCTTTGCTGGACTTTTTTGTAAAGTTGGTTTGTGTGATTACTGAAGGAGAGCCTTCCATCTATCACTGTATCAATAGCACTGGCAGCCCTGCTGTCCCTTGATTTGAATTGGTGTGGAAAAAGGGGTAGTGCCATCTCTTCCATCATGTGCCATCCCAAAGGCCATCTCCTTCGTTTTTCTAACGTTCATCGCCAGAAAGCTGCAGTCAAACCATTCCTCCAGTTCCCTTATGCAGGCAAGGTACTGTGACAAGGACTACTCATTGAGGCAGGCCACAAGGGCCATGTCGTCTGCTTATTTCACAGGTTTGAGGATAGCGTTGTTAATGGTAAACTCATTAGTGTACACAGAGAATAGGGCTGACACACCCCTGAGGAGTACCTGTGTTGAGGATCTGCACGTCTGACAGAATCATTCCATTCGCTGAGAAATCCACCCTTCAGATAAGCCGACCATACAATACCTGCCGGTGGAACTGTGAGACCCACTCTCTGTGGTTGGTCCTTCAGGAATAATCTGATCCTTAAAACTAGACTGGTGTTTACTTCATCAGGAAACCACTTCACAAGATGTGACTGGACTGTGTTAAAGATGCTTGAAGAATCCATGAACAGGATCCAAACATTGGTGCCAGAGGCATCCAAGTGTTGTAGGACAGCATCTAAAAGAGTGAGAGTGGCATCAGAAAATGTGCATAGGAGTTGTGGCCATAAAGTTGTGCAGAGTCACATTCTTATGGAAGGCAAGGCTAGGAGCCAAGCCTAAACTTCATGCGCAGATGATTTAAAGAATGTGATGTACAATGTTACAGCTGTTCATATTCATCCATCACAGACATAATAACAGTACATGCCTAAGGTCCATCCAAAGAGGAAGGAACAGCAGAGACTAGCCCTCCCAGCCTTAACTTTGCATCTCTATGGGATTTGAGGAAAAGACTGCCGAGCTCTTTACACAGAGCCAGGTCAAGGAAAGATACACCTGAGTACAGTGAAGCTTCTAGCAGCCAGGACCACTAACTTCACTGGTCAGGACAATAATTCGTTTGGTTAAAGAGCAGTTGTAGCCCTACGCTCCTAATAGTCAGCTCATCTGGCAAGAAAGAGAATTTACATGGACAATTCTATTTTACTGTAACTATAAATAGAGTTTAAAGTTTATATTTATTCATGCTAAACATTGTTAATACAATTTTGCTAATTATCAGAAACTGATGGCCAACATGCAGTCTCTGCTGGAGGGTGCTGATACCCCAGACCTCCTGGTGGCTGTTATTGATGTTATTCTGTACATAGCAAGGGCTTACCCTCACATCTTCAGTGCTCATTTTAGAGTAAGTAATGTGCTGAATGAAAGGTAAATTAAAGTAGAAAAAGATGTTTCTTTTCTTAGGCTATAATAAAATATGTAAATATATTTATTGTATATTAAAAATACATTCTTGAACTACTGTCTTGAACATTCCAACTGTTATCAATGATGTGTTGCAACCTATTTTTTTTCCATTCCTTTTTGATAAAGGAAAGATCATTTTAGAACGATATTTATAGCTACTGAAACTTTCTCAGAACCATGTCCAGTCTACTACACCCAATGCAGTGAAAACATGGAAACAAAAATATCGTAGAAAAATCTGGTATGAGAGACATGCATACAGAGAGATGTTTGAGTCTTATTGATGTATAATATTACACATAAACTATTTAATTATATAGTTGCTTAACAACACTGAATGATTCTTGTATCCTTGGAGAGCATGATGTAGCGTGACTTAAAGAATGTGCTATGAAAGGAATATTTGTATAACAAACTGCATAGATTTGCTTAAATTTTATTTAAGCGTCGAATGTACGTAAAGTAAATTACAATTTTTTTTTCAAGAATTCAACATGTTCAAGCATGTTTTAAATATAACAGTTTTTTTTAGACTTAAAACTGATGCACAATTGTATCTGCTTTTTTTCTGACAGAATACTGTAGACATCTTGGTTGGCTGGCACATTGACCCCAGTCAGCGTGAAAGTCTGATCAGCTACATGTCACAGGCTCTGATCTCTTTCAAACAGTTCTGGTCTTCAGACATTACATTTTCTACAACCTTATTAACTCACTTTCTTGAGGACATGGATGCTTATGCAGAGGTGAGTTATGCATAAGTACATGTGCATGCACGCACACACACACACACATGCACACACAAACTCCATTTCTCCCCTACACTTTTAAGCACTTGAATAAATATTGTTCAGGCATGTAATAATACATGCATTTTAGGGATTTATGAACAATATGGAGAATATCAATGTTAAGATAATGTAAGGTAAAAGGTAGATGAAAGAGACCTTGCTGTATTTTATTTCTTGTTAAATATGTAGAATAGTCCCTTCATGAGGATCTTTTAGACATTCACATGTAGAATGCACTTTAAGCACCCAGAAGTTTAAGCCTTAGAGTGTAATCCTGTAGACCATTATATAGATGTAAAATTTGTTAAATGGTTTTTAAGACAAGATTTTATGATTAATGGAACAGTATTTTAAAATAAAATATTAAAAAGATGTTATTTGCTATTGTTGTAAGGACCTGAACCTAAGTGCCGCAGGCCAGAGGGTGAGAAAAGAAAAGCTGCTTACTCCAGAAGAGTACACTGTCAGGATGGGGTCTTTGCTGCGAGTTTTCACTACAGTTGTTGAGAGTCTTGGGGACAATCTGTCACCTGCCAAAGGAGGCAGCATTCCTAAAGAGTTTTCTTGCAAGGTTTGTTTGAATTGGGTGCATGCACATTCTGGTATTTGCTAGCATGTTTACACATGTGTAAGTACAGTAACATCAGTAACGAAATGCAAAATGCTAAAATGCATCATTTTCATCACTCTTCTCTTTAAAGTATTTCCTTCAGAGCTAAACTAAACAAAAAAGAAAATGTTATAAAAAATGTTAGTATTGACATTAAACTATGTTAAATTTTAAGTTGTATTTTTGTTTATGAAAAATAATAATATATTTGTTTCAGCTGCTGGAGAAAATAATTGCAAGCATTGAGACAGCCATGAAATATGTCTTTATTGAATCAGTTCTTGTAGCAGGTAAGCCATGATTTGTAAATCTGTACAAAGTGGGCTACATACCTCTTTTTTCCCATGTTGTCTTGCTGCACCTTTTGTTTCTCATTTAATTTAGAAATAGGATTTGTAGTTTTGTTGAGCTGGAGATGTGAGGAACGAGAAAGCCGAGCAAGCTGTTGGTGTGTATCAGTAAGAATGGTGCTGGTCTTGTCAGTGAGTTGAAGTTTGTGTATGTCTGCTGGGATTGCATATTAGTGCTGTACTTGTTCACCCTCTTCTTCAACAGCCAACAGCTGTATCTGTGTGCTGCTGAGCCAGCTTGGAGCTGATGCTGTTGCATGTGGTGAGAGCTTGTTGCCTTATGTGGCCATGCAGGCCTTCTCCAGCCGCCTCTCAAGCAGGCAACTACTTCTTACTTTCTTCAAGCTCACACAGAAGGTACCAATATCTGTATTTTGGTGACAGTTTTTAATGGCATGATGTATAAATATAATCTATTTTAACAGCTGTTGATTTTAAATAAATATGCTTTGTCAAGGTGCTAGTCTGCCAAGGTTTTTTTTTTTCCAAGTGTAACACTGGATTTATCTGTATGCAGGTTGTAGAAGCCTTTGGAACCCAGCTGCCAGTGGACTTCCTGGCTCGCCTTTTTGAAACAGATTCCCTTCTTTTAACCACAAGATTCTCTCACTCAAGTGAAGTAAGGATCTTTTATTTTATTTATTACTTTTGTTTACTAAAACTATGATTATTTAAGTAATGTTTCTTCCTTTTGTATCATAGCCTAATTTTTTGTTCGCTAAACCATGGAGAGGCGGTCACTAGTTCGAGACCAGCTCATGTGGCTGGAAAACTCATGCCTTCTTTACATATGCATTTGTTTTTGACAGACTGTCTTCTGATAAACCCTAGTCACAAGTTTGGATCATCCTGTATTTATATCACATTTGTCATCATAAGTTTTCCAGTGTAAAAATTGTCATTTTCTCATTACTTTTCTCAATGACAAGTTTCTGGGATTTGCCTGTAGGTGCTGAACCAGCTGATGACAGTGTATCACACGGTCATGGTGCTGAAGAGTGTGCCCCTGCTTGAAGAAACCTACAGGTAAGCTATGATGCTGGAGGTTGCTCGCAAGATACCCCATGATATGTGTAGAGTTTCACACAAATATGCATGTGTCTGTCTGGATAGGCACTAGCATCTTTCATCCAGCTTATGAGGTGGGAGATATTAATGTCCCTTCGCTTAACCGGCTAGAGGGGACTAGCTCTCTGTATTTGTTGTTGTCTTTGATGACCTGTTGTGAGTTTCGTGCCTGTTTTTTGACACATGCTTCTTTGTCTTTCTGTTCAATGATTTGCTTGTCTGCGGACATTTTGGTTCCAACTACGGCCTTCTGCGTTCCCATCGAAAGCCAGTCTGTTCGTGACGGTTTCTTGTGCCATTTGTGGCATGATTTTGACTAGAGATCTGTAAATCATATTTTATCCACGTTGATCACTGCAAATTGGATAATTTCTCATCTCTGAATCGCTTCGCTACATTTTGGCTTCTAGATCAACGTGCACCAGCAGCGTGGACTGTAACCTTCTGATGTCTTGTGAACTGTTGTGCATGATCTTTGTGTTGAGGTGACGCCTCTGCCAGCAATTTGTGTGTGCACGCCGGACATGGATCTACAGTTTGATCTACAACTACAGACTTTGCATTTGCTGCGTGGTCACATAGACCCCAGCTTATCTAGGATGATGTGCTCTATGGACAAGAACTATTTCCAGTTATATATTGATATATATATATATATATAAATCTGCTTTTATCCTGGATTAATAATGACTTTGTGAATATGCACTACTTTATCTGTACCTCTTTCACATCCTAATCTGTGAAAAGATCGTCTGTGAAAGCTGATGAACAGTTGAACGTTTTAACACTAATATATCGGTGGATTTGCAGTGCTTCTCTTCGAATGGCATGTGAAATTTTGGTTTTTCAAATATACATTCTGCAGGCAACCTAATGAGCAGCCAAAACAAAACAAAACAAAACAAAAAACACCTATCATTCTATGACTGGACTGAACAGGAACGTTTACAGCCTGGATAAGTTTTTCAAATGATTTGTGCACAGTGGAGCACCTTGCTAGATATCATTCATACTATCTCATCTGGCATTCTCTAGACAACAATATTGCATGTTATGTTGTGTCCATCTATGTCTGTTTTTTTTGGGGGTGGGGGTGGGGTGTAAAGCGCCATGAGCCTGTTCATAGGACCGGGATATGGCACTGTACAAATTCACTATGTTATTATTTATGAAAAGCTTGAATCTGCATTACAGACTGGTCCTTGCTGATCTAGAAGTGGGATTAAGGACTTTGCATGGTGGAGACCGAGCCTCGCCAGTACTTGTACCTGACAACCCATACCACAATGTCAAATACAGCATCAAGCAAGCTGAAACTATTATCTTGTTTAATCTTTGGGCCTTGTCTGAGATTGCAAACACCAAGAGCAACCTTATAGGGGTGAGGAGGTTTTCCAACATTTTCTCTATTCTGTTTTTTTTTTTTTTTACTGTTGACATGCATAGTTAGATTTTGGAAATATTCACAGAGAAGTTGATTGTAACAGTTGTGTTTTAAATGCAACTTGCCTTTTATATGTATGAAGATCTTAACCATTCTCTTTCCTGAAGCTATGTACCTTGTGTGCCTTGCTTCAAGAGAAGGTATTATCATTTTTGTTTGTTTGGTTGCTTATTGGAACAGATGTGGGCTCTCTTTCCAAGCATCTTTGACCTTCTCTCAGAGCAGCTGGAACCAGGAGACCCCTGGATGGCAGGGTGCCACCCTTCTGTGCAGTATGCTGTGGTCCACACCTTGTATGGCCACTGCAGCCGTCACGGTCATTTTGTTTCTAGCAGTAGCTTGTTGACACCAGCCAACCCTGACACTGCATCTTTGGCTACTATGAGTCAGGCCACTAAAGGACATCTTTCCCGTGTCATGAGTTTGCTGGTGACACTTCTGGAAGAGCCAAGGACATCATTTGATGTAAAATCCTTGGCTATGAAGTGGGTGTCTGAGATAGTCAATGGACTTCTTACTTCACCTCATGTGTTCCTATTGCGGCCATGTTTGGCTATGGTGAAAGCTGTCATTGCTCAAGGTAGGTAACTGCTAAGTTGTATTGGGAGAGTAAAATTTGGCAGAGATTGCAATGTTTGCAAAGTATGGATGAGAAGCATTTAAATCATTTAGCAAATATGGCAAGAAACTTGAAATTCCGTGTTCAGACCAAGCAAGTTTGTGCTTGAAATATTTCTTATTATAGGTGTGACTGCAAGAAATGGAAAGTATAAAAATATTGGAAAGTATTGCAGTGTTAAAGCATTGAAAATATTTAGAATAACTTTTTCAGAATTTGTAAAAGTTATTCTTATTCTTATAAGTTATTGATAAAAGTCATGTTTGAAGATATAATTTATGAAAATGTTTTTGGATAGTTGAGCAAATATTTAGCAAACATTTTGCAAATAACATATCTCTTGGCAGGCTATGACCGTGAGCCTCAAATGATAACAGCAGCAGGCCAGTCTCTGCTAACACTTTTCAAGTCAGGCATACAGTTTCCACCTCACATCACACAAGAGTAAGTGCATTTTATTTTACTTTTCAAATTTCTTAGGTGTTTTTGATTGACTTTTCAGAGGTCATTAGCTGCTTATTACAATTTCTTCTTTGACTGTACCAGATGACATTACCTTAGGATAAATCTCAAGGGTGACAGCTTTTTGAGGGTTAAAAACTAGTGTGACCCTAAAATCTCCCGTGGTCATGTCATCTGGTAAATCTTGAAGAAAGAGAATTTACTTTCACAATTTTATTTTCATTCGTTGGAAGCTTTTGCAGTGCACAATCATCATGTTTCTATCTCAGGTGCTTGGAGTTATGTGCGTTCCGCCTGACTGATCTACGCAAATCAGTGAAGGAACTTTACTTTTCTTTGCTCAAAGGGCTGCATCTTGACATTGTCACAAGGTTTGTATGCATGCAGTATTATTAACCTATTAACGCCCATGGTCAACATTTTCGACTTCCTTTTTTTTTTTTTTTTTAAAGACAGATGAATGCTCTTGTGATTTGAAATGCATAAACCAAATTGTACAGCTTCAAATTTCAATAAGAAAAAGGAAATTAATAAAATTTGTCACTCTAGAGCATTTGTAGAACTTGCATTAATGGTTGAAACAGGAAATTTTTTAAAATAAATAAGGCATTGATAGGTTAAATGAAAAATCAGCCATTAACACTGTGTCTCAAAGGCATTATTGTCACGCACTAGCAATGTGTTGGTTTTCTTTTGTCATATAGATTTTTATTCTAACTAAAGTCTTTGCTGAGAAAGGATGCCAATGTAATGTTTTAAAAACTCCCAGAAACTGAGCACATTTTCACCAGTTTTTTGCTTTTTTTTTTTTTTTTTTTGCCTATTTAGTATCCTATTCAGTCTCCTTTGCTTACTAGTAAAGTTTGTCAGCTATGGCAAGATGGAAAAGACCCATTTACAGTTGTGTATTGAAATATTTGAAAGATACATATCTTGGCAGACCCAGCAGAAGACACAGAGCAGTTATAGTGTGTGCAATTTGACAGCAAGTTCAAGTATTAAGAGGTCCTAAAGGCGATGGGACAAAATGTTATGAAGGCACACGATTGTCCATTTTTGGCACAAACATAAATGTAGGGTATAAAATCATAATCATATTGATCAATGTTTTTGTTATTGCCCCAGTGGTTGATACTGCCACCACTACCACCACTGTCACCTCTCTAACGAAAGTCTAGCACAGTGTAATAGACAAGCACAAATGCTGGTCAAAAGATGCATTTACTGTGTGTAGCAGGAACACAGCTTTTGAGTCAGAGGAGGAAGCTCTTGCTTGCCAGAGAAGTGATCGAAATGTGGGCTTGAAGATGGGATGGATAGCACGCAGAAACCATCAATGTTTTCCTTCAGCAGGCTTGTTCCACCCGCACAATTATCGCCACATCATCTCGTACATGCTAAACAACATGCCTCCCAGGTTTGTTAGAGCATTTAATGTTTTTTGTAAGCATTTTAACTTAGAGACTTTTGAGTCTGTATTTATAAGCAGGTGTATAGAAATTGCCTGCAAATGTCGACAGGGTTTTTTAATCTTTATCTCTGTACTTAATGTTTAACATTTCTATTCCTACATTGGTTGCATGATGTTTTTGATGTTCTTTCTTTGCTGCAGCCAATTTGGAGGACTTAATTGGCTTGAGGCCATGTTCTTCAACTGCCAGTCCTCAGTTAAAGAGACAGAGAGAAGCCAAGACAGTGTCATCCTTTCTGATGTAAGGGAAGGGACAGTTTCACAAGGATGGGTGCTGCTTGAAATATTTATGTTAAAAAAAGCATTGCAAAACATTTTTACAGTTTATTTTTAACCTCCCCCCAAACATTAAAATGATTAGAAAAATGTCAAAACTTACCAGTGCTTTTAAACTCAATCACTTTTTCCTGTTTATATCCAGCAACACAAAAAAACTTGGTCCTTCCTTATTGTTTTATGGGGGAAATTAATTCTATTTCTCTATTTTTGAAATGTGGCACCATGCTTGGGAGGTCACATTTTGGCTGTTTGGGCAGTTGATGGTGCAGTGGCTAAAGCGCCTGTCACCCTGTCAGCAAGAATTGGGTGTGATGGGTTCATATCTAGGTTCCAAAATACCACTCTATGCATATGACACCTGTTTACAGGTCTAAGCATTTGGGTTTTCTCTGGGAATTCCAGTTTCCTCCAACCTGTGTGTGTGTGAGAGTGAGAGAGAACGAGCAGTTACAATTTGAATGATGGTGAATGAATGTATAAGATACATTTGATGTCTGCGGATAAGTGTGTGCTCATGTAAGCACCTTGAGCTCACCTTTGTTTGTGGGGGTATGGTGCTCTATAAATAAACATTTTTTAATTGTTATGATATTTTTAAAGGTGAAAAGTTAATTTTGCCCTTAATTTGTGTTCCCACCAGCTGGATACCACAGAATCCCTCCTGTGGTTCTGGGCAAGCTTTGAAGCAGCTCAGTTTACTGTACAATCACGTCTGCGCACACAGCTGGGAAAGCCACAGGAAACATTCATGACTATTGAAGGCATACTCAAGGCTTTTGCTACAGAAGCCAAAAACGCTGCTGAGATGGAAGATTCAGCTTGTGCAGGAGATAATGTCAGAAGTGAGCTCCCTTCCCCACCCACCTCCGAGTCATTTTTTTTTATATCTATATCACAGTAGGCCTACAGCTATAAGACACCGAATTCCATGTGCTCCATGTGGCACCAAATGCTTTCTGATTTAGGGATATAGGACAAAGAATAATACTGCACTAAAATTTGCCACATGGGCTATGCTCTATTTTCTTAAGCTTTTATATCACATGCATCTATCACAGTCTTATTTGAAAATTTGAAAACTATTCCTCGTTATTATACATTAGCAACAGATGTATGATGATTTTCAGGTGACAAAGCTGGGGAGTATCACTCACTGCAACGTGTGCACATTCTGCTACAGTTTATGGAACATCTGGAAAAACTCCTGTACAACGCTTATGAAGGCTGTGCTGTAGCCATGACATCACCAAATAAGGTGTGCAACAAAACACCTAATTTTTATTTTTCACATAAAATAAACTGTGCTCAGCAGTGACTTATTTTCAGGAAGTGTGTGTGTGTGTTTTGTCCTTTTAACAGCAGCCTTTAGGGATTTTGTTTGGAAATTAAAATGCTGGGTTAAAATTATGGTTGTTTTGCGCTACACAGATTGTCAGAACTTTTTTCCGCACAAACCGCAACACTTGCCTGGAGTGGCTTGCACGCATTCGATTGTGTGTGATGACAATTGCTGCCCATGCAGGGATGCCAGCTGTTGTAATAAGGCATGCTCATGAGATGCTCAACGATTTAGTGGATGTGGATAACACACAGGTATTTGAAGGACTGATACATTTATTTATGAAATTGGTCTTTTTTGTAAAGACGATGACAATGACCAAGTTTATTAGTTCCAGTGGGCAATTTAAACATGGGAAAGGTGCTCAGTTACTAAACATGAAGTTCTAGTTACAAAATAAGTTTTAAGGGGAAAAATATGGCTTATTCAGTATGGATGTAATGTTCTCAGAGATACAAGTTTCTTTTAAAATTGTGTCATTGAAAATATTTGTGCGCATGTGTGTGTGTGTGTGTGTGTGTGTGATTGGATTTGTGCATATGTTCATGATGGCATGAATGCAGGGATCTGAGTTTGAGCAGGTTGTAGTTTTCCTTGTGAAAGCCCTTTGTGATCTGCACTGCCATGAAGCAGTCCTGGGACTTTATAGCTGGTGCCGCCAAGTCACTGCGAAAAAGTTCACTTGGGTGAAAGCTGCTGCAGAAAAGGCCAGCAGAAAGTAAGAGGCGCGGATGGTTATTGAAACTGAAAACTATTAGACAGTAATTAAATTAAAGTTACGATTTTCACGCTAACCTCAGCATTTCTTTTTTTTTCTTTTCTCAATTTGCAGCCAGAATACATCTAGAAGTCAGTCTGATTGATGAATCCTGGGTTACCTAAATTATTTTAAGTTAAGACTTTAAAGAAGTGGGCAGCTATTGCATTATTCTAAGACTTTCTTCTTCTTTTTTTTTATATCACCCCATAACCTACCTTCTGCAGCTGGTTCTCCACATTTAAAAAAATTGCCAGTAAAAACGCTAATTA
Organism: Marisa cornuarietis; assembly: GCA_004794655.1. Taxonomy (NCBI): domain Eukaryota; kingdom Metazoa; phylum Mollusca; class Gastropoda; order Architaenioglossa; family Ampullariidae; genus Marisa; species Marisa cornuarietis. The sequence goes on from SMMW01000058.1 coordinate 28,970, forward strand.
GTATACAATTTTGCTACTAAATAATATTGTTTAATCGCAAGGACCGTTTTATTTTGTCAGGTATGAGCAGGCAGCAAAAGAATATAAAACAGTACTGCGAGGCATGTTGGTAATTGATGGAACAGAAGGCAAAGATCTGTCCGAGTCAAATGACTCTTCCCCTGAGCATCGACTGAATCAGAAGATGGAGTCAGGAGAAGGCGGCAAGCAGCGTTTAACTCAAAAGCTTACTCAGCCTAATGCTAACACCATCAACTTTCTCACCAGTGAGGTATGCTGCTTTCATGCCTTTGGTTGTTAAAATTCTCACAACAGTGTAAGAACATTGAGCATCAGTGAATGGCATTAGCAAATAATGGTTTCTTGACATGTGGAATGTGGTTCAGGGCTGCAAACATTGTCTAAACATTCTTTGAATTACGGTGTGGATTTGATTTCCTTGAGAAGATAATAAAACATATTTCATAGTTTTAAAAGTAATCCACACTTTTATTGTAGAAGTGACCAGGGAAGTCCCAACATCAATAATAAGCAAGCATTTTTCTGTCTTATTAGGTGACAGAAAGCTATCTGAAACTGAGTGATTGGAAGTCTGTGCTGGAGTGGCAGGAGATGCTGACCCAGTGGCGTTCTGACTCCAGCCTTACTGGTCTGCAGCAGGCCTTCAACTCTTCTGTAGACATTAATTATGTCAAGTATGTTGAAGTGAATCTGTAAAAGCAAACTGAATATAGAATCATTATTTGAATTAAGCAGTTGTAAGGGTTGTTGCTTAATGCTGCCATATATCTGTTATAGAAGATCTCTTTGCTGGAATGTGCAACTTTATTTTTTTTATTTAGGATCTGAATATATTAAAATGAATTAAAATGTATATCTGTACATGAATCAGCTCAGAAACTACTAAGCTACCTCCTTTTGAATGCTGTTGATTTTAGTATAGTGGACTTCCTGCTACTTCATTTTTTGTTTGCTTAATTCCAGCAGGATGAAAATGTTACTTATGTCATAGTTTAGTCCGTTACAATTTTACATGAGAAACGCTACTTAGGCAAAACAACCAAGCAAGCAAGCTAAAAACATAAACCTTAGAGACCATAAGGTGTTCCTATGTGTGTCTGTTTTTGCCTGTGTCAGAGCTATGGCATACTTTGAAGAAGGAAACTTTGAGAAGGTGCGCTCCAGTCTTGAGCTGATTCCTGGAGCATCCTTGACAGACAGTTCCAAGGGAGATCATTGTGTGTCAACTTGGAATCCACAGGCGGAGCTATCTTTCATGCACAAACAGTTTTTGAGAACAGCAACCCTTTTGCAGGAACAACGTCAGACAAATCACAAGTATGCTGATGTAGATTTTTTTCAGTCTTTTTGAGACTATTCTGTTGGTCTTGCTTGACTGGACTTCATTTATAATATCCACTGAAACATATCTAGATGTGATATGAATTAGTTCGGCAACAGTTTAATTAAGGGTTTGATTTAATGAGGTGATGGATGTTTTAATTAGAAAGACTTGATTCGCAGATCTTATTCTCTTCTAGGGCAGAAGTAGTGCGATACTTGAATTATGCTGAGCGCACTGGTGAAGGATTGCTGCGTGTGGCTGCTTTTGAGTGGCCACCTTTACTGCCCAGGGAAGTAGTGACAGAAGTGACCATTGTGTCCACATTGCGCAAGCAGCTGGAGGAACGCAAGGGCAAAGTAAGTCTGTTGTCATTTTTCTTCCTTTTTGCATGACCTGTTCCACTAACCCTGACATAAGTATATTGATACAGGGGCAAAAGGGAAACCATTATTAGTTAACATATCTGTGGAATGACTTGTTTATTTAATGTTCATTTGGTGGCAGACATGCTTATTGCCCTTGTCCTCACGTCTGTGGGCACGGGAAGATCAGGACCTGAGCTCATACCTGCGGGCCACGCATCTTGTCAACCTACAGATTCATCTGCCAGCCTTCGATAAGAAGACAGGTGAGATAAACAGTAAATGTATACTTTTCAATTGTTACTTTTCTTAAGGAAGTAAAGATACAGATAGATTTTGAGATTTCAGCTTGCAGGTTAAACTTTGTGGGTTTTGTTGCAGAGCTAACAGCTCAGCTCAGTAGTCTGCAGGTAGCAGCTGCCACACTGGCCCGCAAACAGACGAACTACGAGCTGGCCGAGAACTTGCTGGTGCGGCAGATCACACTTCTTTCCTCACCAGACCAAGACTCCCAGGTTAAGCAACAGAACCTGATGCCATCCCTCACATCTCTACTTCAGTGTCGAGACTCTATTGAACTGCTGGATGTGATGCGAGTGGAGCGAGAGGCATCCAAACTGCTGCATGCCCTCAGCCAGTCAGTCCAAGCAATGGACATTATAAGCAGCAGTGTGGCCAGTTGTCTGCCAGTCATCGAAAAAGCTGCCACAGAAAATGGCACATTCAGAAAAAGGAAGGATGCCTGTGGTGAGCTCTGCTCCCGCTCCCTGCTGACACTTGTCAAGTGGCTACAGGCAGATAGCAAGCTTCAGGCAGCTCTTGGGGCAGATTCGCAGCTGATGCGCTTTGCTGGAACAAACTTTTCTCCTACAGATTCTGTGCTAAGCAACATCAAACTGCTGCTGGAAAGCGAGGCTCGTGGCGTTGCCCAGAAACGGGGATTACTTTTGGAGGATGGTGAGGGTGAGAGTCTTACTATTGTTTCTTTATACATATCTTATGGAAAAGTGAGAGGAAACATCTTGCCATATCTTTTATCATTTGGTTTAGGTCTTATTCTTAGAGTCCCACATGCTCTACGTCGACGTGTACTTCAACCATTTATAGGGTAAGCTAGCCAATAATGTTTAGGATTGATCACTTCAGACAGCATGATTGATGATTTTATTTGGCCTTTAACCTTCTAAAACAAAGATTTCTCAGCCTTTATATCTTGCAGTTCCATTATAGTTGCATTATATTGTGGAATCGATTTGAATACTGGGGTTGTTTGCTTTGTCTATGTTCAGAGAGCTGGTTGGAAGGTTCAAGCAATATGTCTGAGGGAGAGAGGGTAGTAGGACGACTGCTACATCTCTCCACCCTTGAGAGTCCTGGCTTAGCCAAGGCCTGGTTCATTCTAGCAGGCTGGTGCTATAAATGGGGACGCAAAGCTGTAGATAATGCCAGGTTTGCCACTAGAACCCATTTATCAAGAACTTAACTGCCTCGTATCTGCTATGTGTCACTGCTATAAATGTTTCCTTTTTTTCTAGCAGTGGTATTTTTTCTGGGAAATATGCTTTTCAGCCTTTCTTCTCCTAATGAACTCATTTTCTGATTGTGTATTTGAATAAAAGAAATATAAAAGATTCATTAATGAGGGTCTTGTAAAAATAAATAAAAACCCAGATGTTGAAAGGATTTATCGACTTAGATTGTGAGATATGTTTGATTTTCCGGAGAAATTATGCCGTGTGTGTTATTTTTCAGCCATGGGAGCGTAGAACTATCACCAGATGAAAAGTCCTCAGTGCTGGCCACTTTAACACAGGTGAGTCCATGATGACCATGAATGAATCGAGTGAAGTGATAGTGAGTAGCCAAAGCAAGGAACACCATTTTATGGACATTGATAACTGTGAGGAGCAGAAGGTAACCCCATTTAGTAACAGCCAACTTGATGAGGATGACGACAATGGAGAGTCACAGTACATTTGTAGAGCTTGTTTAACGTCTTTGTCGCTGTATGTTTGTAGGTCTTCTTTAACTTCTTTGGCATTACTGCATTGCCTTTAGTAGTCCTAAAAGTAATTATAAAAGATAAAGAAAATTTGAGGTGCGAAAAAAAGTAAAATATTTAGAGATCATTCATAGTTATCTTGATTTGACAGCATCTTTCATCTTTCCTGAGGTTTTTCTTTTTTTCTTTTTTATCCTTCATTTTATTTTTCTTTCCTTGTATGACATTAAATTTGTCTTTGCTCTACTTAAATACATTTCATCCCTTTTTTGATTACAGTGTACAGATGCAGAGGAAATACAAAGAATTATGGGAATTCTTAGCCAAATCCATGACCTTGGCACCAGCGAAGAAGATATCAGTGATCAAGACCAGGTAAAGGCAGACGATTCTCTGTTATTTGACTACAAGACTCAAGCATCTGACAATTATTTAGCTTCAGATATTGATCATAATTTTCAAATATTGTTTTCTTTACATCCAAGATGTTAACTCATTCCGTATAGATGAAAAGTAAAGCCATTCATCGCTTAGAACCAGAGTGGTGGCACAAAGTACAATGCAGAGGTAATTCTAGGCTGCGGCCTTGCGGGAAATACCGTGTCTGGCGCGCTTTTGAACACGCGTTACGGCACATCAAAAATAATTGTTGTCATTCTGCTTGTTGGTTTGAAACTGACCCAGTAGAATCGATGCTAATGACTGGACAGTTTTCAAACTGACGAGTTGTTATCCATCTGCAACCTTTTGACGCGCCCACAGCGAAAACATTTGGGACGGGAGAGATCAAAGGGTATCGGAAGCAAGCGAGTTGAAAACGAAGTGAACGCGACTGCCAACTCTGTTTGACTTTTCGTTCACGACAAGAACAGCAGAGGATGCCCCGTAAAGTAGAAATCGACAAGGACAGAAAGAAACAGAAACTCGTCAGAGTGTGCCGCACACATTGTTGGAACTAAAAATGTAGACAACGAAATAGACAGAGACTTCACGTAAAAAAAAAAACCCACGCATCCAGAGAAACTTTCAGTGTGAATGGCTGAAGAAATGGCCTTGGCTAATGAACAAAGAGGAAGGCATGAGATGTAAAGTGTGCATAGAACAGTATGAACGCGTTTACAACCCTGGGACCGAGTGTGTTAAGTACCGAACGAGGACGCTGCAGAGACATTCAGACTTCCGACCACAGGCACTCTTTGGAGGCTGAAATTCTTCAGAAAGATTTCAATTTTCAAACTATTTTCAATTCTAATTTATTTCTGTCCTCATGACCTTTTCGGAACTTATACTGGCGGTATTATATAACACTTAAAAATAATGTGTTGCGAACTTGATACAACATCACAGGCTATCAGGGTTGCTTTTGCGACAATCTGTGCAAGAACATTAATGACAGGTTCCCAAAAGATACAGGTGATGTTGCCTCTGGATTTTTGAGTTCTTTCCATGCGCCCCATCTTTTTCCTGTCTACAGAAGACATAACACCCTATGGAGACAAAGAATTAAATATCTTAACAGATTTCTTTGGAAAACCAGCACAAGTGGGCAGCAAATTCAGTAAAATCTTGCTTGACAAAGCAGCATGTTTAGAGGAATGGATTGTGGTCAAAGAAACTGTAACACAGAATGCATATCGGAGAGATTCCACAAGCTGTTTAAACTGTTGTTTGACTTTTACAGGGATTCATTTCCCAATTTGCTGGTTCTTGGAAAGCTGTGCCTCCTTATGCTTTACCACAATGCAGGCTAATAAAGTCTTTTCGTAGGAGTTGCCTCGAGGAGAAACATTTAAACCCCTGTACTAATGAGACATATGAAAAGTGTCTAAACATTAGCTCATAACCCAATGAGATGGACACAAAGACTAATTGGTTTTCAAATTTAGGATGGTATGATAAACTAATGATGATGAAAGATAATTTATCAATATAGAAGAAAAAGATATCTATGTGATTAATCTTCAATTTCTTGTGATTAATAAAGTATTTTGTTGTATACCAAATATTTATCGGAAAAAGCAGTGAAAATGTGTTTGTTTCGAGGGACCCCTTGTTTCATTTGAAGGGCCCCTTTTTTTCCATTCAGAGGGCCCCAAGGCCCCTCTTTTTGAAATCCTAGAATTACCTCTGCAATGTGTTCCAATATTTATAATAAAGACAACGATCACTGACACAGCATTTTAAAGAGCATTTTTTAAACATTTAAGTTATGTGATTTGCAAGAGATATAGTTTTGGTTTTCTTCTACTAAATTCAAATGAAAAATGGTAACTGTATAGAATGGAAAGCTTGTGTCATGAATGTAGGTTACAAGGCAGAAAAAAAATATTTACACAACATATACAAAAATAAAGTGCCAAACAATGAAATATTTTAATAGAACATACATATGACTTCACATATTACTTACTATTTTCTTGTGATTTTTGGCTGTACAAATCCATGTCAGACTGAGTAACTGGTAACCATCTCAAACATGGCTCTTAACCAGCTGACTCATTGCTTACTTTCAAACATAACAAAATGCCTGATTGGGGGACTATTTTAGCTCCTTAAGGGAAGTAATTCATAATAGAACCATTCTTAAGGTACCAACAGGTTCTTTGCTTTTTTATTCTTTTGTTTATGCAGTACATATAATGTGCAAAACACAGAAATAATCGTTGTTTTAAATATTATTTATTGAAAAGCCCATATAATTTTTACATTAGGCTTATAGTTGTGCTGATCAGTAATATGTTGGTCATGAGTAAGTTACTTGGTTCAGATGAGTGAAAACGACTTTATTCTCTCAAAACGCTCCACCCCTTTTTGTCTCGTTTTTCTCACTCGGTGGGAAAAAAGGTGTTGATTTTAGCAGCTGACAATTGTTCTTTCCACCAGCACACAGCCAGCATAGGTGAAAGAGTCATACACAGGCAAACCATTTGGAATTCTTTCATGCATTAAGCAGACTTTGCTTTCATCAGTTTGCTTTGTTTCCTCTACCCATTACCTAAACTTACTACTTCAGCAACTGTGAAAGTGACTAAGAACTTCTCTTTGATTTAAATCGCTCTCTCCATGTCAATAAAGGTGAAATGGTGCAGCTCGCAAAAGATGCTTACAGTGAAAGAATACTATAATCCAAGCCACACACATTTGCTCAGCCCCCTTTTCTGGTTTGCGCACGGCACTAAGAAGACTGCTAAATTTTGATTGGATTTTGCCGATCTAAACAAGACCTCATTTCCTTCCAAGCTTTTAGAATGCAGTCACATTAAACTGTTATTTCAGAGCCTGTACGACGATGGAACAGAGATGATTCGCAAGCAGCTTCTGATGGTAGGAGATTGTCTACGTGTTGCACCAGAAGGCTGCATTGACCAGCTGCTAGAGATTAGGAAAAGTGTGGTTAGACGTGTGTATCTGCTGTATCAGTTGTCGGCCAAAGCTTACTTCCTCTTCCTGCAGCTTAATGATCTGGTCAGTCAGCTTTTTTTTTTTGCATTAAAATTATTACTTATTCCAAAGTTTGGGAGCTGTTGAAGTATGCTAAATTTACCTTTTTTCATCTGTGTAGTATCCTTTAATGTTAAAGTGTGTGTATTTGTATATGTGTGTTTGAGGGTGTCTCTTGACTTTGTCTCACTTTTTCAGTTCCTCCCATTATGTCTACTTCCTTATTCACTGTTGACTTTTTTGTCCTTATCATTATTTCTTGACTTTTATTATTGTCCTTGTAACTGTCTAGATGGAAGGTGAAGAAAATGAAGATGGGAACATAATAGCTACGCTGCGACTGCTGCGTCTTCTGGTCAAGCATGCATGGGAGCTTCAGGCTGTCTTGGAGACTGGGCTTGCCCACACACCCACAGCTCCCTGGAAAGGTCTGTTGGGTTGCAACTACATGTGCATGTTATTAGATTACCTGATGTGTCAGGCAGTTAGGCATGTTATTAGATTATGTAATACAGGGTTGCCCAACCTACGGTCTGCTGGCCACATCCAGCCTGTGAAAGTGCCTCATGCGGCCCGCAGGCGGTCAGTCATCCCTAATTGCCTACCGACTGTAGATGCAGTGGAGATCACAGGCAGTGCCGACTACCTTACTGCTAGTTGTACTCCTACCTTCCCTCGAAAGGGCGAAACTATTCTCTTCTGTTGGTGCCTTTAACCGGACGCAGGGTGACATCACCCTGATCCCACCACAGGGTTGCCCTTTCCTACATGTGTAGTGTCTCAAGAAACAGTGGCAGGGATGATGTACGGGTCATCGTAAGTAGGCCTTTGTTGTCAGTGAAGTTGTCGTCGGCACTCGATTTGAGAGATTGTGCGATGACTACAGATGTAAAAAATGCCTGCGAGAGCTAAGAAACGTAAAAATTGCGGCACTCAGAATCAACCTTACGTTTCTTAGCTCTCGCAGGCATTTTCTACGTCTGTAGTCATCGCACAATCTCTCAAATCGAGTGCCGACGACAACAAGAGGAGAAGTCCTTGTGCCTTATTTGTAAGGAGACTGTTGCTGTGTTGAAGGAGCGACATTACAAAACCAAACACAAGCTTACATATGATTATGTTGGCCTGTGTCTCGAACAGAAAAGTACCAGAATGCATGAAGAAATTGTGGTTTAACTAGACTGTTCAACAAAAGAAGAAATGACAACGAAACGGCTGTTTAAGCAAGTTTCCGGGTGGCTCATATATTGAGTAAGGAAGCCAAACCATTTTCTGAAAGTGAATATGTGTTAAAAAGTGCATTCTGGCTGTAATGGAAGAACTATCACTGAAAAAAGAGTACAATTGAAGCTGTCAGTTTGTCATGAATGACAGTCACAAGACGAGTGGAAGATTTGGAAAGCACTCTTATGTTGCAACTGAAGTCAAAAGCAAGTCAGTTTGAAATGTTTTCGATTGCTGCAGATGAGTCTACGGACGGACGGACAACGTAAGTGACACTGACCAGTTATTAGTGTTCATTCGTGGTATAAACACTACATTTTAAATTACTGAAGAACTGGCGGCAATGAAAAGCATGATTGAAACGACCCCTGCCGAAGACGTTCAGAGAAGTGTCTGAAGTTATTGATGAGCTTGGTCTGGATTGGAGTAAATTGACCGAAGTGACTACTGATGGTGCAATATGCATGGTTGGATGGCACAATGGTTTGGTAGCCAGAGTGCGCCAAAAATCTCCACTGCATAATTCACGAGCAGAATCTCTGTGGTAAGCAGTTGAATCTGGAACATATTATGAAGGTTGTTGTTAAATCCATAAACTTTACAAGATCGCATGCACTGAATCACAGGACTTTCAAAGAATTCCTTGGCGAAATCGAATCTGAACATGGGGATGTTTATCACAGTGATGTCCGCTGGCTGAGTCGAGGCAAAGTGTTGAAACGCTTTTTTTGACTTGAGGCACGAGACTGATATCTTCATGATTGATAAATTCATGACTGAAAAATCAAAACAGCTTCCCGAGCTTAGCCATCCCTCATGGCTGCGGGATTTAGCAGTCTTGTGCCGTTTGACAGCGTATTTAAATGAACTTAATCCCAAGCTGCAAGGCAAAAACAAGGTCATTTGTCACGTGTATGCGGACATAAGTGCATTTCAAGCTAAACTGAAACTGTTCATACAACAAACTGAAAGAGAACCGTTGGTGCACTTTCCAACATGCGTTGCGCTACATCGGGAACAGATTAGTGTTCATTTCCCGAAAGGAAAAATGGTTCAACTTCTCAAGCTGCTGAGTGACAGTTTTGAAGAACGGTTTTCAGATTTCCACCAAATAAAAGATGACATTCATTTGTTCGAAAAACCCTTTTCAGTTGATGTTTCCACAGCAACGTGATTTACAGCTGGAACTTATTGAGTAACAATGCCAGACATCGCTAAAGGATCTCTTTCAAGAAAAAGCGTTACCATACTTTTACGTGGAACTATCACCAGAAACATTTCCAACTTTGCGAAAACAAGGACAGCGAATGATGACGATTTTTGCAAGTACTTAAGTGTGTGAACAAACTTTTAAGTATTAGAGAGAGCAAAACCTGGATCTCGCTATCGACTTACAGACGATCACCTGCATTCTGTACTGGGGATCAACGTGATGAAATGCTATTACATTCCCAAACTGGTTTCTGAAAAACAACTGCAGACATCACATTAATAAAATGGCATCAAATGGTGATTACAGAAATTACTTTTTGCTTATGATTTCTTTCTTTCTAGCAGAATCTTGCACTTTGGTATATCGCTGCATAATTTCATTTTCAACATCGTCATGATTCTGGCAAAACTGCCATGTTCCGGCCCGCGAGATTTTATATCATGTCGAGTGCGGCCCTTGGGTGAGAAAAGGTTGGGCACCACTGATCTAATGCCAGGCAGTTATGGTTTATTATGATACCAGCAGGCTTTATTCAAGTTTGGGATTAAATAGCAACACATATTTTTAATAATTTAATAATAATTTCAAAATTATTGAACTGGAGCATCGTGCTTTACTTTGACATAGGGAAACAGCATTTTAAATCTTGCATTTGTTGATAACATAAAATAAGATGTATGTTTAATGGTTGTCCTTTCTGCTCTTCTTAGGCATTATACCTCAGTTGTTTGCACGTCTGAGCCATCCAGAGAACTATGTTAGACGCAGTGTGTCAGAACTGCTATGCCGTGTGGCACAAGATGCACCTCATCTTATCGTTTACCCAGCAATTGTGGGGTGCACATCTGCTAAGATAGTCAGCAAAGTGGCTGAAGAAAGCAGTAAGTTTCCTTAACAAGAAGACCATGCCATTTGTCCATTTTTGTCACTTTGCTGATAAAATAGTGAGTTAGTAGAGACATGTCAGAGATATTAGTGTGACATGTATATCATACAAACAATGAACAGAAGTACATAAACACCATACATGCCTCTTTATTTTTTCTTTTTTTTAAATTGAAGAGAGACTCCTCTCGTGATGTGCTTGCCTTGTAACGACGTAATCAACATTAGTGCAAAAAGACGAGTATTTGCCAAAATACTTCTTAGCCAGCATTTTCATGAGTTTACAATACCATATTCTAATGTGATTTCTATTTCTTTTGCAGGGTTCTTGAACACATACTTATCTCAGGAAGAAGTAGAAGGAGAGGATCTAGATACAGAAGAACCAGGTTCGCAGGATGAGGAGGAAGAGGAGAACAGTGGCGATGACTCAAACAACACAATGCTTCAGTCTTGCCTCACTGCAATTGTCGACACTCTGTCACAACATAATCCCAGGTTGGGAGGCCTTCTCCCACTGCATGTCCTTAACTTCACAGACACACACATGCGCATGAATGCATGCATTGAGTAAATTTTGATATTGAGCTAAAACCTAAGCCTAAAAAATTAAAGTGCCCAGTGACGGGAGTTCTCCGTCCTGGGGACGGATTTCCGTCCTGAGAAAAATTCTCAGGACGGAACTGGGACGGAAAGTAAAATTCACAATTTTTTCTGATTACGAAGGACCAGGGACTATTGTAAAAAAGCGAAAATTTCTCGTATCGTGAACGATACCATACGCCAGTGGTAGTATGCATCACTATTATGTCCCTTGCGGAAACGGATGTCGCTGCAGTCATAAAGATTTGATTTTGCGGGCTGTAGTTGAAAATACAAATCTTTAACAAAGACAGCAAAGAAGACTTTTCCGCAGCACTTAGAATCGATAATACTGGCAACAAATAGAGGTGGGAGTGGCTTCTTGAAGAAGATGATGCGAAAAGAAAATTTGAAACTTGGCTTCGTAAGATTGATTGTGGTGAAGCTTGGTGTGTACTGTGCAACAAGTAAGTATATTTCCCTTCGTTATTTCTGAGAATTGGGTACTGTTAATAAACTTTTTAGTGGAATAACAAGTTGTGAAATGTAAATCATTAATAAATTGTCGGTATTGCTAAAACGCTCAAGAAACATCGCAACATCGATATATAAAGCCTACGTTCTTTGGACATAAGTTTTTTTTTAACATCTCCAAAAGCTATTACAGTTCGTTTTTATGATTTTAGGACACACTGCAATTTTCTTACTCTTTAAAGTAAAAAAATGCCGAATAGTTTGTTTTATCCTTTTTAGAGAGCTGAATTATCGCTAACAGATGCCTTCGGTCTCACTCTTCAGTATTGATAATATTTCACTGATTGTGAAGATAATAAATCACGAATTGCCATTTCACACGATGACGTGGTTAATAACCTTGTTTCATTTCATTTATTGGACACAAATTTATCTTGTTTTACTGTTCAATCGGGTGGGGTGCATTAACAAGTATTATAAAAAAATTAAATGAATTACTATTAGATATATATACAAAACGTCAACTTCAGTAGATCTATGTTTGATATCAACAGACATTTTAAATAAAAATTATCCTCAGAAAAAATGACAAATCTTCAGCTACACGGTTTTCTCTTTTGTACGCATACATATTTAGTCAGGCCAGAACAGCAAAAATAAAAAGGGTGCACTAACAGAAATGTATGTCTGACACTAACAGTGCTAAATTCACAATCAAAGCTTAGTCTGCTTTAGTAAGAGCAATACTGAATAGGTTTCTTTTTTAACTGCTTTAAGATTAAGATACATTTTTTTATTTCCAGAAAACTACTACAAAAGTAACGCCAAGAAAATTCTGCATAAACATGGAGACCAATGCAACCATCCATCACTGGATTTTTTTTTTTAAATAGTAACAGTGTTAGGTTTTGATGGGTATTGGATTTTTTTACTTGTTTACAGCAGAGTTTTTGTAAATGGTCATTATTTTGATATTGTTATTAGAAGCATTGGATCTCTTCAAGGTTGTCTGTCATTTATGTTTCCTTTTTTATGTATTGGTACTATAATGGATTTGGACCATTCACATGGGAAAGTGCCTTTCTCAAATAAAATGTTGAACAGCTTTAGCAGGAAGTCAAGAATAGCTTCATTTGAGTTTTTTAACATTTCACTAATAATTTGTCTGTACCTGCACTTTTTCCATTTTTTAAATGCTTAGTACCATTTTTAACTTCCTCAGGGGCAAGAAGTACTGATGAGAGAAGCTATCTTGTCCATTATTGACTTACAGGGGTATAAGCAAGAGTATGGCAGTGCCTTATCAAAAATTTTATTGGTGTGACAAGAATTTTATGGCATTAAACGTAGATAAGATAGAAGAGATAGGCAAAGACTTTTGAAAAATAAAAGATGGTGCTGTTGTTTTATTGTGTACCTGTTGAGATTGTTAACTCCTTCAGGTACCTAGGCTCTGGTTTTGATTGCAGGCCAAAATGGGATGTAAACATGATTAGCCAAGAGTGTACCTTCTTCAATAACTGAATAGTTTTTCAGTCAGCACAGTAACACTGAACCATTTTTATCAGTCATTCATTGAAAGTCTTTTACTTTTTTCTTTCACATGCTGGTTCCACAGTTTTCTGTCCATGATATGAACAGTTTGAACTATATTGTCCATATTTGTTCTAAGGTAATTGGTGTTAAACAGAGAAATTTGGATTCCTTTTTATGATCAGCAAATTGTCAGAAAAGTTAACAGCATTTTGTCCACACCAGATCATGTCCTAGCAGGAGAATTTGTTATATTGAGTTTAAGTAGACAAGCATACTATGCCTATAAGCAAAAGTAATAGAGACTTGAAATGGTTTACACCCTCTGGAATCCATCTGCTCAACCATAGATTATAGATTAATTGTCAGTTGTATGTGTGCATGGGTGTGATATAGGTGTACCTTAAGAATTGTTTTATACATAAGAATGCATGTTTTTATGTTTTGCTATGATGCACCACTCGCATATTATTGTAACTAGCAGGTTTTTTTTTTTAACTTTTGTAACAGAACACACTTCCCAAGTTATAATTGCCAATCAGGATTAATAAAGTTGGACATTTGTCAATATTGTGAACTACCAAAGACATTGTAAGACTTATAATATGTGTGTTATGTATGTGAAAACCGTGAAACACATATGCGACCGTACGCCGTATAACGTTATAATATATGCATATGCTCTAGTACTACATGGCTCTCGAAAAGTCTTCAGTCCTAGGAAAATTTCCGGCTCCCACCCATGAGTGCCTTCCTGTTGGTGATTTTGTGTAATCTGCATTTTCTGTTGACACTGTGCAGAATGATTAGTGAGGTGCAAGGTATGGTAATGGAGTTGAGGCGCGTGACACTATTGTGGGAAGAGTTGTGGCTGGGAACGCTGTCACAGCACCATGGCGATGTGCAGCGCCGCCTGTCCCAGCTGGAAGCAGAGATCCGCAAAGTCAACACTAACCAAGGGTTGAATCGCCAGGAAAAGGCAGCCATCATCCGCGAGAAGCATCGCACCATTATGAAGCCGGTAAGAAGTGTTTTTGCTTACATTGCTGTTTTTATCTTTCCTTAGAGATAATAGGAAAATATGTTATAGATTTAAATTTTATTCTATAACTGAGGACGACAAAATGTGTCAGTATAATCACCTCTATTGTGTTATTTCTCTCCACTGCTGGAATTTTAGACAGAAGTGGAAGCTTGTGATGTGTATTTATGTTGATGTATATCTGTCGCCAGACTCTGTACACCATGGAGCGCTTGCATGAGATCACATCCCGACCACCGGAAACTCCCCATGAGGTTTGGTTCCAGACTACATTTGGAGAGATGATCAAAAATGCTTTGGAACGCCTACGAAACCCCACAAATCCCAGTCATCCACATGCCAGCTGGCATCTATTCAAACAGGTATGGTCGGCATTGTTCTTCCTTTCTTACATTCATTTAGGACTTGCAGACTGTTTTATTATTTAAAGCAAGGCAAGACTCAAACCTTGAAAACCAAAATATTTATATATGACCTGTTTTGATTTCATTTGTTTGGCCCTTGCATGACATTTCAAAAATATTGTATTTAACATATGATTTAAATAAATGATTTAAAACATTGTCAGTACTAAACTACTAATTTTTTAATTAAAGCTGACATTGAAATGTTTAACTGTGTTTGAAGAAAGTCTCCACTAGATTCATGGCTGTATCAGATATCAGTGTAAAAAGGATGTCAGTATAAAGTTATGAGATTTTAAAGTGAACAAACCATAACAAAAACAAGAAATTTAGTAAACAAGCAAAGAAAAGTTAAGAGTTTAGTAATTCACTTTTCATCTACATCTGTTATCAAATTTAGATGTTTGAGGAAAAATATGAACATATTTAAATGTTTTCCTATGTATTACCTTAACAAAACTAATAAAATTCTTTGTTTCACTTTTAAAAAAACCAACATGGATGCTGTAATGTGTTCCAATGTATACTAGGCTGCAAAGAAATGCACACTTATTAAAACAAAATGTTGATTTATGGATGTGGATAGATGTACATAACCCTGCAGCAGAGGGCCCAGAAGCGGGGTAGCCTACATCTCAAGATGGAGGAGATCAGCCCCAAACTAGCCATTCTGGCCCATTCCCTCATTCCCATGCCAGGCCTTGGCCTTGCTGGACAGGTGAGTACTGAGGTGATGCTCTTAATTTTGATTGAACTAATAGGGATACTTAATGTAGGGCATTGTACTGCCAGGATGAGCAGTGGTGAGAATTTTTGTGAGCAAAGTGCATGATGACGGTGATGGTGACATGATGTGGTTGTTAGGCTGTCGGTCTAAATTGTATTTTATGACTTCTTGTATGTTTGATTAATTAGAATCCTTGTTTCACTCTGTGTGTTTGTGTGTGCACACTCGCATGCATGTGCATTTGTGTACACAGACTGTTACCATCGAGAAAGTGTGCAACACAGTACAGATCCTGCCTACAAAGACAAAGCCCAAAAAGATTGCGTTTCTTGGCTCAGATGGGAAGAGGTATTTGGGCTAAATATATATTCACACAAAGCACTGATGTATATCTCTACACTGCTGGCTGTCTTTTGAGACCAACTTTTAGCCTCTCGCAAAATTGTAGGCTGTCTCGGCAAACCATTTGACATCTGGAGCCGCAAAAAAATTCATAGTCAGCAGCAGACTTGCAGTGAATTTGGTACTTAGTTACTTTAAAGCTGTTTCCTTTTTTGGCGTAAGTCCTCGACCTCCATTGTCCACGACTTAGAGCCAATAAATTAAAAACACAACAGACCATGAAGCTTTAGCTTTTGTACCTCTATCAACACAAGTTCCAATTTTCGCCTTTTCTTGATGTTGATAGTTAAACCAGTTGTGAATTTGTGCTTTGGCCTCATTCTAGAAGTCAATGTGGAAACTTTATCTGTTAGCAATTCAGAGATATACATCTGTGCACAAAGTTATTTACAACAAAAAATTTGCCAAGCAATATTTTTTCTTTAAAAAAATTTGTGGGCAGTAGCATCATATCATAGTTTATAAAACTAGAAGTTTTAGTGCTTTATGCTGAATACTATGATGAGCAGATGCTAATATAACAATTGTGTATGCAGAGATAACAATAATGTTGAAATTGCTGAAGTCATGATGACAGTTGGATGCTCCTTAAATGTAAAGTGGACTTAGTTGATTATTTTTGCTGCAGGCATTCATACCTTTTTAAGGGTTTGGAAGACCTTCACCTTGATGAACGCATTATGCAATTCCTTTCCATCGTGAACAATATGTTCACAAGTGCCAGTAGGTGGGTAACATTAAATATCTGTATTATATACTGGATGCCCAGTGTAAAAATGCTTATAACTGTGTTTGAAGACATATATGGTCATATTGGATTATTACTTGAGTTTGTTAGTTACTAGCCAGAATGGCTATTTGTCTTTTTCAAAAGATAATGTGTTTTCATTTTGTAACTCAGAGGAGAGGGTAGCAAGACTGACTTCAGAGCCCGTCACTACTCTGTGACGCCACTTGGTCCCCGATCTGGCCTTATTCAGTGGGTGGAAGGTGCCACCCCACTCTTTGGTTTGTACAAAAAGTGGCAGCAGCGTGAGGCATATGCTCAGACACTGAAGGTGAGAACAACTCATTTTTTTCAGTCCTTTATGTCTAATTTGGGTAACTTACACATGATAGTTTTTTGTTTCCTAATGACTTGAGAGATTGTGATCATTATGAGGATTGTACCTATACACAAAGGAAGATGGGATTGTGAAGGAGATTATACAATATTTGCCTTATCATGCTGTCTGCTTTCCTTTGCAGCAGCAGGACTCATTTGTATTTATGCATGTCCCTGTCTAGGTGACATATACTTCCTTGGTCATTTTTTAAATGCTTTTTCAATGCATGGGGCTTCTTTTACTGGGAGATGTTTTCTTGCCTGCTTACTTTGTTGGCATTTTCTGAGGTGTGATTCTAGCATCAAATTTTTTGCAGCATGGAAATGCCACCAGTCAAAGCAATACAGCCAATCCTCCAACTATATCACGGCCAAGCGATGTGTTCTACAGTAAACTGAATCCAGCTCTTAAGGAAAAAGTGAGGATACAGCTGTTTTGAGATAACTTTTTATTGTTTGGGGAAGAAGTTGGAATTATACATGGAACTGAAACCAAATGTAATGACAGGATATAAAAGCAATGTACATTAGGGATTGTAAAGGGATTGTTTGGAGACAATGTACATTAGGGGTTGTTTGCAGATACACTCCACTTTGGAAATGCTGCCTAAAACACCAGATAATATTTAATACCTTTGTACTTAAGGTTTACTTATTTTGTACTTATGATTTGCAGGGGATAGAGACAACAGACAACCGAAAGGAGTGGCCGTTGTCAATCCTTCGAAAGGTACTGGAGGACCTAATGGATGATACACCTGATGACTTGTTGGCCAAGTTAGTAATGCATGACTGCTGTATTTTTGGTGGAGCTGTTTGTTCTTTTTGGGAGAAGGAGTCACTATGTTATGATTATGATTGCTTAGTTGTGTTGTTTTAAAGTTTTGTCGTTTGATGTCTTGTTAATTCAGCTGTTTGTGACATTCAAGGCAGTATAATAACACAAGAACAGTATTGCTAGTCATAAACTTGTTAGGAAGTGAAAGTAGGCAGGACTAACTTTCAAGTGCTAGGAGTGATAGTACAGAATGAGCAAGGTAATGTTTCTTGCAGTTGCTTGCCATTCTGTTCTATGAATAGGATTTTTAGGGCATGTGTACGAGCATTCACTAGAAGAGGTTACTGTACATTTCAATATCTGGGCTTGTTTATCCTATTCCACTTGGTGTCCAGTGAGGTTGGACAGCTGAGACCTTGCTGTGGTGACCTTGTTGTGGTGAACTTGTTTCAGGGAGCTGTGGTGTGCCAGTGCTGGAGCAGGGGAGTGGTGGCGTATGACGCAGACTTATTCTCGATCCACCGCTGTCATGTCTATGATTGGCTATATCATTGGCCTCGGCGACCGACACTTGGACAATGTACTTGTTGATCTGGCCACCGGAGAGGTTTGTGTTGTTTGCTTGTTTGTGTATTTTGTGGTTAGATTATTTTGGAACAGTGTTGATG
Organism: Marisa cornuarietis; assembly: GCA_004794655.1. Lineage (NCBI taxonomy): Eukaryota > Metazoa > Mollusca > Gastropoda > Architaenioglossa > Ampullariidae > Marisa > Marisa cornuarietis. The sequence continues at coordinate 47,157 of SMMW01000058.1, forward strand.
GGTGTAGCTAATTAATGCCATCCCAGTGGTTTCCTTATAAGCAGTTTGAATTTTCAGTGTCTAGCAACTTTGTTGTTAGAATGCTATATCCAAAGGGTTTGAGCTTGAACTGTTTTCTTATCAGCATAATTATGCATGTATATTCCGATTTTCTATTTTAATTTTGTTCACAGGTTGTTCACATTGACTACAATGTATGTTTTGAGAAAGGAAAGAATTTGCGTGTCCCTGAGAGAGTTCCATTCCGCATGACTCAAAATATTGAGACTGCTCTTGGAGTCACAGGGGTAGAGGTAAGTGTGTGTACACTATTTTCTGCTTGGAACATTTGGATAGAAAGTGGTGTGTAGTTTCTGCATTGTGGAGAAGGATACATATTTTTAATCGCCTTTTTAAATGAACTATTTTGTTTATGATGGAAAATAATACTTTTTAGTTATTTTCAAAGTTATGCCTAGAAACTGGAAGATTTGATTTTGTATGAATATTGATCGATGCTGTTATTGTTAATTTTTAAAAAAATTGGTTAAGGTTAAGGGGTAAAATTGAAATATTGGTGCCCACAGAGCTGTGGAAATTGTCTTTAAAGTATGAAGCTTGCCTTTGTTCCACTTTTCTAAGGGAATCTTCCGGCTGTCCAGTGAGCATGTACTCCGAACAATGAGAAAAGGACGAGAAACTCTGTTGACCCTTCTTGAGGCCTTTGTTTATGATCCTCTGGTTGACTGGACCACTGGCAATGAAGGAGGCTACACAGGTGCTTTCTATGGAGGAGAGACAGGGGCCATGATGGGTGGAGGAGATGGTATACGCAACAAAAAGGAAATGGAGCAAGAGATCACCATTAGCATGTTTGCCATTCGGTGTGCAGAGATGAACTCCTCCTGGACCAGAAACAGGTGAGTGTGGGTGGGTGTGTGGGATGCTCATAAATGCAGTTTTTGACACGTGCAGATTATGAGGACAGCCTTTTTTGCCTCAGAAAAGAGCCATTAACTATTTAAATAAAGACAGTAAACATTGTCACACAAAAGCTTCAGCTGCGTTTGCACATAGTTGTGTTCATGCCTGCATGTGTTTTACACTGGCATTCCACCCCATATGCTTTACATTGTCATTCTAACCCATGCATGTGTAAAAATGTGTGGCATGAAGGTAGATTTCATTGGTAGCTCATGTTGACGTGTGCAAGACTGAGAAGCATTGATGGTTGGTTTTATTAAATATCACCTTCACAAGAGGCAGTAAGAATATTTTTTCTCGATACCAATCTTTGACAGAGATGACATCTTGGTGACTCTGCCAGACCTGCAGAATGCTGTGGGATTGTGGATTGTTGCACTGGACCAGTTACATGTCAGCCATCAGACTCTAGACTTGCTGCAAGCAATCAGAGCTATCCTGGCAGAGGCTGCTGCAGACCCTAGCCATACACTGCATTCACTTGCTCACAGGTAGAAGAGGTCACACCTTTGTGGTTATCCATTCTGTATGTTCCACTCACCTGCCAGAAGTCAGGGCACAATAAAGTAACCCTTTCCATGCTATGATGGTTTAAACCTGATGATGTGCTCCAAATTTTTCTAGATAGCTCTCTTTTGCTATAGCTAGTTTGGTGTTGGCTGACCAGTTTACTGAGGTAGAATATTGGTCGTAATCACCAATACCTTTTTGTCTCTGTTAATGTCAGTAGATCTGGCAGTAACATGAAGACTGTTGTCATGTCTGTTCTTAGACATGCAGAGTATGCTGTGATGAAGGCTACCAAGCAAGAGGTGCTCATAGCAGTGGAGGAGAAGAGTCAAGAGTACAACCACTTCCAACAAGTACATAAGGTGTGTGCATAGACCATTCTCTAGCAATGTATACTCACATACATATTTTATATGGGTGTGTTTGGCATGGATTTATGAAATTTTACAGAAGCCTTAATTGTAACTTGTCATGAGAGAAAAAGATGAATTGCAAAGAAATCATCCCTATTCTTGACCTCTTCTGTTTTCAGAATGCCATTGAGGCTGTCCAAGGTGTACCCTTCCAGAAACTGTGTACAGAGATTTCCAAATCCCCAGACCTTGGACCTCCCAGCTTTGCATCGGCCACAGAGTTTTTGCAGGGTGCCGGTCAGTCACAGACTGTAATTCAGGTATAACACAGTGTTTGTTTCGGTTTGTTAGCTATCCATGGCTGCTGGAAAGCACCACTCCAGCACTGAGACAAAAAACATGGAAAACATTTCACGTTTATTTTTGACTGATAATAATAAATGTATATTTATTGCTGTCACTTGTTGCTTTTGGGATAGGTTTATAGGTGGCAGAAATGAAAATGCATGTCATGTTATTGTTCTACTTTCATGAAAAGCTTTTGACTCTTTTATCATGAACTTCATTAATATGAGGAAAACAGTTCCAGAGTTTTCCAATATTATAATGCTTTCTTCGCTTGGACTTCTAATTATTTGCAAATAAATATGACAAACATCTCCTGTATTGTGCATTGCATTGAACTAGAGCAAACTTGTTTCATAATGATGTACTGTTTTTATAAGTCAAAAGGAAACTTTTTTCTGTTTGCATGTGATTGTGTGTTCATATAAACTGCATCAACCAGTCTGAAATCTTCCACTGATTGCTTTACTTAAGATTGTAGTATGGCCAGCTATTCATGCCAGTCCATGATTAATATGTCTTTGACAGTGTGAACAAGTTGAAGCAGAGATGGTAGCTCAGCTTAAGCAGCGCCACATCTTATTGCACTCCACACTAGAAGTGCTGCACAGCTACAGTTCTGTTGTGTCACAGGTCAGCTGCTGTCATAGCATGCTTTCTTTATTTTTTTGTGTGTATTTCTTATCAGCTTTCAGGTATTGTACATTTCACGAAAGTTTTACACTGAAAGCATACTACCACCTGTAATTGATTTTGAGCAAATGGCTTGTTTCTTGCTGTTATATTCCATTGGCAAAATTTTAGTTTGAGATACATGGCATAATAACAGTTCATTAAGAAGCTTGTTTCCTGTGGGAAAGAACTTGTGGAGCAATATATCTGTGATACCAAATTTTTCGGTGCTTTGTTGCAGTTTGGTGTCATCTTTGCCAACAACAACCGGGCATATCACCTGCTTAACTTTTTGCAGGAGCTGATTCAGGATTTTACCAGTGCCAAGTAAGCAAAAATTTGATTGAAATGTGTGCCATCGACTACCTTCACTTTCTTTGGTGTTAACATCCTTCTCTCCCAGATTGTTCTGTTTTTGGTGTTATCATCGATGCATCATTGTCTTGACTCTCTTACCAATGCAATCCATCTTCTTTGAGCTCTGCAGGATCACCATCTTCAACCCTTCTGGCCATTTTACTTTTTTTTTTTTTTTGCCACCAAAAAGCTCATGCCTGCTTTTATGTTGTTTTGGATGGATTAATGCAACTCTGTACTCATGGATCTTCCTATCTCCTAGAAAACTTCAAAGGGGTTAGAATAATACTGCTCGACGATCTTTCATAGGCGAAAAGCAGACCATGCTACACCCCTCTGATGTGGGCTTCAGTGGCTGTCAGTTTGAACTTAAATTGACTACATGGCCACTACAGTGTGCTACCGTTGTCTTCAAGGCTTTACCCCAGCATACCTGTTTGAGTTAATGAAGCCATACCACCTTAGTCGGTCTCTTTGGTCTCTTTATGCTTCCTTCCTGTCTGTGCCATGACAGGAGAAATTCGGTAGACACTTTTCTTCTCAGTCCCCACTGTTTGATGTTTTCTGCCCCTTTCTCTTCAGACTGTGACTACGTTCAAAGCCATTAATCTCACAGACACACAGGGAAATGCTCTTTACAAATTCAGTTATTGTTATTTATTATTGCTTTTTAGAAGAACAGTTTACTGTATAATTCCCATGTCTATTGTATTGTCATTTAAATAAAATCACAAAAGTTTGGTCGTATACAGGTGTGAGGAAATAACATCACGCTTCCATGACCTGTTCTCTCCTCATGTGGGACAGAGTGTGCACAGCCAGCAGGTGTTAGCAACAGAAAGAAAGTTGCAGACCATTGTCTCAGACACAAATGCAAAGCTCCTTAAGGTATTTGTAAGCTAACCTTTGCCTGTTATCTTGGCAGATTTTTCTTCCTTTGTATGCCATTTTCTCAATGTTTAGTATTTTTAGTGCAGTAGATATGATTGATATTTGCATGTGCTTTGTGCACTTGAGAGTTTATGTAGGGTATAGTTTGTAAAGGTGAGAGTGTGTGTAGCTTTTACAGGCGAGACTTGGCTTCTATGGATGACTTTAGTAGAAAGGCAGACTAAGTGTGTTATGTGCTCACCAATACTTTTATTACCCACAATTATGGTGTTTCATGTCTTGTGTCTTGTTTCATGTCTTTGTAAAGGAGTTTCCAGCTACTATGCATTATTCAGTGATCTTTTCTGTTGCAGTTGCTGGACAGGCGCAGTCAAGACAGCACAACTGTAGCAGTACATGAAATGTCATTGTGTGAAGCAGAGGCTGCCATCCAAACATTCTTACAAGGTGGGATCCGATTTTTTAAAACCTGACATTAATTCAATAATTTTATTTTTTATTTTCTTTAATTTATTATTGCATAATAAATAGTAGCTTTTTCTCAACCTTCTGAGCAATATACTACAGCTAGATACTATCTCTACTAAGCGTCAGCTGCCTATTCTCAAACTTAGGCTAGTTCCAAACTTATTAGAAGAACTTAAGACAGTGTTATCTAACCTGCTACAGATCCGTTAAGCTGATAAACATAGTGGCTTAAGCTGAGAAACACTCTGTTGCAGCCACAGGGTTGTCAGGAGAGAAGAGTCTCACCTGCTTCATTGTCAATGCTCTGTCCTCTCTTTCAAAACGCTATCTGCTTATGGAGTCAGCCTCATCAGGCAAGTTTTGTTTGGCCTCAGATAATTTTTCTTTGAAATAGTAATCTTACACTTTTTTGTAATTTTTAGGAACCCCTGTAAAAAACTAGTGTCTTGGGTTCTGATAGTTGTGTGTGTACATTTTATCAGGAGCAGGAGACAGGCTGATGGATCTGACCTCACGTGATGGGGACTGGTTTCTGGATGAATTGTGTAGCATCAGCGGCAATATCAACCACTTCTTGGACATTTTGGAGTGCAACACCTCTGTAAGAACAGTCATGAATGAATGGGTTTTGCATAAAGCATAGTCACACTTCGCAAAAAGTTTAAAGGAATTTTAAACTGGATTATGTAATTTTCTGTAATATTAAAATGCATGGTATCAAAAAATAATTCACATTGCAGAGTGATTTGTCAACAAAGAGGATGCAAAGTGACTCAGTGTTAACTATAGAATATTAAAATATTATGGGATATTAACTGGGTTGCTCAGCCATTGAGTGGGCATGGGTTTTGAACTTTGTGTTTAAGTGAAGTGTAAAGAGTTAAGTGGCTTGGAAATGAGATGATGTAGTGAGGTTGTATGTACAAGAGAGAAAAATAACATGCTGATTTCACCTGTTAAGAAGGCAAAAGCAGCATTTGGGGCAGTGAATAGTGAGTGGTTCATCGTGTCTAGAACATGGCACATGAAAAATGGATCTTAACCTTGAACTTTACCTAAAAGATCATGTGCTCATTACTGCTGAGGTAACCCAGGCAAACCTCAAACCCTCCACGTTCTGCTCTGAAGTGCAGTGCACTCATTATAGAGATATAAAGTCTTGCCTTCTGTGACATTATAAAGTCCTTGCAATATTTGTTAATTACATAAATGATTCTGTAAAGAAATGCACATTTTAGTTTTGGAAATCACATTTATTTCTGTTGTCACTGATGTATTGTCCAGGCCATTCATATTGACAAGTTCAAGGAACTTCATGTGGCTCTGCGGGCGACCTACAATGTTTATGTTGCCATTCAGGTTAACATGTTTTCTACTTTCTTGATTCCTATTGTATAAAATACATATGAATAGATTATTTAGAGGTATGGATGCAGTCATAGGTATTGCAGATTCTTATTTGATGATGGATTTCTGCACTGTGGATCACTGGTGTAGATTATCAGGCAATTTTATGAGGCTGACATGCCAGTCACTGGCAAACTTTCTCTAAAAATTTATAGTTTGGGTTTTCACTCTTTGCTTTGGGTGGCTAGAAAGTTAACCTTTATAACTCTTACCTTTAGCTGTCTTTTAATTCTTAGGATTTTCCTATGACCCTTTATTAGTTATGACCAAAGTCTAAGAGGGTGTTACATTGGTTCCGAGCTCTTAAAAAAAAATAACTGCTGAATGATTGTGTTTATGGATGTTTTTAAAAGGAAACATGTAAACATTCTGCTCTGTTAAATGAAGGTGAAACGTTCAGTTAGACGTTTTATTTAAAAATGTATGAAATGTTCAAGTTGACATCTTGACGTATCTGAATTACTGTTATTTCTACAGAAGCAAAACTTTTGTATGATCTCATAAATTGCAGGAGCTGAATTTGAACTTCCGTTCAATTATCCTACCAGAAGCATTGAAACTTATCCAGTCACAGGAACCAAGCATCCTTGGTGCTGTTTGTCAGTTGGAGAGTTTTGTAGGGGAGAGCACCCACTCACTTGATTCACTTGTGAACCAGCTTGAAGTCATTCATAGAAATGTTATGATGGGAATACAGGTACTGATAAGCTTTTTATACTATGTTTATTACTGTTGTGATTTATTATTGCACTGTTAAAATTTCATGAAAAAAAACCTACATAAATTAATAATTAAAAACAAATAACTAAGGCTAGCTTTACACACATCAAATTTTTGCCGTGTACCGCGGATGGCGAGATGCCATGCATTCCTCAAACACGCCATGGACAAGACGGCACATGCCGTGGGTAACAAACGGCGCTTGGCACACAGCGTGTGGAAGCACTTCAAGATGGACGATCTAGGGAAAGCGTTATGTTTATATTTGATTGAAAACAAAGAAAAAGACGACGAAATAGAACTATATGGGTACACCCACTAAACATTCAGCGACCTATCACTGGCGCATTCATCCGGAAATAGTTAAAAAACTTGTTTTTATCACTTCTCAGCTCAGCAAATAGACTGATGAATGCGCCAGTGATGAGATTTTCACGACAACAGTTGTATACCGAAAAGAAAAGGCGTGGTAATGATATTTTAGTGTTCCTCCTTAAGTGTTAATCATTATTAAATATAATTATGCTCTTAAATGATCATTTTTTTATATTATTCATTTATCCTTGGCATGTTTAATTGTTGGCTTAGATCTTTAATGTCCCTTGTAATCTGTCTTCCACAAATTAAGCAAGTATTTTAACTTGTTGTGACACTCTTCAGAGTATCTTTTTTTCTTTTTTTATTCAAAGTGAGGGGAGAGAAAGAAAAAAAGATAGTGAGATAGGGGTAGAAAGAGTTTAATCCTCTCTCTATCTTTTGCGATGCTCTTCTGCGTTTCTGCTTTAGTAAGGCTTCCTAGAAATTATTACTACATGCAATATATGCAATACTATATGTTACTATATACTATATGCACTCCATAGGGAGTGAAAATCTTTAGAGAAGCGTATTTAAACGAATAAAGTTGCTTACGTTCATATGTATTCTGTTTACTTTGCCATTCTTCATCTAGTAAAGAATATATGCGGTTCGATATTGAACAAAATATACTACCGCGGTTTTCAGCCTGTGGGGCGCTGACAAGGGGGGGCGCGTAGGCGGTCATTTTCTCATATCTCATATAGGTATTAGTGGGTAAGGGGGGCGCGCGGAGGTACCTTTTTTTATCTGTCACAAGTAAAAGGTTGAGAAACGCTGATATACTATATGCAGCACGCAGGTCTTTTTTAATGGAGTTCACTAGAATCCATCGCAAATCTCTTCTAACTCTCTGTCTCTGTAGTTTATTAACACATCAATATCTATATCATATTGATCTAGATCTGCATGAAACTTTTCTGCTTGTTCTGTAGACATCTTCAAATACAAATCAAGAAACACTTAAATAAACCACCAGGTAACTGTTGCCATAACTGACCATAAGAGAATGCACAGGTGGCGATTCAGTGTTGTGCGTATGTGGTAGAGGGAGGGTAAACACGGCGCCAGTCGACCAGTGTGAGTGCTCCCATTTAAAGGAATAGTTATCAACACGGTATGGATGGCGTAGCGCCGTGTCGGGTGTTGATACATGCCGTGGTGTCCACGGCCGCCGTGGACAGTGAAACGCCGGATGGCGTCTCATTCGATATGTGTGAGTTGACCCATTGACTTTTTCAGTTATCAAAAAGCATGGCGCCGTGCCGTCCATGGCGCACGGCGAAAATTCGATGTGTGTAAGGCCAGCCTAAAGCTATCTGGTCATCAAACTGCATTGCATAATACTATTCGAAACATTTGCAGCTTCAGGGATTTGAAAGAAGACAAGAACAGTTTAAAATATTATTATCCAGTGTTTTTAGAAATCCTTGCATAAGACCCAGCTTTGCTTTATCTGTTTAAAGACTTGAGATTAAGAGTCGAACAAATTTTTTTTAAGATTAACTGAAGATCATTTTAAGGGCAATACTGAACATAAACGCTGGACCGTTTTTTTTACTGACATCAGATGGACAGCAGTCAGGTGCTTGAAAAGGTGCAACTTATACAGAATTCCTACAATCATTTGATTCAGGGCCATCTTCATCTGCCTGTGTCACTTGTGCAGGTTAGTTCTTTCTGAACTGATTTGAAAGATTTTTATCTGATCCCTTTGAAAAATATTGCTTTTTTGCAGTTTCTTCTTTGCTTGTATCAGGTGACTTGACCAGAAGAGATAAAAGGTTACACTAACTCTTTAACCATTGAAATTTATTCCCCTGACAGTGAGCTAGCACTTGCCCAGCATGCTGTACTCTTAACAAGTCAGCTAAGAATCAGCTGCCTCATGTGAGCCCTCAGCTGTTAGCAGTCTGGCCCCCTCTTTTCTTTGATTAAAAGCAGTTGTAGGTCTTAAGCTGCTAACATTCAGGTCATCTGGTAAGTACTAAAGAAAGAAAATTTACAAGGAAAACGTCATTTTTATTACAGGGGCCATAGTGTTGTAGGTGTTTGATATGGCTCAGTTTTAACTCACTTGCAATGGTGGTATTTGTTTTATTTTCATTACTTGCTGTTAAAGGTACTTGTAAGTTTCTTATATGAATTAAAGCTAAAAAATGGACTTACTGAAAATTATTTTAGCTACGATTAGAGCTTAGGGAAAATTACAGCAAGAAGGTAATTAAAATTCTTTGCATTTTTTTATTTTTAGGAGAATCAGCATGCTGACCTCAGTCCCGGTCAGATGCTGTTGATGGGGTTTGATGGGCTTTTCACACGTCTTGATTCTGAGTTTGCACAGCTTTTGGCCTGTGTTTCTGTCTTGGAAATCCCTGATGCCTGGCGCAAAGTAGATGCAATACGTGAAGCACGGGCTATGCAGGTAAATTTAGGAGCTTTGAGTCGAATGCTTGCAGATACAAGTTATAGTTCCTTATTTTGTGTGGGAGGTACAGTCTTAGCAACATCAGTTTTGAAATGTTGTATGAGTGTTACAAAACAAATATACCGTAATATATTTGTTTGATGTTGTGCCCAGACCTTTCAGTAACAGATATGGAGATTTGAAAAGATGTTTGGGTAAATCTTTTGAATGGTATATCTTGATAAAATCTTATTAAATTTCCTTAAAGATTACTGAATCATTGTGACTCAATGTACATTTTTTTATGTAGCTACAGTTCTTGTATGGACAGATTTTTTTGCTGCTCATTTAGCTTTCCTTCACTCCTTTACCCTTCATTATTCAGAAAAAAACTCTCATTGACATTGAGAAATTTGTTAAATTGGAAAAGCTTGCAATATATGTGCTTTCAGTTATCAACATGGACATCTGACACACGCAGTCTTTTATCAGCCATGTTTTTTCTCAAGCGACTTCAAACCATGCAAGAATTTTTCCAGTTGGCCACCCAACTGGCTGCAGCTCTTCAAGGTTTGGTTTAGTTCTTGTTTTCCATTAAAACAAATTAAGCCTTTAACCCTTTGAGTGCTTCCGACCGAATATTCGGTCGGGTAACGCATGTACGCTAGAGTGCCACCGACCGAATATTCAGTTGGCGACATGTTCTATTTTTAGCGGAGAATCTGGAGTGATGTATGGATACTATTTTTAGCGGAGAATCTGGAGTGATGTATGGATACTATTTTTAGTGGAGAATCTGGAGTGATGTATGGATAACGGCTGTTCAACGGTCGGCAGAAATGGGATTCCCCCTAATTTTAGCACCGACTCTGATGCGTTGCGTGGTTTGATTGGTGTTTTATCGGGCTGTAAATACAGAGACCCTACTCTAGAGTTTTCCAACCGCACATGGCAGATGATGCAATTGCTGGGACGAGAGGCGAAAACACAGGCTACAGGAGGCCGTACACACTACAAGAGGCCGTAGCAGAGATCACAAACTGTGATTCGGATGATCTAGAATCGGTAGATTCCCTGGATCAGGAACGAGATGGCAGTGAAAGTGACGACAGTGTCGTGTTAGGTAGGAAAGAAGATTCGGATTCTCATCATTCTGATGACAGCGACGGCGATCTTGATTTTGATCAAAGAAATGTAGAAAGTTCCGACGACAGCAGTGAGACAAACGGGGGTGAATTTGTTGCACCATTGATATCCAAAAGTAGGAAACGAATTCCAGCAGACAGGAGCACATCAAAGAAGGTCGAGCTGTAGGTGGTGAAAGGGGACGTGGCCAGAGAAGGGGGTGGGCGAAACAACACCACGAGGAATTTAACTGCACTTTTTGAAGGGGATTTTACCCCTGCTACCCCCTTTATCACAGCAAGCTTGCCTACTGGAAACAGAATATTTCAAAGCAGAATTTCAGAGCAGCAGAATGTGGAAAAGAAGCTTTTGTTTATAAATGTTGAGATTGTTTTTGAAATGACAGTGCTGGTGACGTGTGTGAATGAACTACATGAACCGTTGAGATGAAGCTCTCAGGTTTCTCATGGTAGGTGTTGGTGAAGTGGGAACATTTTTATGAAAAATGAGTTGAGGTTTTCAACAAACAGAAAACCCTGAGCTTAATCCAGGCTTTGTTTGTCACTTTCTGAATAATTAAAATCCACAGAAGTAATACTGGTTTGAAGTCAAGAACTACGGAACATTTTCGTAAAAAATTAGTTGAGGTTTTCAACAAACAGTAAACCCTGAACTTTATCCAGGCTGTGTTTTTGCACTTTCTGAGTAAAATCCACAGAAGTAATACTGGTTTGAAGTGAAGAATTAATCTGACTACTTGATTGTGTTGTGACATTGTTTTCACATTTAGTTAGTTTTTCTAGAAAAATATATTTGAATAAAATCAACAATCCAAAAAATCTTATTTTTTGGTCTTTCTTGGTCTCATTCATTAGGAAAATCAATTCTGTGTATGAATTATATAGGTTTTATATGCTTTTCTTGCATCTCCAAAGCTCCAGAATTTTTTTTAAATAATGACCGAAAAATCATAAAGATTCCCCGGCACTGGCATGTACATGTTCTTCATTATCATATGGCACTCAAAGGGTTAAAGTTATTTGGACTATTTCTTTAGCTGTTTTCATCATCTGTGGAAGTGAAGATACCTTATCATGTGTAACTGGTGTCTGGTTGTGTAGGAAAAGTTCCTTTTTGAAACTCTTTGTTAGTAATCGTTAAAGTGTTTGTTAGTAATGCTTAAAGTATTTGTTAGTAATGCTTAAAGTTATGGAAGACTGTATCAGTGGCCCTCAAGCATGCACTTTAACAAAATAAGGCAAATATGAAAGTTACCATCATTGCTGAGAGTAACCTTAAGAAGTGACAGTGTCTTTTCTACACAAGCATCTTCTTCATTTGTTTCATGTTTGTCTCTCACTTATTACAAACCTTTTTTGGATTGTAGTACAACAGTTATATTAAGTTTGGTTCTCTGTTGTCATTGTGGATGTTGATTCTTTTCAGGTCTGAATGGTGGGGCTGTTTATGATGATGAACAGATGGCTAAACCTATTAAGAAATTCATTGCTGAGTATGTCAGGAAACAGGTGAGTGTGCAGAAGGGAGTCATAAATTAAGATGTGTAAAGGCACTATGTATACAAAAGAATGTGCATGTGTCATAAGCATATCATTATACATTTGACAGCTTACACTTTGTCTAAGAAAGAAGAGGCAAAACTATTACATTTTTTCCCATTTTAATTCAGTAAAACCTCATTATTTAGAGCTTGCTCTATTATGAGTCCTTTTTTATGATCCAAGAATGTCTCATGGATGTATTTTGGTATATAAACATCATCTCTATTATGACTGCCTACCCAACCTGACTTACGACCAACATTTCGTGCTCGATTACAACTTTATTTTGCAGTAGTTACGTGTTGATAAAGTGCATTTTGAAATAGACTGCTTCTTGCTGACTGTTTACCCTATATTATGATTTTCTGCACATATCACATAAAATAAGTACATTTTGAAAGACACTGCTTGTCCATTGGGTCAGTGCTCATTGTGACCCAAACCATATTGCTCCAGTTAAAGCTACCATCTGTCTGAGTCAAACTCATCCTATAATAACCATATCATCCCACACCAAAGTGGAGTCAATCCAGGTCCAAAAGATGAATCGATCTCCAATGACAGGAGTTGGTGTTAATGTCAGATATTACCAACAGAGCCATGCATTGTTCAAACATGTTCATCCACCATCTTAATAAAAAAAAAATGGCTGCTTGGCAATACACATTCCGAGCACAAGTAACTTGGTGGCATATAACACGATTTTGTCATCATTCTTTATTTTGTAAGTTTTTATTAAATGTATATGAAGACATTTGGTTATTATGAAGGTGTCACTGGTCGCGCGTTCATTTAGCTAGGGACTGGGCTGATTTTACTTTTGATGTTGGTACATGTTGTCTTATGTGGGACAATATGGTCATGGTGGGGTCAATATACCCAGGGCAATATGGTTTTTTGTTGAAATAACTAGCCCACTGTTCATTGTTGTCTTGTTACCAGCAGATCAGTCGATTGTACTTCATTCACAACCTTTTTTCAAGAAGTCATGTGTTTATAAAATAAAATTCTTGTTACCGACTGTTTGTGCTTTATTGTGTTGTTCTGCACAAATCATGTTCAAAACATAAATAATGCATTTTAAGAGAGCATCTTTGTCTACCATGGTATATGTGTATTGATTGATTGCTCTTACCTGAAGAGTTTGTTCCCCTCTTCAGTTCTTCAGTTCACCAATACAGTGAAGGTTGGCTGTCCTGGGTTCAGCTCTTGTCTTGTCCCGGTGTTCTTTCTCTTCATGTGGCATCTGTTTACAGGGCTGGCTGCTTTGCTGTGATAATAGCCTTAGGCTTGGCGTAAAACACTAGTTCCCCCTCCCCTCTTCAGTTTGCAGTGGAGCAGAATATGCATGACCAAGCGAAAGTGACAAAGAAAAGCATTATGATATTTTTTTTAAGAGCTTTATTTCAACATTTACATTAATTAACTTAGATTTATAGGTGCTTGAGGTCATGGTTCCAGACTGGTTGATCTCCCTACTACAACCCTCTTAACTACATCCTGATGGTGGTGTTTAGCGAGTATTAATAGGGAGCTTTTACTGTATCCCAAAAATGCAACCTCTAAGAAAGGATGGGAAATGTTATTGTCCCATTGTTATACTTTTCCAGTGTTTTCTGGGGACAAGACCAACATTTGTCATATTTGCCCTCCAGTATTTGCCAAGAAATACAAAATTAAGTGTTACCTGGACTGGTTATTTTGTTTGTTCAGATGATAGGATTCCCCTCACAGCTGCTGGGGTGTGTGACCTGCGTGCTGGTGGAAACTCTTGGGATCAGTGTGGGATCAGAAGTTGCACTGAAAGATATAGGTGCACAGGTCAAAGTTCCTCTGGAAGACCTGTGCAAAAAAGCAGTGGAGACCTCCATGAGGGCAGGACTTTTTCAGCACTCCCACCTAACTCAAGCTACCACACTCACCTCTTCACAAGATCTAGGCTGGCGCAAACTAGATCTGGCCAGGTGCGTGCAGTTTGCTATTTTGCTTTGAAATATCATGTTCTTAAATTGGGTATATTATTTTTATACCATGATCTTCAGGGTAATGAGCACTTCTTTTGGCACTCCGAAGCCACCTGTGAGACAATATTGTCCTTTCCATTTGAATCAGCAGTTAGCGTAACAACTCTTTGATGCTATGACTGCCTAGTTAATGATCTTTCCCACCACCAGATGAGGTTAGAATTTTTGGTCTCCTTTTTCAGATTGCTGTAACTGCTCATAGATCAAAAGGTGATTCCTCATAAATCTATATTCCCTGTTTGTTGTGGTGAGGTGATGTGTGCCTTTTCATCATCTGCAGGCGTCTAGATGTTAGCATGAGCCTGCATCGAGCCAGCTACCAAAGGTGGCAGGGACAGTTAGCACGCTTTCAGTGGCTGCATGAAGATATCCTGTCATCCTCTTCTCGGCACCAGACATGCATGACGCTGCCTTCGCGCGGAGCCCTCATGTCGGATATCAAAAAGGTGAGAAGTATGGGAAACATGGGGGTGGTGGTGGGGGTGAGAGCTCATGGCTGGCTATCTGCACACCGGGTCCTTGTGAAATCAGAATCTTTTAAGCTTTTCCATGAGAATTGACTTTCTGTTCATCTTTTTATTTGTTGGCTAAATTAAGATTTGTTAAGATTAAGATTTTTTTAACAAAACAAAACTTGATGCATGCAGATGATGGGCTCCCTCTTAGCACATGAGGATGTGATTAACACGTGCAAAGAGCAGTATGCAGCTCTGGAGGGGGTGGTGATGCAGCGACTGCGCTGGGCAGCAGGAGCCAACCCTTCCCTCAACGTCACTCTGCAGCATTTTCAAGAAGCCAGCTCCATGAGAATGCAGCTGTTGGAGGCAAGTTGCATACATTTGCATCCACTTTACAGTTCTTTGTATGGTACTGCAGAGTCTGGATACAGGTTGTGCTGCCTGGGAAATGACAGCTTTGGTTTTTTACAAACATCAGTTGCCTTAACCCTTGTTTTTGTTTTTATTTTTGCTTTCTTCCCACCAAAGAGTGATTGTTATTGTGTACTTGGTTTCATTTAAAGGACGAGAACAGAACAGTGACAGAAGTGGCCAACCTTTGCCAGGGTATCTTGCACTTTGAAGCATGGCGCACTCACACTCAAGATTCAGTATCAGCTGATGCTGGTTTCATGGCTTTGATTAGCAGGTGCGTAACAAGTTGTGAATTCCTCCCCCCTCCCTCCTCCCTTCCACTCCCACTCCCCACACCTTCAAAAAACATAGTCTTATTCTCACCGTCTTCAGTTATTAAAGTTCTTGATAGATGTTGCAGTGCTCATTCTCATTGTTGTTTATACTTGATCTTTTCCCTGCTGATGACATCATCATCATATTTTCTTGAGTTTCTGCCATTTACTTTTATTTTGTGGGGAATTGTTCTAGAGGAAGCATTGAGAACTGTAAGTGAAGACCCATCTGTTGGACTTAAACAAACAAGCAACACTTTTTTATTTTTTTATTTTCCTGGTGTTTTATCTATTTATTTACTTTATTATTTTATTATTTTATTTATTTATTTTTTTTTTTTGCTGCGCAATGAGCATTCTTCTGAATGGATACCTGTGGATTACAAATGGACATCATCATCATCATCATCATCATCATCATTTTATTATAGACATTCTTGTGTTAGCTTTTGCCTTTCTTTGTCTTGTATCTCCCTTTGGTATGCTTCATTTTCTTCTTCATACTGTACCAGATGACATGACTATATGGAGATCACCCTCTAGCTACTTCAAATCCAGCTGTCCAAGCCCATGCAACACGGTAGGACTCGAATTCAGCTCAGCCCCCTCCCATCCCACCTGCCACGCCAGTGAGCCTCTCTGCTCCAGGTTTTGGCGTTCCCTTTGATTCAGAACATCCTTGCCGAATAAGTGATTTACTGTCACAGTATCTCTAAACACCTGTTTATATTATGGACTGGGAGTCGCACTTGTGTTTTCACGTCCCTTTGTTGTTCAGCGCCAGGGCTTACTGACAGGCTAGGTCGGTCATTCAAGGCTTACTGAGCCATAGGCTTCTGGCTTATCGGATCACTATACAGAACCCAAAGCCACACTACCGTGCCTGATATCAGAGCCTATGTCAGACATCTGTGTTACATACCACAGTCGCGATGTGGAGGCATCTATCTCAGGTGCCGTGGTGTGTCTCACTGTTCATTGCAGCTATGGCTATGATCCAGAGACAGACCATAGTCAGCCTGGTAGTGTTATGGGCTTAGTTCCTTTGATTGAATAGCGGCCAGTCTACTGGTTTTAGGATGGCTCAATATACGCCCCACTCAGATGGCCTTGTTGGCAAGCTCCACGGGGATCCCACGCAGAAGTTTTATTGAGGTGCAACTGACTGCTGCCAGACTTAGTGATGCCTCCTTCTTGCCCTTTGGTTATAACAGGGCCAGTGGTGGTGGTGGTGGTGGGGGAAACAGTCTCAGCACTTAAACTTGAAGGCTGGGAATGGTTGGCGATGTGGAGAGCACTAGTTACTAGACAGCGGGCCCTGCAGAGGATAACGGGAATGGTTTTGGCCGAAAGATCCAAGGCAGTGATCTTTTTATGTCGACAGTGGGGTGCTTTCTCCCCTGTGCTGTGCCCCTTAGTGCGAAGGTTTTTCTGGTGGACCAGGTTTTATTCTTGCATGGGTAAGCTCAGTTTTACTGGAAGACTCAATGTCCCAGCCAAAGGCCTTGAACTGGAAGGGACTTTATCCTTTGCCAGACAATTTTCCAACACTTGTCAGGTTGTTTCATATGGGAGGACCTTTGGGAGACTTGGGGGGACAAGCTCCCAATGTTTGAGTCACCAGTTCCTGATCCGCTGACTTGGGCAGTTGACGTAGTGTCACTGAGTGGGGAAGGAACCCAGAGCATAGACCTTACAATCCTTCCGCCAGACAGACAAAGATCAAGAGAGCCAAGATCAGGCCTCTCATAGTGGACCCACTTAATGGGAATTTTTCTTGGGAGCTAAGAGTAAACAGCTTTGTCTGGGGGGGGTACTTCAGGAATGACCGCCCATACGGGCTATGTAAAAGAGCTGGGCAGTCAGCTACTTCATCTGGCTGCAGAGATTCTGCATCTTCACGCCTTTGCCTTATTAGAGGTGACAGCTGAAGTCGACATTGATCTAATGAGGTAGTGGAGCGCATTGCTTTCACTAGAAAGCCCTCCACCTTGGTAGTTAGAAATTAGTCATGGACGGGATCCTTCGGATATGTCCTAGGCAGAATGGTCTGTGACTCTTGATAAGAATTGAAGCTAGTTATTATTGAAGGCTAAAGCCATGCTATCAGTTGCATTCCGTCTTTGGCGGCCAATAGAATTGGGGGCCAATAGCCATGTTCTGCTTTGCTGACGAGTTTTGTTAGCCCTCAACCGGTAGGTTGCACTCTCTTCACTCCTTGAGATTGGAGGATGGGTATTTTCCCCTGGAACTCGACAGTTTTTGAGCCATTATTCTGGTCTCCTTTAAACTTCTGGCCAGGCAGACATGGTGTTAGCAGTTGTAGTTGGGGGGAGGGGGGCTACTCTATCCGAGTCTCTTGAGATACTCAGTTTTGAGTTGTTGACAGTTTAGGGGTTATGGTTTCATATCCCTTCAGATAATCCTGCTTTACTGGCTAAGATTAGTCTTCCAGAACAGGGTCCTAGGAGAATATGCTACTCCTACTTCCAAGAGCAGGCCTGAAGGATCAGGTTAACCACAGGAATTAGTGAGAGCACTCTGGGATTACCCCAAGAAGTTGGCTTCGCTCAGGGAGGCGGGTGTCGGTTCTTACCAGTGGGAATGGTAAAACAGAACGTTTTCTCAGTGCAATCTATTACAGCCTGGGGGTTAGCAGTCGTTCAGGTGGCTTATGCAGCGCTGCTTAACAGCAGCTTCCCCAGTTGGAAGGTCTGTGCATTGAGGCTGGAGCTGTTGACTCTAGTCCAGCCTTCAGGTTATGCAGCGCTATAGTTATTTGGGCTATAGGCTGGCGTTCTTGCGTGATTCGCTAAGTTCTATCTTCAGATCTTGCACCCTATCCTGACTCGGTGACAGTTGGCTGGATATCAGCAGCATAGCAGGGAGTAGATACGGCAGCCTGTTTGGCAGGTCCGATGGCAGCTTTGCATAGCTCAGTCAAGGCGGCCTCACTCTACAGCCCGGCTGGATTTGGGGTGTGATTCTTTTTGTTTGTTGTTCACCTATGGATGTTTGTAGGGGTTCTTACAAGGTGGGCGGCCACTCCCTCCGCTTGTTAGTTATTCTCCATATAGTCATGTCATCTGGTACAGTACGAAGAAGAAATACCATTTTTGGTGGTAAAATTTCTTTCTTCGAGTACTTACCAGATGACATGACAGCTAGCTCCCTTCCGCCTCCCCGCAATGGGTTCCAGAATCAGTCCAGGCAAAAAACTGAAGCAGAGAGGCTCACTGGCGTGGCAGGTGGGATGGGAGGGGGCTGAGCTGAATTCATCCTTCCGTGTTGCATGGGCTTGGACAGCTGGATTTGAGGTAGCTAGAGGGGGATCTCCATATAGTCGTCATCTGGTAAGTACTCGAAGAAAAAACTTTTTACCACCAAAAATGGTATTTTTTTATCTTACATTTTCTTATGTATGATTCTGTATGGTCTTGTATTGAGTGGCGTTTTCTCTTCGATTTGTTTCTTGTTGAACATCTATTTACATCATGGCACTACCGATGGCCTTATTTTTTATCAGGTGTATGGAATGCTGTATGATGCTGGAGTCAACAAGTACGTCAGTGTCGGACCACGAGCTGCATCTTTTGACTATCCAGGTACATGCTTAGCTTGAGTGAGCTTTAAGCGTTTGTAAATGTGTGCATCCAGGTGTGCCAGAGTGAGTCAGCATTCACACTTGAATGGATTGATGTGGACCTCCATGTGTCTAGGAATGTCCTACAGCTGTTTTGTTTGTTTGTTGACAGCCATTACTACCTGGCCAGGAGATAGATGGGAGCTGGTTGCAGACAGTGACAGACCACATCAACACAAGCTTGACAGAAGTCACATCTACCATTAGCTCTCAACAGATGGACCTGAGTACCTGCAAGGTGTTGTATTCCTGACATTACTCTCTCTTGCCTTTGGATTAATTTAGTGTTGCCTTTGTTTTTCCTGGATGTGGGTGTGGGTATGATTGTGTGTGTATGGGTGCATGCATTTGTGTGCACATGTAGTGTTAGTACTGTGAAAGGAAGGCAGTAGTAACCGCTGATCTGTGAAGTAAAAAAGGAACAAGGTCTTTATACTTAAAAAAACCAACATTTTTTCCTTTCCTGTTGTTTGCTTTCAGACAAAGATCCTAGAACAGGTGTCAAATGTTCGCACCCTTCTGTCAACACATCACAAGCTAATTTCTGATGTGCGATCTATTCTGAAGACTATGGCTAAAGTAAGACTAAAGGTTTTACTACTTTTCCTTGTGCTTCATTTTGATTTTGCTGTCAAACATTCATGACTTGCAGATGTTTCCAGAGAACTTGGGGACACTTTGAATCTCCTATATTTCATACTCTGTGTGTATGTGTGTGTGTGCATGTATACATGCACATGTGAGCATGTGTTTTAAAGACCAATGATATTTGAGTAGACCATACTTTCTGCGCTTTTTAGACATTGAATTTTTAAAAACGCACACAGCTGGGTTAAAAGCCCTTATACACCTCACACCTAATGATGCATTTTGTACATTTTCCAAATTGAACATCGTTGTAATATAAAGAATTAGTAACAGTAAGATGATAAATACATTTCAAGTGAAACATTGGCATCTCAGTTTACTGTATAGGGCATGAAGTATATTTGCTCTTATCACTAGCCATAGCCTCTGAATGGATTATGTGTTCTGGTCACTTCTTTAATTGTATCCAGAAATGTTGTGCCCCCACCCATAGAGTTGCTAAAGCAAAGAAGCAGATGTTTGTAGATGCTGCTATGGAGCAGAAGTTCCTGAGTGATCGGAACAAGTCAGCTTGCTTTGCACAAGTGCTAAAATTTTCAGACTTGCTTTGCACAAGTGTTAACATTCTCAAACTTGTATGATTAATGAATAGGTGTGTTTTAAATTTTCTTTTCTGTTTAAAACAAAATATATCATTTTCGCATGTGACTTTTTAAGTTTTGGTTGTTAAACTTTTGTTGTTAGTGATGATGAAAGTGAATACCTAAACAGTCCAATTACAGTAGAAGAGATTTATAGGGCAGTCAAATCATTAAAAGAATAGTAAAGCACCTGGACCTGACAAACTGATAGGGGAATTTTTTTAACAATCATTACATAAAACTTCACCCTTTTTAATGCCCTATTTTAATTTTCTCTTTGATAGCGGTCAGTTCCCTGATGCATGAACTGAGGCAGTTATTCAGCCACTACATAAAAAAGGAGATAGAAATAACCCTGGTATTTATATAGAGGAATATCCCTCTTAAACATATGTAGTGAGATTTATAGTTCCATTTTGAGCCAAAGGATTACTAGTTGGATTGAACATAATGATGTTGGTGAGAAACAGGCTGATTTTAGGTGAGATCATAGTACTATAGATCACATTTTCACATTAGTTGCTATTATACAAAAACAACTTCAATATCATAAAAAGTTATACGTAGCATTTATAGATTTTATTAAAGCATTTGATTTTGTTACAAGAGATAAACTCTGGAATGTACTGCATAAAAATGGTATTCATGACAAGTTACTCACAGCAATTAAAAGCATGTAAAATGTAGAGTTCGAGTAGGGGCCGATCTGACAGACTAATTTGAATGTCCTAGGGGTTTGAAGCAAGGGAAGATATGTAGTCCGGTATTATTCTCACTATTAATGAGCATAGAAACGAAATACGCACAAAAGGTCTACATGGTATTCAGATTAGTCCTGAGTTAATCCAATTATTTCTCCTTTTATTTGCAGACGATATTGCCCTATTTTCTGATACAGTGATTGGCTTACAAAACCAGTTAAATATTCTATATAGAACACCAAAACACTTGGACCTAGCTGTAAATATGAAGAAATCTAATGTGGTTATTTTCAGGAACGGGGGTCATGTTGCTAGAAACGAAGAATGGTATTACAATGGTACAAAACAAGCAATAGTGAAGAGACTGAGTTACATTTTGTGTTTTTGTGCCCAAAATATAAAGATCTACGACAGCTGCACATTCCTGAAAAATTCTATAAGAATCTTTCTCAGTTTCGTTTATTATATTTGCAAGCAACTGTTTAAAATTAATCCAGAATGTTGCTTACTATCTGTATAAACCACTGCAGATTAGAGAGAAAAAATAATTTGCAAATTATTGGTATTGTTAAATAACACATTAATGGATGTATTTTTAATGAAGTAAGGACATTGTATTTACATATTTTGTACTTTCATTTTGATTCCCCCTACACCCATTCCCCTAACATTGGTAATGGACACGAGCCTACTGAAATAAAGAAATTGTCATTGTCAGTTAAATCAAAGATTTCGATTTTCAGTCGTGAATACAACAGATGCATGATGCTTTTAGAAATGGATAAACAGCTCTGCTGAATGTATTTCTATGTCTTTTTTGTGCCAGTTGGAGGAGCAAAGGTTTGGAGAGGAGATAAATCCTGGTGGTATTCGTGAGTATTTGGCTTCGTACAAGACTTTTTCTGAAAACATCACAAGCGCTCTAAAGGCTGTAGTAAGCGAGGAGGCTACCAGAGACAGCATGAGCGGTGTGCAGTCTGTATTTGCAGATTTGACCTGTCAGATACCAGGGTGTGTATTATAAATATTTGCTGTGATGTACTGTAAGATTGTGTACTTCCACCAAGTTAACTTGATATGCAACATGTCATAAACAAGGTTTTAATATTGGTCTGTTCTTAAGAAAATAAAATAAATTTGTAGGTAGCTGCAGTATATTGAAATGTTTTAGAAACTGTCCAAGATCTTATGAACATAATATGTTTTATGGTCTGGAGTGTGATCGGTTTTGGTTCAGCATAGGATGTAGAGCTGAAAAGATTGATTTTTTTGCTTGTTGCAGCATCTATGACAGACTGCTTGAATTTGCCCCACCCCTTCTGCAGCTTGCAAGAGAAAAGGAAGACACACCCCAGCAAGAATTTATGCAGAGTTGGTTGATGCAGAATTACTCTTTTAGTATATATTAATGGCATATAATTGTATACCTGTTTCCCTTTTTTTTTGCTTTTACACACTTGTGCTCACAGACTTTGCTGTTTCACTCGACTTGCAATTGTGACAGGTCACTATTTGGTTCCCTCCAAGAATGCTGGAAGTCTGGCATATCTTGTGGGTCTGGTAATAGGGAATGGATGATTCATAGGGACGCTTTTATGTATCTGGTTTGGTATCAGAAAAAAAATATGAGATGAAAAATCGTGGATAGACTATGGTAATTCTCTTTTAGCTGGAATTCCCAAGTATCTCCTTGATAGACTTCAAAGGATCCAGAATAACACTGCTCACCTCATCTGCAGACCATCTAGATATATCACCTATCCTACGCTTTCTTCACTGGCTTCCAGTCATGGACCGTATTGTGTACAACCTTTCCACTTACTCTGCCGTTTCTGGCACTGGTCCTTGGTACCTCTCTGAACTCACTCCCATCTATACGCCCGCATGACTTCTTTGCTCATCTTCTGACACCAAGCTTCTGCGAATCCCACTAATTAAGACAAAGACCAACCTGGAACAGATTACCCATCAGCCTCCTTTAAGTCTAAACTTAAAATGCATCGTTTAAGAATCACAACTTCACTGTGATGCTGTCCTGACATAAGCGTGTATAATGTGTGTCTGTAATTTACTTTGTGTATGAGTGAGTGTATGTTGTAGAAGTGAGCGAATCTGTTATATGTGAATATGGTACATGGTTGTTGACAGTTTAGTCTACGTATGATTTATGTATAGCGTTCTGAGCAAATTTTTGGAAAGGCGCTATACGAATCCTCATTATTATTATTAAAATGTTTAATGACATCCTTCCCACAGAAAGATAAAATTGTACTGAATGCTAATGCTTTGATCATGTCACTGGTAATGTTTATCTATAGTGCTGAAGAGAAGGGATGATGCCAGTGGGAGCCCAATTCGTAGATTTTCTGCTCTTGGACAAGATCAGGGTGGGAATGCTGCTGCTAGTAGCCCACAGACTGGTGCCTTACATCGTGAACGTACTGCCACCAAAAAAGAAAAGGTGTCTCGTGATCCCAAGACTGGAAAAGGTAAGGACACTTGCCATCACCACTGAGATGTTTAGCATGTTTTTTTTTTTTTGGTTTTAGGTCATCCCAAATCTGGTAGTGTTAAGCAGTCATATTTTTTTAAATTAATGCCGTAATTAATCATGAGACACAGAGCTCAGTGGCATGAATTTTAATTTGGTTAAATGTTACAGCTCACTTAATGCCAAGATGTTCCAGCTGCTTACTGGTTTAACCTTTTTTTTTTTAAATACAAAGCTGAGAATCTTGCTTAAGTTTTTTATGAGAGTCTTGACTTGATTCATTTTTGAGTTCATACACCAAGTACATTTTGGTTTTTTTTTTGGCTGTCCATGCTCAGCGAAAATGTAAAGAGTTAAGGTTAACCTGAATGTAAAACTATTTTTAAATGACTTGGTTTTACTCATCGCAAGATTCTAGTTCCACCAAAACCAAGTGAATAAATCTAATCAGTTTGCAAGAGACACGCATTTAAACATCAGGATTCTCACCTGTGTTTTGAATTTCCTGTATTGTCTCAAAAATAGGGTGACATTTATGGCATTGTGTCATTAGTATGGTATGTTCTAGATACCGTTGCATTGGCTCCAGCTCTTTTGGATGTCAGATCAGTCAAGATGTGCTGTTCATCCTAAAAAGAAAAATCTAAAAGATATTGCAATACATTTTTGTGACAAACTAATTACAGTAGTATGTTCTGTTAACCTGCTAGGAATTTTGATATTAATTTCATGTTTGACTTGGCTTAGTCATTAAACAAAATTAAGCAGAAAAAAATCTTTTTAACTGAGAATACAATTTTGGAACAAAGTTTAAATTTAGCCACATTAATCAAAATAAATTATTGCTGATTGAAAAATGCATGATTCCTTTGTAGACTGCAGTTTGTGTGGAGATATTATACAGTGGAACCTCGATTATCAGGTCTTCAGTTAACCATGGATTCGGTTATCCGGGATCGCCTAAAAAGAAAAAAAAGAGCTAGACATCACTTAGATTTCGTCACCAAGAATTCCAACTACGTGAATTTACACTATGTGTGTCAAAGCCTAAGTTTTTTTTGTCAATGGGTTTTTGAGAGAATTATGCTAAAAGTATTGAAAGTATAGCATCTGTGCACCAGCCAGGCGATCCCCTGCTGTGAAAAACCATTAGACTGAATCCAATGCAGAGGACTCGTTTCAAGCACTCTTCCTCCCTTTTTTCCAAATTCCGACGACTGGCATACGTCAATAAGCTTTGACATTTATCTTCTGCTTCAAGGCTTTTCTTGGAAAAGATTGTGTCCATTTAGGCGATGCCTTGTTCCAAGTTAATTCAGACTGCACCTCGAGGTTATAAAGTGGCTTCACGTAAGTTGGTGCCGAAATGTCAGGGTCCGGTGGGGCAGTGAAAAGAAAAAGAGTGGTTTTGTCAATTGCCATGAAATTACAAATTATTGAACATGCCAAAAAGGGGAAATCAGTTGCTAAGGTTTCATCGGGATTTTACATTGGATATCAAACAGTGCGTGATATTGCACTTATTCTAGTATTTGCGAGTTTTTAGAATTATTTTCAGTTATCCATAATTTTCGATTATCTGTATAACAGGCCCCTGTCATTAAACCGGATAATCGAGGTTCCACTGTTGACTGAATTTTTTAGCTTAGAAAGGTGATGCAGTGTATAAGTGAATGTGCTGTTGTCAAATAAGTATGCATCCTAAATGGTACTAAACACTGAACTTCGAGCAGTGCCATTGTCAAATAAGTATGCATCTTAAATAGTATTAAACACTGTGTGCAGCAATTCAAGAACGAAACAGCTATGCTGTAGGTGTATGGCGCCGCATTAAAATGAAACTAGATGGCAGAGATCCAGATTCCTCTAAGCGCCTGTCTGTGGCTGAACAGGTAAAAAAAAATCTTCAGCTTTTCCAGAAAGAGAGTGAGAGAAAAACAAATTGTGCTTGCTAGTTTAAGAATTTACAAAAGTCAGTTCCAGTCTACACTTAAAATTGATTTTGGTAATTACTATATGGATGCTGTTTTTTCAAGTTTCTTTCTGGATGAAAATTTGGCTTAAAATGCAATTAATTCAATGAATAGTAAACATTTGACGTCCGCAGGCATGAAGTAAAAATTTACTCAAAGTTCATGTTAGCAAGGCTTGTAACTTGTTTATGTTAGCCCACATCAGAAACACAATGCACCATAAATATTAAGTTTGTTTGTTTTTAACTTTGTTTTTAACTTCGTTAGTTAACTTGTGCTTGGTCTGTCTAGGAAAAAAATCAATTTATATAAAATTTTCTGAGAGTTATTACCCCCCTTGCACTTCTGAAAAAAGGACATCATGTGAATCTCTAGAGTGATTTAAAATCTTGTACATTTTTGAGGAATTACAAAAGTGAATGGCTCCTTTTCAGGTGGACTATGTGATCAAAGAGGCTCGTGACCTTGACAACCTGTGTATGCTATATGAGGGTTGGACACCCTGGGTATGAAGGTCATGGCTGGCGCGGTGTCCCCCGCGCTGATGAGCACCCCATGCGTGCATGCCAGTATGTCTCCTGCACAGCATGCATCAGTCCTCTACTCGGTTGCCAACCTCCTGCCCCTCCATGCAAGGGTGGTTCCTGGTCTGGCTTGAGGGAATCAGCTTGTGAAAGCAACTGAAAAATTTCTCACCTACTTGCCACTGAGCCTTTTGTCGGCAGCAGAGCCGGAGCTCGGTGCCTATCTGTAACTGTGGAGAGAACTGGTATTCCTATTCATAGGTGCCGTGCCTGTGAGTGAGCACGGGTTGCAGAGATTTGACACACAGTAGGTAAGATGGACTACATCTAGAGCACAAAGCGATGACAGAATAGCTGGGGTGGCTAAACAGCACACAAAGCCCACAGGCCGGCCATAAGGCCATAAAAAAAGCTAGTGGATGCTTTTTTTTTTTTAAACTAATGCTGCCTGAAGGGATGTGAAACAGAGCAAGAAAGGCAAGATCAGATTTGCCAGGCTTCTGACTAAAGATTTGGTGCTTGGATGACACAACCATTTATGTAATGAGACATGCATTAAGTGGCAATTAATGATGTCAGAATGATGCAATTGCCTGCAAGGCAAGCAGCAGTCCACACATCAAAGTTTTGCTCAGAAGCTCAGTATAGCAGCATTTATTTTACAGGCTCTGGGAGGGGAAGATTATTTTGGTAATTTATTTTTCATTTATTTCTTTTTGTTGGAAGGGATGGTTGGGGGTTGAGTTTTCCCAAAAGAAGTCTATAACGGAAGTGATTTGGGAGTACTTATGAATGTCTTGGCCACCGCTAATGCCATATAATGAACAGACTTGAGATCCTGAGGGGCATGCAACTGACAAAATTTTCAGCCCTGATGTCAAAGATTAAAGACATTCCTTAATATTGGAATAATGGGGCTTCAAAGTTGAAGAGAGTTATCATCTGGCCCCTGTCTGATGTAATCGCAGAAAGTGACAGATAACTTTGTTGAAGGTTACTGAAAGAGGATGGTCAGGGAGCTGTCGAGACCATCCATGCCTGAGCTTGACTTTGAGGCACTTTTTCTTCTTTTTTGAAGTGTCATCAGGTTGAGTATTAAGACAAGAGCCAGCATCAACTTACAAAGATGTTACGAGTTGGTGGAGGCAAGGATTTCTTACATAAAGCTAATGGTGCATCTCTGTTGCTGAGTGAAGCTTATCTTTAAGATATGTCATCAGGCATTGTATTGTATTGCTACCCTTATAGAGCAGTCAATATTTTCATGAATGAGCTATAACATTCTCTGCATTAAAGACAATTTTCTTTCTTAAATAAGCTAAATATAGCAATGCTTATCACTCATGTGGCATGTCTTGGCAAGAAAATATTTTGTCAATTATTAGCTTAATGTTTATTGCCTGAACTGTTTTCAGCCAGAAACATTATTTTATTTTTCATATAGAAAGAAATTACGCATTCTTAACTTGTTTTGTTATCATTTGTGGCATCTTAAGAGAGGGGCTTCTCTCGGCAACATGTGACAAAGAGTCCAGTGTCAAGACTGGCAAAAAAAAAAAAATCTTTGTATGTACATATATAATTAGTAGACCAATAGCCTGCATTTGTCTTTTAGCCATTTGTAAAGTGGTTTCATTGCTTTGTTTTTTGTTTGTTTTGTTTTTGGTTTCATTCCCCCAGCCTCAGTATCCACAGTGCAAGTGTATTCTCTGTTAATTGTCTTGCTTAAGGCACACCTACATTATAGATGAAAGAATTATGACTGCTGTAGTCTGTCTTGCAGAATATATACTATAGAGTGCATTTGTTTTGTGTCTTTGTTGGCAGTCTCCAAGATGTAGTGAGTTTTCCACAAATTTTGCTTATTTAATAAAAATAGTTTTGCTTTCACTTTGTGTATTGCCATGGACTGAGCCACCCAAGTGAAAGATAAAAAAATACTATCTAAATGAATAAAGTCTGGGATGAGACATAATTTAGAGAATAAATATCTAACTCTTAATTTTTTTCTTCTGTTTTGCTTGTTTGGAATACTAAATAACTAGTTGTCAGCTTCATGAAATGGAATGGGGTGTGGATTCAATCCCGTGCTTTCTGGGTGTTAAGAAAAACTCTGTGTAATGTTAGTTGTCACTGTGACGTGTGACATAATTAAATAAGTAACGATAAAAATATTCTGCTCAGCATGGGAGTGTATGGCTACAAATGGCTGTTTGTACAATGGCTGTTTGTATGCAAATTATTTGTATGGTCAGTTGTTTCTGCTAGCAGGTAATGCACATTTCATATAATGTTTTTTTAACTTCACATAAAAAGAATTTTAACAAGGAAAAGAAGCTAATGTCTGTGGGATATAATTTTTTTTTTATAGAAAATTAAACTTTGTGCAATTCTAAATAGGCATTTCCCCATTGATTACTGGAAAATGATTTGTTACAACTGGAAATCAAAAGTTGCCTAGTCTCATCTTTGCCTTGCTGTCTTGGGCAACATATTAGTCTGTGAAGAGTCAAAATTTCTTATAAAAGCCCTGATATCTAAAGTCTGGGTACTTTTTGTGTACCAGGCTTTTTGTGTCAGTCACAGATCCACTATCATTTGAGAATTCTGTTCTGCT
This sequence comes from Marisa cornuarietis, assembly GCA_004794655.1. NCBI lineage: Eukaryota > Metazoa > Mollusca > Gastropoda > Architaenioglossa > Ampullariidae > Marisa > Marisa cornuarietis. The sequence continues at coordinate 75,682 of SMMW01000058.1, forward strand.
TTTTGAAAAACACTTTTTCAAGTAAATTACCTTTGTCAACTTCCATTAGACTTAATTGCAACCTTCAATGTTTTAAGTGCACATTTCAAACATAATAAATATTATGAGAAACGTGATCAGCTTGAATAAGAAATGCTTTTTTTAAGGGAGATAATTAAAAGCAGTTACAGGAAGTGTATTTTTAAAAGCAGACATTAGTTATACATCAAAGTGACCATGAATTATTGTCAAGATCTGTTTAGGTTCTTTTGAAAGGTTTTACTGTTTCCCAGCACATATCATTACTCTCCATGTACAAATTTGAAAGTTCAAAACACGACTGCATACAATGTTTGAACACCCAGAAGTGGGAAAAAGGATGGACATAGATACCCATTTCTTTTATTCCATATGGAACATTCTTGTGAACTGACTGGCATGCCCTAAGCTGGGTATTAGATGTAATTAACAATTAGCGACATAAAACCCATTGTTCTTGCCAGTGTGGAACAGCAGCTTGGATGGGTGCCGTCATTATTCAGAAAATTTATGTACTTTTCTTTTTCAAGTGAGTGAAGTTCTTGCAGTTACAAAATCTCCCATGTGGTGTTGATTTTTCTTTTACATTTTATGACATCATAGAGATGGTGTTAATTAAATTGAAATAAATTTGTTCCTGATGTCCAGGAGTTGTTTTGAGAGTTTGATATAGAGTTGAGAATTCCAATGTAACAGGTACTCTGAAGATTTTGTAGCAATTGATCTTGCAAGCAGTTGGTAACAGATTTCTTTCTTTCCCATGTATCCTTCAGTCTTATAAGCAGAATGCTATTGATGCATACCATAGAGTAAGCTTTTGTTTTGGGCGCTTCTTACAGCACTTGCATATTCTTAGGGTGTTATCAGTTTGTGTATTGTTTTCATTGTAGCTTGTTTTGGGAATAAAACACTACATGTGCAAGTTTCTTTTTACAGTTCTACTGCTTTGAGTCAATGTATTTTGTTGTTGTCCTTCACCTATTAACATAAATGTCTTATTAAGACATTGTACTGTTTTGTGTGTGCTGGACGTTTTCAATGTGGAAGAGATAATCTTTGCTGAACACATTAAGTTCAAGCTGAAAAAAAAAATCAAGCCTTGAATTGCACAAACACTACTCTGGGCTGCTAGTCATTGACCTCTGGAATACCCTGCTTGAACCAATGATCCAAGACCTGTCATTGAATGCATTCAAGAAGTGTTTCTTCTTTTCTTATTCCTTTTCACTCCCAGAAGAGCCTAGGGCCGCAACTACACCATGCCAGCGAACCTGGTTTTGGGCCACCCTCCCCAGTTTGGCCCATGTCATTCCAGCTGCCTCTGCCTCGACATAGACCATGTCTGTCTGGGTCTCCCAACCCTGCGCCTACCCTGTGGGTTCCAGTCCAGAACTTGTGTTAGATTTTCGGCCGGCTTTTGCAGCGTGTGACCGATCCAGCCCCACTTTCGCTTGATGTCTTGGCTGGCAGGTTTTTGGTTGGTTCTCTCCCACAGGTATGCATTGGAGATCTTCTCGGGCCATCTGATGTTGAAAATGTGGCGCGGACATCTGTTGATGAATGTTTGAATCTTGTTGGTGATGGTGTTTGTCACACACCATGTCTCGGACCCATATAGAAGGACAGATTTTACGTTCGTATGAAAGATGCGGATATTGGTGTGCTGAGATAATGCCTTGGAATTCCAGATGGGTCGCAGGATGTGGAATGCTTGCCTGGCCTATTTATTCTGCTTCTTACATCTTCATCTGCACCTCCATCCTTGGTGACTATGCTACCTAGGTAGGTGAAGCGGTCAGTCTGTAATACATTCCCCATGTAGTTGGAGTGGCGCTTCATGCTTGTTGTTGACCCGCTTACCTCTGTCTTCTTGATGTTGATTGTCAGGCCAGTTGTCGCTGCTTCTTCTGAGAGCCGAATGAGCTTTGTCTGTGCATGTTGTTGCTTGTGGGACAACAGGCTGATGTCGTCTGCAAAGTCGAGATCCTCAAGTTGCATGGCAAAGGTCCACTGAATGCCTGTGTTGCTGTTAGAGGTTGTTCTTCACATGATCCAATCTATGACGATCAGGAAGATAGTTGGCGAGAGCATGCAACCTTGCCTTACTCCAGTCCTCACTGCAAAAGGGGTCCGTAAGCTTCCCATTGTGGATCACCTGGCATGTCGAGTCCTCATACAGCTGCTAAATGATGGCAATGAACTTTGGTGGAAATCCGTAGTGCTGCATCAACTTCCAGATGGTTTTTCTGTCTAAGGAGTCAAATGCCTTCTCAAAATCCACAAATGTCATGTAGAGTGGGGTCTGCCATTCGATGGATTGTTCAATAATGATTCGCAGTGTAGCGATATGGTCTGTGCATGATCTACCCTGCCGAAAGCCTGCATGTTCTTGCCACAGTCACTTGTCTACGGCTTCAAGAAGTGTTTAGACTTTGCAATTAGTTCTTGATCGAGTTTTGAATTTACATAGACCAGAGTGTCTCACAAAAGGGAGTTTAGAGGACTAAAAGTCGGCATAAAGCTTCATTGGGGGTATGGCCTTACAGGAGAAAACGGCTACACCTATATTTATTTCTGAGAAATGATTTTGCTAGTGAAAAGCACAGAATATTAATAGTCATTTAGTGTGTGAAATGATGTGTCAAAATTCCAGATCTCCAAGCAAAATGTTCACAGGATAATGAATTAAGCCTACCTGAATGCTTAGAATAATAGGATGTGCAAACAATTGTAGAGAAGAAAGTTGGCAATCCCTAGACTCTAGGAAGTATCTTCTCCATGTCAAAATGTGATGAATAGGTAAACTACAGTAAAGAAAGGACAATGCAGTCTAAAAAACTAGAAGCTTGCAGTCTTAATAAGTAAACATCCATTTTACTTACAAATCCAGTTTAAAATAGATTTCTTCAAAGATTTATTGCACTTTAATCAACTAAAACATGGCTAACATGAAAATGTTGTCCCAGGCTACTACTCTGGTACCAAGGCTCACAAATGTTTTTCGTTCCATGCTCAATTTTTTTTTGAAAGTTTGCAACAAAACTGAAATGGATTTGTAACAGTCATACAGCTGGAAAGGTTATTCAGAATGAAGATATTGTAATATTTAACATTCTTTGATTTCTTCTGGGCTTTGAAATAGAATAAAGCATTGGGAAAAGGGGAAAAAACCCCTTTTAGAATGATGTCATCATGGCAATACAACATATGACAGCCATAGGACTCTTTACAGTTCTCTTTAGGGAATAAGACTGCAAAACCACATTCATTTGGTGGCTGAGCCAGAAACAATGGAGGAAGCTTAACAAAAATTAAAACGAATAAATTTAATGAAGGAAATCTCAGTACACCCAGTCTTTTCCAAGAATTTCTGTACATGCTGAAGGCAGGACCACACATAACATTGTCATCTTACAGGCAGAAAGCCTATTCATTCTCTTCTCATCCTGCGATGCTCAGCATAAGCTGCCCTTCGAATTGTTCTCTGCATGAAATTTTTGTCATGGAAACCATGCTCAGCATTTTTCACCAGCTGAGTTGGACGTAGCACTTTGCAAAAATGTTTCTGATAAGCCAGTACAATCTGATGTGCTACACCAGGTCATGTAAATTTTCTTAGTGTCACAAACAGAAAACTTGTCTGTGTTTCTGTTCTTTTTTTTCCCTTTCAAGGTGGAGAGTGCACAAAGCATCCTATATCCAACTTTTACTCTAAAAGAGAAGCTGTTAATTCCTGCCTAAGGTAGTGTAACACCCTGTTTCCAGACACTCTAGGGTTGTGTGCTCTCCATGCAGAGCCCATTTCTTCTCCTGGAACAAATGAGAGTTGTTAGAAGGACTGCCATCTGATGCATAAAAATCAATAACTTGCACTGGATTAAAATTTTCTAGTTTTCCTTTACACAGCATGTTCTAGAGCTACAGTTGGCACTTTTTTGCTTTGTCAGAAAAAAAATCTGAGCGGTTCTGTGCACAAAGGTGGACATATAAAAACTATTTCTATGTGAATTAGGGTAGGTTTGGGATGAATTCCATTATTTTTAATACATTCTCTTCTGGTCACAAACTCCTTTAGAGAAGCTTCACTCATGATCTGTACAATATTGAGGTGCAAATAATCTTTTCTAGACGATGAGTGATAAAGCAAAAAGTCAATATGTAAATATCAAGCAACTTTATTCATCTAAATGTGTTTCACTTAAAGAAATTTCCATCCCGTACCTTTGTATAGTCAAAGTTTTCAGGACGGAAGCAGAAAAGCTTCACAAAATGGGGAGAGAGAGAGGGTCAATAAAGTTTTTTTACCCTCTCTCACTTTTCTTTCCCTCCCCCCAACAGTAATAGGAAAAAATGTATAAATATGTTACAGTGGAAAACTAATTTTTTTCGGCACCCAGGCCACAATATGCCGCTTGTCACCACAGGTAAAAATACTCGTTCAATTTGTGGACAGTAAATGACAGGAGACATGAAAGGACTGAACCAATAATTAATTATGAGCTAGGGACAATATAAATATAAAGAATAATTAAACGTGTTTAATAAGCATTTCATTAACACTAATACAATTAAATATCCCAATGATGCCCTTTCCTTAAAGTACACAGCTGTCATCTTCAAAATGGTATCACAAATTCAGGCTATGCTGAAGAATAGATGAAATTTAGATACATTCTTAGCAGGCTTAATCTAAAAAGTGTAACTAGTGAAATTGCTACAGACTGTTATCAACACACAAGAATTTTAAGCTTACTGTCAAAACCATCCTTGTAACATGAAAATATATATAATCATAATGAGAAAACACTTTAAATGCATGTAGAGTTTAATTTAGAACTTTTTTGATTCCTCTCTATTTAAATAGATATATCAAGGCATATTTATGGACCTATAGTTTCTTTGAAAGGATTAAGGAGTATCATGTTTCTGTTTAGCACAACAGAGACGGTGGAAGTTGCTGGTACAGCACTCAAATAACCAATTACCTCATACTTACACTAGAAATTAGGCTGAATGCTGAATATGTAGAAATTAATTAAAACTCATTCTGGACTCTAAAAGATCTTATTTTTTAGTTTGCTATAAACTCAATTTTTAAGAAAATCTTTGTAAGAGGTCTTAGACTAGGTCGTGAATGATGACTGACAAATATCATCAGCATGAAGCTAAAAGTCCATTTATGTGCAAAGTAAATGACTGACATGAAATGTCATACCAAGAGTTTCTCTTTACTAAATACACAGCAGGAAATATGAATAATTCAGAAAGATGTGAATGCAATCTTAGATTCTTGTTTGACATTCTTGTCACCTAAAACTCAGCAAAAACCTGCTTAACAGAAACAAGTCCTCCAAACAGTTAACCTAAGAAAATGTCCTGGATAGAAGAAGGAATGCAATTTTTTTACCTGTGATGATGTTGTATTGCTCCCGTACTGGATACTCTCTTCTCACTCCTGGACCAAGAAGGTGGCCCAATTTGTCATGGACACGTTTGTATTGTGTGAAATATGACCCTGGCTGTCTGCAAGGCTGCACCAGATCTTTGACATCACCACCCTCTGTCTGGTTGATACGGTTGAACAGTGATGTCAGGTGAAGCCGATTGGCCTATTCAATAAGCATGCAAATTAATCTTCATTGCCATAATCATCATGAAAAATCCAGGCTGTGGGATTCCTTATATTTAAATAAAAATATTGTTTTGAAACATGTGAATGTTTACTTAAGACAAAACATTCCCTGAGTGGAAAAAAATCTATTACAGCTTGAATGCAAGGGTTGTTAATTGAGCTATGTTACAAGATACTTTGCATAACATGTCCACCAATGCTGTTGTTTGTAGACAAACATGAAACTTACATTTGCTTCAGGTACCTTTTGCTGAAGTATTTATGCTATTATTAGTACTTTATGCTGTATGATCAGTTTCTTGGTCATATGCATAAAGTCTTTAGAATGTATGGGAATAGCTACTTCATCACCTATCTGCATTAGGCCATCAATCTGTAGGACATAGGCACTTCCTGAAACATTAGCTGAGGTACTCACTGGTATAATGTCTTTAGGAATGTATGTTTGAGCATAGTCTGTTTTCTTGAAGCTGGGGTCTGCCACTTCCTGGCCACCATAGCCACCCAGGCGGAAGTGAGTGTGATGCATAGAGCGTGAAGGGGACAGCCGTGGTGCGGGTTCCAGATGCTTACTGCCTCCGTAGAACTTTGGGTAGGAAAAAAGAATGGACAACTCACATGACATGATGTGTCACAGTTTTTAGTGAGCTAATAGCTCCACAAAACTAAGGGGGACGCAGTACAAACATTTCACAGGTGCAATGATGTATCATAAGCTTCTAGTTGGCTGGTATTGCAAAATTTTTTTGTGCATGTCATAACTCAAAGAAAATCTGTGCTTAGTGTAAAGTGAATGACCTAGAGAAAGCCTGTACACTTGGCTATCTGGACAACATCTCTCTGACTGAGGCATTTAGAGGAACCACTTGAACCAAAATCTGATCAAATGTACCTTTTCCTTACATTTAAGTTGTGTAGGTAACCAGACACTCACTTCAGTCTTAGTCTAGAGGCAACTCATTTATTAGAGGTGATGAAACAGGTAAGAAATGAGAGAAAGAGAAAAAAACCATGGAAGGTATAGCTTCCAAAATCACTTGGAAACAGTGTTATTAAAGCAGATTGAACTGAACACCAGAAAACAGCTGTTGGGGGGGGGTATGCTCAGGTTGTTTGACTTTCATCCAAAATACTCTTGATGGTTTATTAGAAAAAAGGAAATAATCATTTTTTCTCTCCCCACAATGCATCCTTTGTAAGATTCCACAACACTGGTACCATAGCTAGGCAGGCTGCATGGTCACCTTTCCTGTGTTCAAGTGCTATGTTCAGTTCAGGATCAATGTGGCCATTGAAATTGTCACTTCTCTTTACTCCTGTCTATTATTTAGTACTCAGTCAAGATCAAAGACCCCAGGAGGTCTTGTCAACTCTCAGACTTGCTAAAGCCATCACAAATCATTTAACTAAGTGAGTTGAGCAGATAATAATATATTACAATGACCATCATTAGCCATAAGACAGCTAGATTAACATTAGTTTGGTCTTTTTCCCAAGAGTTGAAAAAATGCTCTACTAATTTTATCAAATCTGTCCAAACCCCAGTTAAAAAAACAAAACAAAACATATGTAGCGTGTTCAATACCTTCAGAACTGAAATGCTGCCACCAAAACATGCTGTAGCTAAGTTGGAAATTTGAATTTCCATTCACTAGGACAGATTTATGTGTGCTTTGAAAAATATGAAAATATAAAATACACCATGGTCACAATTAAGAGTTTTGTACCCCAGTAATAGAAATCTTTTAAAGATATTATAACAGCTGTCATTACCAGTGCTAAATGCATGGCCTTATTGTCTGCTTTACACATGCTATAACTTTGAGTTTTAACACTATAAGAGAAGGGGTCATCACGAGGAATACCTGTCGGCTTGTCGTCGTATAGTCTGGTTGCCATGGAGCTTTGGCGATGACCAAGGTGGTTTTGTGCATTGGTCTGTCTCCTCTGCGCACAGGTGCTGAATACCGTCTGTGACTTGGCGGACGGTCGTTCTTGGCGTCGTGAGCGATGATCGGGTACACGCACCCGTCCTCAGTCAGCAGGGTCATCGTTCGTTTACCTTGTCCAAACATGATTCGAGGAGGGAAGATCGGATTGGCCTCCATGTCCGAGGCTGACACGCGTTTAGAAAAGCACCCTGCTATAGTACTTGAATTGTAGTTGTCGCTGGCTGCTAAAGTATGAACGTTTTTCTCTCTAACTACTCCCAAAACAGTATTCGAAAGTCTAACTGAGTGAATGCTGCACTTTCTTCATCAGACAGCGCCAGACGCGCAACCCATCGACTTGGTCGTCAACATGCACTAAACGAAAGACAACCGCAGTTTCCATCCCCTTTCGTCGGCACTGACCGTGCCTCAAGTACAAGCGAAGGATGAATGCTGAAGGTTTATCGGTCTCTTACATAATCACAGACCTCAATCTTAGCTGCTGACACACAAAAGCCAGTACTGCGAACAAAAACAGAACAGTATCCTCGCCAAACGACGCTCGATCGTCGTTAGTGACAACGTCGCTACTTCCGGTCTTGCGGTTTCCGGGCGTCTGCTTGTCGAGATTAGACGCAAAGACATAGCGGTAAAGCAATGTAGGAAGAAGTCCAGTTTCTAACTCTACTACTTCACATAACCCTCTTGATACTGGATCACCATAAAATTCAGATGGTAGTAGAGTGTTCTGCGAGCCTTTCAAATAACTAGTTAGTTCAAACTTAACGACACAAAATGCTAGTAAACAAAAAACAGCCAAATCTTATACAAAAGAAGAGCTTCCAACCAATGAAAACAACTGTAACCTTAACCATTGTTGACAACTCGTACTGGTGTTTCTTTTGGCATTGCACCTGCGGTAACGACCCTTAACGTTAATGGAATAGTCGGCAGGGAGAGAGGGCAAACTGCGAGCTATACTAATTGCACCGAGTGCTCAGTCCCGCTAGAGCAGTTGGCTCTCGTGGTGAGCAAAACAACATGCACCTAACCTCTTTCCCCCACCACCCTATCATCAAAGTCAGTTAAAATATTTAAGCTAGGTACTATGTTGAGATCAAAAGCAAGGGGATTGAGAAAACAGAACACATGAAAATATCAATTAAAGAATAGAAATATGTTTCTATTAAGCATTTTGTTGAAACTAAAGCAGTACTATGTTTCTTATTAACTACATATTCTTTCCTCAAGACTACCCAGTTTGATTCACATACAACGTCCTAGACACGGAATGGGTTGTTAACCTCTCAACTCATCCTCTGAAAAAAAAATGTACAACTGAAGCAATCTTGTCCATAAAAAAGAAAGCTGTGGCCGATATATATATATATATATATAGTGTTACCAAGGTTTCTTACACGTTGAGTAAGGACTTGGTAGCGCTAAATTGATTATGAGCTTCTACACAATTAAGCTCTTCCTCTGATTGACAGTAGCTCCGATCAGAAATTTCACACAAAACCTCTCACACAGTCAACCACACACATCATTCACTTGTCCAGACAGAGGCTGGCAACAGCCAGCTAGTCGAACGATAAAAGCGTGACTAAACAAGAAAATAAAAACGAATATTTATTTTGTTATTTACAGAGAAACAACATTTATTCATAGTAAAAGAATAAAATAAACAGAACAAAACGAGGTGCACAAAGGAAAAGAACGTTCACAAAGCAGGGGTTAGCTCCCCTTCAAGTGTCGCCCAAGGTACTTGACATGCTTTCCATATCATAGACACGTCACTGCGCGTGCTGCATAATGCACTCTACATACTGCATGCTTCACACTGCATTACTCGTACTCAGTACATAATGCACAATGTTTTCTACACACTGTGCACTTCGTACTCGCACTCTGCCCATCATGCAAACAGAGAAGTCAACAATATAAACGTCAGCATTGTACATGCAGAGGTTTACGTTGTGTACAAACACGATATCTCGGTTTTGACCCCTCTTTCTATGAATGGTGGCTCTTTAAAAGAGAATATACTTCGTATAAAGAAAGCATGATGTACTTTTTCACATGCCTAAATTGCAGATAATAACAGTACCCTAAAATTTAAAGAACAAGAACAACAGCAAAAACTAAATTAAACTAAACCAAACCATAGCAAATAAACAAAAAATAAATGAGCATGAATGATGGCTCGAGCGTCATCACATGTCTGGCACGAGCGAGACTTTTCTAACAGCGTTGCGCTTTGTATATAGTATCTCAACCGAGTTGACCTTTACCCTTTTCTCCCCCTCCACCCTTAGCCCCCATCCCCCACTACCACCACAGCAACCTCCTCCCTGTCGTCCCGATCCCGGAAAAGGTTACGGTTGGCCGACCAGCAGTTTAACATATTTTTTATATGGCTTTTATGACTTCGTGGTCTTGACTTTGGTCACAGCCATTAATATGTGCAAAACCTCATCCTGGTCCAGCGTGCATCCTGGCAAACCAGGGAAAACAGCCCCACGCTGCTTTGTCTGACCATACTACACACTGCGCTTTAAATCCCGCGTCTGTGGAGCGCCATCTGTCTGGTACATCGACGTCTCCAACTGATCCTCAGAGGGCTTCCTACATCTCCCCTTCCCTGCCTCTCGCTTTGTGCTCCAGCACATTGTCATGACGACAAGAGAAAGACAGCAGCAATTTGGATTGACAATATTTTCATTTATTTATTTAATTTGCTATATTAAATTGTCTTCTTCACCTCCATGTCGTTGTCGTCGGCGCCTTTACTTTGTTCTCATTGATGTTGTTGTTGATTTCCTTCTTCTTTGGAAGTCTTTACATCCTCTCCTTGTCAACCAATTGCCGTCAGCCGTTAGCCCGCACCTTGGATTCATTGTGTCCAGTTCGGCGGTTGACGTAGGGCGCGACGCGTCCACGAAATTTAAGTGGTTTGGGGACGACTTAATGTTTTTCTCGACTACACACTGTGAATATGGCCTCCATCCCCCTCCCCCACCTAATTCACATTCCATCACCACAGATAATCAAGCCCAGTCCTTTCTTTCAGAAATGACTCATTCTATAAATGTGCATGGTGGCTACATTTAAACTCTGCTTGAATGACCCCTGCGGGACATAGATCTTTTCCCCGTTGTTTATCCTCATGAAATCATGGATGAGCCCAAAATAACTTTTTTCGATGGACTTTTCTCTATAAAAAAATCCGATTATACATCGTACGTGGAGGCTGAAATCTCTCTTTTCTTGTAGTTTAAATTTTCATAGTTTTAGGGATGTAAATCAAAGTGACGAAAACAGATGACAGCAGCTGAGCATTGAAGAGGTTGGTCAACATCTCCCTACTACGTAAGGGGGTTTACTTCCTGTTGTCATTGCTTTGCATTTACGCATCAGAAAAGGACTGAAAGAAATGTGTGTGTGTGTGTGTGTGTACCGGGGGCAGTGTGTGTGTGTGTGTGTGGGGGGGGGTGAAGGCAGAGATAAAATGACGAATATAGAATATTCTACTTACCACTAGGATACAGCAGCGAAAAAAAAACCCTTGCACGAATGAGACAGATTAGTAGAGGGGAGAGAGGGGACACAATGAGAGGGAGGAAGAGAAAGGACATAAAATGCAACTATAACCTCGACAAAGACGTCAAGAGCGGCATGCTGTGGGGAAAGGGCGTGAACTAGATGTTGGGAGGGACTTTACAGTTCTCCGCCAGCTTCTCTGGCCCGCTGCCACGCCAACCTTCGCGCGCATAAAGCACGTAGCTCCTGCCGCATCCACCATCACACTGTCAAGGGCTGGCTCGCAACCACAGACCGCAAGGTAAGTGAAAAACTGTCAGAAAAAAACAAAAACATTATTTTGCCATACGCCGTGTGTCCTTCAGATAAATGTGAAACACCTGGTAGTGGCCGTTATTTTGATGGCTGTGGAAGCTCATGTACGGGCAGATAGAATTTCATTTTTGCGAAAGAATTAAGGATGTTTTATCTCTTCTTTTTTAAGCATTTATTTATTTATTAACAATGCTACGCTGCTTACAGACACTAGTCAGCACGTAATGTTTGCAGCAAACGTTGCTGTCATGTTTTTTTAAAAAATGTCCCCCCCCCTCTCTAGAAATTTATAACTAAAGAATGATAACAGGTTGCAAACATTAACAAACATTTCTTATACAGATGTACAAAATACTCACTTCATCAGCTACATCAGTGTGTCGTAGGTAGAAATAATGTCAAATACACACAGAATTAGGGATATATGGATCTGCAGTCTCCAAGCACCAGGTAAATAGCACCGGGCTTTTAATTCCCAGCCGACCATCCGTGACGCTCAGTGTCCGTGACGCTAAGCCAGATAAGGAATCTATAAGCAGGAAAGATAAGGGGCTGTATACTCTTTCTTGTCGGAAATAACTCTGAAGACTGAAACGATCCACCAGTGCCTCGACAGTATTTTGGGCGTGATGATTGCGAAATGTGATGAATAATGTGATTACATTAAAGGTTACGAACTGAGCTAAAATATAGAGCTTTGTACCACAGATGGTCGTTCACCTACCATTTTATTAGGTCGTTGGGGGAGGAGGTTATGTGTTAAAGATCCCACTTTTGTTGAGAGGAGAGTTTATGAGGGCGGTGCCCATCTCTTTCTCCCTCTCTCCTTGCTGTACTTTTCCCCAATCCTCTCTGGAGTCATTCCTGACAACTGGGTTGATTGTGGGAAGTTCCCTGCACTCCACGGGTATCGACAGGAGTACCTCTGGGTTCGGACTCTAATCACTCAGCTATCACGTTTATAGAGTAACAAAAAGTGTTGGAATATTCAGCTTTATAAAATAACCTTTAAAAATAACCCTGCAAAATAACCTGCTTGGTTAAAATAGATCAGTCTAAATAAAACTTTAAATTATATATTTGTTGCTGTATCAATGCAGACTACTAAAATCTCAAGGAATTTTCGTAAGTTAACTAACCGCTCCCACGACTTTTTCTAGTTCTATCTATCGGTCTGTCTATCCACGTCGTCAATTATATTTCAAAACATTTATTGATGTAATAAATCGCAGGTGTTGCCTTCAGTTACCATACTCACAAGGAGGTGTGGCAAATAAGCTCATCATGGGGTTTCTTGGGACGGCTATCTACCCTTACGTCATACCCATGCTCCTGGGCAGAACGTTTGACCTGTTCAAGGCTCAAGTGGGTGTAGACATCTTTCCGCAAGACACTATCAGGAAGCCAATCCGCATTCACCGCAGCTTTGTCACATCAGACTTTAAGCTTATCCGAAACGACACTGAAGCCAAGAGGTGATTTTCTCTCTGTCTGTCTCCCTTTCTCCCTCTGTGTGTGTGTGTGTGTGTGTGTGTGTGTGTGTGTGTGTGTGTGTGTGTGTGTGTGTGTGTGTGTTCTATATTTCTGTTCGTAAATCATTACATGTTATCCTATAGTATGTTATTATTCAACATATCAAGTGATAGTGAACACATCACGTCCTTCATGAGATGCTACTCCACCCAGCCACGGCACCCGTCAGCGAAAAAAACATGGAGCGTTGTTTATACCCGCTTACAGAGAGACTCGTGAAATTACTTGTCATTAAGTGCTGAAAGTGCAAGATAAATGTTGATAATCAAAAATAGGATTTAATCGAGCTCCATCTGTTTTTAATTATATTTCAATACAACGTTCTGCGTGCTATCGTACAAAATCCTCAATTTCTGACAGATTTTTAGGCCTCTCCGAAGATGTCTCATTACGAGTGAAGGCAGGTATTTTGAACATCGGCGCCACAGGAGACTACCTGAAGGACATTCAGACGAGAGAGAACTACCTGGAGATTCTGGTCAAGTCTTCGTATGAGACTTTCACAGAAACGCTGCATGGTTCCGCCGACCCCATCCAGGACTGGGACCTGCTGAGCCCCACCTCGCTGGGCACCCATTACGTCAGAAGTGTAACCTACGGAGGGCTACTGTTGGCCTCTCTGCGGCTGCAGGTCAAGAGCGAGGCTGAGAAGGAGGCGCTGGAGAAGTATTTGACATCGCACTTCAGCTTCAGCGAGGTGGCCGTCTCCGTGCAGGTGAGCGAAGGGGAGACAAGTTATCGCCGGGAAATGAACTCTTTTGAGGAGAAGTTGAAAAAGATGATGTACGATGTCAAGGAGAAGATGGGGTCAGACATTAGCCTGAACATTAAATACTACTCCACCGTCAATGCCCCGTTCGTGCCGCAAGATGTTAGCAGCTTCTTGTCGGTGCTGGAGGCCTTTCCGACGCAGGCTGCTAAGGTCAACGGTGGATTCGGCGTCCCCCTGACGGTGGAGCTGGTGCCTCTGCATGACCTGTCTTCCCGCATGACGGCGTTCAAACCGAACTCCTTGCTGCAGGGCGCTCTCTCCGATCTGGAGGACAGGTTCAATGACCTGCTTCTGACTCGTAAGCGCATGGATAAACATCCATTCAACAAAACAAGCGGACATGGAAAAGAATGCAAGGTTGGTGAGGGCGTGTGTGTTTGTGTGCGTGTGTTTGTTGACGAGTGTCTTTTTTTCATGTGTTACTTTTTGCGTTTGTGTTATTGTACGTCTTCTAGTGTACACGTGCATGAGTGCATGCATATCTTTAAGCTTTAGGGAAGTTTTGGACGAAAAGATAAAATTATCGCTTACGAGTTCTCATGTTACGTTTTTTTAATTATATTTTTTTATCCTAATGGTCTATAAGATTGCAGAATTTCTTTTTTTTACGTATCACTAGGTTGACCTCAATGCAAGATAGTATTCACAAAATCGGAATTAGTAGCCACCCACTCAAATCTCCGACACATTTTTGTTAAGATGCAGCCGTACAAACATTCGTATGAATTCGTATAATCACAGCTCTAGGCTTATTAACAACGGACTACACTAGTGCACATTTCTGACATCAAGTTTTCTTTCTTTTTTAAAACTTCTAGGTGTGTGTGGCAATGTTCGTTGGGTGAAATTTTGAGAATGGCGTGAATTTGAAGAAATACTAAACTGAATTCAGTTGAGTCACAAGTGCTCTGTGTTAAGCCTTTCAAAATAGCTCTCTGTCATCTTTTCACCTTTCTCTTCGTCAACGTCTTCATTACATTCATTATCATCATTACTTCCCCGTTTTTATTTCTCTTCTCATTATAACCCTCCTCTTCTCATTGTGTTCTTCATCTACTCCCGCTGTTCATTAATATAGCACCAATGTGTCACCTTACGGGCATGTCTCAATTCTAGATGCGTGACCTGGGGACTGAGGTGCAGGACAAGATGGCGATGTTCAAGAACGTGATTCAGAACCTGGACACGGGCTCCCCCAACACGCTGGACATCAGCGAGCGCGCCATCCAGGCCTACGAGCAGAAGCCGGAGGACCGGAGCTACTACGAGCGCCTCAAGAACCTGGAGAAGGACGACGCTCGCGCATGCGGCGAGCAGACCAACGCGGGAGGCACAGAAAGTGGCTCGCGCCAGTCACTTCCCGACGCAGTGGCGGTGCTGGAGCGCTTTGGTTACCTTGCCGAGCTGTCCATGGCCAACGCCTTGTGTGCCTCGGCCAACAGGTTCAGTGGAGCCTTCCTCACCCTCAAGCGCAACTGCACCATCGCGGACACGGACCCCTGGACCTGCGCCAGGATTTGCCAGCAGCTACTGGTCGGTTCCAGCCCCCAGGACCGCGGAGAGTGCGTCTCCGTCGTGGCTGCGCAGTTGCAGACGGAAGCCAGTCTGGGTGTAGGGCTGGTGGTAGGAAACTCTGGGAAGGCCATCGGGGCCCAGACGGCCAACCTGGGCCGCAGCATGTGTGACCGGCAGGCATGCTACAGTGAGTTCTGCTGCTGTCGCCTGAAGAAGCTCAAGCTGCTGTAGTCGACAACTGCTGGGCTTTAGTACAAGGTTTTTAGCTAACACGGTTTGTATTTACAGAGACCAAAGGTATGCGGTTGAGGAGACTGCTGCTCGAAACTCCATCTTGGTAGCTGACACTGACGTGATTTTGTAAACCGCCGCTCTGATAATCCTGAACTTTTTTCTTTTGATCTTTTAAAGTCGGGCTTTGGGAAACTTTACAAAAATACAATCCTTAACGCATTCAAACACAGGAGAGCCTATTATATCTTCACCATGATTCATCTTCCCTCACGCTGAAACGCTTCTGTCGACGTAAAAAATGACAAGAGTTTGGTTTTCATCTTTGTGCTCTCTCAGTCACTGACGAGTATGCAGAACCTGGTCTATAAACTATAATATGTTCCTGAGCCACAGCCAATACAGCAAAGAGAGAGTATCAGGAATTGAAGTAAAAACAATTAATAAATAAATAATTAGTCAAAGACGTGGACACTTTATTTCTACAAATGTAAAAGCAAGTAAAGAATTGTTTCAAAAGATGTAAAAAAATATGTTAGCACTTTTAGAAATCTCTTTTCGTCAGGAGCTCAGCTTTTAGAATTTGTTTTACTATTTACCACAAACAGTTGATTTCTTTAGCAGTAACACAGCTGTCTAGCATACTACTCTTTGCACGTGTTTGGCTTAATTTAACAAGGCAGTTTATAAAATTTTCCTTTAGAAATATTGATGATTTGTGCCAGGATAATAACATGCATGTGTTCGTTGAAATTCCCACTCTCGACTTCCCCTAACACAGAGCATGTGTGCACATCAGTATTTCCTTCCTTTCGTAAAACCTTCTAATGTTAGCCCACAGAATTGCATTTTGTTTTATTTGCTGTTTATTGCGGAATACATTTGTGCGATGATCCTTATAAGCAATAATTCAGTAATTTTCAGTTTATCTTTTTTTCACACTTACAGTTCAGTGTTATAAATGTTATATTAATATTTGAGTGTCAAGATGTGAACCGAACTCTGGTAAGAACGGCAAAATGGGAGGCTACTAGGTATGAACACTAAGATTTAGCAGCAAGTACTTTCCCTTTGGCTATAAGCTGACGTTTGTCGAGGTAGCAAGTCCTTCAAGGCGAGGCAGGGCAGTCCACACTGTAAATAAACAGTGTTCACCTGAGTTCGAGTTCAGCTCAGTGTTCACCTAAGTTCGAGTTCAGCTCAGTGTTCAGTCCTGCTCAGAGTACTGAAACTTGTAAACGAAATCAGCCATGGTGAGAAAAAGCATAGGCGTACCGCTTCCACTCACAGAAGATGGCTTCCAGCTTGTTTTTTTTTTCTGGCCATGCAAAAAAGAGACGAACACACACTTGGTAACATAGTCCTGAATTGACAGTGAAGGTCGCAGAGACAGTATAGTTCGTTGCGAGAACTTTCTCAAGAAAATGTACATCTTCTGTAAATGAACCAAATGTGAAATGTCTGATACTTCTAACAGCCCCCGTTTTATGCAGTCGGTTAAAACAACCGTTTATAATTGATTGTTCCTCCAAACTCCTTCAAACTTAATTTTGAGAATTAAAGAGGTTGGCAATCAATACTGAGATTTTTCAGCGCCACGTGACATTGAAACGGTCGCGTTTGAATGTGCATGATGGTTACTGCCTCTGTTTTTGCTGCTTCGAGTACATTCCACAAACAGACCCTAACCCTAAGCCCCACGTCACTGATTATACAGCGTCGAACAGTATTTGCTACTGTGCATGTCGGTTGTCGTATGTAGCTTCCGGTAGGCTCCAAAGTCCGCCTTCACATAAGTTGAACAGGTCCTTCGATGCTGGCCCCGATAAATCAAATGCCTTTCACGTAGCTTCCGGCTGTTATTTTCAAATGTTTGGTTGGTGGTCCACGATCTAGCCATCAGCGCCAAGGAGCTTTTTTTTTTTTTTTTTTTTTTTACAAACTAGAAAAAGGGATTCGAATTAGGGTTAGGTTTAGAATTTGGGTTATTATTAGGAATATGTTTTGAGGAGGCCAAGAACTATTGCCAAAGAAAAGAAAAAAAGTAACAGCGTAACAAATTTATTACAAGTCTGTTGTTGACTTTGAGAATTTTATCGCAGCTCCGGATAATATACTGTTAGATGGTTAGTGTTCGCCGAGACCTGACAGCCAACAACTTTGGGAGAGGCTAAGAACTGATCTCAGAAAACAGCCAACAGTCCAGAGATATACGTTCGTGTCTAGAAACAGTATGTGCCTAGTTTATTATCACAGAAGGTAAAAGGTCCAGAGAAAGTTCAGAAAGGAGAGATCTGGGTTAGAAAGGGATATAAAAGAACTACAAAGAAAGATAGTTCTCAAAGGCAAAGCTTCGCTGAAAGTATGACTCCCCACAGGAGGAGCAAAAACAAAGTTGTTGGTGATCAAGTTCTGTTCGATTAACAAGTACCTGGGGAAAAGATATCCTTTAATTTTGTTCAGGGGAAACAATTCTTTGCGGCTACACTTCAAACTGTTTTGAAGAATTGTTCTGGACGCAATCGATGTAATTTATTCATTATAAAACTGATAGGATTGGGGGGGGGAGTGGGTGGTAGGAGACGTCCAATGCTTGATTTCACAGAATATTCCTTCTTATTTTAATATCTGCTTTCATCTTTTTGGAAAAGCTTTCGTAATTGAAAGAAAGATCATTTACGCGAAACCTGGAAACAAATTACTTCAAATCCCTTTCCTCCTAGAAAAATAAAGATTACGTTGTAACTTAATATTCTCCCGATGAAATATCTACTTGTAATTCGTTCTTAAGATATCGCCGATCGCACAGCCGTTCAGAAGTTCTTCTATCCTGTAGCCTTTTCTCTTGGGTTGACAAAAGTAAATAATAATAGACGCACATTTTTTATAGCGCATACTCACACTTTTAAGGAGTATGCTCTTAGCGCTTAACAACATACGAGGGACAGAAGAACGAAAAAACAACGTATGAACTAGGGAAGGATAAACAACAGCACCGATGATGAACAAAAAGCAAATACAGAAAACACAAAGAGGAACTGAAAGCATCGCTACACATAAAAGGTTTATTTTTTTTCTTTCGCACGCAAGTTTTACGTACACACAAACGCAAACATAAGTAATACATATACATATGAATATGCAAAACACATATACACTTTTACATACCTATACATATACACACAGATAAACAGCAACATTCATCATCACATTTGTGATCAGTGCTTATTATTATACTCATCTAGAAATTAACGCCTTCCCGTCCACGTACTCTCACACATACTCATGCGCAGTTCCAGGCACACTAAGCGCGCGCGCACAAACACACGCACACGCGCGCGCGTAGGATCTGCCAGTTTTCCAGTTTCTGTCGGATAACTTCTACAGCGTACAATAGACAATGTGTATGGGAACAAATAGAAAAGGTGAAATTCAATTAGTTTTGAAGAATCCTTCACATTTTTCAGTCAGGTCTAGAACCATAGTTGTAAATTTAATGCTTTCGATTTTTTTTATAATCGGGCTTCTACTAAATTTCAATTTTCACATTTCTTTCTTTCCTTACCTTATGATGAAGACGGGAGGTAAGCCAGAGTTACACTGCACTGTCTTATCCTTGCTAACTTCACAAATCCGCACCTGTGCGAGTGTGTGTGTGTGTGTGTGTGTGTGTGTGTGCGCGCGCGTGTGTGTGAGATGTAGAAAAGAAACATTCATTTCTTTATTCTTTCTTTATTATCTAACCCCTGCATCCTGTCACATCGCTTCGCGGAGACACCATTACCACATGAAGATAAACACCAATAGCAACAGGTATTTCAGTCAATGTTTTACAGTGACGTAGTTTGAAAGGTCATGACGTCATGGTAGTCCAGGTCGCCTAGAAATAACGTACCAACAGTCTGACTGAGTGTGTTTAAGGTTTTTCATTTTAAGTATGGTGAACTCTTACTGCCTTACACCAAGAGAAGAAATATCAAGACGGGCATTTCATCAAATAGTCGGCTGCTCAAATCGGCAGACGGCATCTCGTACGCTCCTTGACCTCGTTAAACAAACACCACACAAGCTGAAAACGCTCGACCAAAGATTTTATACTATCTTTGCGCTCGAACACGGACGAATATCTCTGGACTGCTTGCAGATGAATTTTTCCTGCGTTAATTTCTAGAACTATGCCAAAGCACAAATTCGCTTCCGGTTTAACTATCAACATCAAGAATCGCAGACGATACAAACTCTTGTGTTGACGGAGGTACGAAAGCTCAAGCTGTATGGTCTGTTGTGTTCTCAGTTTTTTGACTCGTGGAAAGTGGAGGTCGAGGACGTTTGCCGAAAAAGGAGAGAAATAAAAAGCAACAAAGTAACAAATTTACTACACTGCTAAATAGTTCTCCGAGACCTGAGAGCCTGCAACCTCGCGAGACTAGGAATGATGCAGTTGTGCCCTGTGGTACCGTACACGCCTCGTGCTAAGCAACGCACGACCCAGTCTCTGACCCAGCCTTCGACGACCAGATCGATGCTGCCTGAAAGAATAACTCACTGTTGTTCAAACGATCAAAAGATGAAAACAACGACGAACTAACAACTAATTACAGGGTCGCTGCTAACAAGCTAGGCCAACGCCGGAGCTCAAAGCGCTCGATGTTTGGAGAACGCAGCGAGAAGCAGACGACAGAGGCAGCTCTCTTTCTTAGAAGGTAAAAAACTTCAATGAAACATCTGCTGCTTCTCTTTCGATGTCTGGAGGAACGTTCACGCTCATAGAAAACCGTAACAGAAAAGGAAGTGAACAAACACTGAGTTTGAGAATTTGCCCTTGCTGCTTCAACATAGCCACTCTCGAGTTATCGTTGTAATATCGTATGTTTGTAGTTAATAAACGTGTTTACGCGTGATAAAAGTGTTTTTATAAACTGTGAAACATAAGTTTGAGCAGTGACGCTAATAAATTGTTCAGTTATATCACCTGTCCTAAAAACCAGGCAGACACACTAATAATAAAAAGAAGGGAAACAATCGAACGAACGAACGAACGAACGAACGAACGAACAAAAGAGCAAAGATAGAGCGGTGTTGACAATGATACTATTGATGATTGTGAAAGTGCTTTAAAAAGTTCTGCCGTCGCATTTCAGACTTACTATTAATCAAGAATACTGGCACTTCAGATGATGAGACGACAGAAACGAATTAAAAATGGAGACAATAATAGTTTCTCAAACAGGTTTCAGAGGCTAAAAGGATATGTTCTTATAATATTTTAGAATGTGTCAGACGACGAATGGCAAAGTAAAACAGCAGACAGATCATCTGTTTTAATCACAACTTAACTTTCGCCTTTACTTTCTGATACAGGTCTTCAGAACTGCTGTTTTGTCTGTAATTAATTTAGCCTAAGCATCAGACAGTGTATCAGACTTGTAGCCACCTGATGTCAAGAGATAATAAGAGGAAAAAGATGTTCTATATCTTCCAGATACGGAGGTTCTTTCCTTCAGTACTATAATTATAGTTGCTATTTCCACGCACAGACAAAAGATAATGCAAATAAGACAGAAGACTATTTTCTTAAATAAACCCCCAATATTTTCAGTAGAACTGAGTCTACAAAAGGATTTCAGGAAAATAAACTTAACTTTATATTAGTACTTTCTATTATTATGTTTTCTGGCATATAGTGCCAGTATAGACATTTTATAATATATTGTGTTAAACGTTTGTCTTGAAGCTAACATTTTTCTGGATTATGGAAACCTTTAGACACTCCTAGTAGTTCATTACATCAGTCTTCACTGTCGCTTCTTCTGCCGATGTTTATTCCAGTCTTTTTAATGTTACATCCACCTCTTCTCCCACACAAATCAGGCAGGTAATGTCTTTAATTGCACAACAAAATCAGAATCATCATTTCCACCATTTCAGTGCTGCTTGCAGGAAGTATTCTATAAATATGCCTCGCGCTTTGTAAACAGGGAAACACTTTATTTAGGGGGATAAATATCTAGCTCAAAATGTGCTCTAAGGGTTACATTTTTTTGGAAAAAGAGTGGTTATTGTTTCCTTGTCAAAATCATGACCTCAAGAACAACCTTGGATGGTCTCACAGATGAATATGCTAAGGTGAGCTGGCGATGAGACACCGAAAAATCTTTGTTAAAGACATTTCTAGTTCGTGAAACCACATTTTTCAGAAATTTCGTAAGAAGAGAAAAGAAAAAATCGTAATGAAAAGATAACAAACTTAAATAGTTAGCTCTTAAAACATCAGAGTTGCATGGTGTTGTGCTTTGATGATTAGTTGATTCTGTTGGAGTTGTCTGTGAAGTTTGAGATGCTGGAGTTATGTCTGCGGGCAATTTGACATTCATGCGAACTTTCAAACTGATACCCAATTTTTTGTTGAGGAAATAATTGAAGTTGCGAATTAATGCCACCAGAGACAATGAAGCTGTCATCTCGTTTTCAAACTCATCACATACACCTATGTGCCTGCCTGCCTTCCTACCTCTGTGTAAGTGAGTGAGAGAGAGAGAGAGTGTGTGTGTGTGTGCGTGCGTGCGTGGACAATTGTTGGTAATGTCCTCTCATCAGCTATCCTTGGCAATGTTTTTTAGAAACGAAGTCAGGCAGTCTAAAATTAATTTATACCTGACACAACTTTTATCTATTATCTAGGAAATCTGATAATTGAAGGTGAGTATTGTGGGAATGTTTTTAAGTTAAAAAAAATCCGTCAACTGTCTTAGTGCAACTATAGAAAATAAGTCATCTGTAGTTTTTTAATCCGTAGAAATGAAGTCATTTCAGTATGTGATTTGATCATTACGCAGATTTCTACACGATTCCAGTTTTATGTCTCTTGTGGGCTACGAGACCCACGATTTTCATTGTGGATGCGTTGATACCATCACGTGACCCATGTGAACAGGTCGCTATGGAGATTCAGGGTAAACTTATTGATACATTATCCTTTGCCTTTTTAAACCAGTATCCTCTGAGGTTTTTATGGAGAATGTGCGAATGTTGTGCTCATGTCACTGTTAGAGGATTGAAGCCACTGGAAAGTCTGTGAAAGTTTGTCTCTGGGTTTTTTTAACAGGTTACAAGGGAAGAAAATTAATGTGGAATTAAAATTCTGCCACGATAGAACCGTAAAAATGGGCAAATATAACAGTTGGGAAAACAGGAGAGAAGAGGTTACTCTAAACAAGACAGAAATGTCGCAATCCCTTTTTGCATCAAATCGATCTTAATAATCTTCAGCGAAAGGTTGAAGAGAGGGAAAATTAACCAAAACTTTTCTCCACTAGTTCTTCTGTTTGACACTGTGCCATTTTCTTCACAGAAAATAATCACACTAATAAAGATTGTAGCCATCTGGTTAAAAGAATTCGTTTCAAAAGCTCTCTCCTGCAAGGACAAAAATTGACGCTTAAAATTCTTTGTGTTCTAAAACTGGCTTTTTCGTTCTTTCGTGGGTGGGCGCGTCCGCGCGCGCGCGTGCGTGTGTGTGTGTCTATGCGAAGGAAAGTAAGCAGAATATCAACAAGAGAAATGGCGATAGTTAGGAAGCGGTGGTAAGTCATTGCCCTGGGGCAATCTGGGGAACTAAAAGACAAGCGTCTTGCTCCCAAAATTATTACGCGATGTCTAGACCCCGAAGATGTTATTTTAATCCCAGAGCCGTAGTTATAAGGTGGTGGTGAAGTTGCCATGGGATAAAGAAACACGAAGTAGTGTCCACGAGGTCTTGACATCGCTTTATAACTTCGGTAACAAAACGGTTTTCCTTGAGTTCCCGATTTGCCCTGGGGACATGACGTACTCTTGCTTCATAACATGCCCATATGGGTTCTTTATTTCTACTTTCGCTTACGAATGCTGCAAACGTTAGACTGCCACTTTACCCGTAAAGGTAAAGATAAAAAGGGTGCAAAAAAGTTTATGTCTTTATTGCACGCATGATCAGCATTATCATTTCATTTCTTGGTTGATCTGACCAGTTTTGCTGGTCCTCCGCCACCAGTCGTCAGGAGCGACCTGGCTGGAGGCAGCAGCTGACAACGGATTCCACTGAGGTCAGTCTTGAGCGGTGATAAAAAGGTCCTGCATCAGACGATCAGTCCATTTCTTTAAGTTCGCCATCCAGTTTTCTGTCGACGTCGGCGACAACCACCCTTCATTGTGCCCTGAAGGAAAGTCGTGCCGGGTGACATTCCTAAACTGGACCAGCCTGGGTCACATCATTGCTGCGAGAAGCGGTTCATTGCGTCCCACAAGAGCGAGAACCGTGCTCAATACACAAACTACTAGTCTCGCGTTCCATGGAGGAGATTTGGAGCAGTTTTCTTGAACCCTTGGACTCAAATACCTGGATAGATATCAGCAAACGGACTCCCTATCTCGCAACCGTACAACAGGATGGGGGCTTGTGCAGCCTGGAGTTTGCGGCAAACTTGCTGCCGTTGCTGCACCAAATCCTTTCCAACCTGACCATTGCTGCTGTAGCTGTTGGGATTCTGAGGCGAATATTTCTCATGCAGCCACCATTTTTGGAGAAGTTGGTGTCCAAGTACTTAACTTTTTTGCCCTGTACTTTATTCATGTGGACTTTGCACACGCATACTCTCTCCAACAGTAGACGCACGCACGCACGCACGGACACACACACACGCAAGCACGCAGAGCTAACACAATTCTCCAAGAAGTAAGGACAAAACCGAATGAGCGCTTGTGTAAAGCACAGCGTTTATTTTCTAAAACAGTACAGGAGGAGCAGAGGTCGGGACATTCGCAAGCGCCGCAAAGGGATACAGCAGACATTGATTTCATCAAACCGGTTTCAACAGCAGACACTATATCACGTTCAAACCGGTTTCAACAGCAGACAAGGCTTAATTTATCATGTCAGACAGCAGGAAAGGTCTTTTTGGAATAAATGTGTCAATGGACAGTAACGAGTACATCAAAGGTCAAAATAAACCAAAACACCAGAATCTACAAACTAAGCTTTTTACAGAGCTGAAAAAGACGCCTCACTGTGCTTCAACTAAACAAACGATTTAATACAAAAAATATCCCACAAGTGATGTCACAAAATAAACAAGTGAGTAGGAGGAATGATATTCGACAGTCCATCCATCTCCACGCAGCCAACGATGCTGAAAAATTCACAGCTGGACACAATATTTTCTCAATACATTTTAGTCTGAATCACTTGTTCGCTTGAAGAACTGTTTTCTTATTATAGAGAAGACGACCGAAATTAATATTATTTCAGATAATCTTAAAGACGATTGTTCTAATTTTATTAAAAACAATTTTGAGCTCAGACACAACAAGAGAAATGTGTCTTTTAAAACAAACGTTTTCTCTCTGGAATTTGTAACAAGCCACACTATGGTAATGGATTTTTTGTCCATTTGCATTGAAGTGCACCGCACACTAGACTGACAGATAAACACGCAGAGAATATATGTGATGTCCTTGCAACTTTACTAGACTCTTCAGGTCGCCTTCATGGTAGTACAGTCTTAACTAAGTGTCGTCAAGATTAGTACAGTCTTAACTAAGTGTCGTCAGGGTTAGTACAGTATTAAGTAAGTGTCGTCAAGATTAGTACAGTCTTAACTAAGTGGCGTCAGAGTTCATCAGAAAATTATGTTTTCCTTTCGGATGAAATGAATTATATTTCTGCTTTTAAACTGAAGTCAGTAACTGTAATAAAGACAACAACAGTAAAGATTACAATGCTACGGTTAAGACCATTTTATATAATAGATGTTAAATAAGCTTGATAATCTGCTGACGCATGGCGAGCAAATAAGCCGATGCATGTAATTCCTAAAATATTGAATCCAGAACACGGCCGCTACAGCACATAGTGGTGTATACAGGGACCACAGCATTAAGGACACACACACACACACACACACACACACACACACACACACACACACACACACACACACACACACACACACACACACACACACACACACACACACTCTTTCTCTATCTCTCTTCCCTTCACACACACTCATACTCTCACACACATACTCTCACTCACACACGCAGAACCACACGCTTGCTTTCTTTCTCTCTCTCTCACCCACCCACCCACCCACCCACCAACACACACACGCACACATATTACTCGAACGAACGAAAAAAGACAAACAAACGACACAAAACTAAGAAACATTCAAGATGATCAGAACACGCTGTTAAGAGCTTAGTATGCCAACTGAAACGAGACAAAAATGAGCGTGGGCTTTTTATAAACAATTAAGCGTATGTCTTGTAGCACAACTGTTCACAAGCATCACTTGTTCAGTTTTCACACCGCCCCACGAGAAGATTTCTCTCAGCGAAGCACACATCGAAAAGTTCCCTACTCCTAATCGGAAACCAGTAAAAGGTGTACCCGAGGTTGTGCAAAAATTGTGATCAGCTTTCCATGAGACAATATGAAACTGTTGGGAAGTGATGTCCCTGACAGCTCTGTTCTGTCCGGTAAATGATTTCATTGTGACAGTAATTCCTGGCCGGTGGCCTTAGGTGTGACGTAACGGGACAAACGATGTAGCGATCTGTCCGCTGAAAATCTCGTTTGCAAACAGAATGCCTAACACAGGCGCTGCGTGCATTGCCAAGCAAAAGCGTCTACTGACCATTCCTATAGCTGCTCATAGGCTTGACTTATACACACAATACAGTTTGGCTAGTTTATCTGTACCCACGAACCGGAAGGGAATCTTAAAGCGAGATTCTCCTACTCCATGTTCAAGGCTTCAAGATCTGGAAATTGCACCAAATTGATTGGTGGGATGCGGCGTTCATGATACGAGAGAAAAAAAAACCGCGTGTTGACAGAGAAGCTGGGTAAAGGGTGAAAAGCGGTTTCTTGCGTTACATTCTATAATGAATCAGACGGAAAAACCCACCCTTGCCTAAAAAAAGTAGATTGCATACATGCTTCTGAAATCGAGAATAAACTTTTAAAATTCGGACATGCTGAGATGGAGGAAGACTGAGTATAAGGACAAGAACTAGGAGGAAGAGAAGAAGAAGAAGTAGGAGGAGGAGGAGGAGAAGAAGAAGAAGGAGAAGAATTCGTTTCATAAGCCTTCGGGATTCATCATTTAAAGCAAATGTTCCTCGGCTGCCTACCTGTACGATATGAACGCTTCTAGGTTCAAATTTTAACATTTGACCAACATTGAACACTCTTAGAAACCTCCTTCTTTAAGCTTATGACTTAAGCATACTCTAAAAATGAACTCCATAATAAAATCAAAAACAATAATGAAGAACATCTTGTGTTGAAAAATTCTATTATTATCATTAATATTATTATTAGCATCAAAAAGCACCTGACAAAATCGCAAGGAAACAAACGCTCCTGTAAGAACTAATTAGGATGGCGATGCAGGACAGCTGATTGAAAAAAAACAAACCCAGAACAAGAAGGTCGTATCCTATTCACGCTTGAGTCAACACCAGCACTACGGAAATGGGACAAGGTGTCCTTGCAGCTCTGTGAGCGACCATATACCCGAGATATAATTGTTGCGCTCGACGCCAGTAGCCCTGAAATACCCGGATGTGATACTTCCGCTCACTCGACAACGACATTTCTGTTCTCTGTTCCCATTTTTTTCCGCTCTTAATAGCAACAGCACACCTAGGTGTGCAGGTGTGAATAGGTGGTCAAACACATTCGCGAATTTGGGTGCATTAGCTGCGCTTTTTATCGTACAGTGAAACGGTTCTCTAAGAAAGTGAGAATGGCTTTATTTTTGGAGGGGGGGGGGAAATTAAGCAGTATGAATATATTGGACGTAGTCGCGTAGTCGCTCGAGCAGTTAAAATGGCCGAAGTAAAGAGCTTGATGATGTGAGTATAAGACAGAAGTTGAAGGGTTCAGTGCCTAACTACAACCTGACAAACGTTAAAGATAGAAATAAAAACGCTTAGGTGTCTTTACTTTATTTCGTACCTAAATACCTACTACATTCGTTTGTTTCTTTAATCTTACATACAAGCCGTTTACATACATCGCACCAATCTACCTGACTATCTGACTCCCTGTCCAACTACCTATGAAGTATAGAAAATATGTATTCAATTTGTAACAGAACGCAGCAAAGCTCCATGAAAGTAGGAACAAACTACATGGGTTGACAAAGGAAAAGAAAAATCGAAAAATCAAAACTACACTCAAACATAAAAAATATTAGTTCCGAGAAAGGTGTTATCCTGGTAAAGTGCTACACAGATTATGGCCTTGAAAGTGTCACTAACAATCTCTTAAAATAGGAGAGTACAAAATGCTAAAAAAAAAAGAATTTCATCTTGAACTCTTGACCTCTTCCACCATAAAAACACGAGCAGATAAAAAAAAGTCAAGGAATCTATTTCTTTTTCGAGCTGCCACCATTCTCTGTTAAACTGCTTTGAAACGTATTGCTTTAAGAAGGATGAAAAATTTTCGTGGAATCTAGCCCCTAGCTTTCTTATGTCAGGGTCATTTACAGCTCAGTCCATGAAGGCGACATGTTTGCGACAATAATTTTTCCAGCCAAAAGCTTAGGAGAAAGAAAAACCCTTTCTTGCTATTAAGACAGAGCATCAAAAGATAACGGAAAGATGTGAAAAATCTCTTTGAAATCTCGCTGGTTTTTTTCTTTAAAGAAACGGATCTTACTTGTGACAAAATGTATTTTTTCACTAACTCAAGTTGCAAGTTGTGTAAGTACACAAAATATCTTGATGTTAGCCAGCCAGCCAGCCAGCCAGCCAGCCAGCCAGCCAGACAGACAGACAGACAGACAGACAGACAGACAGACAGACAGACAGACAGACAGACAGACAGACAGACAGACGTGTCTCATGAGGTTTAAATCAAAAAGAAATTTCGAAAAGAGATTTTTTTTACCGACAGAAAAAAACTGCATCAAACCACCAGAAAAACAGCCTTTTTATGATGTTTGTCTTCTCCGACCACCATCTAATGCTATAACTCACAAACGACAATTTTAACTTCTTCTGCATAGAAAGTTATTGTTCTGCATTTCTGAATATGTGGCTTTTATTGACATGATCAGGGAACGATGGTTAAAGGTTTAGCAAAGCCTGACTGTGTTAGAAGCGCGTTCGACTAATCATGCATTGGCGACATCCCGTTTCAACCAATAAAACGCTATTGCAAACTATAAGGTCTGTTATTTCATAATAAATGCAACATCCACATCCCTTCTCAAAAGTCACAAATCTCTGACTTCTGTCAACCGAGGTACAGTTCAATAGAATGTAACGCAAGCTAGCTTTTTTAAAATTGGAAAGGCAACTTTGCTGGATTATCTAGATCAATCTTAGTAACTACTGAAGGCTTTAATAACATTAAGTGTGCTTAGCTGACAACCAGTTTACTACTGTTGTCGGTGTGGATTTTGTAGACTGCCAGCTGAATCAGAAAAAGTGTTCCAACACCTTCATCTGCATAGTGATGATATTCCATCCGCAATATAACGCTAAGTTCTTCACTAGAACACGTGAAGGCATTTTTATTAGTGGCTATTTCATGAAGCAAAGTGCGGCCAGATAAGTGCATGACCATCAAGTGGAAACAACAAGTAAGCTTAAATATAACATTAAAAACATACACACGAAAAAAGCATTTAAACACAACGTGAAACTGTAACATTTAAGATTAAATGAAGTGTATGTATGTAGCGTAAGGTGAAGCAAAGATATACACATTTTATTTGTAAAGCAATGAGCAGTGGTTAAGAGAACTCTCTCTCTCGGTGAGTCAAAAAATGTGCAGTTGCCAAGCACAAAACTGCGGCCTATGTTTTGTGAAAGAGAAGTTGAGGGTATAGATAACGTCGGTTTTTTTTGTAATGGTCGAAATTAATGAAAAGGAATGGTTAACGGTTTGCGGCACAAAACTGTACAAGTCCTTCGGCGTGCGAACGAATTAACTTTCGACAGTCACCGTACACGCCCACGATAGATGCACGTCGTGGACGTACAACCGTACTGTACTGCAATTGAATTGTTGTACTGCTGTACGGTAGCCAGTGCAGTAGGGCTCTCAAAGCCAGCGCTTTCTAACAGCGAAAACAAAGTCAAAACGAGGCCGATTGAGCCGATTCTCTTGTGCTGCTGTCTTGGCGTGGATCTCTCTCACTTGCGAACGGAGAACCTCTGTCTGCCTGCCTGTGAGCGGCGGTGTTGCTGCTCCCATCCCCCATCCAGTGGCTGGGCCATCGGCGCCGCTCACTCACTGCGCATGGTGGCCGAGGAGCTCTTCCGCTGAGATGACGCCATCACCTGCGCAGAAGAGCGAAACCGTAAGGGAGACAATCCCACAAGTGGACAACCCTGTAGAAATTTGCCTAGCGGAAGTTTAGAACATTACGTGAGAACAGGACACACAAGGACGCCTGCATGATATCGAAACTGGGTATAATGCATCATATATATAGATATATTTTTACAGAGGTTTTAAGCTCGCAGCAGATTGTGATTTAACAGAAATCAGTTGTTTAATTATTCAAGGAAGACAACTATGATTGGAGACTGGATTGTTATTAATGGCTTGAGCTTGAGTAAATTACAGATTAAGCTTGAGTTCCATCATAATCAAAGTCTTTCGTCACACAGCATGGAAACACCCGAGATTTTCACCATCTACATGCTTTCCAACAACTCCATGCTCCCTTTCATTTCTGTCTCTGTCATCCTCTTTTGGTCTCTCTTTCTGCTGTGCTACATTCCTCTTCATTTATTACTGTTAAATGCTTCTACAAAATACACAGACATATTATCAAAAGCTAAGCATACATCAAATGAATTAGAATAATGGTAACTTGTAAACATTTACAGTGAGGCGATGTTTATTTGTTTGTGTTTGTGTGCGTGTTCCAAGGTTTGTCCGTTCATAAAAAAATTTTGCAGGATTACTTCATCCGTCTGCGGAAGGTCATGGACTGCGTGTGGTGGCAGTACGAAGGGAAATTGTAGGCTAGGCCTATAGACAGCAAGAACTAAACGAGTTCTTTTGCTGGCGGGAAGGGGGTGTGAGAAGTTCAGAAGTTCACGGGGTTGTTACACTGCCCGCTCACTGGCTCAGACGGAAAAGGTGGCAATTTTCTCAGTGGAGCCAGCCCCACGAGGAGTACAGAAAGTGCTCGGCGGAAGTTAAACTTTGGACTAGATGTACATTCTAGATCTCTAGCTTCGGCTTTTGATGGAGTCGCCACACTTTGTGCAGTACTGTGCAATATGTTGAATGTCATCACACGTGATTCTGTTATCAGTCTAACAGGAGAGTAGGGCGGTCCACCAGCAACAGGAAAATCTCAAACACCAGCTTCACACCGAAATGTGAAAGCTATTCACTCCAAATCTCGATCAGACCCACTGAGCAGCCTCCGTCAAAGATTACTTGTCAAGGGCAGCAGCAGGAGGATCTCGTAGAAGCAGAGCTGCTTTAGCTGTTCCGCGCTGAAGAGCAAGGGATCAACCATTTGCCAGAGAGCAGACTCAGTAACCAACACCAACAGATCAGTCTCTTGTTTCTGCTCCTAGCGTTCTGGTTAAACATGGCCGCGCTTACTGTGCAAACACCTCGGGCGCTGGGAAATTTCTATTTTATTTTAGGTGGTCAATATACCGAGCGATGTGTGTTGGCAAAATTGTTTTATCCCCCCTAGCATTGCTCGCCCAATTGCTTATCAGGATAGATCGCTCGCTTGAAAAAACCGGAGTGCTTCTGACATAAATGCCACCTACATGCATGTTGTTGGCCTTTTTCTGTTTTTGCAGATATAATTATTGAAAATGCATAATGTAACGATCCGGGAACTTAGGAAGCCGTGCACCAGTCTCAGGAGTGCTGACGATGCAAGGATGGGATGTTGTGTGAATAGTAACAGCACTCACAGCCACAGCCTCTCCTTGATCCCTACCTATCTTAGATTCTCTTGTTCTCCCTCTGTCCACAGCCATTACATCATACCTACCTGCCGGTTCATCTACCTAACGATGTTCAAAATATGTTACTTAAAGCTGGATGACATTTTTTTTGCTCATATAAAAAGCATTTCGCAGTATCAGATAACACCCTCGACATCTACATGATCATCAACGCTCACTTCTCCTGGCTACACACAAAAAGACTTTTACAAAAAAATAAGAAAAGGACAATCTCGACCGAAATACTCTGATGAAAAAAAAATCCAACCCTGAAATGTAGATTGTCTACTCCTGATCTGTCTATTGATCACCGATTCCATGGGGTTACGGCTGGTTTGACCCTTGACAGGGTGTCTAAAACACACTGAGCGGCTTAGCCAAATAGCGCCGGCTAAAGAGCAAGTACCCGTGGTCTGCTGCCCCGACACTCCAGCCCACTCTTTCGCCAAAATCGATGGCAAGACAATAGCCGCAGGTGATATAAAGCGTTATCAACTCTTTTGATCGCAACCGTCCTACTGCAGGGGAGATTATCAGTAACGCCGGGAAAACACGAGTGATCAGCCTTGCTCATGCAAATGACAGGCGTTGTATTTCGCACTACGTTTCCCTGTTTGCGTAGGGAAGATCGCCCTCAGTTCCAGAATAATCTAGAACACGTGGGAAGGTGTTGGAGTTATAATGGGGATACAAAAAAGAAAAAAAAATAGGATAAAATATTGTAACCGATATTTAGTGAAAGAAATGAGCAAACCCAAGTCAAATATGAAATAAAGGGGAAATTTGCCCGCAGGTTAACAGAAGACACAGCTGTTACATTAGTTTTCTACAAAAATGCGTAGTGAATGTAAATTTTACTTAGAAAAGGTTGATGTCCTCTAGTAACCAAAGATGCAGTCGATGCCCCAGCTTCGTGCATATGTTAATGAAGCGTTGCTGTATCAGCGAGACGCCCCTTGTCATGGAAAATGAGGTCTTCCCCAAACCCAGGTAGCAACAGCGATGTTCAAGGGTTTGTTGCTCGTGGACGGAAAAGAATTTGTCTCTGGTTTTGAAGTTTAGTATCGCATTTAAAAATAAAGTTTCAATTTAGTCAGCCCTTATATTTTAATTACGTCTGCGTTAACTCTAAAACCTTCCAGCTTTGAAAAAAGAGAGCTTTTATAAAACCTATCACACAGATTTCTTTCTCCAACCGTAAACGTCTGATTTAACGAGGGATCAGAAAAAACCTTTGCCTGCTCTTATCCTGTGTAAGTATTTCTGATTAGAATAAATTTTAAATAAATTTCATAATGAATTTTTGAATCTTTAAGAGAGGAGCGCAAAACTCCTGACTGGACTGACCGAACGACCGTCTAACGTATTGACACACTCATACACGGGATTGTATTTCAATATGTATTATATATGTTCTTATTATGAAAAATTTCAACAGCCTAGAACATCCACAGGAATATAAAAGGAAGTGCCGTTCTGGTAACGGAAAAGTCGTCATCTTCTATGGCTTGTCCATTTTTTCATGTTTGACGACCAGTTCTTCCTTTGTCCTCAACCGCCCTCCACGGTTTCCAGTAAAACGGCGTTGGGCAGTGGTACGCCACATAACCAAATCAGAGCAGCTTGCATCTCTTCATTGTTGCCAGAAGTCCCTGCCTGCTCACGAGGGTGGCAACCCTTTTTTGGGGGGACGAATTCGTTGGTCTTCCTTTCCCTGTATGATATTCAGAACAGTTTTCTTTGACACGTGTCTTGAATACCTGGATTATTTTCTCTGTATCGGCAAGAAGAGTCCAAATGGAACACGCAACACTTCAGTTTAGACTTAAACCACACAGAGTACATAGAGCCACTCCCTCTTCCATGCTCGTGCCCAGTGCTAAAACATCCCCACGTCTTTACGACCATCGAGGCCTGTGCAGAAATAAGGTGTTTATGGCCACAGCTTTATGCCGGGGGATCTTTCAGTCATCCTTTTGTTTCTTTAGGCTCTCGCATTACACCGACGGGTTTTATGGGAAGCACAAAACTAGCGCCCTCACGCGACTCGAGTTCCAAAGAGGAAATTTACAAGCCTTCTTAAATCTCGTTCACTGTTTTCCCGCGAGAACTCGAGATTACGCGTGACAAAGAGAGAAGTCTTAGCGATAAGAGCGGTTCGAGCTCTTTTCTGTAACGTCTCCATTTTTGCGTCTTGGGTTATGGCGGTGTGACTGGGCGTACAAACATTTCACATCACCCCTGGCACCAAATCTGTCGACGATTTTCTTTTGCGCTTGAATTGTGACCCAGTCTGGCATCAAAAGTGAAGTATTAAGTGCAAAAAAGAGAGTCTTGCAGTTTTTTTTAAATGAAATATTTACGTTTTTTTGTCTCCCATTTCGGTTTATTTGTGTCGTAGGGTTGTCGAAGAAAGTGGAAGTTACAACGGGGTACGTCTTTATTTACTTACGTCTTCACTTATTTGTACTTATTTGTTTGCTTACTCCTAGAATATACAATCTTTAATAGAGGAGCGCAAAACTCCTGACTGGACTGACCGAATGACCGTCGAACAGATTCACACACACACACACACACACACACACACACACACACACACACACACACACACACACACACATCGCCGCACAAACATTCTAGTATTTTTCCAGCATACATCGCGCTACTGGAGAGTTTCGCCACGATAGTGGGTCTCATGGGTTTTGCTTTATCGCTCGGCTTCGCGGTAAAGGGCTTTCGATTTCGCTTAGATTCCTCAGTCTGCCAGCAAATCATGACTGTGTTCTATTGCCCTTTACTGTGTATTTAACAGCTGGCCTGCGTCGCCTGCACATTACAGCCCTCGCCTGGATCCCGCAAAGCAGAGTTAAACGAGGAGACGGGCTGGGGTAGGGTTGTAAGGGAAACAACTTCCGTTTCCACCGATCCAATCTTTTTTTTGCAGGCAGCACCAGTTTCATACCTCCCTTCTGCAACACAGGACAAGCTTTGACGAGTGATCAGCAGCGATGTTGAAGGTAGAGGGTGAATGGGGCTCGTTCTCGTGTCCCGGAGACCTTTCTGAGAACTTGGAGCTCAGCAATCATGAGACGCAGCAATCATGAGCCCACGAAGCGCGTCAATCATGAAGCGGTTGATAAGTTTCTTCTCCTGTTCTTCAGCCTCCGATGATTTCTTTTCAACGTGCGCTGCCAGCCTGGCCATTTCACTACTCAAAAACTGAAGCATCCCAATGTTTCGAGTGAGCGTTTGTTAAGATTATTTGACTGACACCAGCCAGCGAATAACAACGAGAATAAAGAAGCACTTCAAGACAATACATTCCAGGGTTTTTTTTCTTTCTTTGTTTCTTTGTTTAGCCGTATGCCTCGTCTCAGTTTATCTTTAATTCGTCGGACATTCTTCGCGTTGGCTGACTGTGTGTGTGTGTGTGTGTGTGTGTGTGTGTGTGTGTGTGTGTGTGTGTGTGTGTGTGTGTGTGTGTGTGATTAAGTAATCAAGACTAAGAACGGGCATATTTGCAGCTAAATACTTTATTCTTAAAATGTCCTAGTGAGAACGGGGAGTAAAATACATGGAATCTTTTTATTTCTAGAATCTGTTCCTCGTTTTGTTTTTGTTTTTTTTGTTTTGTTTATTTTTTTGGCAAGGAAACGCACTAAATTTTCACGCTTGGTGCACTTCGTGACCAGGAGTAAGGACGCCCTCCCTGTCATGGTGATTCAGGTCAGCGTACCGATTATTCGTTTTTTGTCTGGAGGAATTCTAATGAAAACAAACCGTACGGAGCCGCGAGTGAAAGTGGGTGCAGTTTGATGTTTGCGCACCACACCCCTTCTATAGTTATAGATCAAACCTTCACGCGCCCTGTGTCTGCATTCGCTCTCTCAGCGCCTGGAAATCAATGTGTCCTTCAACAGACTGATGATGCGCTTACCACGTAACCTAATAACAGTTTCATAACTGAAAAAAGGATAGGCGAGTGTAAATAACTTCAGTACATTTATTTGTAATGGTGGCCACCCCGGAAAGTAAAGCTAGAGATCTTCATCATCGCTGTCCCGTTGGAAAAGTGGTGTTGGTAGTGGTGTGGTTACAATTATTATGGTGGTGATACTAATTTTGTTCTAGTCGTAGAATTATAGCAATATTTTATCATCACTGTCGTCATAGTAATGTTTTTTTTATCAGTGTACGATGTGTAGTGGAGGTGACTGAGCAACAACTACTAACGTGTCTAATGGCAGAGGGAAGAGTTATAAACTAGGAGACAGTTTTTAGCGCAGCGTGAATGACTTGGCAGAAATATGATTAAATAGCCTGCGAACGAACGATGCGGCTATCGTTAGGATGAAAACTCAGAGGTTCGGACCTCCCAGTGCAGATACAGAGGTAAGGGAAGTGTACGATGAGTAACGTCTGCAAAAGCAATCGATGTGATGCTGACTGAATCGTTTGCTCTCTGAAGTAGAACGCGGAGGGTCTCCAAGGAAGAAGAGAAAAGAAGAAAGAAAAGAAGAACAAACTATTTCGCGTGGATGATTCAGCAAAGCATTGATCCATTTTGCACTCCCAAGTGACACCACAGCTGGAACGTTTCCCCTGTTACTGTGCATTTGTTACCGCAAGAAGGCAAGCTAACTCTACACACTAGGAGTGTCGCCCAAGGAGCTGTTGTTCGCGACTGAAACGCAAACAAGTGGCAAGTGACGCCGGGGCTCGCAAGATATGGGCGAAGGGCACTTGTAAGATGGAACGATCGCCATCTGGTTGTGGACATGCTTGCAATTGGACACACAACAATCGCCATCACAGACTACTCGTAATGGGCGCGGAAACCTATGGGATCAAAGAAGAGGCTTTTAGCCCTCGGATTACGACAGCCTGGTTTCAGGAACACCGATTAGCACGTGCTGACCGAGGTTGAGCTCGCATCCGCAACTAAGTGAGTGAGTGAGTGAGTGAGTGAGTGAGTGAGTGAGTGAGTGAGTCAGTGAGTGAGTCAGTCAGTCAGTCAGTCAGTCAGTCAGTCAGTCAGTCAGTTATTATGGATGACATAGCATGAGCAAAGAGGGTAGGAACTCACCGTCAGTGTCCACAAACCTCCGTATCAAGGCCTCGATCAGAGCAGGGTTTTCAGCCGCCAGATTTGCTAGAGACTGTACTGTGAAGAATTCACTGTGAACAAAGGAAAATTAGAATTTATAAACAGTTTATAAACATGTAGGAAACAAATATTAATGTTTTCTTCCTCTTTCTTGTTTTCTTTAGATCTTGGGAGCCGTAGAGATACTTCATTTATTACGAAATCTTAACATTTCTTTCTTTTTTTTTTTGCTTTTTTCCTGTCTTTTTCCTTTCATATACATACAGGTACACACAGTAACACAGATAGAGAAACAAGTACATATACGCAAATACCAGCATCCTCTCAGGAGTGCGCGCACACACAGACACACATTCACACACACTTACATACTAAAATGTTAGACATGTTTGACACTTCTACGGGTAGACACTTGGTTCAGTCAGTGTGACAATACACTCTAATGAGTAAATATGATGTTATGCTCACAACAGTCCCTTTACGACAAAAAGAGACACATTTCATGCATGCAAATACACGATTTCAGACAGTGACATATTTCTTCAACTATACGGAAAACTTTCTCCCGAAATGTTATAAAAATGCTAAGTTTTGAGAGCAGGAGGCAGAAACAGGAATAAAGAGAGGATGGAGAGGAGATGGAAAACCCCAGGTTAATAGAGGTCATCTCTATATTTAATTGCATATCGCTTCTGACTCCATCTTTACACACATTTTTGCCAGACTGCATCCGTAGCGAAGACTTAAGTTTTGGAATGTCTAAAGTCAGACAGTTCATTGTAAAAGGAAAAAAACCCAGTAATGTCTGTCAGAAAGATTTCTACCCAAAATAAGACAGTCTGCAACCATAACTCTTCAATATCGCGTTTGAAAGCCGCTGCTATTGAAAAGGACCATCCTTAAACGAAACGTAAGGCGTACAATTGCCCAATCAATCTTTTGGGTAAATTTACCTCAAGCGGCTCTCGACTTTCTTCAGGCTTTTTTCTTCTCTTTTCTGTTTTTTTGGAGGCCAGGAAATACTACAATTTCATCACGAGTTTTGTGCCGAGCCGTTACCGTTCCTTCCTACCCCCCTTCCCTAACGTTCCGGCATTACTCGCCCGATCGCCGTTGTTAACCACAGAACGCGAGCGTTGGGCGAGGGCGTCCCTAAAATTATTTTCCGTCGGCGCAGACGAGGAGCGTGGTGAGAGCGCGGGATGTGAGAGGAGAGGAAGAGGGGTGCGAGCGAACGTCGGATGCGAAATCACCAGAGGAACACGCCAGTCAAATACTCGTGCGAGCATCCTTGTAGAAATGTCAGCCATCACTGCGCCGCGGAGAGTAAAATGGTCCCCCTCCGACCCCCACATCGCTTTTGCTTGGCGCCAAAAAGGATGGATTCGATTAAAAGAACGAAAAGTTTCTTATTCGGCTGTGTCGGAAGCTGCAATAAACATTTGACGGGAGACAAAGAAGAAAAAAAAAAGAAACAATTGGGCAGGAGGAGGGAACGGTGATATGCAGGCAAATTTCCTTTTTCTAGCTATTTTATTATTTTATTTGTACATTTATTCTTCCATCCATGTATCTATCTTAATACTAAATGAATGTGTTTTGTGAGTGGGTGAGTGAGTGAGTGAGTACCACTTGTTGCATAAAGAGAGAGTGAGGGAGGAAAGAGACTTTGTCAGTCCTGACGGCCAATGCCTCTGTCTGGCCATCTGATAAATGATACAGCTGGTCAATGGGATCCAGTCCAGTCGGGGTTCCAGAAACAAGATTAAAGACTCCATTTATCGTTGGAAAGCGAACACAAACATAATTGCTTGCACCAACCTCTGACGTCCGTAACGTTGAACGCTGTGCGGTTCGATCCCATAAACAAGGAACTCTTTTCTTCGAGGTTTATGTGCGTGTAAAAAACACTCACTGAATGTAATTCACATCCCTGAAATGACTGGTGAGGCGATAACGTAGACTGGAGACTGTAGACTAGATGAGCTAAACGCAGCTTATTTACTCTCTTTTTGCCGGATGTCACTTGGCTACACAAATTTGCCTCTCTTTGTTCCTCCTTTATTTTCTTGTAATAGTTCGGTCTTTCCTTTCAAGATTTCTTTACCGTGAAAGTCCCTTTTTACGACATCTTCTTTCTGTAACTTTTAACAAGCAGTATCCTCCACTAACTTCTCAAACTTTCCCCATATTTAGAGAATTTCCGCCCCCCCCCAACATCAGCCGCAGAACTTAGAGAAATTAATAATCGGTTTGCGATGAAATGATATGAAAGTATATGAAGTTACTGAATGCGAGGCGAAGATGATCAGGTAGAGGAGAAAATAAAGAAAATGTTTACATTTTGTTGAGGTGGGAGGGGGATGAGCCAGTGCGGCAAGGGAAGACAAGGATCAAGCGGAGACTCGAATCAACTGAACAGTGTTACAGTAGAAAAGATCGCCCACTGCAAAGAAAAGGCATCTTGCGTGACCTCTTGTCACAGGATAATGGGAAGCAATTCACTACCATGCTGAAACGGGAAGTTGCTCTTTGACGTACTGCAATGATGAAATGATGAAATGGTCAACTGCTGTACTGAAGTGTGAAAAAATGGTTAACTACTGTACTGTATCAAACAGTGACTCTGTCCACAAACATTATTCAGTGTTCAGCCGTACAATCTGCCAGAAATGTGACAATGTTGACGACAAGGATGGTAGCA
The DNA here is from genome assembly GCA_004794655.1 of Marisa cornuarietis. Classification (NCBI taxonomy): domain Eukaryota; kingdom Metazoa; phylum Mollusca; class Gastropoda; order Architaenioglossa; family Ampullariidae; genus Marisa; species Marisa cornuarietis. The sequence goes on from SMMW01000058.1 coordinate 114,979, forward strand.
TCGAGCTTCATGAATGTGGCCTAAAGTTTGTAACGGTATTCTTAAAATCGGGCATCCACAGTGAAGACTTACTCTAGGAGGATCAACAATATTTTCCTAACAACCTAAGAACTACCTAAGCACTCGGCGGGTCAATTCTGAGTTCCAAAATAAACGCCCATTAATAAGGAAGAAGTGCTAGTTCAATTTTTTGTGTAACGCCGCTAGTTCAAAAAAAAAAATTAAAAGATAAACATTAACATTTAAAATAAGTTTACACACATGGAAAGTTGTTAGTAATTGTCAGAGAGCAAAGATATTCGTGTTCACCGCTGGCGACAGAGAAGAGGTTAAAGGTCTCAAACAGAGGCAACATCTAGAACATTCTCTCAGTCTGAGGCACGCTTTGCTATAACTTTAAATTGGAATCTCTTCTCATTCAGAGATGTGTCGTTAAGAAATTACAAAACGTGACTGGTTCTTAACTCATCTTCCTGACGAAGCGAGCAAAGGCTGATCTCTCCCATTTTATACTTAAGACTCGAACTTTCTGGCATTTCTCGATCCTTGAAACCAACCGACTCTCCTACCCCCCCCCCCTCTTCCCTTAAAAAAAGCTCCTCGATCACCGATTCCAATTTTGTCCTTAAAGAGAACAGATCCCCCTTGCGGTCTATTCTGGATGTCCTAAGAGATGTAAATCATCTCTACCTATAAATCTTGAATGCAGCAAATGGGATGTCCAGCTCTGCTGTACTGGGTATAATATGAACTCTTTTACGCCGTGTGGCCAGACCAGGGTTACCTCTCCCTTCTTTTCACCTCCAATCCCTCCCTCCCTCCTCTCCCTTATCCCGAACAGGCCGCTGGTGGCCGGTTCTGACAGACCGGTTGGTGAATGTTTTTCTTTCTGCATGTTCAATTCCTCCTTTCGCTGAATTTCCCTCGTGTTCCGCCCGTTCTAACCGCCTCCAGCAACAATGTATTTATGACGTCATTGGTAACCCCCTCAGATAAACGAAAGACCAATCCCTCATGCCGTAAAATACACAACAGGTTGATGCTTCCTTCAAGGATAAAAAGCTCCGGGAGAGCAATGTATTAATACACATTACAAATATCCTACACCAACCCTTGCAGGAAAGAGGAATAACAAAAATATACAAATGTCTACAAAGTCTCCTTTCATCAGGCAATACATCTATATATTTTCTTTCTTTATTCCTTTCTGTATGCCTGTATTTCTTTCTTTTTTCTTCCTTCTTTCCTCAATTTCCTTTCTTTATTTTTCGTTCTTGTAGTCTGAAAAGTCCGTCTTGTTCTCATCTCTGGTACTATAGTTGGACTGAAGAAGATGCTCTCAGAAACTAATAGGTCTCTAAGCTGCCTTGAGCTGTCTGCATGCATGGAAATGAGGAGACACATGAACTCGCGCAAAAAGCTTGCGTGCAACTTTAAGGGAAACAAGGACGGTAGCTTGTCTCCCTTGAACTGCTAAAGATATCTGTCATTTAATCGCCAACCGGACTCGAAGCCATTGTCTTGGGAAGCTAGGGAAGACAGAGCAAGAAAGGATGGAATCTCACCAGAGACAGAAGAAATTCCCAATATTTGGAGAAAAATAAAACTTTTTACTACTTATCGGTACTCTGTATCGTCACTAGGTCACTTGAGACGCACTTTAATCAAAGAAATCGCCCAAGACTTGATGGATCGCCCAGTGGACATTTACTTGGCCCATTCCCCCTAAATCTACTTGTTGTTTCACAGGCACCTTAAGCATGAAAGTAGCAGGTTCGTGTTTTGGTTCCAGACGTCTTTGGCAGACCCCAAAAAATGAATAACCCATTTCTGTTTTTTTTCTTTGATCTAGCTAAGTAATCCTGTTTAGGTGACTGAAGGTAAGAAAGTAACTTAAAATCTGGGAAATAGATTGCATCCTAAAGCTGTCAACAACAAAAAATTGACATTGTTGCTATCAGGCATCTGTGAAAAGGGATGGCTCTAATCAAATGTTAGCTCTAATGAAATTAACCTTAAATTAAAGTGCTGAAGAAATAAATCTTCGCTTTGGAAAAAAAGTACACAGCTAGCTTATCGTCGAAGACAACAGCCTAGCATCACGACCTTTCAGCAAATTGAAAAGCTACACTTCCTGAAATCTAGGAGCAAATTGATGTCCACGCTGGCTGTCACCGGATACAGGATGAAGGCCATTAGCTTTTCTGTAAATAATTCAAAACATGCTGGAAACGTTTCACAAAGAGAATGGGCGTGGTGGCCAATGGGGCAGACAAAGCTTTCTCTACCTCCTTCCCCACACGTCTGGCAGAATCTTTTATCAGAGCAGTCTTGGCTGGCGTGGCCGAAGTTGAACGGAGCTCACGGCGAGGTGAGCACGACGGCGGGCGTAACGTGTTGCCCCTGAAGTGGACTCATTCATCATCTGAACTCCTCTCGACGTTTCCAGGAGGAACGCGGGTAAACTGCTCCGGGAGATTTGTCAACGAATTATTTTATTTCCCCTGTGTCGTTATCACTTTAAACACAGTGGAAATGAGGTGCTACACGCTCGCCGTGGATTGTGTCTCCGGTTGGTGGGCGATGTCCCCTTCCTTGGCTACGTGTCACTGAGCGTTTTTTGCCTGCGTTGCTTCTTTCCCGAAGATCATTCTGATGTCCGCATCCGTTTCATCTTTGAATACTTATTGCCTGTCGTGTCGATGTTCCGCATCCTTTGCACGTTTCCCGCACATCATTACTGCATTGGGGTCGGTGGCGTTAACATTGAACTATCGGTATTTGAAGTAAAGGAGATGAATGCAGACTCTCAGTGAGACTCTACAATTAACCGATTTCCACCACAGAACAGAGAACCTAGCAGCTAGAACGACCTTTTCCCGATGTGCCATATCGATGGACACACACATAACACAAAACTTCAAAAGAAACGATGTAGGACGCTTTCACTTGCACACATAGGGCATTATCGTTGGTAGATGCACACTGGCGATTATGATGATTATGATGGTGATGATGATTGAAGAAGAACGCGAGGAGGAAGAAAGCTTGTTTGATTCACTCGATGGAGGCCTTTGAAAGCATTTTATTTCTGAGACAATCAAGAGAATCTGATTTAAAAGACATGAAGATGAACAAAAACATCAAAGCCAAAGAAATTAGAATTATCTTCCAAGAAATCCCATGCACTAGGATTAGTGATATCCCTAATAGTCTGACGATTGGCCACTTCTGCCATCAGGATGAGGAAGTGCTCCAGACTTCTTCCATAAACTGCAAAACTGCAGATAATTTTTATTCCTCTCAAACTTTCAACAGTCCTTGGGCCAGTTGCACAACACATTTCTAATTTTAAACACTTTTAGGCCTGAACTCTATTTAGATAATTATTTTAAAGTACACACCACAATTTTAGAATTTTTAAAACTAAAACTGCTTTATGTAAGATAAAGTTGTTTAAGACTGACTTTCGGTCCTGTCAGTAAAATTTTTTGCATGTTTTTCTGCAAAGAATCAAAATGGCTTAGAAGAGATTTTACCTCTTTAGAACAGTTTTAAGGTTTAGAAACGTGTTGGGCAACTGGCCCCTTAGATATGTCTTAGGTGTTGCAGAAGATCTCGTGATGTCTGTTCTTTAGCTGTCTTTTTAGGAAAAAAAGGGAGTTAAATTAACTGACGTCAGTCGATGGTCGGGCAGACTATTCGCCTCTAGACCTCCAGCAAGAAAGGTAACTCGCTCGTTGCTCAGCTGCTCCCTCGTTAGTGTATTTCAGTCTGTGACAAACAGGCGAGCAATCCGAGATGGTGTTGCCAGCGGCAATGAAGGGAGCGGCGCAATTGATACAAATGACCAGCAGGTCCCGCTGGCTTTTCCACAACACGGAGCGGGCGGAGAGGCGCCCAGAAAAGTGGTGGTAATGTTGCGTGGTAAATAAATCTATTAAAGCAATGGCGCGACGGATGCAAAGCTTGTAAGCACGGAGGCGAGGGATGGGGTGGAAAGAGGGTGTCTGCTGGTCTATCGTCATCGATCTTGCAAGTGTTCGGGAGGTCCCGCTAGCTGGTTTCCATCGATCTTACAAGTGTCTGCGGGACATGCTCCAAGGATCTGGCTTCGGAGGTTAAGGGTCTGGAGGTGGGGTGTTGTGGTTGGTCGACGAGAATCTCTGACAAACAGCTCTTTGTAACGATCATCGATAAAGGCGCGAGGTGACCAGGGAAAAGATTACGAGATGGAGCTCGTCGTCGAGGGGTAGCTAGTGTCCGAGGAACACGGGTCAGATTGAAGGGTTATCGAGGAATCAGGAAGTTTCGAGGCAAAGAAGTAGCGGGAAGTATCGGGGTGTCGGGAGGTGTCGAGGTTATCGGGTGGCCGCGCTTTCGGGGCAGTCGAAACAGGTCAGAAGGTTCGAGAAAAATGATTGACTGAGAACAGCGACAGACGGAAGGCGCGAGACATCTGACACGTGGGCAAGCAACAAGAGTCTGTGGGGCTCATACAAGCAATGAATTCGCGGCAGAAACTGATCGGTGCGTGGGTGTTTGCAAATAAGATGACTTCGAAGGAGTTTTTTTTTTTTGGTTCTGTAAATCCGCAGAAAAAAAGCGTAGGTGAAATATCCCGAATATGGTGCGTAGACAGACTCCAGAGTAGTTCTTCTGGACGGACGGACTGACGCAGAAAGTTTGAAACGTTCCGACTTTAAAAAAAAAACAAACAAAATCAAAGCGTCGAAAACTGACTTGCAAATGGCGCTGACTGGCATTCAGGATGTACTTGAACACGCACGTGAACAAGCTTGCTCGCACACGAAAATAAATGTTCTTCGTCTAGCAATCGTGTGCAACCCATCCATTAGTCTTTTAGTGAATGAATAAATTAATGATAAAAATCAATGCGTGCAAGTGTGTTATAATCACCTAGTAGGTTCCCTGCTCAGAGTGGCCTCGTCCCATGTGTTGAACTGTCGTTTGCCGTAGCCATGTGCCACGCGGCTGGCGGAGTTGATTCTGAAGCCCCTCTTCTGGCGGCTGTGACTGTTGGCACTCGGGAGGGCCTGGCAGAGGGCGACCACTAGTAATCCAAGTAGCACCAGAGATGATCGGACCATGATAGCAGTGTCGAGGTTTTGTTAGATACTGCAACAACAGAAAAAAGCCCGAACGTGAGTGGTTCTTGTAGAAACCGGAGTGTGCTATAGGTTGCTAAAGTATTTGTAGTATTAACAACTCTAACATTTACATAGTTTGCATTATAACATTACATTACATTTTTTTCTAGCTCGCTTCGTAAATCAACGAAAATTATTTGTTTTTTGGGGAAAAATTAAAGCTTGATGTCTTTGAAATATTCTCACTTCACTTTGCCATCCTTTCACATCTTGACAAATGTTTTGCTAATCAATTTTTATTCCTTAACAAAAATAAATGCATTTCATCAAGTAACTACCCATCCAGGCAAAAATAGTGAGCAGTTAGGTGTGCAGTTAGTTGTCTCACATGACTCAGTCTTCTACATAGTATAACTTACGAAGTGACTGAAGACCCGCCGTCAGTATGATGATCTATGAAGCTCACTCTCAGACCCTTTAAAGAGAGCGATAGCTGACAAGGGTAGGGTTCTAAGATGGAACCAGATGAAATCTACCCAGCTCGTCAGTCAATCGGCCTATTTGTCTATCTACTCACCTCCGCAAGAATCTATTTTTAAACTTCTAAGCTCTGAACCTAAACGATGATGCCGAGCCTTAAGGTGCGCGTGTCTGCCATTCATCGGTTTTTCAATGATTTTATTCCCACACACATCCGCCGCAGGCCCTTCCTTCCATCAGGCAGAGATAAGAATTCACGACCTGCTTTTGTTTTAGCTCAGTGATTTTTACATATATTTATTTTCTTTTACTGTCAAAAAACCTGGACATTATCGTTCACCTGAAGGTACGAGGGGGAAGATGATTTGGTTGGAGGAAGACGAGAGAACGCGGGGGAGGGCTTGGGCGGAAAAGACATGCGCTGAAGTGTTTCTAATTTAGTTTCTGAGATCTAGCTATTTAAAATGTCTGAAGATTTCTGCAGGCACAAAGGTGACTTATTTAAAAACCACCTGGGTCTTACAATGAGTTTTTTCCTTGTCGATATTTTAGGGATAATTATTTGTGAGCAGGCAAGTGGAGGTTGGAGGGGGGAGAGAAAGGCAAGATCGTGCCTGCCCCTAAAGAGACAAAACTGTAAAACCTGCCTCTGGCAAGCTAAGAAAAAGAAGAAATAAATCCTCAAATGAAATAATTATCTGCTGTGGATATTGGTTTATCGTAAAAGCTTTGAAATTTGTCTTGCAGTTAGAAATCTCGATACTGCGATAACAAGATGAAGATTGACATGATTACGCAATTGTTCTTCAGGACAACTTTCGGTCAAAAGCACTCAAATGTTTTTTTGCGGATGACATGTGTGAGCAGGTGGTGATACGCACGTGTAGATGATGACAAAGTACTATGTTTTTCATCAGATATTACCTCGCTGTGTACCGTCATCCCCGTTTTGTCAAATGTCTTGGACTTTTTCAAGGCAAATGTTACCGCGATTGTTTCGTCATCGTGGCGATTTTTATCATCGCAGCGTTTTTGTTACACAACGATTGTCAATTATCTTGGCAGGGAAGATAAAAGATGACCTATACACCTAAACGGCTTCCGGGCCTGGAACTTACAGGAAATATCTTAACCCATCCCAGAGCTAAATAAGGATAGCATCGATTACGGGTTATTTTTGATATCAGATCGAACAGAAATCGCTGAAACGATACAAGAAACAAAAGAAGGCAAGAGAAGGCGAGAGAAAGAAGAGAAAATATTAGAGATGGAGGAAAAGGAGACGAAGTTTAACAGTGAGCAACACGTATATTTAAAAACTTAGTCTCTCTCTCACATACACACACTCTCTCTCTCTCTCTGAGAGACAGACACTCCCTCCCTCCCTCACTTAACTCTTCGCTCACACATGACCTTGACCGCACACACACACACACACACACACACACACACACCAATTACATGAAAAAAACCTCTGAAAAGTATATACTCATATCAAAAGGATTTTTGAGATAGAATGCAGAAAAAAGAACCGGAAATTATGAAGGTATGACGTAAAAGCTGCAAAGAAATAAACGAAATCAGTTCCTGGAGCAAAGGAGAGCAGATCCGCTGCACCTAAATGTCATCATCTACGGGTGCCATTAACTACCCGCAAAGACAAGAGACCACGATAAAATAGTAAAAAAAAACAAAAACAAAAAAAAACAGAAATGCATAGGTAACGCGACTATGTATCGACAGAATGGGGGAATGCTATAAATGCCATTTATATGATTTATTATTAAAGGATAAAAATTTTGCAGTAGTTCTATTATTCCTAACATTGACGAAGGAATACAAGGTCCTTATGTACGAGAGATGAAACGAATATTTCTCTTTAAACAATCAAAGTAAATAAGCAGCTGCTGAGACAGCGATTGCCGCTTGATTGTTAAGATAAACAAGACAATTCGCTGGATAGAAAAAAAAACATTTTGAGTTTCCTGCACAGCCAGGGGATTAAAATTTAAACAATTACAATTTTTGTCAAGACGAAAGATCTTTGTGTGACACCCAGGAAACATGAAACAACTAAATAAATTTAACTTTGGAGCTACAAGGTTTAAAAATTAATTATTCTGCTTTTATGAATGAAGGAAATCGATAAAGGAGACAGATCCGACATATTTTTACGTCGGTTTAAATTTGTTTTCGTAACTGCGTTGGTAACCGGTACAGCTTTCAAGAGTTTGTCCACCTCAAACAGATTAATCACCAGGTAAACCTAGCCAATGTCTTGCAAGCTGACAATTAGTTCCGAACTGCACATGTCCCAACAGGCTTGTCACGTGCTGGAAGTGTCATTAGCGTGTCACCATAACCACCTGCCAGATATGGAAGCTTGTTAGCTATAAAGTGCTTTGAGAACCAGGCACGACAAGAGGATCGCTTTTCAATTTGTGTGCCTTTTGGGCACGCCGTCATGTTTTTTATCATCAAACGAAAAGAATCATTCCCGATAACTGATCATCACTCACTCACTCACTCACTCACTCACTCACTCACTCACTCACTCACTCACTCACTCACTCACTCACTCACTCACTCACTCACTCACTCACTCACTCACTCACTCACTCACTCACTCACTCACTCACTCACCAGATCTTTGCCAAGAATCGTAACCCAGTTTATCTGAATGAAAGTTTACGCGCCTAAGGTAGAGAATTCATCAAAATTTGTAAAGCTGGAGCCGACAGTAAAGGCGTTCGAGTGAAACCTAGCTGCCGGGCGATCACTGCGAGAAATGGCGAGATCTGATGAATCCGCGAATCTCGTGACAAATAGCGGTGTATTACGAGACGGTAAATACCGCCCGCCTTAGGCGATTTGGCTTCGGCAGAAACTGATGGTGGTGAGGAATACGAAGAATTCGGCACGGGGCTATTCTCTTCTGAGCTTAATACGAAGCACCCATATTTATTAGGCGAAGTCGTAAAAGAGAAAAATGCGCGAAGAGAGAAGAGAGTTTTGCTCAACCTCGGTTCCTAGTTAGGAGTGGGTGGTGGAGGATGCAAGGATGGGAAGACCACATTCAAACATTACCACAAATGCAGCCACCAAAAAGAACGGGGGAAAATAGAGGTGGGGGAGTGGTAGGAACGTGATGCGATACGAGACTAAAATTGACAGAGGATATTGAAAAAAAGTGATGAGAAGCAAATTGTTTTTGGTGATTCGCACACTGATGATGAAGACCGATCGTCCTGAAAAGCTCATAGCGAACATAGATTTGTCTCCGCTGTGCCAGATGTCACAACTAGTGACAAAAGTCACGACTAACAAAGGCAGACAAAGCGCTTACACTTCCGAGGCGCAGTAACTTCAAATCTTCCAAAGAAATTAACTCTTTGGGCTCGATCAAAAGTCTCGATAAGGTGGTTTACTGATTAATCGTGTAACATCTAGTTTCCTGTTGGTCCGTAAATAGGAATAATCCGAAGCTAATTCGTAATTTTATTAATGGCTGTTTGGGGTATGTGGGTTGGTTATAGAAACTTGTAAAGTACTAATCACTGCCGAGTCACAGGTCACAGATGTCAGTTTACACACTCAGTACTAACTGGTTCTTAGAGGACTCGAGTCTACAGCTAACAAATGTCTGATTCAAACGCACACAAATCAATCGTTTAGTAAAAAGAAAGTACGTTTCACACACACACACACACACACACACACACACACACACACACACACACACACACACACACACACACACACACACACACACACACACATCTAGAGATATGTTTTCTTCATGAACAGCTATGATGCAGCATAGCCAGGATTCTCTAGGAATCTATGATTGCGCCGAGCGCTGAAAGCTGCGACTGGGAACATTTCGATGTGATGCTAAATCTTCCTCATACTCGGTCTTAAAAGTAACCCATCCTTGTGGTAGGCACTTGAAAGTTGTCTGACGTGGGTGACAGAGACTGTCATAAAAATCATGAAACCAATTTCTCTCCCTTTTTAGTGCAAAAACTCCAGAAGAATGATTTAAAGTGTCTCTAAATGCTGCCAGTTTACATTAAATAGCTTACTAGTTTGAAATACAAACAAATATTCAACAATTAGGCTACAAGATAAAGGAAACAACTTTTAAGAGCAAGGAAGCTGAAACTGATTTAAAGAAACCCATTGAGGAAAGAGATAAAATACATCGCTACCGAAGAAAGACTGCGATCAAATTAAGAAGACAGAAATAAATTTAAAAGATAGAATCTTTTGAACTTCTTACTCAAGTTATTATCAACTATTTGCCGCCTTCTTGCATCTTTTCTTATCATCCAATGCAGAGAAAGACATACATTTCTTGGATGCTGATAATAGTTTCTCGCAAACTAAATTAAAAGATCAATGGCCTAGCAGGCGCAGAGCTCCCAGCTGCCGCCATTAGGTGTCACAGCAACACCGAGCCTATTTGGCCGAGCATTTGTCTTGACTCTCCCTAGGGGAACTTCAGTGAGATTAAGAGTTATCGCGCGCCTTTCGTGCACCGCTCATTTCTTTCATGAGCGGACGAATCTAGCATCGACAAGGCTTTCTCCTGTCATAATATGTGCTCCAGCGCAGTTCCTTTTCTTTCGAGCAGCTGTCAGGTGGGACTTGGAGAAACCCTCACAGGGGCGAGTTTAGTTGTAATGGTTAGGACATAAGTTCTGCTCATGATGACACTTAAAAGACGGACTTTGGCTGTTTCCTGGTCGGCACTAAGTTGTTTTGGTCATAGTTTGGAGAGGTGGATGCAGTAAGTAGTTTGTAGCCTCGTAGATGTTGACGAGAAGGAGGAATGATGTTAAATGTAACAGCGACGATGTGGGATGCTCTCGGAGTGAAGTTGTGGTCAGACGGTCGGTTTCATGCAGTCGGTACAGCGCTCCCATGGGTGCTAAATGTGGTGCTCCCATGGGGTGCTGTATGTGGTGCTCCCATGGGTGCTGTATGTGGTGCTCCCATGGGGTGCTGTATGTGGTGCTCCCATGGGGTGCTGTATGTGGTGCTCCCATGGGGTGCTGTATGTGGTGCTCCCATGTGGTGCTGGACAACTGAAGCACATTTGAGTAGCCGAACAAGAAACTGGTCGATGAAAAGAAGGATGTGACGAATTATTAATAAAATGTTGCCTTTGTGTTTGTGTATGTGTGCACGCGTGTAGCGTTCGTGCAGTGCGTGTGCGCGTCTGTTTGTTTGTTTGTTTGTGTGTGTGTGTGTGTGTGTGTGCGTGTGGGTGGGTGGGTGGATGTGTCTGTCACCGACTTTACAAACGTGGTTTTTTTGGGGGTGTGCTGTGTTTCTATATCGTGGGCTTATGAGAGTGTAAGTGGTATGTCAGTGTTTGTGTATATGTATTTTGTATATATATATATATGTGAGTGTTTGTGTATCTATCTCTGTGTGTGAATCTATGTGTTTGTAGGTGGGTGAGTAGACGAGAGTCATAGTAAGTTATTAAGACTTCTAATCGTGTGTTCCCATCAATCATTGAACATCTGTCGAGGAACTAGATGTTTCAAGGACGGCATTTTCCTGCGGCAATTACAGGAGGTGCGTGAAGATGTCGGCGATAGCACTCCGGCCAATGAGTGGCACCAGAGACAACAAAATCCGACACGCTCTGTTGGTAATAGAAGCCATTTTGACAGAATCGGGTACTTGTCCGTTTTAGCCAAGCGACGTATCCCTAGCTGGCTGGCAAGACAAAGCTTGACAGAACGGAAATCGTTCAGAGGGTTTTTTGAAAGAAATCATCGATTGTTATGGCCACAGAAAAGAAATGGAATCAATGCAGAGTTGTACAAAATTCATGGGACTTAAAACTCTTCGTTTATTGTATAAATATAGCCATCGATCACTAGTCTAGTCTGCTCCAGTGGCTCAAGTACACAGATAATATTTACGAAAAAAAAAAGTGTGACGATTGTTAAGGCTGAAAAATAACTAAAACGATTTTCGTTCAAGTTTCAAAGGACCGTTTTACTTTGCGTGATGAAAGAACGCTTTCTCTTGCATAAAAGAATAGATGTATCAAGCAAACATGTATTGTGACTGTCAACCAGAGATGAAACGAAGAATCAAACAAGGATTCAATGACCCATTTGAAGGATTAAGGAAGAATCTATAAGTAACATCTAAAGAAGTGAAAAAGAAAAAAATATCAAGGGTTTTGAAAAAAAACTACAAAGAGAAAAGGGGGAAAGAGACTGTGCGTGGGTTTGTGCGTGGGTTTGTGCGTGTATGTGTGTGTGTGTGTGTGTGTGTGTGTGTGAGTGAGTGAGTGAGAGAAGTAGTTGTTTCTTGATGCAATAAAATGGGGCTCAAGTTCATACGGTAGAGGTAACCAGGACTGATATAAATGTCTATCGAAATATTTTTTAAATGCAATCTTATGGGTGTAGATATAAGAGCTTAATGCTGGGAAACCAGTTGTCTAAAGATGTTTTCGGACACACCATCTAACTTGCAGATCGTACGAAGGTGGGCGACTCTGATTGGAAGGAAGATGTTGACGTAGACACAACTTCACTGGAAGGGAAAACACTCGTAGAAAGCGCGTCTGAGAAAAAAAGTCGATTGACGAAAAAAAAAAAAAAAAAAAAGCCCAAGTGGGCGTAGCGGTTGATGAAGAACAGCAACATTGTGGGCGCGAAGCGGTGACGTGGATAGTCTCAGAAACTTCCCCACAGCAACATTATTGGCGCAAAGCGGTGACGCGGATAACATCAAAAGCCTTCTCAGAAACCACTGTAAAGACAAGTATAGCTGTGAAGTTAACAGAATACTCCAAATACTGATAATTCAAAATCATTCTTTTTCGTGCTCTGCCTTCTATTGGTGTCAGTCAAGTGTATGAAGCCCTTACAACGAAAAATAAAATGTCAACAGATTTTTGTTCTTGTTGCCTCTCACGATAAAACAGACCGTTTTGCTAACGCAACTTTTATCAGTCCATACTTTTCATCATTTAATGTTATCCAAAGCACCTAAAAGTATTTTAATTACCTGCTCTTTTAGTAGTACAGTTTCTAAAAATTAAATGCTTCATGAGAAGTTTTTTGTTTTCTAAGGGAATTATGTTTTAAAGTTTATTAAAGTTTAAAAAGTATTTCTTTAATTGCATTAGGATAATACACAGAAGAAATACTAAGGCTACGAATTCCTGCTCCATTCAAGATAAAATCTTGCGAAGGCTGTAGGACCTGCGAAGGGGCCAAGAGAACCATCTGGATCTCTGACGTCGCTCTCAAGGCTCCAGATGGCCCCTTCTTACTTGTATTTGCGTGCCTGCTAACACGATGGGAAATCCCTTGTTTATATTTGCAGGGTATGAAGGACGATACATTGTTTATACTTGTAGGGTATGATAGAAAACGGAGTACGGAAAGTGACTAGAAATTTCTTTCGAACACGTAAAAAGAGACGGACTGGAACCCACAGAGCACCGAGTCATGCAACAGGCTCACAAAAACTCTGCCGCGGCATTCTCGTGGGATAAGTCTCGAATTTTTGAATCGGAAAAAGACCTCTATAATTCGCCATGAATGCGCACGACTGCCAGTGGGTCCCAGCTGGCTTTTCCTTTGTCTTGACTGATGCAAACGGACCCGTAAGAGAAGCTAAATCACCCGAACATCCCTTTATAGCAGCTGAAATACAAAAATTACTGCCATGAAAAGAGGATACATTTTCTGTAATTTTTGTTAGCTCAGAACTAAAAAGTTGTTCTATCCGAATGCATGTGATGGCACAAAATGAGAACACTATAAAAAATAATCCCACAATGTGCACGCTCTAAGAATGTCGAAGCCTACAAAATTCCGTCTATCAGGACTCGCGTCACGGTCGTCAAAACGACGAGGAAATCCGCTGCCGAATGTCACATCGCACTGGTCGCTCGTCGGCCTCACTGTATCGGTCCCTCCCTCCTTGGAGATAAGCGGATCTTTTCCTCTGGCTGGAAAAATGGCGGAATTCTCATCACTAGTCTTGTTGGCCCCCTGGCCGTCTATACACCATCTCTCGGCGTATTCCTTTGCTCCTGCCTGCTCTAGCTGTCCCAAACGACGTAGTTTCCCCACAGCCTTCCAAGACCTCCCGGCTCCTACCTGCTCCAGCTGTCCCAAATCTAAAGTTTTCCACAGCCTTCCTCGAGATAGGCGTATTCACTGAGCACATGGCAGAGCATTTCCTCTGTGCCCCCGACATATAGTTTTTTTCCTTGGCACCTGTCTTCAGGTCCAGCACTAGCCATTCCAGCAATTTTTACTTCAACAGTACTGGTAACACAACCATAGCCCTTAGCTTCAATACCAGCTTCCACTGTGACATCCACATTCACAGACAGCGGTGCGACTTGGCGCTCACACTAGCGCCTCACGTTGACAGTCGGAGTGTCGACTGCTAGCACGAACGACGACAGACCAGTTCCAATGACGATGGAAAGCAGCATTCTGTTTACGGGCAGGCCTACACATCTCTCCTAAGCTCCGTCAGGACCGCTTGACGGTCGGCAGCCCTCTGGCTGGTTACGGTCGGGCCTAAATACCCACCTCTGTCCAGATTGAGCTCTGCCCGGACCGCACGTGAAATACTAGAAAAACCGAGACTCCCAAATTCTCGTTATCCCTGCTTGGCAGTGTCAAAAACCACAGCAAACTGTATGTATAGAACTTAAGACTGCGGTATACCACCTTACTGCCGCACCCCTCTGTACTACACAGATTTGATAGTGTATTACCGGCACTCAAACTCTCTTATGCTCTGCTCATTGGTCGACTTGTCCAGGAGTGATCGCCATGCCTCTGATGAATGAGATTTGGTAGAATCGAATAAAAAATCTGTGGGTGGCGACGTTCAGTTAACTATCTACCACAGACAGGGTGCAATCTATAAAATCCTCTTCCTGATAGGGTAAAAAAACGAAACAAAACCATATACTGTACGAATGTTAAAAGGGTATTTTTTGGTTTAATTGTTCAGAGTGTCCTTTGAACCAAACTACCCACAAATTGTGACTTTGAGCCGCTTGTAAAAACTGTTGATGTCATGCAGTGCTTACACCCGATAAAGGCTAACCTCCTCCCTCTCCCACAAAAAGTCCCTGCAGCAACGAATGGTTTGATTCACTTAACAAAAGGCTGAAACGGATGGCATGCAAGGCGATGCGTCAGCAGGGACCTTCGGGGATAGGAAGCGATTTGGTCGTCGTCTGTAAATGTGATTACCTTACTGGCGCAGTTGAGAAAATTGCGGCGATGAAGTTAATCAGGACTTAGGCAAGGTGGCTGAGAGATGGAGGGTTACCTGCTCCTTCCCATCGACGCGACTGCGCGTAACGGGAGACAACCTGCCGTCGGCTTTTAAGATCGAGTTTCGCGACCTTCAGACACGGAGGCTTTGCGGGGGAGTTAAAGGAACGGGGGTAAACGAAACTCTAGAACCTTGAGACTCCCTTTGCTTTGATCTTAAGATCTCGTGCGGTTCCGTTTTTTTTAAAAAGGCTCAAACTACAGGTCTGTTTATTCATCTGTCTGATTTGAAGACCCGACGGTCCGTAAGATGATGCTGACCTGTTTGAGCTTCAAGTTCCGAAGCAAGCATTTTGAGGAACATTTCTTTATGACCCGTTTGAACCGTGCTCTTTAGGCCATTAATTTCTCGCCGGCAACCAGCGCCTGGATGGATAATCAAGTGAAATGTGCAAGGACCGGACGAATGTTGCAAAATTTATCGATTTTATAACTTTAACTGCATCAGGGAATCTAATCATTCAGAAAATAAACACACAAATACGCACGAGTGCTTGTTCAATCTCTCTCTCTCTCTCTCTCTCTCTCGCACACACACCCACACACCTCAGTGATTTTAAAAGTCCTTTTCATGAAAAATAAATATGAATCGTCAATTCCTAGTTTTCTCTATTGTCAAGATGCATTTTGCGAGCAGAAAATCTGTAGCTATGAACAATCTGAAGATCTCGTCTTAAGCTTATCGGAACATGGTGACATTTGTTTCTTGATTTCGACAACATTGCGGAAGATGCACCAGAAACCAACAGGATGACAGTAAAGGCAGCTGAGATATGGTGGATATTCAGAAAAAATGTCGATTCAACTGGGCTCGCAACGCCTAAGGTTTGTGGTTCTGTCCAGGTCATCTTCAAACATACCAAACAAAGCGGGGCGCCAAAGAAAAGACAGAATCAACGCCTAGATGCTCAAGTTTGGGGAGGAAAGAGAGAAAAATGGAGAGGGAGGAACGAAGTGGAAGTGGAAATGTTCTGCTTTTGTGGCTTCGGCTTCTGCTGCCAGAGATCTCAGCCGCCTGTCCCTGTCAGACAAGTTAACAAGGTTAGACGTTTGTAGCGCCAAAGGCTTGGTCAACATTCGCCGCAGGGACAGTGGCGCGCTGTTACTGGATTAACGCGGAGAGAAAGAGAGAACGAGAGTAGTAGAGAGAAAGAGACTTGCTGCAGACACTTACACTTCTAGAGTGGTTTAGCGCGATGCTTCTTACAGCCCTACGCGCTCAGACCGGAAATGTAAATCTTGTAAACTCTCAGAAAGTACCGGCAGTCCTCAGTTTGGCGCGTTACGAGACATTCGCGTCCTACAAGTCAGCCGAGGACACAGGCACATATCTATGTAGAGATAACAGATTTTGCAGAAATCACATCAGGGGGGAAAAGCATTGCGTCAGAAACAAAATACCATTAGTTACAAAAAAGTTGTAGATTTTTTTCCCTAAATTTGATCTCGATCGCGTATAACAAAGCCGTAATGACAAGACGCCCCTCTAAAAAAAAAACAAAAACAAAAACAACAAAAAACAACAAAAAACAAAAACAAAACAAAAACAAAAGCAAGAAAAAAAACCCACCAGCCTCATAACTGGTAAGTCGTCAAAGTCCGCACAGGAAGTGAGGTTCGCAAAGTTCCAAAAATGAGATCGGAAACTGGATCTCGCCTGAAGCATTGGCCATCGGGGCAGCAATCAGGCCCTAAGGCCAAGGAACCGAGGCCGAGGGTCGCCCTGGGACGAGCGAATACGTCAACTGTGATAACATTTTCTGGTCTGAGATAACCAGTAAGGCTGTATAATGCAGTGCAGGCGAATACAGATTAGTTTACATCGATGTGTAACAATTTATTGTTTTGGCTGTATAGGCAAAAATACAATAATTTATTTTTATGGCTGGGATTTTTTTTACCCTTCTATAATATACTTTAATACGCACATATCTTCCAAAATTAAGACTTATATGCACAATAGAAATGGTTAGGATGTCGTTTTGGGGTTTAGTTTTCATTTGATCGAGAGTTTCCTGTCAGTTCCAAACATCCAGACGTGAACATCCCGCGAATTTAGGGCTACGCCAAACTTTTAGAATGAGTAAATCTGGATTTTTAGTCTCCGAAGTGACTTTTTGTGACCAGAAGGTTAAACTAAAATATTATACTTTGTTCATGCAATGTTTTGCCATGCAATTCATGAAATAGCCATAGATTACAACATGACTTTGCACGCGTGGAATTCTGGAAAATATTTCTTCCTGTTGATCCTATCAGAAATCTATTCTCTAAACGCCACAGAGTGTTCCGGCTTAAGAATCAACAATACTTTTTGTCATTTCTGTGCGCATTTGTAAAAAGAATGAATCATGTAGAAGTTTTAAGGCAAAAACACCCCGAGCTAACAACGCTGATAACAGCATGCTCCAAAAAAGATACGAATCGTGCATATCTTGCAGGAAATCTCACGCACAAACTAAGAATACGGAATAAAACGATAGAAAATAAATGCCACTTAATCTTCAATTTAAAGGCGATTGAAAAACATTTGGATAATACTGGAATGAATACAACAAACAATGTTCTATCTTTATTTACGAGCATTCTAAGCAGCCCAGAAATATTTCTCCAGTACGAGGCTTACATTGACACTTAGACTACACGAGTAGTGTCGCAGACCTAATGTAGTATCAGCCTATGATATTTCTTTCGACTCACTGCAATTTATAGTAGTTATTATGGATCATGGGATGGGTATCCACCGGTTTCTCCCAGCTATCGGGAATTAATCTAGATAGAATGACGAAGAAAAAGAAACTACGGTCAAAGGTAGGCTGAGGATGGGAGGTGAGATTTCTCTTTCGAGCTACGTTTTTGCAAAATTAATTTTCTGGTCTTGAGGTCATCTCCAAAAGTGTATGCTAAATAAACAGCTAACATCGCAGCTAACATGGGGTCTAGAGCCGGAAGTACAGACTGGAATTAGATTTTTTTTTTGGAAGACCTGAAACACTCTGGCAAGGGTCGATGCGTGACACCTGAAAGCCGCACACCTTTTCCTGCTCTCTCTGCATGGATGAGTGAAAAAGTGATGAGGGTTTCAGATGACCATGTTTTTGTTTGCCGGCAGATCCTCCCTGGTGTAAGGCGACAACAATGGGAGAGGCAGACCTGCTTCATTCCACGTCATGACTGGGAAATTTCCAGCTTTTGTGTTCTTCGTCCGGCCGCACTCGGAGCAGAGCTCAACAAATATTGGCTGCGTCCTATGAATTTTCATACGCTTGTCGATCTAATGAGAAAACTTCACTTCGCGTCTTGATCCCTTAACCGTTTCGACAGCGGCCTTTTTTTGAGCGGACATACGGGCACTTGTTCGTCAATTGTCGAGGACGGTGACATGGTAGGCTCTGGCAGCGCCCTCACCATCGCGAGGACATTCGATCTCTCAACAAAGAGGCTCCGACGCTCGGCTCTTTAACCTGCCTCTCCGCTCGTACTTGAGCCTCTAAAGCAGACTGCAGCATGAAAACATCCTGCTTCTGGTTTCTGTCACTCTTTTCCCCTCTTTTCTCTGGATTTCTTGTTTCGGTTTACGAGTGAGCGTATGAGTTGTGTTCACAGGTGATATAAAATGACCGAGACTCATTTCGGATTCTTTTATTGCAAGGTACATGTTTTCGTAAAAGGGAGTATTTATCAATTTTACTAGTGTTAGAAAGAGTATTTATCTATTTTACCAGTCCTATAAGAAAGGATTTTGAGTCCTACCTTTTTGTTGTTTCTTTCTGCTTATCGTTTTCTCTGTCTTCCCTGTTTTATGATGGCTTTCTTGCTGTCTTCTGGTTAAAGAGTTATTTAGCTTACTGTCAGCTTCTTTTCTAATGGCCTTGTCTCTTCCCTTTAAAGTGGCTTGACTTTCCCTGTTCTTACGTCCCCCTGTTGCAGGTATTGATTTTGCTAATGTTTTAGTGGATAAAGAAAGGATTTGTGTGCTTTGTCATTGAAAGCCACGGGTCTAAAACTACTGGGTATAGACCCGGCGCACGCGCTGTCATAGAACTCGGGGAAGCCCGTCATCTTACCACTCATAATGTCACACAAACCAATATGGAACATGAGCAGATTGACGCCAACTTTCTCAGTTTTTGAAACCAAGGACCTATAACAGTTCAAGAAAACAGTAATTATGCAATGTTGACAGCATATATGAAAAATACATACAGTAGCAGGGCATCGATACGAATTCCAGGACTTGAAGCAGCGCCAACCAGAGCCTGTCCCGTTAGTTTAGTGATTGAAGCTGTTACAAATCACATTAATCTTTGATATATGTGCTCTGGGTATATAGACAGCCTTTAAATTATCCACTGCTTAGAAAATGTTTTTTAAGTGATCACAGAGTGGGCTTAATGTTTATTGTTATTATGCTTATTTTAGATCTTTTGTTGTTTGATAGTGGCGAAGTATCTTAGTTTACAACGATAATTTAAATGTAGCATGGTGCAAACGCATATTAATTTCTGGACAATGCCTATGCACGTGCGTGAAAGAATGTGGCAGCACATATGCCAGTTGGGTTTTTTAAATAGCTATGTATGAAAGTTTTGTATTTTTAGTATTTGAGAACAAAGAAATGCACTAGCATTGATTTATTAAAACCACTGTTTCCTCACTTACTTATAAATGCTTTAAAAATGAATATTTTGCTGCTCTTGAAAACGTGCTCTGCTTTGATGTTATTAAGTGATATCTTTAAAGTCTATGCCTACATTAGTAAGTAATGTAGAAAGCAATGTGTGGACGGGGAAATCTATTTCCATGCAACTTGTTGGTGCTTATACCGATGTTTAGTTTGCATAAGACTACGTGCTCCACCTTTGATGCCTGGGTTTCTGTGGCAGCCCGCGGGCGTCTGCTTGGCTTGCAGACACCAGGCGTTTTGTAAATAAATAGCCCGATGCCGCCCTTGTTTTCTTACTTTCATCTTAAAAGGAGCATGTTTTTCCACGGTGATGGTCGTCTTACCAGCCCTAACCAAAATCTCTATTTTCTAGGCTTCTCGAGCGGTCACCTACATTTAGCAAAGTGTATTGCCGATACGCCTTCAAGGGGAAGAAAAAAGAGAAAAACAGCTATGTGCCAGTCTGTGTGGGTGCGTGCGTGTGTGTGTGTAAGTGTATGCATGCATGCGTGTGTGTGTGTGTGTGTGTGTGTGTGTGTGTGTGTGTGTGTGTGTGCTTAGAGGGCAAAGCCGTAAACGGCGCGTATGTGCTGCGTGTGATTGACTTTCCTGGTCTGCTGCCGGCGCAGTGCTTGGCTCCAACGGCTAGTCACCACTTTTAGAAACTTTGCGCATCTATGCCATGAACAGGAACTTTCCTACAGATTATGACCACGCGGGAATGCCTAAAAGAATGTACAGATATGTTTCAGATATACAAGCATTAGCTGAATTAGAGAAAGACAGCAAAGCAAACAACGGATGTTTAATTCGTTCATCTGTCCATTTTGTTTGTCCGTCTTCCTCATAACAAGAAAGGATGAAAAGACAAAAGACACATATATAAAAAAAAAACAAAAAACGCCTCGAAAACTTGTTTGATTTTTGTAACCCGTTCACTGCCAGTGATTCCAAACTAGACAGCAGAAAATTGAGCTTTGAATGTTTTTTCTCCCGAAAACTGCTCTTATTAGCAGATGAATTCGTGCTTGCATATTACTTGCAATGTTTTAGAAAGTAAAATTTGCATTGCACAGCTTTATTCATAGAATAAACTGGGAATTCAAGGATGACCTTCACTCTCTGGCGAAAAAAACAATCCTTCGACAACTTATTAAACTAGTATTTAACGGTATGGAAAAGCTAACACTGCTGTTGTGATTCGGAAATGAGATAACATCTCTCTCTTTCTCTCACTCTCTCTCTCACGCGCACGCACGTTTTTATTGAATAGGCCATCAGTAGTTAGTAGAAGGCGACATCCCAATGATAGTGATACAGTGTTACAGTGTTAATATCTTGGAGTAAAGCATATCGCAAAGAGTGGATTATATATATAGGCATGCAAATTATATAAATATGTACATGTGAATACTAAACGGGTTTATATTCGTGTCTGATCGGCGGGATAGTCAGGGTTTTGCAGTAGCATACATCTATCACCAGTATCACCCCATTTGCTGAGAAAGTTTCATTCATCAGAAATGAATTATATTTCGATATGTCCGTTGACTATATGTGCAGTAAAAAAACCCTCCAAACTTCCCAGGCAAAACGAGTCATTGTTCACGAAACAAAATCACACAGACCTTGTTGCTCTGGGGAAAGAACGCATCACACGGACACCTCCCCCGCTTCCGCTATTGGACCTTTTTAAACGACATCACACTTGGTAATCACTGGTTATGGGTTATTCTTTATGCCATTTTTTGACATTTGAGCTTAACTGACATCGTAGCAAAATCGTCACGTCTGTGGCCGTTAATGAAGAGAAATAACCTCTAAAGTGCGTCTGTTAATATTTCATGCTATTCTCATGTTTCGTCTTCCGCTTTTAAACGACGCAAAATCCCAATAAAGAAGTAAGAAAATACAACCAAATGTAACAAAAGTCACAAAAGACGCGATTAAATATGGTTATTAAAGGAGTTGAGCGAGAAGGACTAGGAACATCACGCTTTGCAAGTGAGCTATAAAAAGGGACCTCTGATTATTCTCGGGGTCAGCGAGCACTGCATTCGTGCTATGAAAAAATAAAAGTTTCAGAATTTTAGTAGTGAGGTAGTCAACCCCTTCAATCAAGGAGTTATAAATAACTATACCCCTTAAGACAGATGAGATGAAAATAAGACAGTAAAATTAAGATTAGCCTTTAAACAATAACATCTTTAAGCTCTATGACAATCAAGCAGGAACTTTTTTTTCTGTCGCGATGCAATGTTGTGCGCGTAATAGAAAGGCTTAATGCCACATTATAACTTGAAAATCCCTTTAATGACGAGGACCCCGAAAAATAATGGAATATGATCGCATTTGAAACGCCAGAGAAGGCTTGCTAAGCTTTGCAATCGGATTGAGACTTGTTTCCCGAGGATAATGAAATAAAAGTCGCGAGGACGTGCGCGCGCGCGATGGAGGCGGCATTCTAGGGTAATCTCCCAAGCTCAACCCGTTCTTCTCTCGCGTAGGCAGAGGAATAAAAAGCAAACGAGATTAAGAGTGGGTACTTTGGTGAAAAACACACGGTGTAACACTTGGCATTTCTGAATAAGGAAACATAATCGCGATCGGTGTTGCTCTTAGAGAGATCATTGTGATCAAGTCTCTATGGAGTCCAGGAGATGATCATCCTTGAGTAGAATAATCATAAACTCTTTAAACAGACAGAAATAGTGATTCGCAAACTTGTAATTGTTCTGAAAGAATAGCAGGGTTTAAGAATAAAAACAAGTATTAAGTTAGTGTCATTCATACAATCTACAGGACTAACCCTGTTTCAGGAGTCTAGAGGGAGCACTGACAGTGGCTACCTTTTAAAGAAAGACAAGCAAGCATAAAAGAAAAAAAGAAGAAATGTCACCACTGCAGCAAAAGATGCTGATGTGATACAACAGAGATAACTATCAAGACAAAGAGAGCACAAGCGGATACAGAACTTAATTATTATTGAAACACGACCACTATTCATTCAGTAATAAGGCAAAACACTCATGTAGAGTAATATTTTAACACAATAAGTCCAAGTTCTTGTTCGTTTTTTATTGAGCAATAAAACCATTTTTTACATATGGGATTAAACAAAAAATTAAAATTGAAAGATGTGCGCATGGATTTCTTGAATGAAATCAAAATGAAACGTGAAACAGACGCTTTCAATCATCCACAAGCAAAATCCTCATGATTTTTAAAGTGACCAACACCTAAATGCAAGCCTTCTTATTAAAATCGGTTCCGTTTAGTGCTTATCTCTGAAAATAATAGAACATTCCTGAATGAAAATAATATGAGAAGTTGCATTGTGAGAAGAGCGGAACCCTTTAACGCTGTTTAATGAAGAGCTTTTTCTTTCCCTGTCTTGTCCAGAACAATCAAAGTAGCATTTGGAGTCCGCAGGATAAAGAAATGTTCTAATAATATAACACTGGAAGACGAAGACCACTGAGACGAGCTTTCTGTAATGACAGAACGGGAAGAAACTCAGACAAAATAAGATGCTTTGGACTTGTAAGCCGATTTCGCAGATCTGGCCAAAGCGTTTGATGTCCGTGGACTAAATGATCAGCAAGAGATCCATTATGATCTGCTCTTGCAGTTCTTCATTTTGAATCGCCATTTGCACTGTGATCAGAGGAGAGAAAAGTGCCGCAGTTCTTAGGATGGCGTAGAAGACTATCTCCTTAGCACCAGCTACCTTCCGCCTTCTAAATTTCATTCGATACAATAGAGGATCTGACACAAAAAATTTCTCCAACAGAAAAATCCTTTAGCTGCTGTCCGTCACTATACAGTAGCGGAAGGTAGGGTGGTGGTTGAAGGGGAGGAGACGCTGAATACTCGTAAAAAGCGAGTTTCTCAAGAAAGGCAACTTCCTGTTTCAAACGGGAAGTGGGAGGAAAGAAAGATAAAAGCGCGAAAACGGAAGCGGGAACTATCCAGATGCTTCCAAGCTTCAACAACACAGGACTCAGTCGTCGCTTCAATAACAGACGTGCATCTACCAACCCTAGCCCTATAATTACCCTTTCGTGGAGGAATACGTAAGAAGACGAGATTCCCAAGAAGATTTAGGCCACATCAAATTCTTTTTGCTTGACGCTGGTGGATTGTCTTCACTATTCCAGGAATGGTGGAGGAGAATTGAAGGATAATAACATAAGTTGTCTCAGTTATCATAATTTTCCCCCCTTTACGTCTAGATAAATTGACGACCATTGCTGTGCACAATTTTTCATCTCGAGCGGTATTTCGATAAATTCATTAATCCTGCTAGCAGAGTATTGACAAAAATTAAATTATCATTGTAAAATATGTTGCGCCAAAGCACATGAAAAAAAAACATACGCATGGAAGAAACAAACAAAAGGCTGAAATAATCGTGAAGCAAACATAAGAATGAAAGGGGAGATTATTTAGCTGGCGGAATACTTGAGGCGTGTTGCATGCTGTCTATTGTTACTATTTCACTTTGCTGCCTGGAGTTGTAGCTATGGATCGGAGGTGAGGCAACCTCACTGGTAACAAAATACCTCAGCCCATGAACGGGGTTACGAAAACTAGATCTGAAGCATTCGCAACCAACCAGATGGAAATATCGTCCAACAGGAACCAAAGGAAATAAAAGTTTAACTCAGCTGTCGAAGGAAAAACACCTACATTTTTCTTACAAAAAAAGAATCATGTGCGTAGGTTGTTCAGACGCTCATTAACCCTTCCACGTTACTAGAGTGGAAAGACTACCAATGAAGGCACTAGAATGACTGCACTAAAACGGATCCTACAATGACCCACAAGTTTTATGGAGGACCATGAGCAAGAGTGAGCCATATAGTGGTGTTTCATTAGAACGGCGAAACGCTATTGGATATTTTTTACCTGTAAATTGGGTAATAATATTTTATAATAGTTATATTAATAGTATCGTTAGCCTAAAATGAACAGCTAGAAGCCGCATGAGAGTGCGACTGCAATTAAAAATTGGAAGCCATCTTAGGAAGCTGAATTTTCTTTTATGTATTCTGATATGATGTTTGGATATTAGCAGGTAATGTGGGGGTTCTTATATACTCCAGTATGTGAAGGAGAGTTTTGGCCGCAGAAAAAAGCACCGAAGGAGGGAAAATCAAAGAAAGAATTAAAGTATGTTCACAGGGTAAATTAAGTTACTTATTAGATTTATGCTTAGCATGAAATGAGACTTTGATGCTCAGCACAATACGACAAAGGCCGATGCTGCTGAGGTATAACAACACCTTTAATATTTCTGAAATTGTAATGCTTGCAAAAGTTTCTTCACTTTTAGGCAGAAATTATTATTTGTATTCTACATACAGTTTATATGTATTAGATAAGGCACAACGCAATCATAACGTCTTGTAAGAAATAAATGTCAAGATAGGTAACTCTTTTAAACGCAGAATTTTCTTCTCTAGAGCAGTTGATATTTCTTGAATAGATGTTTTTTCCAGAATAATTGCAAGTTCAGCAGTTGGTCAGATGTTTAGTCATGTAATTGTTCAGCAGCAGATGCTCAATCTCTGCTTAAATCTGCATTTCAGTAAGTCAGAACTGAGTTTAGCTCACAGACTGTCCCGGATTTCTAGGGCAGCTTTTGCGAAGCACTTACGTGAAGAGATTTGATGGGCATATTTTGTCACATTTCTCGAGAAGTCTTTTCTCATAAAAAAACTAACCCAAGCAGCGGATCACAGAGGGAGAGGGAACAAACTCGAGCACTTAAGAGACTTAGACTAAAAGTCGTACCTTGTGGTCTGGTGGCGTGTGACGACTGTCCCGGTCACGTGGTCTAGTGGTGTCAAGCACGAGGGTTGTACGTCCAGCAGTCTTGAAACTGCAACACAAAAACGAGATAATGTCACTCGGAAATCTTACACTGTAGCAGAAAAAAGTTCAAAATTCATACCGTGGATTTGTTGCCTTCCAATAGCCTCCTGACGCTAACAGAGACTTTGTTTTAACAAGACTTCAGCGTAGGCAGCACTTTTCAAGACATTTGGTCACTGAATACATCTTTGTATTCACTCCAATACAGGTCACACCTTTTCTAATTTTAAAAGTCCACCTAAAAATATAGAAAACTAGCATTTGGTGTACACATGACCTTACCAACGTTTTGCTGTGATAATTGTTATGGCCATTAGCCCTGTGATATGCATAAGTATAGTTCTTTCTCAACCCAAATGGGAATATGCGTACATTAAGCAAGTGTGAAGTGAGTGTTCTAAATTAACAATTAATACAACAATTACTGTCACCTGCTCTGTTCTCCGAACACTAAAACATCGGAATTAGCTCGAAAGGGTTCAACCGGTAGATGCAGCGATGCCAGTTACACATACGAAAAAAAGTAGTAATTCCTGAAGTTCTACCAGGATTTCCAGTTTCTGCTAACGGGAATCGCAAAGCACCGAGAGCAAGACTCATATTTCCTTTATAGTTTGGCGATCCCTCCCTCACTTCCTTACCTCCTGTAAGCTTCTGTACTACTGGCCATTTTTTTCACCGGAAACTCAATCTGGCCGGTGGGCGGACGGCGACAGTCCCTAAGCAAAGTGACTAATAAGGGCCTATCAATCACTTGTCCCAAGGGTAAGGGCTGAGAGATGATACGGAAATGAAAATTTCTTCACTTGCTGATTGCCGGTTCGTGATCATACTTTGGGTTTGCCTCTCCGAGGTGCAAAGAACCACGGAGCCCTGCGCCACTGGTCCGCCCAGCGGGGCGGCGCTGTGCTTATCTTCACTTCGTGCGTTGACTTCGTGCGCCGGTGAGCTGGTGATTAATGAGTAATTTCACCAGCACAGTCCAGCAACAGACAGCCAATATGCAGTCACCTGGGACAGATGCAGCTGCGCAAACGGCCCATTTCGTAATTGGTCCTAAACACTTGCGGTGCTGAGAAGACGAGCTTTTGTTGATGAGAGAAAATTTTGCACTTTTTTTTTTTAAATTTTGCTTTTCACATAACGATAACGGCAGATCATATGGCAACGCAAAAATCCCCGGTGTGTCACACATTTGAGTGATAGGCGCTTGCAACAAAATAATCCCCCCGAACTGTAGAAACTTCCCTTATTCTAAAGCTTTTCAAGAGAGTTTATATATATATAGTTTATCTTACTATTTCGTTAATTATTAAAGTACTGTACTATTTATCTTAGGCCTTTTTTACGGCTGGAGCGAGCTTTAAAACATGTCCACAGGAACAACATATCAAGCAGAAAAAGTCTAGACCTTTCTGGTGTAATAATCGAAGACTCAAAAGTATGGATTTTTTAAGCTCCCGATAAAAGCTTTAATCATTAAGCTTGTCACGCACACAAGCTGAGACCATTGGTCATACTTTGAAATACGATAACCACCACCCTCCCCCACACACATACACACAAATATATGTGTGAAATAGGTCTAGTGACGAATATGACTAATGCCTGCATGTCTGGAATCAAATATCTGTGTCCTTATTTTTCAAGAAAACAACTAAAGGGAAAAAAAAACAATTGATGAGTGACATCTGATCGCATTCAGGTTAGCGCCACAGCTCCTCCTTCCATTTCTTTATCGTCTGCTGGCACCCTTGGGTGTCGTGGTGAGATGGAGACGGCGGCTGATGGCTCGGTGTGAAGTCTCGGTGACACTAAGGCCACGTGACGAGAGGGTCTTTGCCACGGAGTTTATTGTTTCAATGCTTCATCGACTAGTCATCACGAAGAAGAGGATCATCAAAACAAGCGTCTCTCTCCTCCACATCTACGTCACCTCTTGGCTTTGATCGCGATCACCGGCTGTGGGCAGGCATTTCATTGTAAGAGCTGATCAGTCAGCTGAGTAAAGCTGATGGATTTCAGGAGTAGACAGCTTATCAGCCAGGTGTGTGTAAGTGGACTTTGTATGTCTTTAAGGGTGTGCAGGCACACTGACCTTTTGTATGACCTTTTGGCACTCGTTTCACAAACAATGACCAACAGCGGAAATGTTAAATAGCTAAATTTTATCTTGAACTGCTCGATAGCTAGCTAGCTAGCTAGATAAAACAAAAACACAGGAAAAGAACACAAGGCAAAAGCCACAATAACACAGTACCTGATATCTTCATGCAGTCATCTACTCCTCATTCCGACAGTCTTGCAAAGAAGCTAGATGTCAGAAAAGCGAGAGAAACCTTTACTAACTGTGGCAAACGCGCTGTTCACAACCTCCTGACTCTATATTCAAAATTGTAGCTTTGAAGTTTGATTCTCTTTGCCGAAAATCAGAGTTTGGTAAGCGAAACATCCAGAGGGTGCGATAGTCACTCCCATAACATGTGCATGTAGAAAGAGGTCGTTGTTATGTGCGTGACTCTGTTATCCCTTATCATATCACACGTGTCAGCAGTGCGTGTTAGACATTCCGAGTTTCTCAAGCCAGGCAACATAAGCATTCGGGGGGGGGGGGGTATGTTTATCTGACTGATTGCGCTCGACATTTGTCTTGTTGCGAGGGAAAGGCTACACGACTTGCACTAGCGTGCAGAAGAGAAAAGAATTTCATTAAAAGTCCTCTTCAATTAGCTCGGATAAAAGATACTTAAGTAGACTTCAAAGAACAGCAACGCGGTCTTGAGCTTCGAACCGCCTTTGTAGCCTTCTTTCCACGACATGAATTAGGAAATATTAGAGGCGACGCTCGTTTGCAGGTTTTGTGTCCATGAGGAAATAACAGACATGAATGTGCGAAAAGAACAAACTTTTTAGAAACATTCGATCTCTCTTTCTTTGTTCTACACTGAGGCAGAATGAAATGTTGGCTATACACGCACAGTCTAGCGAACGTTTGCCACTCATTACATGCACGCGTACGATTGCAAATAAAACAAAGACCCATTTGCAGCTCGCAAGAAAAAGGTGACACAAAAGTTTGTGTCAAAAGATGGCTATTTCCTTTCTATGTCACTGCGCAAATACAGAGCGACCATCAGACGAAAGACCACACCGAAAATTTTGTAAAATGCGTGTATATACCGGTGTGCACGTGGAACATATTACTCTGTGACTACGTGCGCATGGCACGTATACAGCACAATGTGTGAAATGTACCTAATTCACTAGCCAGGTCTCCTCTCATATTAAGATCAACATAACTATGAAGTCATAGAGATACCGAAATAAAAACTCATCTTCAGTCGACTCTCCCGGATGTAAACAGGGAGAACGTATCTTGGGCATGACATCAGCCTGAATAAGTTTTTTATGACATGTCAGTTATATTTAAAAAAAACATTATACGGATATGTGCACGCCACCACTTAGTGGAATGCTGAATTTAGTCAACTTTTCCCTAAGAACACAGTCACTGCGTTAGTATGCCAAGCATAAGCCTTGAACAAAATCTATTAATTTTTTCACTAGATTTAAGAAACTTAAAGAAAAATGACATTTTTTCTCTGGTACATCTTTATACACGAAGTCAATTTTCCATTATATAACGATATATGTAGGTATGGTCCAGCTTCATTGTTATTTAGGTTCCTTAAAAAAAAAACAACTATTGTCTGTAGTAAAGCAGAGTGCTTGTGCCATGTAGCCGATTCACTTGCTGGCGAAATAAACTGAACTTATCCTTCCATGACGATGAAGCAGATGGGAGGGAAAACAAAATAAACAATGGAAACCTAGTCTTGTGGATCAGATCAGTGCAGCCAACCAGTCACAATGTTACATTTGAATAGAGTCATCCAATCATGATGTTACAATCCTCAGCTTTGAATACCCACTGCCCGTAAGACCATGGATGAGAGACTGCGTGTGAATGATAGAATGCAGATGTACTTGAGATAGCGTCTGTTCAAAAGTTTCGATGGACAGGCTTCTTCATTATAGTGTAGGATCAATACAGGCGTGATTTCACGGGAACACAGGGCTAAATCGCTAAGGGGGAAATAACTTTCGAGGGAGCCCTTTACTTCGAGTAGCCAGCCCTGGCACCGCAAACGTGGCCATATACATTTTGATACTCGCTATAGCCCTTTGATGCAGCGCTGTAATAAACACTTACTCTTGAAATTAGGACTTCAAAAACTCGTGGGACTCCATGTTGGCTTTAGTCCAAAGCTTTCCTTCTTGCAGAAGAAACACGCGGGCAATCAATCAATCAATCAATCAATCAATCAATCAATCAATCAATCAATCAATCAATCAATCAATCACAACGTGATCCTACAAATCGTTTTTGGCGTTTGCGTGTCATTGTCTATGAGTGATCTGGGTATTACATTTAATCTCGTGACAGCTGCCACAATAGCTTTGCTGCAGGACTAAACACAGCAACTTGATACAATATTTATTAAGCCCGCCTACGGTCCCTCAACAATGAGCAATTTTTGGTCGATCACTTTTACCAGCTTCCGGCGAAGGAGAGTACAGGTGGAAAGGTTCGCATTACGGTATTAGTATCTCCACTGAGCCACCAAGTGGCCAAAGCCATTCCTCCCACCTATCCCCCTAACAGCTTCCCTTCGTGCAGGACAGACTACGGGGACGGGACGTAACTGCACGTAGTACGCCATTTTTGCACGCTTGACCAATGTCTAATCCGCGTAGTTGTCCGTGTGTTTGTTAATGTCTCTTTTTGTTGATGTATGTTTGATAATGTTTGTTTTCTTGTTTATGTTTCTAATGCATGTTCACAATCACCTTGCCACCAATTTCCTTGCCGATCGGCGTCGAGAAGCCATCTCCAAAAAGAAAAAAAAACCCCACCACGCCCAAAGCTAACAACCGTGAACTTTTCGCAACACCAGTTTCGCAAAGCGGTGGATAATTAAGATATAATTACAAAACTGCGCAATGCTATTCTATACGAAAATTCGATCAGGCGCTGAAACGGAACGTTTGTCCAGTGGTCTGTTTCTTCCTGGCCCCCTCTTGCCACCCTGACTTAAAACACGCACACGACCATGAAATCCTTTTATTCAGCGAAATAACTTTGACTCAAGTTGGCATTCGGGCAGCCCAGGGTAATTTGCTCTTGAAGAGGCGGGCTTTTTCAGATTAGGCGGAGTTCGATAAAGTTATTGTTCCAGGGCTCCATGGGGTCTTAGGGGTCGAAGAATCAATTACACCGCACAGAGTCGCTTGCGTGAAGCTCTTTTTTACTGGCCCTCTTTTAGCCAGCTATTACCAATCTTAAGCGTAGGCAAACAAGAAAACGCTATAGAGCATCCCACACATGCAAACTTCCTTCCGCCCACTTTCATGTTTACTGATAAGAATGTCGTGAAAAAGTCGAAAGAGGACATGCCCTTTTTTTGTCTTCTTCGTGCGTCCCGTCTCATTCGATCTGTAATGAGCATTGAAACACGCTGGCCGGATGTAGGCGAGTAAGTGTTCCACCTTCATGTCTCTCCCACAGGAGAGTATAGGAGGGGCATTGAAGGAGAGAAGGAGAAGAAAAAAAGAACGAGGAACAATAGGAGAAAAAACAGAAGTTCAGGATGTCAAAGATGAAGGACATGTGAACTTCACGTCAACATTCTTGTAAACGCTTCTAAACTCACCATTTTCATTTTTTTCCAATTTGTTAAGCGATTTACAAAAATGCTCAGATGACATAACCATGGAATTTAACAACATGTCGTCACGGCTGTGAGTTCTTCTCATAAAATTTAAAACAAAAGCGAAAAGCAGAATGATTTCAGATAAAAAATATTCGTTTACAAGCTACGGATGCTTAGCGTAACTTCAACCTTTCGGTCTTGGAAAGGAACTGGAATAAAAGTTTTCTGACTGAAAGGTAAAAGGGTAACGAGAGCAGCGCGCTCAATATGTCGAGAATGTGCCATTCAGTCATCACAAGGTCCTTGAACCTTTCACGGTGCATGACGACGTGGGGCCAGGTGCAGAACATGGTGCTACGAGCTAGGTAGATGGTTAGAGAGATAGGAAAAGGAAAGAAGACGGACAAATAAACAGAAAAAGAGAGTTACAAGTTTTGAGAGTGGATGAAAGCATTCCTTCCTTGCTTTAAGCTTGGACTTAGTTATACCTTTAAAAACTTTAACGTTGCGTGAGATTGAATCACTGTCCGAACGAAACACTCCTGAGGTTCTTCTAGATGCTTCCAGGAGTTCGTTCACCTTCTAGTAATGTAGCTTAACTTGCAATGATTGCGATACACGCGAAAGACAGGATGAACCAAGCAAAGGAGACTTTAGTGCTACCATTTCGTTGTAAGTTTTATAGGTGCTGACTCTGTCATAAGCATTCAAATAGACACTTAGCTACTCCCGTCTGACACAAACACAGGTGCGGGTCTGAGGTTTGATTCTAGACATAAAACAAAAGATTTTTTTTCTACAGGAAAGTCGACACTTTTATGAGAACAAAATGACCTGGACGTTGCTAAGTGACGTGAAAGTGTTCCAAGAGGTGACGCTATCAGCAGTGCTCAGGTTTTGATCCGGGTAAGGACCTTTAAGATTTAGGACCCGTTAAAACCATTCAGTGATGCCTAGATAAATGTCTCCCAGTGGGTTTTAAATACTCTCCCAATAAAATTCTTGCTTCGTGCCTAGTGACGCTTTGTGCACGCGGCTCCAGGACTCGCTGACCTTTAGCAGGGAGGTGCACGAGGCTGCTTTAGAGTGCACGTCACAGCGTCACGCAGAATTGGAGCACGCGCGTGGATCAACTCGGGTCGTGACGGACGATTTTATGGTAACACCAAGGAGTCACTGATGATGTACTTGTCTCGTCCCGGGACAAGTGCTCAGAAGAACATTCAGACGATGCTTAATCGGACTTTCACCCAACGTCCAGTTGTTTCTTTTCTTTTTTCTCTCTCTCTCTCGTTCTAATGCTCTCTCTCTCTCTCAGCCACTGCAGTAACGAAAGCACGTGGGCTGTCCTTGTTTGCTCGGTATAAATCGTCCAGGCTCGGCGACGCCTGCTTCCAGACGAACGTTCCCGTTGTCGGGGAGGTCAATGGTTAAGGGGGTGGGGCGGAGGCGAAAAGCGGGGGTAGGGGTGAATGGTGCTGTTGCACGGCGTGTCTGTTAGCTAGCAACAGCAACGACTCAAAGTCGATGATCGGCATGCACCATGCTGGTAAGCATCGATACCTGCGCTTGCAGGGCGCCAACATTTACCCCTTGTCCTGAAGCATCTTAGGCTCATCAGACAATCGTGCTAGAAGCATAAACACTTGATCGTCCTCGGGTCGAAGGCTCTACTCACAAATGTGACATTTTCTCTCTTTCTCTTTTTTACTTTCTCTCTCACGCTGGCAACTCTCGCCACACGCCGCAGATGTTTGCTATTTCCAGATGTTTACATCTTCATCGAAGACGTTCTATTCATGTTTACGACGTCGATGTAAAGATAAATCTCAGCTGCGTGCAACAATCTTCGAAGATTTGTTAGCACTTTCGATATTTACCCCCATTTCACCCCACCCCCTGCTCGCTATTGTTACAGCCTTTCATATTCCAACAACGTTCAAAATGTGTAGATGACAGCGTTTATATAAATAAAGTTAAAATAATGTTTGGATTACAGAATCCATATAAAAAAGTTAAAATAATTTATAGATGACAGCGTCCATATAAACGAAAGCTGAGGCGTTCAACAAAAAGCATCCTGCGCAACAAGGGTTCACCGACGGCTCAGAGGTTAAACAATTGTCACCTACTTATAATCGAGCGTCTTGGGACCAGATCTCGTCTCCGGCAGGCTATTTTTTTTCTCTACAAGTGGAGCGCCACCTGTTTACAAGGCCGGCTATGCTGCCGAGACATAGCCGTAGCTGCTAGCTCTGCATTTATCCTTAACAGCCATCCCAACCTCAAGCCGAAAAAAGCCCCATCGGGCAATTAAGACAGACAGGTCTTAGTTTCAAATTGCGACCACTATACTGACTCCCATACCCCCCACGCATGCACACTCGTGCACGCACATGTCTGAGATACCATGCAGTAGCTGCTTGTACCCGAAGAACAAACTTTTCCAAACATGCGTGGAGATGTTTATGAGAAAGCACGAAAGGCAGGAAGTGTGGAGTGACTTTGTTTCTGCCCTGGTTCGATCCGTTAAAGGACCATAAATAAAAGACATCAAGTTCACTTGCGAAGGTCGGAAAGCCACACAAGTTCAGAGAAAGATCTCTAATTATCATGTCATTCTCCTGTTTAGCAGGACACAAACCAAAGTCATTGGACCTCTTACTGAGGAGAGACGCGGACTAGAGTAGGGGACAAGGGTGTACACTAGGAAGCCTCGGGAGCGAGTAATTTAATGCCCAGCGAGGGTGACTGTAGCATATAATTGACTCCCATTATTTGATGCCAGCACAGTACATCAGTAAATAGGCTTCGGTGGGATAAATAACGTGAAGTAAAAAATCTGGGCAAACTCTGGATCGCTTTCAAAAACTTGTTTGTTAAAGTCCTTTTCGTTTTTTCGCTGGTTGGCCCATTTTAGCCTGAGAAGTTTGTGCTATACTGAGATGCTGTTGCATTGGAGACTTTACAAGGAAAGCTGAGCCCGTCTTCGTCTGGAATGGTCAAAGTTGTTCTGAAATAGCAGCTATGAATAAGGCAGCCTGGCATTAAACGAAATTCTGCATTAATTTTTCCCTCATAAAA
Organism: Marisa cornuarietis; assembly: GCA_004794655.1. Classification (NCBI taxonomy): domain Eukaryota; kingdom Metazoa; phylum Mollusca; class Gastropoda; order Architaenioglossa; family Ampullariidae; genus Marisa; species Marisa cornuarietis. The sequence goes on from SMMW01000058.1 coordinate 149,264, forward strand.
ACTTTCTGACATTGTTTTCGTTCAGTTACAAAGGAATATTTTTAGATTAAAAAGAAACACCCTTTTCGTTCAGTTACAAAGGAATATTTTTAGACTAAAAACAAACACCCTAAAGCGTTTATTTAAATTTATCAACAGTTGCAACGTAAAGGGAATATTTACTTTAAGTTTTTGGTTGTTTGAAAGAATTTAATCAAGTGCTTTTAGAAGGTTTACAAGTTTTGGCTTTGCATTTCTGTTTTATATCTGATAAAAGATCATCGTCAGCTCCTGTCTAGTTAATGATGCACATGATTGCACATCCGAATCATTCCCTTTCAAAGATAAGAGCAAGTTCTTCAAATAAGTTAATGTAAAAAAAAGGAATGAAACGAATTAGGTAAGGGATTTAAACAAAGGAGCAGCTAATTAAGTTAAAAGAGACGTTAAAAATAGGAAAAAGTTTCTAACAAAGAGGACGTTAAAACAATGGGCTGTCTCTGGCTCAGGGGTGCCCACGAATGGCATTTGGAAGATGCAGCCCAACCCACTTCTGTCGCCTCCATTTTGACATAGGCAATAAATACGCTGGTGGGTAGACAGAAGGCTGTTCACTTCTAGCCACTGGCTTTAATGAGCACCGAGGCTGCGAGCTCCTGATCCGATGTTAACCAAACTTCTATACAGCTTTCAACAGTGAAACAAATACACAGACTCCTTTATCCATCTGCCCAAAATATGCTTCCATACTATCCATGTTGTCTCTCTTTCTCTCTCTCTCTCTCTCAGAATATATATATATATATATCGAAGCAAATGTTTCCGACTCAGTTAACACTTTTGCCGTTGAATGGAATAATGATGTATGCTTAAAAAATAAGCTCATTACATTTTCTGATCGCCAAAACGTTTAAAAATCGACTCCTCCCACGACGGCGGACTTTTTTTTTTTTTAAAGATCTTAACCGAAAGTTTTTGTCCAAAGAGAAATTCTAACAAGAAAAGCTGTTTGACTTGGAGTCCGTGTCTGATTGTGTTACTTGGACACGGCGAGTCTGATTCAGCTGTCACTGCTCCGGTCGGCTGCGTCCCATTCATGCATCATGCCTGAGAAAGTTCGTCCTGACAACAAAAAGAGAAAATTGTGAGCGAGGAGGAGCAAAAGGCACTCCCCAAAGCAATCAGCTGAATGGTCAGAGCACGCCTCTGTCGCGCTCGCAGCACGTTCCCACCGAGGGCTGAGAGGCGCAGGCGCCATGGGACCAAAGGGGATAATGCAGACCCCAAGTGGAATGTAAACTACTCGTGCGCACAGTTTGCAGAAAGAGATAATTACCAAACTGATTCTAGTCCACGGACGCAAAAAAAAATTGTAGGACCAGCACCTCTGTCAGGAACTTTAATCCTAGACGTGAAAGTGTAAATTGGGTTTGAAGTTCTCTTTCCCTGCTTAACGTAGATGAAAACATTACTTTTACTCTCACTGTAATTGGTGTCTGTTCTCGTCTGGCACAATATTTCTTTTATTTTAAATTTTATTGTGCATGTGGGATTTTACGAACATAAAGGACAGTCGTAATCGCATAAAGCGTAGAAGTGTCTTCCCACAACCTTAAAGTCTCAGTGTACTGGCAAATATACTGGCAAACAATTTTAGACTTTAATAAACATGTTGATGAATGTTCCTGAACGTTTTTTCCCAAACTATTGGTTTCCTGTGTTACTCACACACAACGTGGCCAAACATGGCCAAACAATGGACAATATTTGTCTCGTTTAAAAGGGGTTTTCGCGAACGACGCTGCAAGCACCCATGTCTGCATGAAACAGTCGCTAGCCAAACAGCTGGCCTGTGTCTGCTGAAGCAGTGTCCAAAATAATTTTTTTCCGGAAGAAAGAACAGTCTTTCAATTAAATTACGAGTACAGTGAGACACACGAATTAAATATCTCGATGTCACACACTGCTTCGCTGATACATATTCTCATGTGTTTATTTATTAGCTCGAGAGTTACTCATGCATTTCAATTACCTGAAGGAAGTTCCAAATAAGTTTATTTGTTTTGAGAACACAAAGTCCCGTAAGCTAGTAACATGGACATTACAAAACAGGTACAATGAGCATTCTTGTCAATGGATACCTGCGCATTATAAATCGACATCATTATCAAGTCAGAAAAACATTTTTTTTCATAAGCATGGAGCACAAAAGTCTGTTAGACAGAATCCGGACTTTTTGTAGGACCAGTGAAAACTATGACAAGTATCTGTAACTGTCATTTAACAAGGAATATGTGTATCGTGTTCGCCAAGTCTGAAACACACTAAATTGATCAAAAGTGTTGTATAGCTGGACATTAAAATGTAAGACTAAAGTGCTTCTTACGTGTTACATTGTTTTTCTCTTCCTCACCCTTCCTTTTTGAGTTGATATATCTAGAAAAGCATCGACAGTGTATGATTACAATCTACAAACAACATAAGCAACAAGCTCAGTAACAACACCAGAAATCAATTAGCTTTCACTCGCTTTAAGGATTGTTAAAGGGACGGCTGGGATAAAAAAAATCTTGCTTTTAGCGTTTTGATGCAAATATTTTCAGGATCTGATACTATATTTGCCATCCATCGTAACAAAAGCCTAAAATTGCAAGCCAGATAAAGGGAGATGTAAAGCCCTGCACGATGCCTAAAACATGACACACTGGTGTTGTGTCAAGAAATAATGATTTACTATGAGTTCTCTATGTATGAAATGTCATGGCACTCTCTTAACAATTTTTGCAACATGGTAATGGCTAAAAATTCTACTTTTTCACGTTTTGAAAAAAACGCTGCAAATCAACAAAGGTATTGAAAATCAAATCAAAATCATTATATTTTGCACAACGCTGTTGAGCAGGTAACGTAAAATGTATTTCAAAGCGCAATAAAATACATAGCAAATGTCTATATGCTTGTTGTGGGTTGGTCCCTCCTCACCTATTCTGTCCCGTATTGTTCAATACACAAAAATATCTAAAGTTTTATTTTATGGCACGGTACAATAATGTATCATCAAATTGAACTTCATTCAAAACAATCTTTATATTTACATTCTGTTGGGGTCCAATTTTGCTTTAAAATTGATTTAAAACCCCCAACTATTTTCGTTCAGAAATGTGACCTTTACATTTTAAAATGCATTGAAAGCATTGCCTGTCAACTGTTCTGATGTTTATGCCAACTATTTGCCAAGAGTAAAAGCAAAGAAAAAAAAATAAAACTCCAGAAAATGTTACCAAAAGTCTCAACAGGTGAAGTTTAATATATTTTCAGAGGCAAAGTGAAACACACACACACACTCTCTTAGAGAGAGAGAGAGAGAGGGAGAGAGAATTATCACGATTATTTTGTATATCCTGTCTTCATAATACACAAGTGTCAAGTCCAATAAACGTGTTGATTTATCACTGACCGTTGCAGAAATAAAACAGCGGGCACGACCTTTATGTCCTCCAGCCCTGGACGTGAGTGGGAGCATCCCCCTCCCCACAGCAGTGGAAGCTTTAAACATAATTAGGCAGCATGAAAAGGGGCAGAACTTCGGGGTTCCGGTCTGAGAGAGCTGAGTTATTGCTCCCAGCGGAACCATTATTCTAAAATGGTTCATTTCTTGATGTGAACTCTTCAATTCTTCGACGACTTGGTAGCTCGGTTTGAAGAAAAAGAAAAAAGAAATTCGGCGATAAGGAAATAAAGCACGCAAAAAAAAAACTTCGTGCTTGAAGATAAGAAAATAAAAAGCGATTTATAACGTCCCGTGAAGCATTTTACCGGGTGGGTGCCACTGTTCGCAGGTAAGGGTTTTAATCGCGCTGGCGATCAGCAACGTTGCAATTAGAAGACAAGTCTCTGAACTGAATGACTGCTCTTTTAATCTCCAGACAATTCTGGATTTTAAGCTTTAATAACTGTGCGCGTTGTGCAAAGGTTATATAAATTAAAAAAAATTAACGAAACCTAAGTTGACAGGGCAGATTAGTGACTGCAACAGCCTGCAATGTGCTGTAGTCAAATGGTGTGTATGTGTGTGTGTGTGTGGGGGGGGGGGACTACTGGGGGAGCGGTAAAATGGTGGGTTGATGTGTGGGGAATTAAGAACACAGCATGGAGTAGTTGGCCTCCAGCATCTATATCCTCAGTGTGTTCTTTAGTAAGAACTTTGCATGTCACATGATTCAGCATTAAAGACCAACCTGAATGGTTTGCGTTTTTTGCAGATATCAGTAGATATATGCGATACAAACCTAACCTGTACATTGCAGCCTCCAAAACCCATCCGTTCATTATCCGCTAGAAAAGTACGCAAATCGCACCTGCGATCAACGAGCGCCGTTAACAGTGTACTACATCACAGTAGTGCACCATTCACAACATTGGCAGCCGTCAACACCAGTCAGAGAGAGAGAGAGCGACAGTTGAGATTATTCGGACGTTATTAAAGTCTGCTTTTCTCGTGCTGTAGTAGCAGTTTTTCAAAACTACGTGAAATACAGACTTTCAACGTCCGAATAACCTGAACTGTCGCTCCTTCTCTCTCTCTCTGTTTGGTGTTGACTGCTGCCAGTGTTGTGAATGGTGCACTACTGTGACGTAGTACACTGTTAGCGACGCTTGTTGATCGTAAGTACGAATAATAACGGATAATTAATTATGGGTTTGGGGGGCTAAAATTTACAGGTTAGGTTTATATCGCCTGTATCTACCGATATATGAAAACTTCAAAAACCATTCAGGTTGGTCTTTAATGTTTAACTTTTGATTCTGCTTGGACAAGCAGAAGTCAAAGAAATCAGCTTCAATGGGCTAACACACACACACACACACACACACACACACACACGCGCGCGTACTCTTTTTTCTCTCACAAATGAACAAAAAACACGCACGCACACACCTACACGCACGCACACACCTACACGCACGCAGATTACACGTTCCTTCGCACAAGAAGCACGTCACGAAGCTCTGGAATTAACAATGTACGTCTTCTAAATACGTCTTTCACCAGCTCCATTCCTCTCACCAGAATTATTTCACAAACTGTAAACAGAAAGAATTCAGGGCAATTAGCCTTTTTGAGAATGTGTCAGGACGGGAAAGATGGTCTTGTCAAACTGTGACAAACCCTGTGACGTACAACGACTGCGGGGAACCGTTGTCATGCAATTGAATCATTGATTAGAGTTGTCTGTCTTTGTTCTTTCTTGTCCTGTCGCCACCCTTGCGTGTTTTCGCTTAAAGACCTGGCAACCAGTTCAGGCAATTCTCCCAAGGAGTACAGGAAAGTAGTTTAAATTAGTCAAGTCTTTCTGTCAGGCGATACAGTTTCTTAAAGGGAGTGGTACATTTTCAAGGTCATGACCGAAGGACCCCACCCAGCCTTGCCTGCAGGTCGTTAGCTGCTTCAAGGACTGCAACTTGTCGATGTTAGAGTGTGGCATAGGTAAACACACGAACATCAGGTTAGAGAAGCGGAGATTAATCTTTGTGGTCAATTCTATTATCAGCAAGAGGATTTTTTTTTGTTTTGTTTGACGAACTACTTGCAGAAAATAATTCAGTCGATGAGACTGAAGGTTAGATCACTAAAAGCGTGTCTAGCAGCAGTTGGCGCATCTTTCGCGGATGAAATTTACTGCCAGCCACGGCTGGTGCGCAAGTTTCACGAGAGTAGAGTTCCGTCATCATCTTCTACAACTTCTCATTTTTATTTTTCAACGGGTCCTTGACACCAATTTCATATTTACGCCTATGTAACTGCAGGAAAGATTCTGAAAGCTTATTATTTGTCTTAAATTTGTTCTGAAACTTTTTCAATTTCTGCCTTACATTGATGTAGGCTAGCAACATTGCAATGCTACTATTATATACTTTAAAGATGCAGTAAAGAAATACATCTAATAAGGACAGGAGCGTAGATGAAAGAAATCTGATCTCGACTGAATACTGGCCCCAAACTATCAGACATATGAAAAGAAGAAACTTTTCACATTTTATATCCTGCGGATGTGATCGTTACAATCTGTAGGCTGTCTACATGAAGACATATCAGAAGTCTTCAAAATCTGTCTACAAGATTCATACAAAGCATTCTACAGGGAAAAGGCCGAGAAGAACAGCTTCAGTACTGCAATGACACACTCAGGAGTATACTTATTCTATCATTGCTTTCAACATCTGTGCTACCGGCTTGTTTCGGGTACCGTCGTCCTCTTCTGAACAGACAAACGTTGATGAGAACTGCGATGGCCGCGATGATGAATGCGACAACAATCGCTTCAGGAAATCACAAATTTCTAAGAGAACTCTTCAGCCAGATTCAAAGTTACAAATTTCTTTTCCTCTTTACTGTTTGATACAATGTGAGTGAAGAAGAAAGAAGAAGACGACGACGATGATAATGATGAAATAAAACATTTGTTGTTGATGAAAAAAGTGATGACAGTAGTTAACAGATTCCCTATAAGACAAAAAAAAAAAACAAAACAAAAAAAAAAAAAACAACGCAATGCAAATCATTAACAAAATCGAGGACAACACAAAAATCTTTCAAGCAGTGATTTAGGTGACGGAGTAGATGACAGTGCAGTCCATTATCACAGCTCTCGCGTCTTCATGTCCATTTAGCCGAACACGACTTTTTCCACAACCTCGCTGGGCTAAATGGGGAAAAAAAGAATCTTGTTTCAAACGAATCGGCCTCGAGAGATATCACATATGACAGGTCCGAGAAATACGGAGCTTAGTCAGGGAGGGGCGTCACTGATGTCATCTGTGGGACTCGCCTTAGTCTATGGGTTCCGCTGGCTTGGACACCAACTGAACAATACTGATACACTGAGCCTGCAGACCAGGACACGGATGTAAAACTAACAAAATGCAATTTCTCATAAATTTGCCTAATCAGTTTGTTTTCTGAACACCTGTACAGAGATTTAGCAGACTAATGTGTGTGACATAGACAAAGACACAGCAGTCCGATGAATCCCCTCTGTTCATAGAAGTGGAAGAGTAGAAGCCACACAAACAACGATATAAATATAAATTAGTGATAAAAGTCTGAGACGAAAATGTTAGACTGGGAGAGAGTGAGCAATAAGGATCGAGAGAGTGTATGTATGTGTGATGGAGAGAGAGAGAGAGAGAGGAGGAGGAAGCATATGCAGATGGCTATATCATTGTGTTGGAGCGTTCACGGGTGTGTACATGCTGTATTCTTGACACATGCAACGACAGGAGAATAAAGATAGGAAAAGTCCTTGCAAATAGACCGACCGACCGACCGATCTTTACTTACTTTCATTTTTCTGAATGAGCTCAACGAATCTTCTGATTTCTCACGAATGATTAAAATTCGCTGTCTGTCTGTTTGTCTGTCTGTCTTCAAAACAGACGCTTTCTATCTTTATTCTTTCTCTCTCTCTCTCTCTCTCACACACAGACACCGGGCAGTATCATAAGAAAATCAGTGTCCGAGGTCCGTGGAGGCTAGTTTTCAGACCTTACCTGTCACATTAATCTTAAACATTCTCTATTCTGGTATGAAGTCTTTTCCCACTGATTTATCGCTTATACATCTATCAAACCCCCCAAATAACTCATGCGTAATTTGACTATTTCTTTCTAATATTTCATCCAGTGTACAGGTTGTCTTTTGAATCATTACACACAAAACTGATTGAAGGTACAGCGAAAACGGTTGACTAGGTATTACTAGGTGTGTGTGTGTGTGTGTGTGTGTGTGTGTGTGTGTGTGTGTGTGTGTGTGTGATAAAAGGACAGTTAAATTAACAGCTCTTTAATAACGAGAAAGTAAGGAGAAAAAAAATTGTGGGAGAGGAAAGCCATGCTTGGTTGTACCATGAGTAATTTATTTCAACGATTATCAAACAGGAAGTCCAGTTGACTTTTTCAGTCTGAAGGTTGCGGTGGGACGAAACGGGAGGATGTTCTTGTCTCTGGTCCGATTTCTTGGTACATCGCCAAGTATCAGACTGATGTATCTGAGTTTCTTGTTAATAGCTACGGCTTTTTGTAACAAACACGTGATATCAAGCTTGAGACAAATAAGCCATTTTTCCAAAGACAAATGCAAAACAAAATGTCTGTACATCGAAAGCGCCATGATGTTTGTCTCTAACTCAAAAGCAGCACAACCTATAATTTTTATGGGCGCTTCTTGTTTATTTTTTTGGGGAAGATGATGGGGGGAAGGGAGCAGAAGGAAAGATCTAGCTCTGTTTTTTTGTGAAGGGAAGCTAGTGGGCAAACATTCTATGAACTTAACATCATTCGAGAGGTTCTTGTTTTCCAGAGACGGGACAAGAAATGGGGTATTGGTGACTGATGAAACGAGTGAATGGAGGTCTTCGGTTTATGTCTAAAGACATTTCTTCGGCCTTAAATAAACATTCCTACCCGGTTGTCAGCGCTCGTGCGCGCTACAAAGAAAGCACACTATGAAACATCCACTGCTCGTGCACCATTACGTTCAGTGTACGTGCACCATTACGTCAGTACACGTGCACTATAATGTTTAGAACATATGCACCATTACGTTCTAGTTTTAGGCCGCAAGTACCAAATCATTTTGAAATGCTACCTGCAGACTGTCGATATTATAACTGAAGCATCAGATCGATTTACACGTGTCGACAGCGTAGCTCGCTATGGATTGAAGTACGAACCTTGTCAGTAAGAGAGCTGTATATGGATTGTAGGAAGGTTATCATTTATGCAACTCCGAGACAGCGTAGACTGCACAACTTTTTGTAGCCCTTTTATCTTCTACGTACAGTGTGGGTATTAGGAACAGCCGCCTATTCCTTTGTCTGTTAGCTGCAGTAGTTGCTCACCGATGTCAGCAAGATCACGTGACCAATTACATATAACTCCCATATATTATTCACAAAATTTTGATTAATTTAGTTTCTTCAAAAGTAATATATAATAGTTTACTATTTTTCTCTTTTCTCATTGGACGTCAAAGAGGAAAAACCTCATGCCCTCAAGGTCCTCAGAAATGGCATCATCTCGATGGAGTCATAATAATTTTCGGAAAATAATCGCCGCAGGAACTTCGTAATGATAGTTTCATCCTGGCTAGATTTGCCAAAGATTTTATGTACTCACTAACATTATTTGCACATGAAGATGACTCACAAGTAGCCATGAGAGAAAAACCAATCGTTCTTGTAAGCATAACATGCAGCTTGAATCTTTTTGGACCCTTGTCAACAGGGAGCGGAACATGCTGCCGACTGACATGTCACAGATAATATGCCCCTTGGCCACGATCTCCCTGTGTCTCCTACGAAGAAAGCAAGTAAAATATGGCGATAATTTAAAAAAGGTTTTGATCGGTAGACGTAGGTATGCGGTGGCACGTTCTGAAACTCAGTTCAAAAGCCCGAAGAAAGAACTGAACTGGAAGACAAACATGAAATAATAGATAAACATCTGCCAGAGGTTTTGTCAGCACCGCACATACAAACAAAATATCATGCTGCTGAAACTAACCTAATATTCAAATGACCTGAAAACTTTATGAAAATGATCAAGCTATAAAGACGACGCGTGTGGCATTTATATCTCCATATTCATAATCTACATATAATGCACCTTCCATCATACGTCTCATATTGAGAAAATGAAATACCTGGAAGAAGAGGGTGTTCTGGAGATCAGGTTGCTATCAGAATATCTGTCGCAGTCAGGATCGTGATTTCTTAAGTGAGCTGCCTGGGAAGTAATTATCCTTTACTTCTAAAAATATATTTCTGTTGTGATGTATCGTCTTTGGGGCGATCATGAAACGGAAGACAGCATGCGAAGCAGAAGGGAGGCAGATAAAAATGAAATAGGGTGTGCCAGAAAACCAGAGACAGGGAAAGAGACAAAGAAACAAAACCATTATCAGTGGCAATCTTTTTTAATATTTCTCTCTCTTACTTTATCTTTGCTAAGTTCACATTTCACTTTGGGCTAATGTTCATCCTCGGAATACATTCGGCAAGCATTTTCGTTCATTTGTGTTCTTTTATTCATCTATTTATCCAGATTATCGGCAAAGAAATTATTCGCCGGACAGCGTAAACTGGAAGATACGCTTGACAACATGTTTCCAATCAGCGAGTAATGCATACAAATTATCTCTCTGTTCGTTCGTGGGGGAAATATTTTAGTACAAATAGTACAAATACAGCATGGCTGCCATCTTAGCACCTAGTGAAATCTTTCAGACTGCTGATTTGTCGGTCAGAACATGCACAGTTCAAGTGCACTTAGACATGATTAAATCTTGAATATTTCTATGATCATAAAATGCAATGAATAGCTATTCGCTAACCACAGACTTCAAGAACCGATAAATTCAATAGCAGAAGGCCAAACCTCTTTGTTCTTTCTTTCTTTTTTTTTGACCTGCAAGGAGGTGTATAGTTAAGCTGTCTCAAATCAAGAGTATCGCCAAAATGGTTGAGCGCAGAGTAAACAATAAGAAAATAATTAACTAAAGAAAGGAGAGAACTAATGATAAGTAGAAATAAAGTTATGTCTTCGTCAATGCTTGAAGGCAACGGACAACTATTTCTCTCTCTTGCAGTCCGTCTCTCCTAGCCAAATCAAGGCCCATATACAAGCAAAATGATGATATGTAAAGTTGAAGCAGCTTCTTGCTCTCAAAGAATGTATCAACAATATTTGCATAATGTGTAGAATCAATCCATCTACCAGCAAAAAGTTGGAGCGAAAATAACGGGTTTTCTTATTTTTTTAATACAAAATTTGTTGGAAACGCTGTAGATATCGTCATTCTTTATGAGATCTTTAATTCCATTTTAAAACTCAGACTTGACGGTTGTTTCTGTCGCATAACAACTGAACATTGCCAACCAGTTATCAAGATAACGAAGGAAAAATTCGTTTATAAATGGCAAGAGATCGATTGAATGCACCCAGATTTTGCTGAAAAAAGTATTTTCCCACAATCTTGCAATATCAACGTTTTGGATAAACAGATGAAGATTGTTAGTTTAGATAGCACATTTGACAAATTATGTGCTGGAAATTATAAAGGGGGAATTACCTATCTATTTATCTGTTCACACAGACTTTCTTTAAGGGCGTGTAAGATGCACAAAAGGTGACAAATAAATCGAGAAAGACGAATCGTTAGCTGCCTGGCAAACTTTTTCCCTCTGTTTCCTAGACGGTGCCTCAACAGTTCAGCCCCTGCGCAAAGATTCCGCAGAAATTTAAAAAAGTGCAGGCAATGAGTTATAACAGCCATGGCTAACATTTCCAACAATATTCACTAGAATCTTCAAAAAAAACCCACCCCAACCTCTCTTTCATTTTTATCCGCGCGGTAGCAGGAAAAAAAGAGAGATGGAAAGAGAGAGTGAGAGAGAAAAAGACAACGAGAGGAAGAAAAACTTACTTCTATCAAGCACAACGGGCAGCGCAGGTGCGGAGTGTCCTACTGAAATAACACACTGCTCACTTAGTGACCAAGTTTAGCGAGATAAATGGATGAGCGAAAGAAGTCGCCGGTTGCGGTTCGTCCTGCTGCGCTATGCTAATCCCCCCTGTGCTTGCTGAGAGACTGATCGGCGGGCCAGCACATCCTTAAATCACGAACCCTCCCGAGCCTACACACCTCCACCGACGCACGCGCAACCCCCGGTGTGACGATCACTTACCCACGTGTGCGCGTGCTTGCGCGCGCGCGCGTGTGTGTGTGTGTGTGGGAGGAGGAGGAAGGGGGGTGGGCCGCCTGCGCCCAGTCTGAACTTTGACCTGCGACGCTACAACGACGTAGTCCGGCTTTTAATCCCAGAATCGATCTGAAAAGTGATCAAAGTGGGCGTGGCCAGAGTCGACGTCAGTCAAGCGAGTCCCACCAATGGAAAGATGCTGTTATTGATTAATGCAGGAGTGGAATTTCTTGTCCGCAAGGCGAGCGGGTGTTGCTCATTAGACACCTTTTGAATCACATGTCGCAGGTAATATTCTGCACAGGAACCACTTGGCACCTGCAGACTTGTCTCCTTCGGCGGGTGGCCTGAAAAATACATGCTTAACTAAAATAGGTCTAAATATATCGCAGATCGCTTCATCAAGGTCTCTCGTCGAGGCTGCAACGCCCAACCCGAGGTACCCCCTTACCGTCACCACCCGACGTTAAATGTTCAGTTATTTTCGAGACAAAAGCCTGACCCCACGTATGACTAACTAGCTGAGTGAAGCATCAAGCCCGGTGACGAAAAGGGAATGTTATGTTCCCTCCATGCTGCAGTGACGTCCGACACGTGACTGCTGCTACAGCTAAGAGTAGCCCAGCAACAAAGGGAAATCCGTTACTTTACTTTTCCATTTGCTTCTAATGCCGGCAATGTGTCGAGCCTGCCTTCAAACCTCTACTGCCACTCTCAGCACAATGGCCGCTAGTCGTGGTTCCATGCAGTCCACTCCAGTACCGACCATCACATCCTTTTTTTTTTGTCTTTTCAGACTGTTCGTCGTCGTTCGTAATCTGAACTTTTCCGTCGTTGTTTGAAAGAAAATGGGTGGGGCTGAGAACTCGATGAGCGAAATCAAACATCAGACTTTATGAGCACAACGTCAAGGAATAAACACATAGGTAAGAGGTGAGAAAAGCGACTACAAAACTTTGTTTCTTGCAATTCACCAGCTCGTGTTCTTCTGAAAGTGCAAAGCATCATCCCGCTGTCGAGGAAACGGATGCGAGGACAGTCTCGCAGGGAATAGCTGGCACAATCGAAGATTTATTTTTCGAAAGAATACGGGTGTAGGGAGAAATTTAACTGCTTGTAAGCTTTTCTCTGCCAATTTTCGAATCAAGTAAACAATGACAAGAAAAATAGTCATGTCTTCTATACTAAGGTCGATACCTTCTATTGATTAAGGGCGAGTTACTTTCAACCCTTTGGAGATAAAAATGTTGCTTTCATCGCCAGCTGCTGCCCACATGATCTCTTATTTACTTTTTTCCTTGACCTAAGATAAAACTGACGAAAGTGACAATTTAAGAACATTTAATGGTATCAAGGCGGGTTTAACTGTTGCTTTATGACGAACAAGAAACATCGTAGATTGAAAGAAAAGGTTGAAATGAAAACATATACATTTACATTGTGGTGTTAGAAGGAGAGTAAATGATGTGGGAAAATTTAGGCTGCACGTGCAGCTGTTGATAAATGTTGCAGCTTGCCTTGTGCGACCCTCAGGCCTGCAGAGTACGATTGTTGGCATAGTCGGTCGTCTGTCGAGAGTAGTCGTTCCTGATCCACCCGTCGGCGCGTACACACGCACTAAAGCACACACAGGAACACAGACACATACAAAGAGAAACAAAAACGTACACACTATCATACCCATATACACAACATACACAAATGAATTCACCGAGAAGGATTTAGAGGGCTAGGAGAACCGTTTCAGTGATTTCCCTAATGACGTCACAAAAAGCTGTGTCATCTACCCAAATGACCTCGCCAAGCGGGAAAGTGGGGTGGGGGGGGATGGTGTTTTACTCCGAGCCAGCAGCTAGGGTCATACCACGGAAAAGCAACTAGCCCCTAGTGTAACAGATGGCACACGAAGAGAAGGAACAGGGAGCCCGAGGCGAGCTCTGAACCAAGGACAGTCAGTCCTGTGTTGGTGACAGCCGCTAACCGTTGCATCACCGGACCACCTCGCAACGAGGGGCGCATCATCTCTTACAATGATGTCACGATGAGGTCAGTAATATCTCTCGCTAATCTTCCCACACCCCGGGTGAAGCACACAACACTGAACGCGAGGCTGCACGTGTGGCGTCACCTAGCACCTGGACAGTTTTTCCAGCCCTCCTCCCCTGAACCCTGAATAGTGCTTGTGACTAGAGTGCTCTCTGTGGTCATCTCGCTCTCCCCACGCCCCATCCCCACTCCCCCTCCCCTCCCGTTTTTTATCTTTGATTTATAAAACTTCTTCCTTTTCTTTCTCTGTGCTTGTTTAATGAAGAGCCGACGACTTTCTACTTTTCTTCATCATCATCAGAAACAGTAGTGGTGGTTCGCCTATCAACTAGCACTCGTAACACTTGTTCGTAAAGGAGGCAAACGCTCGTTGAACAGGATCAGAACTTTACGCTCGCATTTGCCTATGATGGCAGATATCAGACCGTTATTTTTGCACGCGTACCTCTATCCATTCGCTGAGAAAACATGAGGGGGCGGGTAAAGGAAAGGGGAAGTGGAATCTTAAGAAATGTAAGAAATAAAAACCTTGGGTGACGTCAGCTGCGGCACAAACTCGGCCACAGGTTGTCTTCAGAGACACAGTTCCGACCTGTCTGGGGTGAATCCGCTACAGACAGTCAAACACAGAAGCCATAAAGCATTTACCATTGTGATTTGCCAGTCGTCGGAAAGTCATCTTGTTTGTTGCTTATTGCTTTATTGCCTACATTTCCTGTGTTAATCAACTCTCCACACTCTCGTGTGTAAGGACACAAGGACATTGCCGTTGTTTCCTGTCTGGAACGTAACCGTCATTGTAAATTAGTGGAGATGAATATTACCTATAATTTGAACTGAAAATCCTACATTCATGGTCAGAGAAACCCCACTGTATTTAGCTTTTATTTTGTGCGTATGTGCTTTTGAACGTGTATTTGTAATTGCGCGCATGTGTGTGCACGTGCGTGCGCGCATGTTTTGAGCATTTGCGTGGGACAAAATATGGTTAGATATACTTCTCCGTATTTCTGTCTTCTGTTATCTTTCATGGGAAGCGTGCCCGTCCTCTCTGCATACTTAATTGTCAGTCCTGAAGTAGAAAAATAAATAAACCTCACCACTGAATTTTACGATGTACGAGGGATCCAAACTTACCGAATGAATGTCTCCTATAATTTCATCTTGCTTCAGTTCGATACATTTGTCCGTAAAAAACATCCAGGTACCTGTCCTTGGAAACGCTGAAAGGCCCATCTTTAAAGGTCTGAGACCTATTTTCTATTTAACAGTATTTTAATGACTCATCCTACTGACAAGTACGGACATACAAAGCTGACGTCTCAGATTTTTTTTTCTAAAACACTTGAGCACTAGCACTCGTTGTCGACGGAAATTCGTTCATGTCATAATAGTTTCAGTACCTTTCCACTGGAAAATGTTAATACCACCCAGTCCTGTGTTGCTTGAATCCTGCAAAAGCAGAAGTATCCGCATCCGTTTTCTATAACTTAAACGCGCTAGGTATGTCCCAAATGTATTAGGCCACGCCTTCTTTATTATGTAAGGAAAAGTAGTCAGGGGCGCCATTTCATCCAGTCCCTGAAGGCAATTTCAAGGGCAGTCTCTATTAGAGTGTAGAGAATCCTGCACAGACTTCGATTCGCAGTTGGGAAAAGGTGGTTCTTTACAGTTTGCCAAGCTTGCCCGATGGCTCCCATTACTGGGCTTGTCTATTTGAAATATGAATTGTCGTACTGTTCTGCTTTCTGGAGCTTCTGGTTCTTCCTTTCCACATCAGCATACGATTCGTGTATTTCACAACCACAGAAGAATAAGGAGGCATAAAGACGCCGGCCCTAGCTGACCTTGAGAAAACTGATCGTCTTGCTTTTCCACGACCTCCCGAGTCTGGCCGGATATTCTGAAGTTGACTTCCGCTGCACAGGTGCTTTCGTTGCGGTATAACCGTTACCCGTTTATGGTTATTCATGTATGTCTGATCTAAATTCTCTGATTTTTCTTCTTGGATATTAACTCTTCCCAGCATGCTGCAGTGCGTGGATTGTGTCTTGGTGTTGACCGCCCGAAAGTGTTCGTCATGAGCAAAGACAACAGTCAGCAACTATTGGTGATTGGTCTACAACAATCAGTAACAATCGTTGTATCGTCTGCAGCAGACAGACAGCAGATGCGTGAACAACTAACTACCCTATTGTATATTTTGCGAACGGAAAAGGTCTACAGGGAGAATTAAATGCACGTTGAGTACTGACAGAGTGGGACAGTGATGTTACACACACTACACTCTTCCCCACTGACTAACGAGATGTGCAAAGATAGACAAACACGTCAAAAGACCTACTGACTTAAGGAAGGACACACAGACATACTGTACTATATGTAGTCATGCAGCAGCACATAAATAAAAATACGAAATGTGCATACAGACATACTTCAGTATATACATACCCGTCCGGCATGCTCGTATGCTTGCTAGCTTGCTTGATTTGATCGTGTATTCATTTATTAACTGTTGTCTATCATGGTTTTATTTCTAAAATTCAGCTTCGATGGAGACAATATGTGTTGCTGGCATCAGCCACTTGAAGACAAACATAATGTAGAAATACTCTAGTGATTTAACACTAGACCATGTAGAAATACCTGAGTTATTCCATGCTAAACAAACTTTGTGCAGAAATGCTCAGGTTATTTCACACTAAACCATTATTATACAGAAATATTCTGGGTATTTTATAGCCGACAGGAAAAACCAGTCACGAAGTGCCCGAGATATGGGCTGTTCTCCCTCATTTCACGCTGTGTTCAGAAGCTTATAACGCTTTTCAGGGTGCTTGTTTCGACAGCGAGACTGAAAAAACAGACTTAACGCTCTGCACAACAACCAAATCATAGAGAAAGGCATTTCTGCCAGGAATAAAAGCACCAGGAACCAGACAGACAGCAGAAGGCAGACGAAGAAGGAGGGTGCTGCATAGCCCAAGCCTGTTAACGTGGCCAATTCGATGAACCTTAATGTGCAACACTAGCAGCGCGTCCACGGTTTAATGCAGCTGAACAGAAGGGTCGATAACCAGAATCACTTAAGAACGTTTTCTGCACCCTGAGCCTTCCGGCAGAACGGGGTCCCGGCCGAGAAACACGCGTAGCACGCACCGGGGATGAGCAGTGCTCAATGGCGCTGGGCACGCAGTGGCTGGAAGGACGCCTCGAGATGAGTCGCGAAGGACAAGCATGGCTGACGTCGTGATCCCTGTCAGCCGCGAGTTGTCAAAACAGCAAAGAGCCATTCCAGCAGACGTATTAAAATGTCATGATGAGCGAGCGTGGAAGATTGCTGTGGCTGACTGGCTGGCTGGTTGGTTGGCTGGTTTGGTGCTTGATGTCCTGTCACGAGTACATGGTCCAGGTCCCACTCCCAGAGAGAAAGTCCAGCTGCCAGAGGAGAGATCCAAATTCACACCCACAACACTCAATGTCTTGCTACTTACTTCGTTCACTCTGCTCCACTTATCTCTGTTCAGTAGAATCGTATCCGAGATCTATACCCAAGCACCTTAACATGACTGAGAAATTGTCTCCCTTTATCGTTGGCGAACAGTAAAGAAGAATGATAACTAGAAGACTTAAGAGAACAAGGGGAAAATGCAAGTGAAAAGCAAAAAATTATATTAAACTACTTTACAGGACTTTCCAGAATCTAATTTATAATTACTAATTTACCGATATGTCTGTGTTCCTGCCTGTACCATCTTTGACCTTTCTTTACACCTGTGATTTAAAAAAAATCAAGATTAGTCTAGATGAGAAGAGATGATTAAATGGCGAGATCCATAGACGATAAATTGTCTGGAAGCAAAAGAGCGGATTTGATAGAAAAAAACAACCATGACAAAAATGCCACACATTTAAACGAACACAGGGTCTGCTAAGTGAAATTTAAAAATTAATTTAGAACTCGTTGAAATGTGAATCTGTTGTCTCATGTGAAGTACAGACACAGTTTATGCTGTTATGTCCTAAAAAGGTGCTTATTTGTAGAGGTATTCAGAAGCAATCCAGGTTTATGTTCATTTGATCCATTAAGTGCGTTAAACACTGAATAACTCATCAGTATTTGAGATCTCGTTCTTTTCGTGACTTAATGCTGGGACGTGGCAGGTGTCTGGACACAGGTGGTCCCAGTATAGCCGTGGTAGCTGTTACAGCCAACATACATCTGTCATAGCACCAGACACACGGCATCTGACACCTGCTGTTGCTTCTGCTTTTTATGTCCATATCGACATCAACCATCTGAAATGACGATGCCTTTCTTATTGTTTTACTTCTTGTTGATTCTTTTTCTAACGATAAGCTAAATAGGTAACAGCAGCAGCAAGATTTAGTCACTAAAAAGACGCGGAGAAGTACCAGAACTCCTTTATAGCTACTTCTTAGATGGAGAAGTAATACACAATAATAGCTAGAAAAAAGAAAATGATTCGCCTTCCAGTATATTTTTGTACGTTATCCAAAGATTCTAAAGGATTAGAATTATTGTATCAAAGTAATTTATTTACTTTATAGCGATTCGGCATCCTGGCAGGAATATGGCTACAAGAACAAGCAGCTGAAAAGACTTTGCAAGCGAAAATATGTAGACTTAAAGAATATTACTGACATATTTTCTACCTGGCTGCTTCCTCTCCTCACAATAAAGATAATTATCTTCCACCCCGAACATGTTCGGTTAAAAAATAGAAAAATGGCTGAAGATAGTCACACGATCGTATTACTGCTAAGCTTGATTACAGTTCCGCCAACTTAGGTGACCAGCGTCCTACCATCGGCTAAAAAAAGCCAGGATATTTTGAATCGATTTTTTCTCTTGATATTTCTGGCTAATTGCCCCGAAGGATCTGTTTGTTCGTTTGATATTTTGGAGGCATCTCGCCAGCCAGGCAGCTTTTGCATGCCAGCATCCTGATGACTAACGCGGGAACAGTTTGTGGGAAATCTTCGCTCCACCCGTTCGGTGGGGTCTCGAGAGCAGCGCGTTGGGTGCGCGCGCAGGTTTACAGTGAGAGAGTGGCGGGCCGAAGACAACAGCCTCCAAGGGCCGTCCTGGGAGGATTTCTGTGTGCCCAGCGAACAAGGTTCAAGATCGATAGTAAAGGGTGTCTGTCCTATGGTGTGATCGAGTTGGGGCTTGCCGCCATCCCTTGGTCTGTTCCGCCAGACCCGCTCGCTGCTGATAGCTCTCTACTGTTGCGGCCTGAATGTAATTACAGAACTCAAGCGCCCAGGAAGAAAAGGCTGTAGGGTCCCCTGCGCATGCCCAGATCTGCTCTGGTCATCGCGTGAGTGACGCAGCGTTCTATTTTTAATCGAGGGCGTAAACAGTTTTGGTCCAGTCATCCAGCAGAGTCATTTCGGCGTCAGAGAAGACTCAAGGGCAACTGTGAACGCAAGTTTCATGCGCTTGAAGTTTGCCATGCTGAGGAGAAAAGTTTGCTTCGTATCAGGTTCCAGAAGTTTAGAAGTGGCTTGGACCGGAACTTGCAGAAGGAGATTTCGGGGGAAGGGAAAAAGTTAAGAAGTGTTGTCGCGGTCCCGTGAGGGCTAAATTGCGAGATAGTCTGCCCTTGCCGCTTTTGATAACGGATCAATATGGCTGATTGGTCTCGCTGTGCATACACCCCTTTCTCCACAACTAGTAGTAGGTGGCGGAAAACCAAACAGAGGGCGGCAGTGAACGTAAATGGACAAGATTTTTACAGGTTATAACTTTGTTAGTTCTAGCACGAAGACTTAAAAAACCATTTAAATCATTCACCGATGTGCTGTCATTTTGGCCCAGGTTAGTGAAAACATTACCTATAGATCTCAAAGCTCTTATCTTCAAGGGAATAAGATATTGCAATAAAAATGAGCGATTATTCCTAGTTCTACCAAATTTCGACTAGTTTTGCTTTTACTCGAGCTACATAGTAGTACTCCTTCTATTAATAGCCTACTACTATTATAGTAATACATGTAGTAATATAGTGATTATTGATCACGATAACGTCGTCGATAATACAGTTATAAAAGTGATAAAGAGAATAAAAAGAAAGCTTTGTTTAGAAGACGAGGACTGACATAAATTTTAGCAGAAAATATCTCCAAACGTTCTCTCGCCCCGACGTGCAAAAGAATACAAAGATTTACAATTTTCATTATAAGTTTCCTTAAGGGAATTTGAAGGAGTTGAAAAGATTAGGTTTTACTCACTAAAAGTACACTTTTGACTGTAATCCTATTACTGAATTCTTAATTTAGGCAACTGACTGTGCAAGACTGTAGAGAATCAGTTACCAATACCCAACCATAGAGAGTAGAATAAACGAACTTTACACATATCATTATGCCCCCTGTTGATTTCTCCTCCTATTCCCAAAGAAGGCTTACTTTTTCCTCTACTTCTTTTTCGCAGTCTTTTTCCGCCTGGAATGTTTCAATGAGATTATCAAACGTCACTTTTCACTCCTCTGTCCTTTCGTTGTTTATTCTACGTTCTCTTTGAGTTATCGTTGTCTCTTTTCCTCTTCCTGGTCATCTTCACTTCATTGGCTCTCTCAGGAAAACATTAGTAGAAAAAGGAAACCAGACCTAGATTAATCACGAAATAAAATAAGCAGTGGCTTGGAGGGTTGCGGACAGTTCTGCTGCATTGGGAAGACAGTGTTTGAAGCACATATTCCCCGTGTATGTCACGATGATATTGTTTACTTGAATTTAGCTTTAAATAGCTAAAATTAAAATAAATATATTTATTTATAATCTCGATGTAGGTAGATGATCTGAATGAAATATGAATGATTTAGCTCTTCCTTCAATCACCACCTTTTTACATCTTAATTTATGGTCAGCTGATGCAGTGGAAGATCCGAGGAGTTTTCTTACCTGGCAGTGTTTAAGGCATCCATTAGAGTCAATACGCACCTGGTGTATAAACACGTAATAAACAATAAACCATCATCACCTCTACCACCAACACCACCCTATTAGCGCCATCATGAATAATAGAAAAACTCCATGAAACAAGAACAGTAACACGCGCGACATTATTTTTCGACTGAGAGTGTGACGGGTCTAATATTATCCAATGTTAAACAAAATATATATATCTTGGTAAGGCGTTCATGAGCTCCAGCACGCACGCACGCGCCCACGTACATGCACACACCCAAACGCACGCCCACACAGACTCACGCGTGCGCACACACATACACACACGTATCAAGTGAAGAGTAGCATGCATTTTCGAACGCACTACGAGACACAATTGTATCTCCTAAAGGTAAGAAAAGTCCAGGAAGGATTGCGATGGTAACTTTTGGAATGACGTCATTTAGAAGTAGCGGGGAAAGAGAAAGAGAGAGGTAAGGCGGAAGGACGAGGAGTGTGCTGAAAAAAAAATTTTTTTTCAAAAAGGATTTGTAATTGTAGAAAGCGCAAGGAGGAAACTTGCTTTGAGGACTACGTCAACCATTTTGTGAGGGATTTTCTGCAACTGAAGAATTTAGTTCCCCGTGTCTCCAGGGTCGAATGTTCATAGTTCCGTTTTCCGTAACATGAGTGATATTAATGTGTAGGGTCTGCACGGTCGTGTCCTCATAGATCCTTGTTCCCTAACATGATATATATATATATATATAATATATGGGGACTGAACTGCGTGTTTTCCTACTGACGTCTTTCTTTACTAGACATCACAAGAGGAACAAGATAATCATGTAGAAGGTCCTCTAAGAAGCATTGTACAACAAAGCTTCTGCAACAATTTCAGTGCATGCCTTGAACCTTTGCCTAGAACTGATGTAACCGTATTGCCACACAGTACTGACTATTGTGTACCATCATGTAGGAGCCATATAACACAAACAGTACTAGCCATGCTGAGCTAGACATGCTGTACTAGCCGTGCCAACTGACAGTAAAATACTGGGAGCTCGTGTCTATTTTGTTTTTGTTTTGTTTCCTTTTCTATTTTTCCTGCATGAGAGTTTGGGATCAATGAAAATAAATTCGTAAATCCTTGAATTTGGCAAGCCGGGTTTGTCTTGTCTGATTTGCAGACGAAAGAGCGTGTAGGCGAAAATCAACTGTGATGTCATTATCGCCGAAAAGAAAGACATACCATCGCCAGACACATTAAAGAACCTGAAAAAAAAACTGCTGATCGTTTTCTCAAGGAATGAGGTGTCAAAACGAAATTTTGACTAGTCGCATTACAGCGCGGAGCCGACAAGGCAAAGGTGTCACATTAGCAATGACACGCAGGTATGCAGCACGAGATGTGACAATACGAGACACTGTGTCACGCGCTGCCCTTTCCATCTCTTCCTCGCGAGGGACTCTGGAGGCTGGGGAGTAGGAGATGGGGACCGGGGTGGACGGAGAGAATTGTAAGGGTGATTGTGGGGGGAGGGGAATCGGGGGGGGGGTGGTAGTGAGCACAGCGCAAGAGAGCTGAGCGTCGCCCAGTGCATGACAAGAGAAAGTTTGAAAGCCGAGTGATTTGTACGCTGCTCAGTGGACTCTCTCAAAGACGACCTCCTTGCTCCCCGTGGCCTCGCCTTGCCAATCCCCCCTTTTAACCCTCTTGCTCTTGCTCGATCAATTTTCCCCTTCAGAATTAGCGGCACGGCGCATGGTGTGGAAGGGGATGGATGAGGCGGGGGAGGAGTGGTGGTTGGGGGGAGCCGCTTGCCAAAACTGGTTACCAGTTAATTCAGCGCCACACGGCACTTTTTCATCTTTATTTGCCCTTCTTAATGTTTCGTGTACTCAGCCGCCTGGCCAGTTATCTGTGCTAATATTTTACGGGGGGGACTATATTTAGAAAAGGCGGTTCGATCACTTGATACATACTAATTGGTAGCGAGGGAAAAGGGGGGTGGGGCGCGACTCGCAAACTTTCTTGGATAATATCCAACAGTTCTCGAAGTTTGACGCGAGATTGTTGACGAGATTTGCCCAAGGTTCCCGTATGTTTGCATATCACTTTTGCGCTCAATCGAAGTCACGTTTTCCGGTGAGAATTCTTCCCCCCTACCCCTCAATAGCCCCTGAACGCTCGTCCCACAGCGATAAAGACGATGTAA
Organism: Marisa cornuarietis; assembly: GCA_004794655.1. NCBI lineage: Eukaryota > Metazoa > Mollusca > Gastropoda > Architaenioglossa > Ampullariidae > Marisa > Marisa cornuarietis. The sequence goes on from SMMW01000058.1 coordinate 172,185, forward strand.
GGAAATATGAAAGGACTGACAGATGTACATCTATCTTCGCGTAGCCATTGATGATTTTGCCAAGTGAGTTTCAAGCTGTCCACTTAAGAATCTGCGGAGGAATCAGTTCTGTTTTGTATTTTTTTTTTTAAATTCTACTCAAAGGATTCAGCAAGGACTAGGTGTCGGCACACAAAAGACAGATGAGATAATAGAAAAACAAGAAAGCAAGTGGCTTTGGCTCGGAATCCCTTTCTCGCCTATAATGAACTACTTGGCGAGGGTATTTGATTAACTCCAAGGAAAAACCATTGAACAATCGAGCAACGAGACGCAGGCTTCAAAATAAGCAAATAGGTGGGAGAAAGAGCGCAGAGCAGTTACTCCCGAAGTAGTGTGTAGGAGGGATGTCAGTGGTATAATTCCAAACGGCAAAAGAAGCAACACATTCGTCACAATGCCCATAACTCGAATCACAGCCCCCGGCAAGAAAATATTCTCTCTGATAAGTTCAAAAGTGTAGTGATCTCTCATCCAGAATATTAACCATCACCGATGTCATAAAAAGAAACGTATTTTCTTATATATTTTTCGATTTTTTCTGTTGTAATCTAGCGAAACGCTCTATCATCTAAAGGGATACTCCATACTTTAGACAATCACTGCTGCTTTCGCTGGAAATGTCTTAACGACTTCACACGAGCAACTGTAGAGCTACGTCATCAACACGATTCGTTCTTTTTTCACATGTGGCGTAAAGCGTTTAAAAATGCAAAACGTTTTCCAGATGAAAACGTTCCATATATTTTTATACTTGCACTGTCTTGCTGTCTTCTTATCTTAAACAGGATGCGTGTAAATTTGATACCTCCCACGTTCAAAGCGTGAGAAAATTCTATTTTCTTGTCTGCTTGGTCTTCTTGTTATTTTCAATGTCCTGACCTGTTAGGTTATGTTTTTTTTAAAGTTCAGGCTTTCAAAGAAAATAGTTGTTCTTGAGATAAATATTTTCTTTTCTCTTAGATATAAAAATTTGTAATTAGTTGGTTGAGAACTTTTGTTGGCTGTTGTCAGTTTCTTAATTTTTATACTTTCTTTCAGAAAATTCTTTCAGGATATGCACATCTTCCTCACCAAGAGCCGGCTAAGTTCCACCTTGCCACCTCGCCCGTACAAAAATCGGAATCAGCGCCTCTGGTCATATCAAATCATCATACACCCAACCTGAAGCCTTTGGGGACAGACAAAAAATTTAATGAAATCAGCAGAAAAATCCAGGTTTGTTCCTTCCGTCGTCCATTTTTGCAGCCCCGCTTTTCGCTCGCCTGTGAAGCAACTATCTTGTCGATGGCCGCTGCCTGTTAACCTGCGGAGTCTGTTACAAACATGCACCTTGTCATCAGACGCCTAAGTGACGTCACCTCTTCAACACCAGAGGAGGACATCAGTAATCCTTCTTTCCCAGTATCTTTCATTCTCTCCCCTTTGTTTTTAATTTGTAACTGTGTTGTTGTATTTTTTTCTCATTCTGCTCTTTTTTTCAAGCGCATTGAGCAACACTTTGCCATGTTATTGCATGAAAATACTAAATGATCTTAAATGACCGACTTGCTTGATGGGGCCAAGTGGTCACAAATAACAATTAAGGATCGTTATCTCAAATAACCTAAAGAGTATTTTAGTCTTTTCTATTACACCCTTTCTTAGAATGCATAGTTAACGTTGAAGAGAAACTCTAAAAACAGTTTTTAGGAACTTAATTCACTTGCAAGTCAGGAATACAAATATTTATGCACACAGACATAAATGCGTAGATCCATGAAATTGAGAACAATTCATTGTTCACTCTTCAAGTGACCAAACGCGATTTGATTTAACACGGATGGTTTGTAATCAGATCAGCAGCCATCGTTGAGATGAAAGAATCATTTGAGTTGTTCGACGTTGAATGGATGGCTGCCACTTCTTTCCTCGTGCATCAACTCCTTCAACCCTAGACTGGTAGCAGTTGACGAACAACTATCCTGGGCCACTGATCGTCAAGTAGATAAACACAGCGGCCTTCGGTCTGTCTTAAGAGAGGGTCAGCAGGTTCTGCATGGAATAACTAGTCCACTCCTTTAACAATCCAGTTCTTTATCTGCCTGTCTCGGCGACTAACGCCTTCCAAGGAATCCTGAAAGACGGTCACATGGTCGAACCAGATCAGCTCGTGCCGCTTCACTTTTGGAAGAATGGGGTTTCTAGGGGTCCCATATGGTTGCGACTGTGTAAAGTCACTGGACTGAGTTTCTTATAGGAGGTTTTCATAGCCTCGTCAGGGAGTTGGTCTCGAATGCCTGTATTGTCCTTCACGTCTCGATCTGTAATCAGAGGGTGACTCATATAGCGCATGATCACTCTCACAAAGGAACACACTCACAGCGCTTGACACTATATTCTGTCAAGTATGGCCATTGCTGCTGTCACTATTGCGGCCCTGGTGAGGACGTATGCCGCAGTGCTGCCTTCTTTGTCAAGGGTGGTTTCCCAGTACTTAAAGCTGTTCACCTTCTAGAGATGTACTCCGTTCATGTAGATCTCGGCTTTGCCGTTGACTTTAACCATGACTTTGCTGTTGTCAGTCCTGGTCTCCGTTTCATATCCATTCAGATTGTCTGTCAGACTGTTGGTAAAGTCTGGAAGTTTGCTGTTAGTGCGTGCCATCAGATCAATGTCGTCTGCAAAGCGTAAGTTGCATAAGGGCATCCCACGATGGGAATGGGAGCTGTGATTACATGAAAGATTTCTTGCATGATGCTTTCCAGATAAATAGTACTGGCCATAGGTGGCACTATTGACAGACACCCGCTGTTGTCTTAAAGAAAACTCCCATTTGGTTATGTATTTATTTCCTATTTCCAGTCAGAAGAGCTGATTCACTTGATCTACGCTCTTGTGAGCTCTTGAATAGCTGGGGCACGCCTTATAGCATCATCTCGCAGGACTAACCCGGCAGAATTTCTCGAAGAGCAATAAAGCCTTCGACATATGAACATAGCGAGCTCACTTTAGTTAAGACACTTTTAAGCCGAACAAGCGTAGCAAGGTTATTAAATACAATTTTACATAAAATTTCTATAAAAACGTCCCCAAACTATGGTCAAGCACACGTCCACGTCTGTCTGCTTAACAAAAGTTCTGTATTCAATAACTCGAAGAAGAATACATGCTAAGACTAGAACAAGAGGTGAGAACTTTCTCCAGAAATAAAAGAAATTTTACAGCCGTACATAGGAAAATACATCAATAAATCAATGGCTGAAAACAAAAGACTACGCTTCAGAGTGTGTTACTGTTCTGTGCACTCTAATACTGTTTAATAAACATTGAAAGCAGTTTGACTGCATTAATGTAAACGATAGTGCTGCTATACAAGCATTCTCATACGTGATAATGGATTTGAACTTCTGTTAAAGAGAAGCAACTGATCACATCGTCTGTACTAAGTAAATTTCATGTATATATGTATGTACTCCATCTCTCTCTATATATCTATATATAGACTGAGGGAGAGAGAGTTTATGCGATCAGTGTGGAAAGAAAGAAAGAAAGAAAGAAAGAAAGAAAGAAAATATCCGAAGACTAAAAGATAAAAACAGATGAACACGAATGTAAAAAGAAAGACAGAAAGAAACTGTTAATACCCGAGTACAACTGCACTAACATTAACAGATTCATGTAACAATTTGTTTGGTGCTTGCTGTTCCACGAAATGAAAAAAATTATCAGACGATCACCCCCCCCCCCTCGCCCATTCAAAAAAAGAAAAAATAGCAACGGGGGTGGTAGGGAGAACTAGAGAAGGAGGGGCTGCTTCTGGGTGTGGGAGAAGACGGGAATTTTATGCTAGGCCGTGTGAAATGGATGCCTGAATGGCATGACGTCTGTGTGAGGATGGTCTGCTGCAAGCACCCTTCTGGGTCAGTTCCGGTATATTGGCTCTTTGATCGCCCCCGACTGGATGTGAGCCCTCCGATTTGCGCACCAATCTGATGGCCGGAAACAGGCCGACGACGTGAACCTTGGTTTGTGTAAACACAGACAGCGGCGAACACAAGCCACAGCAGACGGGGTGGGCAAGCTGGCCATAGAAACGTGCTGCCACGTGCAGGCGGCTGTACTCCTCCCCCGGCTTCCCCCAGCGGTTGGGACTCCAGTTACCAAGCGAAGACGTCAGTTAGCAAACTTTCTCGGGCTACAAACGGTTTTCAGTCGGGTTGCATGTCTTAGTAGTGTTGCGCGCAAAAGTAAGGTGAAATCGGCGGCACTTGAGAACTATTTTTGCCCACAGTCCCTCTGACGTGAGTAGTATTCAGGTTGGTGGGTCGATGGGTAGGTGTGGGGGCGGAACAACTTGCTGATTGACGTCATTTCCTGCGCTACTCTCATATGGCAAGTGATGGGCTGGCAGCAATCGTTCATTCTTCTTTCGACTCAGAAAGATTCCGATTTATAATGCACGTTTCTGGCACCGATGAAACGCATATTTGATGCCGATGTAATGCATATTTGGCTTGGGTGAAACCCCGTGTTTCTGGCGCCAATGTAACGCACTTGTGGTTCGAGTCGACGAAACGCATTTCTGAAAGAGATAATTGTATTTTGACTCCCATGAAACGCATTTCCGGGTCTGACGTCACGCATTTCTGATCCCCGAGAGCCGTAATTTGGCACTGATGTAACGGAGATTTCTGGCGCCGATGTAACGGGTGTTTCTGGTACCCACGCTCAGCCGCTGCTAGCTAGGCGATGACTAAATAGATTTGATGGCGTACCTGCACGGTTCATTATCAGCAGCATGCACGATCCCTTGAAAATTTCCCGTCAGGTTTTCGGGCAATCAGTTTTGCCAGTTATGTTGGGCATGGAATGTGCACTAGATGGGACTATGGTGTTTTGCAGGGTGGCCATGACAATGTGGGAGGGGGATGCCCAGCAGATGTCCATTACTGGTTATTACCGCAGGAAGCGACATTAAAATTTTACGACTGTTCGGTTAATGAATCTGCTGATATTCGCAGTCTTACTGTGTAGAAAACAGAACTCAATATCTCTTTGTTACAAAATGATATTTTGAGATAAAATGTTTGTCGAAACTGCTATAGATTCATGCAAAAAAATTTTTGAGCAATTGACGTTGTATTTTTTTTTATAAAGAAGAGTAGCCTCTAACGAAAAATTGTTCCATGAAAGTCGAGAGTTTTCAATCAAGTGGCTGGAAGAGCGATCAAGAGCGAGAAAAGACACTGCTTTAGAACTGCGATAAAATAGTGGTCACTAAAACTTTCATTGGACTGCAAAAGCAAATGATCCGAAGACACGAACGAGCTGAATATTATAGTAAACAAATTATTTAAAGAGCATTTTGATTATGATTACGGTTTGATCATTATGGGAGAAAACCCTCGGGGGTTACATCGCGTTTCTGATACATAAAATTGCTAGTAAGTGACGCTGATCTGGTCAAATGTCGACATGTGAATACAAACTACACTAACGCATGCAGCACAGGTTTGCAGGTTTCTCACAAGTCTTGACTTGAACATTTCACGCGTGGATATGATGAAACCTGGTAAAAAGACACAAAGAGACTCTGGTTTCACTAGGACCTGGGAATTCCGACACGGATCACGGCGTGAAGGGATGAAACTATCGAGGACCGAAACAAGAATCGTTGCCTGAGTAGTGTGCAGGCACACTGGCCTATGGTAATCAGGAAACAAATCTGTCTCGCTAACCCTGGGACAGCCTTTATCAGCTGACCGGTTATCAGACGGTCGCAGGAATAATAGAGCTTGTGATACCCCGCGCACTTGGCAGCAGGCAACAAAGCAAAGAGCTTTTGAATCGGTCATCGATTTGAATATGCTCTTTCTGCGTAACGACTATCTGTGGCTTCCCTCCCACCGCAGGAGGCGACGATTAATATTGCTCCTTTTTTTTGTTATCATTCTCGCACCTGGTTCCTGTCACTTCCTAGTACGTCAAGGCCACGGAACAATGGTGCGCCTCACCGACGACAATCTATGTTCACGTGCTTTTACTGAGATCCTCTTGTGAACTATACAGAATTCTCTAATGAACCAATATGGAATTCCTGATGAATCAGTCTAGAATTCTCTGACGTATCCTGCATGATCTTCTGTTATTGAATATCATACTTTGCCTTTTTTTTAGTATCCTCTGGTGTTTTTAACGTTCTTCTTTTGTAACTTCTGGGTTTTCAAAGAATATTCTTATACACTTTCCAATTCTTTTAATGCATATTTTAACCTTTGTAATTTCTCTTGTATTTTTTCTAAGCTTTCTCTTGCATAGTTTTTTAAGATCCTCTTCTATAATTTATACAATCTTGTGGTGTAGTTGAAATGAATCTTTAGGGATATTTGCCGAGCTTTTTGACAAAAGCTGAGGTAGAAAAAGAAAGTCGCCTAAAATTTCGGTCATGGAATGTGAGACGACCAGTTTTTTTTAATAGATGGTGGTGCCCAACTTTTTCCCCTTGCTATCTTTTTCCAGCTCTCCAATGGGCCAGGAACCGATTCAACAACAGGATTAGCTGTACCACGTGGGTATGGAAATGCACGGTGCGCGTGAGTCCGATATCAGCTTCATTAAAGAGAAAATAAACACTGTCCGAATTCGTCGTATTCATTGCAAGGTCGATAATGCCTCAAATAGCATAGAGTCTTGAACGCAAATGACTTCTGCTACAGACAAGCATCAGCCACAAACAAAGAGGGGCGCCTACAGAAAACACACAAAGACTCTTACAAACTTCAGTGAGATGATTATAGTGTAAGGGAACCACTAGGTGACTAATTATGAGGCGCTGGTACGATGATCAGAGCCTTGAATAACTCCATCACTTTTGCCAGTTAATTTCCGTATTTGTTATCTTTATACTCAGCAGTGTAGTCAGAACGCCAGCTAAAGAATTTTGTTCAATCTTGGTTGTTGAAGTTAAAGAATGATGGCGATGTTGCCAACATTTTAGATTGAATTTTGGTGGTAAATTTGAGAAGATTGTATCTAAATATAATTTTTTTTTAGGTACGCTAAATAAGACATTCTTTTACAAAGTGTTATTGGCAGAGTTTATGTTATACCAGGAAGCTGCTGAAGTTAACAAATGACTGAACATGATACAATTATACCATATAAACTCTGCTACATTATCATGCTTAGCTGCTTTCAGTTAAGGCCGTTCGAGTCTGCATTATTTGCGCACTCATTACAAACTCCCCAGCTCGATTTCAATTCTCGCAATATCAGCCAGAGACCGCGGCCATATTAATAGAGGTTTCCACAATCTCATTGCGATAGAGTCAAAGCTAAACAAAGTCTGTTGATCAAAAATCTAAACAGCAAATTGTCCCCTGTTAGACCTCGTGCATCCACAACGCTCGTGACACGCCTAAAATATCTCCTTTCATAACATTGAAATCAAATGCCATTTCTGTGACTGCAGAATGCATGCTGGGTTGTACATGCGAAGGGCTCGTGACCATGCTGAATAATCTCATGATGTCATGGAAACACGCAACTTTCAATCCACACCAGAGCGGAGCAAAGTCAACAGACTGCCTCCTGTAATATTTTCTGCCTGTCGAGCCGTCAATAAGATTCAAGAGTGTGTGTGTGTGTGTGTCGATGATAAATGTACTGTCCAAGAGAGACAGAGACGTGTAGAGCTACTTGGTATAAATCAGGCCATCCTCTACATCAGCTGACACGCGTGAATGTGCATCCAAAGCAAGTCATCCACGCCCACTTGGACAAAGCATTCTTGAGACATAAAGTTTTCTGAAGTAAGAAACTTTGGTTTTGTTGGTGACGCCCATCTGTTTCTTGTAGTCAGAATCATCTTCATTGCCTTTTATTTCAATTCTTAACATCGGATTTCAATTATTCCAATGTATTTTTTATTACAGACGGTTTACCGTAGGTCTTTCTGTTTGCATGCTAGTGAGGACGCAAGGTAAGCCTGCGGAAAAATACTTTTAAGTCAATGTACAAAGATGAGGTAAGCTGAAACAAAATGACATTATTTGTCTTTACAATCGATGTTAGTAGATTATTCTGTATCTGATATTGTTTCATTCTTATAAAATTTTTTTTAACAAATCACATTTGCGAAATCAGTTCAGTTATGGCTGCGTTATTAAAGAACGAAGAACGATAACTGTGTCTCTTTAACTGTATTTCTTTCTCCTTACATGAATGTTTTCAAAAAATGACATCCTACAATGTTTTTTCCATTAGTTACACATTGACTTCTGAACACTGGAAACACCAGGACTGTGCAGTCTAGGATACAGGTTAAAAAAACTCAGTCAGTTGTGATACTACATCTCAAATCTGGGTCAACGCAGCTTCAGCAGCAGATGGTAGGTTCTGGAATATACACAAACACGAATCATTTACGGAAACAACATCATGACTCACACTACTTTCCCTGTTTTCTCATTTCGCATCCTCATTATGGCTTCACGCCTGACTGAACTTTGCTGTTTCACAGTTTCTTCCTGTGGTCGATGTCAACGACCTGAGATTGGAGACAAGAGCAGAGCAAACATTTTGCGCTCTGCTGAAGCGAACTCGCTTTCGAGCTCCGAGTTCTTTATTTCAGTTTGTTTTGTTTTGTTTTTTCTTTCTAGAGTAGTCCATTTTGTCTTAAAGAAGTAGCGCATTTTTAAGCAAAGATCAAAGCTAAAGTAAGACTCGTAAAGAAGACCACTGATTGTCGCACAGAAGTTTTTATCGAGCACAGGAAACCTCTAGGGTGTTTAAGTAATCAAGCGCACTCAAGCGGAACGATTAGACATGCATGAAAGAAAAAGAAAGTTTTCATGTGGATAGGTACTGTTTGTTCAGCGAAATGATAAACCCCTTCTATGTCTATACAATCGATATGAGATTTTGCTGTACCTAAGTTTCTTCCTACAATCTTCTTTCTTTCTTCTTCTTTGGCATGTATATTCTGTGACAGCACAGACAGAAAATAACAGATATAGTCTGCTAGATTCAAAACTCAAAACTAACGACTGAAATTAACGTTCACGTGCCACACAAGTTTATGTTTAGTCTTTACATTAACAATAGGTATAAATTTTAAAGAATGTATAATTTCACTCTGACAGGCAGACAATAGGATTATAATTGCGCGGGGGTTCAGAAACTTCGTAAATTTACCACTGTGCTTGCAAAATATTAATTATTACTAAAAGAAAATTGTTGAATGACCATTTAAGCCATGAAAGAGGACTTGAACTAAATGAATTTTATCATTTCTTGGGAATGACATGGGAATATCCTCATGTCACCTATGAGTGAAGTCCTGGCGGCCGACTTTGAAGCCGTTGCTGATCACTGCGACACTGATGTCGTCCTACTCCAGACTTACCTGGCTGCACCTGTAATTTCTAAGGTCAACGTCTGTTACAGTCCCTTTGTTGTCATTTGAACAGGTGGACGACACAATTAATCAGTAAGTGAAGCAATATGCTCGAGTTTATTAGCTTTTCTACAATGCTTGTTGGGATGAACTTTACAGAAAAGGTGATTTTTAAGGAAAGATTGTTAAAAGTTTAAAGCGAATGCTTATTTTTAAAGATCATTACAGATAAGGCGCTCTTTTAAGAGAGCAAGAATTCTTTCACTTTATTTCAAGGTGAACATCACTAGTTAAGGACTTTTGCTGCTGCAATAAAGGTTGTCAAATACTTGGTCTTGGAAATGGGGCAGGTAAAAACAGTTAGATTACGATGTCAGTATCTTGGGTCGAATCCCAGACACTTCATCCCCAGACACTTAATCCCCGACTTTTAATCCCCAGACACTTAAACCCCAGACACTTAATCCTCAAAATGAAATTTCAAATAAAAAAATTGTGAAGTGAATGACAAATTTAATTCAAATTCAAATAATTATTTTCATGTAAACATCAAAATATGTTTGACAATTAAAATAATACTTAACTTCAACATCTATAACATTAGTTAAAGTTCATGTGAGCTATTAAAGTCAATGTTCTTCAACAATATGATATGAAAAGTGTTGTTAATCAATATGACAGGTAAGCTAATGATCGAAGGTACCCTAATTGGGGCGATTGTTATGTCTCGTTAGAGTTACCACGTGACACATTTCTCTTACGGTTATAATATTTCAAGCTCACAAAATAGCAGTTTTGAGTGTTGTGTCGCGATTTGGGGGCATTTTTGAGGATTAAGTGTCTGGTGATTAAGTGTCGGGGATTAAATGTCTGGGGATTAAGTGGCTAGGGATTAAATGTCTGGGGATTAAGTGTCGGGTATTAAGTGTCGGGGATTAAATGTCTGGGGATTAAGTGTCCGGTCACCCTTGGGTCTGTTGCATGCATGCAGACATTATCTTATTACTGATTCCTGCGTGCATAACTTGATATCACTCCTCAATGTCATCATTCAAAGCTCATTTACACTAGAAAGGGTATTTTATATTCGATATTTTCTGAATCTGGTATACTCGATTCAGTCCGAGGCCATTGATATTAAATTTATTTCTCACAACAAATAAGCAGTTTACTTACATGCACGCCCCACAACATTTAGATGATTTTTGTGTACATGTGAACAAACAATTCACTATTGTACATTCAATATTTCCTGAATATTTAATGATATAATCGTCTCAGACCAAGAACATTGATACTAGGTTTATTTCTCACAACAAACAAACAGTTTACTTCCATGCACCCACAAAAAATTTAGATGATTTGTTTTGTAGACGTGAACAAGCAATTCAGACGACAGGTATTATGGGGACAGACTTTGATATTTTTGCTCGGAGAAATAAGCTTGCGTGTGTTTAGTGGATTTTAAGTCAGAAAAGATGTATCTTTTTGAGTAGTTTATTACAATATTTACTGCTGTTGTTAAAAGTGGCGGTTTTATTAGTTTCGATGAATACAAATTCAGTCCGCTTTCCAGATAGAAGCATTGGTGCATAAACTAGGATGATGTGTCTAGACTTTATAGGCTGGTTGTCTTCATCGACACCCATTAGTCTTCTTCCTCCATCCACGCTCAGGTGCAGTGGCCCCCCATTTAGAGACTCATCAGCACGGGGTCAACAGCTGACCCCAGGTCAAGGCTTTGTTTCATCCAGTCAGAACTTGACAAGGAAGCGATCTTTGGTTGGTTCTGAGCTGCCGAGAAGGAAACTCAGCTTCAAAGTGGGATACTCAATATCAGAGAGGAAATTCAAGTCCCAGTCGCCGATTTATATCGTTATATTGAGCTTTGATAGTGATAACTGACTTTTTTCTGTTTACCGCTAATGTAATGTCATGAACATGATAAAATAACCGTTTAGCCCTTTTTTCTGTTTGTGTGGAGTACATTTCTGGTACGAAAGAGAGAGAGAGAAAGAGAGAGATCACACACGATCATGCAAACCAAAGTGTCGTGTTAGAGTAACATAACTGTTCATGATATAATGTTATCTGATCACTTACCTTCCTTTCAAACACTATTGAAGAAGACAAGTTTGTATTTTACTTCTAACTTTCTAATAATGAATTCAGTCCCCAAGCCCCTTTTTGCACAGAAGATCAGAAAAGGAGAAACTACAAGCAACTGTAATAAAAGCCGGAAATTAAGCACCTTGAGCAACAACAATAATAAATTAATGGGCTGTTTTGTAAGTGGAACAGGGAAATAATGTTTTATTCCTAATTAGCGACTAAGGCTTTAATAAGGCTATATCACGGCCCTGTAGATAAGGGCTACATGCAGAGACGAGATCTGAACCCAGGACAGTCGATGTTCACTGTATTGATGACTAGCACTTATTTGCTGCGCCACGATAAAGTCCTGCTTTGCTGGAGATCTTCACGCTCGTTCACTCTTTCTCTCTCTACCATATCTGCCACGTGCGCACGCGCACACACAGAGTTTATTTTCGAGTGCACAAACACCCCCAGTAATTAATTATCGCAATATTTCATAGCCTCATTTATTCACATTTGCTCAGAGGTACAACAATTCCGGGACTGCAAGTTGGGCAGTTCGTGCAGCCACAGGAAAAACAAGTCCTTCATTTGCTACACTATGTGATCAGTACACCCCCAATGGTGATTCAAAGCAAGCTCGAATCCTGTTCAGTCCAGAAATATTTGGCACCAGAAATGGTTTTCGCAAGGTACATAACACGCAACTAAACTAAGCACACTGATCAATGTTGATCCGAAAACGGTTCGTGATGCATGAAGATACCTTCTGGCTTATTTTTCGTCTAGAAGGGTTATGTATTTGCTTTTAGACAAGGTCCACTTTGACAAGTTCCAGCCAGTTTTCCTTCACATAATTAAAAATATGACCGAGATGTTCACATACTCTCTATCACATTTTTTCACAATTATACAGTTGTGAAAAGAAATATGATACAATGTTCATTGATACTGTTATCGACTTCTCTTTCATCACATGAGGAAACTGACTTGACTCCTTGAAACGAAGACAATTAATATAATAGTCTTCGAAGCTTAATTTTTGAGTGCGAGAGGACACTGACCAGCAAGAAGTCGCGAAAATTCTCGTGCACGAAGAGGTCTGGTCAGCAAATCCAGGTGCGACATTTTGAAGTTTCTAAAGGTGATCTTGGGAAATCTGATAAACTCTGCGGCGTCAGCACACAAGTATGTAAATGTCATCCTAACGACTGTTCGTGCTGATTTAATGTGCGATTTGCACTATCAGAGAAATTTGAACTGGTGAAGTTGTTGTAAACAGTTTCAATTCGAAATTATTTACTGGCTTATTATATTCCAAGTTACTGAATATCATTTACTCCATCGGGTTCTGCTATTACGTGTTAACTAATTTCCATCTAATTAAGTGTTGAGGATATTTTCTTTCTAATTTCCATCTAATTAAGTTGAGGATTCGTTCTTTCTTTCTTTCTTTCTTTCTTTCTTTCTTTCTTTCTTTCTTTCTTTCTTTCTTTCTTTCTTTCTTTCTTTCTTTTGTGTCAGTCTGTGCTCTTGTCATTTTTTCTGCCTTTTCCACGCCTTACTGTGGCTGTGCTTACAAAATAAGAACATAACTATAAGAAAAATAAGCATGTCCGCTTTGCCAGCGGTTTCTATTTTTAATGTGTTTTGCTTTGTTCACTACTCTTTCATTCTCCAGTTTCCTCTTCGTTGCAAGCCCCTGTCCTCTGCTTGTTTTATTTCATGTCCAATGTGACTGTAAGCCTATCTTTTCCAAAACAGAAATCCTCAAGATCCCATTGTTATAATTTTATGTTTTGTAAATCTCAGAAACTTGCATTATCTTTTCCATATCCGGCTGCTGTGTTTCTCTCTTTATTGTCAAAGCTCCTGTTTGTTTAGTATTCCGGTATTTAGACGATGATTTCTTTGAAAGAAGATGAATTACCAGATGACGCACAACACTACATAGCATTATTTTTCTCTCGATAACTTTAACACTTGTTCTTCCAACATTTTTTATTTTACCTGCATTTTAGATAAACGTCTTCCAAAAGAACAACTTTAATCCAATAATCATTTAAATACTCTTTGCCGAGAAAACCAATGGGACTTCTTTGGTGTGTTATTCAATTAATATGTGTGTGCGGGCGTGCGTGTTCAAGTGAGTGAAAGTTAGATCGACTTAATCATTGTTCTAAGATCTCAGTGTTTCTCTGCTGTAAGAAAAGGCTAAGAGGAATATTTCAACCAAAAGTGGAATAAAATCTTCGGACCATCTGAGTCAGAGTTCGCTAGAAGTTCATGGCCAGCTGATTCTCTCGACTTCAAGAAAACCGTGCTTCCTTTAGTTTCTGTAAATGGCCTATCGAAATTTGGACCTAACCATCTCTGTAGAAGATCACTACACATTTCTTTGCAATAAAAATATTTGCACATTTCAGTTTCTGTTTTTTACAATAGAGACATTACTGTTCGGTTAAGAAGGGGCAAATGACATTAAGAAGATTATCACTAATCTATTTCGAATTATAAAGCCTGATAACGCACAGTCTTGATCGTTACTGGCACAACACAATTATTTTTTTAGCCATAGCTGGTCAGAGCAAATCGACACAATTTAAAGAAGACTTAATATAATAGTATGTTTATCCTACAACAAGCTCCTAAATGTTTCTGGGTCAGGTTTCAAGACGATTAATTTATTTTATTTCAAAATATCCTTCCACCGATTTTTTTACTTTTTACCCAAGGTACCCCAGATTTACAAATCTGGTGATTAACGGTCATGTCATCTAAAATTCTTTTATACCTCTTGGCAAACGCGTACATCTCTTGACATTGTCTTTCTTTTCTGTCTGAAGGAAGTCAGGAAGCCGTTATAAGTTAGGAGTAAACGCCTTGAGCTAACAGGTTCAAAGCCAAAAGCTGGATAAAGATGCACTCTTGAAATGCAGAATTGTGTCAAGGACATGTTTTCGTGTCCAGGATGGGCATCAGACCAATTTGAGATAAAAAGACTGGCCGAAAGTTGGGGGCTAACCACAGCTCGTTTTGCTCGAAAGTACGGTTAACTTTGCTACTGATTCTCCCAATCTCAAATAACATCGACTTCAGGTTGACATTCTCATGAGGTACAAGCCTTTGATAATCAGCAGGAACAGGGAAAGATAAACACGCGACGTCATCGCAAAAATACTTTATTTGGCGAACAACAACATCAACAACAAAAACAAATTTCATAATTCTTCGCCAGGGAGATTAAACTAAAAGGGATTGAAGCAGAAAGATATTCTTCAGACTCGTTGCTTCTTGTCTAGCTGAGGAAGCATTATTGATTTATCTTGTAAAGAAAAATACTTATTGAAAATTGTCAAAGAAAATATTATCTATTTAAAGTTGCTACAAGGAGGGTAAAACTTTTATCGTCTAGTAGCGTTCTGTTATCAAGATTTTGCAGTTATCTTTCAGTACAAAAGAAACTTAACTTTTCACGGTTGGGAATGTCAGGAACTTTCTCTCAGAAAATACTATCACTCAGTCAGAGCTTGAATTGTGGATATCGTGCCAAATGGTCTTTATACTTCCTTTGAAGGACGTTGTTTACTTTAGTCATGAGGACCTAATTAACATGAACTCAAGATCTGCAGCCTGCAGCCACAGTGAAAAGATTTCAAAGAGGAAGGTACGCCATTTTACAAAGAGGCCGTTAAACGTCGAACGCACCCGTGTCTGTATAGTGTCGAGGCCTGGGGCTGGTTGCACAACGTTTCTAAAACTTAAAACTGTTCTAAAGAACATAGAAAGATTGTGCTTGCTAGAACGAAAGTCTGGCAAAAAGATTTTTTATATAAGTTAAAACAGTTTTAGATGAAAAGTTTGAACTTTTTTGTTGTACAGTATGTTTCTTTAAAACTGATTAGCTAAATAGATTTTAATCCTAGAAGTGTTTAAAATTAGAAATGTGTTGTGCAACTGGCCTCTGGAATCGACATCGCAGGTAACTGGAACAGCAATACCTGTTACAAACGCTGGGCAAGCTGTCTGGGAAGCGGCTCGCCCAGCCCCGGCGTTGCCATGGATCTTCAGTTTAGTAGCTTAGCAAAAGCGTTAGGGATGCACAATCCATAAATAATTTTTTTAAGCCGTGATCAGTGGATCTGCCTCTACGGCATTGATTTTGGATAGACACTGGCTTTTTGGGTCAAACGAATAACAATGTTGGATGTCTGTTTGCTCGTAGCTTCACTGATGTTGACGGAGTTAGTAACGGTCGAGCGAATGTGTTGTGTGTGGTCGAAAAACTTGCTGCGTACATTGTGACACTCCTAGCTTCTAGTTTTATCGACATTCATTATGTAATCCCCACCCCTGCCCCTTATTATTAACAGGTTAGCGAGTGAGCGTCTCTGTTACCTTGTCTAACCACATTTACTCGCTCTCTCCTTTCGTTTCATCCCGGTCTGTCCGTCCCTCGCTCGCTCATTCATTCACCCCGACAACAACCACACATTTCTCACCAAAATAACAGCTCCCACACGCCCTCGTAGAAACATTATGCACATGAGGTGGAGGGAGAATTTTTCTGTGATCCCATTAAGTTCTCATTCAGAGATCGATACAACATTCATTTTTCGATGTTTGGTTTCCACTTTCATTTCGTTTTTTAAAATTTATGTATATTTCTCTTTCCGTATAGTTTTCTGTGTGCTATTCACGGTTCGTGACAAGAAGAGTTTCGCTTTTATAGAGAATCATCTGGGTTTTTCTTTCATATTCGTGTGCTTGCAGCATGTCTTTTCCCCATACATCTTGCAGCGCACATTCTATAAATCAGACATAATTACATTTCCTGTTTGCCAGCTACACACTGTTTTTAAAAAGTCAGCTTACAAAGGAGAATTAAATACAGCATTTGACCCTCTTAGTTAATACTTAAAGATCGATACAAAATAAACTTATGGGTCTTTTCTTCACCCACGAACCATTTACACTTTAAAACAAAAGTAATCTAGTTCTGAACATGTTTCTGGTATGTAAACCATTATTATGAATGTCTTATGGTGTTATAATGTCCTAATAAGGACGCACATAGCACAAATGTGAAAATATTCACGTCTACACATATATTTAAATTGGGACTCGTCATTTCAACACATTTCAACACTTTAAAACACGTTCAAGTACATATCCACGGGCGTTCTGCTTTGATAGCAGGCAAATTTGAAGAGATAAAACACCTTTGGCTGAGAGTGTGTGATTATTTTACCAGACGAAACAGCGACTGGGAAACGTTCTGGGGCCAGTTCCACAACATGTTTCTAAACCTTAAAACTGTTCTAAAGAAGCAAAATCTCTTCTTTGCCATTTAGATGCATTGCACAAAAACATACAAAAAACTGTGCTGATAGGACGGAAAGTCAGACTTAAACAACTTTATCTTACCTAAAGCATTTTTAGTTTTAAAAACTCTAAAATTGTGGTGTGCACTTTAAACTAATTATCTAAACAGATTTAAGGCTTAAAAGTGTTTAAAATTAGAAATGTGTTGTGCAACTGGCTCCTGGAGCAGTGTCTGAAAGTGAAAAACTGTCTGAAACTGAGTGTTTGAGAGTCAGAGAAGGTGCCTGAGACTGAAAAAAAAAATAACTATCTAAAACTGTAAGACAGTATCTGGAACTGTGAGACAGTGTGTGAAAGTGAGAGAAGGTGTCTGACTGAGACGAAATGTTTGAAATTGAGAAAATGTGTGAAAGTGAGAGAAGGTGTCTGACTGAGACGAAATGTTTGAAATTGAGAAAAGAGTATCGAGATGTATTTTTGGGGGGAGATGAACCCATCTTTGTCGTCTACTAACTACTGTTAGTGACACGAGAGACTTTTAAGAACCATAAACAAATCTAAATTGGCTATTTTTTCCATAAATTATTTTAAGTGGAGTCATAACAATCAGAGCAACATGCATACTGTTGACTCACCAGGACGCAATTTCCGGGTCAAGAGGAAAAGGTAACGAACTGACCTAGTTACTCCTCTCCATGTGTGATGCCAGAAGACACTGGGAATGATCTCGCTTCTGACAATTACAGATGTTCAGTACTGGGGCTACAGATGTAGATTAATTTTAAAAATATCCTTTAGCAGTATTTTGTCCGTATAAATGTAAACAGGGACACAAAAATATCAAAATTACTACTAGTACTGATAATTCTATGCATCTGAACCAGATGTATGCAGTAAATAACTCATTAGTCAGTTATTGATTACAGGTTCAGGCTTTGGAAATAGAGAATTTACACAAAGGTTTTGATCGCCAACAGTCGTTTGGAAAATACTCAACGATGGACACTTAGGTAATCATTTTATTGCATGAGTACACAGTGCCAATTCAGAGGGAGTAATGCCGGCTTATTGTAGGCAAATATTAACACAAACCATGTTTGTCGTAATAAAAGTTACCCTGGCGATGACTGGCTGTGGTCTTTATAACTCTCGAGCTCACAGATAAGAGTGAGTGGAGCGACCGGAAAACACGGGAGGGGCAGGAGCTGCGAATAAAACTGTGACAATTAAACGAACAATCTTCGTGTTTTCAAACAAAGACAGCGGTAACAGAATAGCACATCCTTCTCCTGCATTCCTTCTATGATGGCACAAGTTTCGTGATTTTGTCTGACTTACAAGTCTACATCGCTTCAAGCCTATTTATGCGTCTGTCTTTAAATTTTTCTCTTAGTCTTGTTTGTTTACCGTTTTGGGAATGAGTGATTGAGTGAGTGAGCGACGGAAGTAAAAAAAAATTAGAGGGAAGGAAGGATGAGTCTAAAGAGAGAGAGAGAGATAAACCAGCGATGTTGCAGCCACACTTAGCAGGAAGCAGACAAAATGACAATCAAATTGGCGAACAGTTAGAAAGTCAACGGACAGTCAAACTTGCTAACAAAATCGAGTCCAACTGAACCTACAGAGAAAGAAAGAAGAAAAAGAAAGAGGGAAGGAAAGAAAGTAAAGTAAAGAAAGAAAGACTGCATGTAGCGATTTTGATGTCTGGATTAAAGCGTTGTGCATGTTTTTAAATTTTTTACTCAACCAAAAAAATCTGACATAATGGATTGCTTTGAATTGTCTTGATGACACCATAGGGATTTTGTTACTGTGTTTGATAAAAACCTCTAAACAACAGCCGCATAGAAGCTGAACGAGTTACCCAACGCCATGGTCCACCTAAGTGAGGCGTTAGAGTCATTTGGTAATAGGAGGAAAAAGGTCTGTGGTAACCGGAAGCTTCGGAGTGCAAATCGAGCCACTGCCTCCCCTCAACCGTGGCTAGCAGCTGGCCGTCTGCTTTTGTTCTAAGTGAAAATATATATATTTTATGACATAATGAGCGCACAGCGGAAAGTACCTGCAAATGAATGTGTGCAATCGGTTTAGAGCAGAAAATATTAATCAGGAATGAAGCTTGGGAGGTAGAGCCCAACGATTCCAGCCAGCCATGTGGTCGAACTGACCATGTCTGAATTTCATCTAAAACCATATCTCGGGCAAGGGGTTTCAAACTGTTTTGTCTGCATTCATTATGTTGTTCACTTGTTTTGTCCGCATAGAGTACCCACGCCACCTCTCCCTTCCGTTCTTGTGTTTCCGTGGTGAAAAAAGAGAAGTTCTATTGTGCAGCGAAATAAAAGTCTGTATCTCCGGTGTTCTGTGACAAGTATTTGTTAACGGGATACCAGACAGCAAATAATCTGTTGATGTTCTTGTGCAGGTTTGCACGTTGTACAATACAAAACAACATGCTCTGACGGGAATTTAAAATAAAACGCCATAGTTCTTCCTAAGTAGCGCCGTGTTGTTATACTGGAATGTTTGTGAGCAAAGTGAACTGTTCAAGTGTTTGTTAGAGCATGAATAGTCGAAAAGACTCATTTACTTGGCAGCTGAACACAAAGTTTTAAACTCTACAGAGTCAATCAGTGAGCACTACTTCTAGCTCATGCTCAGTGTTAATGAGCAGAGTTACTCATACAGCAGTGATGTCACGTGCTCTCTGTCATTCCATAACAATAACACACCACATGGCTGACGGAAATCAGAAATGTTGAAAAAGTTTTGGCCTTGTTTTCATTAGCATTCCTTGGACTTAGCCTATCCTTAACAAGAGGCAAAATTCACGCTCCAGTAAATACTTATCCCATCTTTCTTTCCTCCCTCTGGATTATAAGTTGTTAGTCCTTTGACGTTCTTATCGTCTGCCTGTCGTCTTTTTTTCCTTTTCCCCCTCCCATTGATCACAACTCCCTCTGTTCCCGCCCCTCCCCCACTCCTCGATGATAGCAGAATATTGGCTTGAACTTCTCCACACGTGGGCTTCTGTCCATGTCTCGGAGATCCGTAGACAAATAACATTCCGCAAAGCAAACCCGATTCATGGCTCGATTTGCATGAAAGGAGAGAGGAGGTTTGGTGTCTGCTTCCTGTGTGCAAGTGGATTCCGTTTATACAAGAGGACATTTGTCTGGCTTTATCTTCGCCCCATTCATCAAACTAGTTGTTACTTCACTTACTAGACGGTTGAAACTACAGCGCTCCCTCCTCCAGGCAGTAGATAGGAGGATCAAGCCCATCATCATCTACTTTTGTCTTTTCTTTTTCTCTCATTCTAGTGTTCTCTACGTGCAGACCCACTCGCACACGGAAAGACACACCCACGAACATTTATGCACTCCACAACATTACGTTATTGTACTGGTGCTTTGATGGTCTATAATTAAAAAAAAAACCAATAATGATTCCATACATATAGCTGTCCCATCCTGTAACAACATACTAGAGACTGAACTTTTGACTCAGTTGTATCACCCTGGATGAGGCTGAACGCATTTGTCTTCAAACGGCACGCTTCTACAAAGGGCGATGACAGGAAATGGTTTTACATTATCAGCCTATGATAGCCAATTTCCTACTCGAAGTACTTAATTTACCTCTGGTGGTAAATGACTTCTGAGGGTGATAAATACGAGAACAGCTTTATTGTGCTATGAAGCTGCAACATTATCCACAAGGCTCAACCTTAGAAAAAAATTGAGCACGCGATTATAGGTGTTTAAAGACCTTTGCTTCGATTTTTAAAAATCTGTTTAAATACCACGCTGTCTGCATAAATTAAATCCGAAAATGGTCGAGAAAGAAGCTAGTTTCTGTGAAGATCGGAGGCTGGGAAGTCTTTGCATTCGATTCTTGCACGTAATAATGTTTTTATATTCCAGAAAGTGGTTGGTCAATACGATAGCTCTTATGCCGATAAAATAAAATACAAATCGTCATGCAAAATGTTACAGTGCGTTGTGTTTGAACAAAACTGTATAAAGGATTTTTAGCACTGTTTACTGGAGACAGAGAAAAAACTAATAACTTCAGGACTTCATATTACAGTTATGCTCTTCTGAGATATTGTCAAATAAATGAGGAATGTCGAAGGCAGAGAGTTCTGTGTTTCAGATGTGATTTTATTTTGTTCCCAAACACGTATTGATTCTCCAGAAAAAGACGCAATCGGACTCCGCCTCAATGACTAGAGCAGGAATGAGAGAAAAATGAAGATGGCGTAGAGGGGTGGGGTCGGGTGGGTGGGGGGGCTGATACGTAAGCAGACTTTCAAGGAGAATGAGCTGTCAAGCAGCGGGAATCAAGCATTACTTTATGGGAAACCAAAATACGACACCAACACAAAATTGCCTGCTTAGAATAAAAGCTGGGCAATTGGGAGGAATCTTGCTTGTCATTTTAGTGCACGCTCTCGGGAAAATATTACAGAGGGAAAAAGCACGAAAGGAACTTAGGTATAGAAGAGAGAAGGGACGAACCAATCTCTTCCCGTTGCCAAAGAGGGAGAGAGAGAGAAGAAGGTGGGAGAGAAGAGAATACAGAATGGAAAGAGGGAGAAAACTGAAGGGAGGAAATAAAAATGGAGGGAGGAGGGTGGAAGAGTCATGGATATTATGTTATTGTGATGCGCTCATTGCAAGTGTAAAGCAATGGGTTTGTAACTCAACATACGTGAGAGAAAAAAGTCGTCTTTTGCAAAAACACAAGAAAAAAATAAAGAAGAATGTTAGTTTCTTTTCATCCTGCGTCTGAAATCCAAAAGGGTATTTAGTTTCAGTTGACCACATTAGAAACTGATATGAGTGTAAACAGCATCCAATTTGGTCATTCTTCATTTTACATATAGATACCGACAAAAAAGCTATCACATTACACCTTTTCTTTATAAAATGATTCTTCTGCAGCAGTTATCAACAACGAAGAAACTGTTTTATAGTCAAGCCACTATAACGACGATAAGCCGAGAAAAGAATCATCCCCCTGATATTAAATATTCCATTTACGAAACACAAAGATAGCATTGACAACATATTGTAGACAACACTACAAGCGGCTTTACACCGTAGACGAACCCTACAACTCTACCTGACGTAGAGGTGGGGGGGGGGCGAAGCGTACTGGTTAACGCACTCGACTGCAGGTTAAAAGATCGATGGTTCGAGGCTTGCTCGGTCCTGTGGGTGGAAAACTTTCATTGCCCATTCGGTAAATGGAATGGTTACCTTTTTTAACAAGGGGAAGTAATGGTGGCGGAAGGGAAGACACTCCCGTGCTAGGCCTCCATTGTCGACGTGGCTCACTGCAGAACTGCAATCTAACGGGGCAGGTCAGGGCAAAACCTGCGCACCTGAGTGCATCATGAGTAATGTGGTATTGTACTCGGATCCAGATGAGTGCCATGATAATAGTGACGTCATCAAACACTCCCATGTTTTTTATTACCTTTCTAGCGGTTAATCAAAAGTCATTTAAATCGTTTGAGCGACTTTCCCTGCATGAGGCAAAAAAAAAAAAAAAAAATCACCGTGCGTCTCGGTATTGTGGTTCCTCATTTAGCGGGACACACTGAAAAGAATGTATGTGATCGATCTGGAAGCCTGTCGTGTTTGAGGACTACGTTCTACGCCAAAGATTGCAAGGGCTGTTGCACAATAACGCAGCAGTACATGTTTCATATATATATATATATAGATATGTTGATAAACCCAGAATAAGATAGGTATGATAATGTTTCGTGCGATAATTTTGTTGGAAAACAATCTAGCATGCACACACGTGATTCACTTTGAAATTCTAAAAAAAAAGTGGTTGATAGCATATATTTGCTGTCGTTCTAATATAGCACTGAAAGACGAAGAACATGCAACGGTTGCCTGTCTTCTTCTACATTTTTCTGCTTCTGTAAGTGTGAAACGGAAGTAATCAGAATATAACTTTATGAAATATTTTGCGTCATATAACCCTATCTATCTATCTATCTATCTATCTATCTATCTATCTATCTATCTATCTATCTATCTATCTATCTATCTATCTATCTATCTATCTATCTATCTATCTATCTATCTATCTATCTATCTATCTATCTATCTATCTATCTATCTATCTATCTATCTATCTATCTATCTATCTATCTATCTATCTATCTATCTATCTATCTATCTATCTATCTATCTATCTATCTATCTATCTATCTATCTATCTATCTATCTATCTATCTATCTATCTATCTATCTATCTATCTATCTATCTATCTATCTATCTATCTATCTATCTATCTATCTATCTATCTATCTATCTATCTATCTATCTATCTATTTTTAGAACAATGTTCAGTAGGTCACAGGGTAGGTCAAAAGGCATGTAACAGTTTGTACACGTCACAGAAAATTTCCCGTTATGCCGTCGACTCTGAGCCGCCAAATCCTGCATTGCAAAATAAAAAAAAATAAATAAATAAATAAAAAATCAACGAATTTGAAACAAAGCAAGTATCTGTGGTCATTAGGCTATTTACATCTGCCTGGACTTTCAGATTCTGTGTTTAAAACGTTAATCACTGAAGAAACTGACCAGAAAATTTCCCTTTTTGCACTCGGTTTCAGAACAGAGTTCAGTGCAACAGATTACGGACTGTTATAGGGCTAGGTCGCAGTGTATTGTATTTTACTTTGGTGTCATGTGTATTCAGTGTCAGAGAATGAATAAATGCAGGACATGTATTCACTTTCACTGCTCGCCAGGGAAACAAATTCATTGTCACGTATTGAACCTGACTGGAGGGAAAATGCGCTAAATACTTTGTTACAGAACTAAACCTTTCATTTGAAAGCTACAGGCAATCACAATAAGTGGGGTGTAGGTATCAACACGTGTGTGTGTGTGTGTGTGTGTGTGTGTGTGTGTGTGTGTGTGTGTGTGTGTGTGTGTGTGTTCCTTACTGAATGACTCATCAGTTCTGAAGTACGAACTTCAAGTTAAAACTTTCCCCAGGAACACAAACAAGTAGTAGAAGGTGTCACCTAACAAACGTTTTTTGATGCTGGTTAGGTTAATTGATGCAGCCGTCCAGAAAATTCCTTGATTTCATTTTCCTTTTGATAGGAGTGTAACCCTATTCATCCATGAGGTCTGAGAGAAGCTATTGTTACAGTCGCGGAGGTGTATGAACTATCCAGGGATACCCGTGCATGTAGAGATATAGAAACAGTTCCAGAGGAGGGGAGAGAGAGAGTGAATAAAGCTATTGAAATGTGCACCAAAAGTCTGACAGTTTTGACCTTTCTCGGATATCTTGAGTTTGGAATGTTCATGAATTCTTTATTATATCCAGCTACAGCCAGGATTAGATGCTGCTTAGACGTGTGAGGTATTGTATCACTTCATGGTTTAGACCCTCTAACTGGTTATCTTGTATGCTTCGAAAACAGAAATTATTCACAGGGATTTTCCAAAAATATCTGAACTCATCTAAAAAAAAATTACTATTTGTAATACTGAAAAATTCTACTTGTATAAATTCTTTCTTTCTTCACTTACACTTATCCTTGGGTATACCCATACTGCGCTAGCGAAGAAAAATGCATGACACTCTCTGTATTGACGTCCTTTCCTCGGTTTCCTTTCTTGCTACACGTGCGTGAATGTGCTTATCGATAATAAATTGGCTCTCAGCTATGAAACCAGGACGCGATGATGAGCTGTTACCCAAACTTAACGAATGTCTCCTTGTGTTGCCCAAAACGAAAATAGTCCTCAAAATGTCGCGGTTGATTTTCTTGTCATTCCTGTCAATCCAGGCCAATTTAAATTGCAGGATTCATTCTTCCGAAGCTGTCGTGCGCGACACCTGATACCGTTAGTATTGATCTCAACAGAATGCAGGGAACGTGTCTTTTATCGCTTACTCTTCACTCGTCTGCTGGAGTTCTTATTCTTTCCGCCTGTTCTGAACTCTGACCAATGCGTTGTGTTTGTTCTCTAGATAACCGCAGTTTCGTAAAAAAATTAGATTTAGTTTCAAACCGAAGTTCTTACAATTTTGCTTTGAAAATACCACGATTATTTTCTTATATTGCCAGGTGTGAGCAAATCGATTAGGTGTTTCTCTTGTCTTCTTCAAGAGTACATTTGCATCAGAACACCCAAAGTTTGAGACAAACGTCGCAAATAAATAGATAATATAGTGGACACTTTCTATTTTGTGCTGTAGATGTTAGTTCTATGCGCAGCAAGGATGCAAGAAAATGTTAGACATCTTGCCGAAGAACGTAAATAATACATTATTTTTTGCAGTTTTGCATTCTTTTGAATTAAAGATTACTAATATTACGAACGGGTTTAAGGGGGCGAAGTGCATAAGTGTGAACCTTCCAAAGTGTCCCCAAAATCCCATTCTCCTGGCAAGGTCTTGGCAAGCAAGTGTGGACTGACCAACATCTTATAGTGTTTGCATAACAATGAAGTCACCTTAGGATGCATCTCTCAGAATGTGTCTACTTTTATAATTGTATAAACTACTGTCGTGTTTATCACGGGGTAGGTAGAGTGTTAGCAACATAGGGCCGACAACATTGTTGACTGCATTGACTGGTCGGTTAGAGGAATAAAGGGTGAACACTCCAAATGCGACACCTGGAACGTGTAGATACAAAACAGAGGATCTAGGTGGCTCACTCTCTTAAGTGGTCCCTTTTTTCCATTCTGGAGGGGCTGAGTTCCTGAGACAGAGACAGCCCCACGTCCTGAAGGCAGGTCAGTGGTAACGATGTTAGTTTGACTGTTCGTTATTATCCTTCTCTCCCTCCCTTCTATTCCTTTCTTCTCCTGTTATTCTCGTCTATCCATCCTCTCTCTCTCTCTCTCTCCAGTGATCGCAGCGTAGCCCCTCCACTCCCCCAACCCCTTAAATCCGAGCAGCTTGGCCAGGTAACATGTTTATTAGGATGTGGTCAGTTTTGTAAGGGTTGGTGTGCGTATGTTCTGAGGAATGGGTAATTAATGGATGTCAACCAGATTCTCCCTTTCTGCTAGACTAGTTGTTGATGTTATAGGCTGCTGACATTTTAATATTTGTACGTTTAAAGGTATGTGTGAGAACTTGATATGATTTTGTTTGCTTAAGGTTAACTATATACGAAAATGAGCTTTTACTGTCATGTTTGAATTTATTTTGTGTAATTTAAAGTGTCAAGAAACTTTTTGTGCTTAAAAAGTGTGAACGTATCGTGTTGACCAAAGTTTCAATGGTCCGAAAGTTCGTCCCAAAATTATGAATTTCCGGTGAACTTCAAATACAACTTTACCAAACTTGGTCAAACATTCGATGTCATTTGCCTGTGCCTGGAACTTAAATTTGGATTTTAGCCAACTTGCCAACCTTTACCGACAGTCCAGACACAGACAAACGATAGCACGAACATGAATAGATAAGTTTCTTCAAAAGGGCAGGAAGGATGGAAGAATGAATAGAATAATAAAGACAGAAATATCTTTGATTACACTCAGACAAGGCACAAATATGAATTTTAAAATATGATGTTAAAATGATCCAGTAGTTTAAAAAGATAATACAATATATTTACAAAGCGAAATTTTATCAAATATGATCATTGCAATGTTAAAACGGTCATTAAATCAAACATACGACCAGACAACATTCGTAATAATAAAGCAGGTACAAGTCCAAGTATAAGACATTATACTAGCCTTACATAAATATAGTCCAAAGAATGTATCTTCTGCGTAAGTTGAATAGCTTTTCACTCAGTCAAGCAATCTTAGGCCGTTTCTAACAGTCATTCATTGAGAGTCTTCTATCTTTTTCATTTGTATGCTGGTTTCGCAATCTCTCTGTCCATGATAGAAACAACCTGAACAGTGTTGTGAACATCTGTTTTAAGATAATTGGTATCAAACAGGATTTAGCTTCTTTTTGTGACCAACAAATTAGTCAAGAAAGCTTCGTGCATTTATCATTACCTGAACATGTACTAACAAAAGAATTTGTATTATTAAGCTCAGTTAAACGTTATGCCATGGCTATATGTAAAAGTAACAGACACCTGAAATCATTTGTGCCATCTGCAGTCCAGCTGCTCAATCTTAGATGAACTGTCAATGGTGTGTGTGTGTGTGTGTGTGTGTGTGTGTGTGTGTGTGTGTGTGTGTGTGTGTGTGTGTGTGTGTGTTGTGATGTGAAAAAACATCCCTATTCACATAATCTTGCTCCATGTTATTTTTTTCTTTTCTCCAAGCTCAAGGGAATCGTCAAGGGACCCGTTTTGAAGCCGTGGAGGCTATCAAGAGGACCGTAAAGACGGATCTGAGGGGAATCGAAGAAGAATCCTTCCAGCAGCGCATATCAGCATGGAAGAGAAGGATGGAAAAGTGCATTAGACTCCAGGGAGATTTGTTTGAAGGGAAAATAGTGTAGTTTGTTGTTTGCAACTGAAATAAATTGTGACACCAGTTCCGCTACTTTTCGGACAGGCCTTGTATATACACCCCGCCTTCTCTCTCCCTCTCTCTCTCTCACACGCGCGCACACACACGCAAGCACGCACGCACACGCCACGCACACACACACACACACACACACACACACACACACACACACACACACACACACACGTCATCGACACAGTCATGTTAACATGGACTAAAAGGTTCTCTCTGAAAAGACGAGTATTCAGGGCAAACGACAGAGCTGAGCGTTCTGATATTTCGTTCCACATGGTAGAGGAAGCAAAAAGAGAGTGAAGCTCTCCAAAGGATTTAACTTTGAAGCGTAGAACAACAAGAGTTGAATTATCTGCAGAAGATTGGAACGTTGTGGCGGGATATTTACTGATGAACCAAGTGTGACAGACATGAAAGACCAGTTCGGTAAACAGCACCATACGACAACCATGCAAGCTTCTGGATTCAGCTGGAAGCCAATTCAAGGAACAGAGATGAGAAGTAATGTACTCAGACTCGCAACTTCGAAAGACACATTATTTTGCAATTTCTGAAGACGGTATAACAAATTTTGAGGACAGCTGTAAAGCAAAGCCTTACAATAATCAAACCTGGACAAAATAAAGTCTGAAAAACGTCTCCACCTGTCCAGCTACCTCAGGTAATGACCAATGCAGCCGATGCGACGAAGTTTGATGTCAACAACACGAATGATACCAAACACATGAGCTGCTTTGTTAGATGACAGTCCAACGTAGCGTCGAGGTCGTTCACAGTCTCAGAAAACACAGCAGTACAGTTGCCAATAATCATATTTTCTGGAATATGTACAGAAGCATGTACCAAAATAACCAGCATAACCTCAGACATTGAATTTTAGCTTTGTGGAATAGAAGATAGATCTGGCTCGATGTACATGAAATGTTATGAACGTTTTAATCTTCTTGTACAGTACTTTGTTAACAATCAAAGCAGCTACCTTCACTGCTGGCCATCATGCCGCCGTTCTGTTTTGGCCTCGACCAGTTCATTGCAAGATAACCTGTCCATGGCAAAAGAACTCTTGGGACCTTCGTTACGTCGTACCGCAAGAATGTGTTTGTTCTTTACCTCCCCCTTACCTCCCGAAGAGCTGTGTTGTACTGGTCAGCAGAAATATCATCGAAAGGACCCGGCTCAACATAAATGTCTTCACAAAAGGCGGCTTTACTGGTAGAGGTAAATGTCAGTGACAGTTGAACAAGCTCAAAAGCCCTGTCACCAAAGTCGCAGTACTCAACTACACGCTCCATGTTGACTCCTAGAAGTCTAAT
Organism: Marisa cornuarietis; assembly: GCA_004794655.1. Classification (NCBI taxonomy): domain Eukaryota; kingdom Metazoa; phylum Mollusca; class Gastropoda; order Architaenioglossa; family Ampullariidae; genus Marisa; species Marisa cornuarietis. Next base: position 200,844 of record SMMW01000058.1, read on the forward strand.
CCACGCACAATTCCATTGCACACCACATCAATCCATCTTTGTTTTCGCGAGACTCTCCTGTGACACAGCCTGTTGGAGACATGGGACCCTATAATGGTATAACCCTATACCCCACCTGCTCACGGTATGAGATCAACACGACATGAGGTCGTTCCGAGCGTAGAGCAGGACACAGAGTCGCTGTAGTGCAAACAAACCTGAAACTCTGGGTGCAAGTACCTTCACGTGCATCAGCAGCAACAGAGTATTGAGGTGGACGTGCGTTTGTTTTTACATTTAGAGAGTGATGGACGGTTGAGTGAGCACAATTGAACTCAGGTGACGTGACAACAAAAAAAAGTCTTTCTCCTGGTAAAAGAAAGACGCAAAACACAAACCTAGATAATCCCCCTGAGCACTACTCACATGTACAAAATTCTAGTATAATTCTTGTGTATCAATACCACAGGAAAAAGTTACCGTGGAAGATAATGTGACCGTAGGAAAGAGAATAGGACCGAAAGTTCTTCTGAGTCAGTCGCTGCAAGAAATAGTTTTTTACCATTAAAACCAGAAGATTTTCTTCCCACTGTGAGCACGCAGAAGGCCAGACACAGCTGGCCTTAATTTAAACTATTGTCTTATTATGGATGTAGTAAATATTTTTTTGTATGCAGATTCAGTCGTTTGGTGATTGCGTCGGTCGGTTTTCTTATCTTTGTAAACAGATATCCTTAACTAGTGAGCAAGCATTTAGCTACTTCTGTTCAAATGGTTAAGTACTGAGATGCTCATGTATTAGTGATCAAGTACCTAAATAATCCGGCATCATCATCATCATCATCATCATCATCATCATCATCATCATCATCATCATCATCATCATCATCATCATCATCATCATCATCATCATCATCATCATCATCATCATCATCATCATCCCTTGTTAATCATTGAGGAGCATAGGGCCGCAGCAATACTGTTGCGGTTTCTGTAACAGCTTGTGTTTTACATGAATGGGTTGTTAGCCCACAGCAAAACCCCCAACCTGGAAGGCCAGGGTGCAACATTTTAGTCTGGCCTCTACCCTGACAGACCTGTTTGGCTTGGTTGGACCTGCCAGGAGCACAAGGCTCCCGCCGACATAGCTCTGTGGATCGACGAGGCACACAAGCCACCACACCACTACAAGGTAAGTTGCACCAGTAGGTGGTGGACAGCACCCCTTACCATTTGCAAACTGCATCTTTTCCTCAAAGAGCAGCAATCACAGCTTTCGTTTAGGTTCCAGTCAGCGGCATGGATGCTTCTAAAATATTTATTCAATTAGAAGGCAGCGCAGGAGAACAATACACGTGTGGTCTGGTTATCCTTCATTTTGCTGACGCTCGTGATTTCAAACACCACAAAGTAAATCTTCAAAGCAAGCAGTGCTGGAATAGTCTGTAGGACCGTGTAAAATCAAATTCACTGGCACTAAATGTGCATATTCGACTTACTGTACAGATGGAGAAGGTCAAAGCCTGGTCAACTGTATTACAATCAAATGCTCTTGTACTTATATCCAACCATCACAGTGTACGGAGCGTGTGTGTGTGTGTGTGTGTGTGTGTGTGTGTGTGTGTGTGTGTGTGTGTGTGTGTGTTTTAATGGTCCATATTGTATTTGAGTGTACGTGTGTTTATGTTAAAATGCGAGGTGGGTGTCTGTTTATGTCTCTATGAGTTTGTTTACAAGTACCAGAACTGATTGTAGCCGAGTGACCACTCTCTGGTCATTCTCACCTCTAGTTAATTTTTTTTCTCCAACAGGAGACTTGCCCACGACAGTCAGAAGATCTCAAGAAATAAGAAAGGTTCTGTCGGCACACATAACAGTTTGTAACTGGCAGAGACGTTCATCTGAGTCTCTTAATTTTCTTTCGTCTCTCAGTTTCCATATTGCGTGGTCTCCAATCCCTCCTAGTATTTTCTGTCACTCCACGTGAACTATCCCGCAGTCAGAGCTAATCCCTAATCCTGTGAGAACCACAAACTTTATCTTAACGACTAGAAAACGCTCTTCTGTAATTTTATAAACATCTCTTTGTATTCCATAAGGAAGTAGTGCCAGGATTGTTCCAATGTTTTGTATTATTCCGTTGAATTGCTGTCTTTTGCTGATGTGCTGTGTGATTTTGGCTTCTGGTGTCTGCATTCTTAATCCCCTAATCAGTAATCGAGTAAGATTAAATTAAAAAAAATACTTTGTCTCTGCGATTCGGGGAAAAAAGAATAAAGCTGATGCAATCTTCAGACAAGAAATTTGTTTTAAACGAACCAGCACTTAATTAACAAAGAGCATGGCTTTCAACGCCATGTCGACATTTTTACACACACACACACACACACACACACACACACACACACACACACACACACACACACACACACACACACACACACACACACTCTCTCTCTCTCTCTCTGTCTCTTTAGTTTTGTTTGCCATTGCTACCGAACCATTTTCTTTCCCAATCGAGATGCATTATATATATATATATATTATCCTTTAATACAGAAATATTTCAATCTTTTTCTAGTGATAATCACTATAAATGTTTTGCTATCATTTTCCAGATTAAATGTATTATTCTGAAAAGAATAGCTGTATCGGGTTTAGAAATCTCTCGTCTGCAAATATAGAGAAGGTAAGTAGGGGAGAATTGGAGGCCATAAGCGGAAAATTGCACATTTGATTTACTTGAGAATAGCGAGACTAGCAAGAAATGAAAAAAAGGCCTGAGTAGTTATTAAGTTTTTAAAAAATGCATCAGACACCTTATCATACTGATTCTTAAATCCTATCTTGACCTTTTGGGCCAATTTTCAAATGGAGTGAAACTACTTTTAGTGACTTTGAATTTACTGAAGCCTCAAGGACTATATCAGAATATAATTCAAAGTAGGAGACGGAAAAAATGGCAGTAACTAAACTTAAAATTAATATCTGCTAGAATGTCCAAGTCAACAGAAGAGAAGGCGCGGTCGGTCGGTCGGTCGGTCGGTCGGTCGGTCGGTCGGTCGGTCGGTCGGTCGGTTGTGCTTTACGCCGTGCCATCAGCTGAGGCTATATCACGGCGAAGGAAGAAGAAAAGGGAGAAGGTAAGAAGTAGTAGTAAAGCCGATGAACTGCTAGTAGAAGGTTTATACCAGACAGGAGCACAGTACAACAGATTGTAACAGTCGAGTTCTGATGAACCATCTACAACACCAGCTTGATCTCTTCCATAACTTAATCATCGTTAGGTCTTTTGAAAAGGTCTGGCTACAGGAGTTATGGAATGAAATCCGAATTTTCAACAACAATGAGGGTGTCGTTTAAAGTCCTATAAGCGCCTTAGAAAAGCTCAATGCAAGTAATCCTACTCAACAATCAAAAGGAGACTTGTTTCAGATAATAATGCACTTTCGTCAGAAATAAACTCTGTTGCCTGTGATTTTCAGTATTTTGAAGAATTTCATGCATGAAACCCTTCACAGCCATCAATTCTCATCAGTGAGAGGCCTCTTTACGACCTACGCTTTGCAGACAACATTGACCAGATGACAGGCAGCAAGAGCGACCTGCAAGATTTTACCCACAGAATGACGGACAAAGCGAGTGCATAAAGAACAGAGATCAGCACTGACAAAAGCAAAGTCATGGTTAGCACCAACTGTTACAGCAAAGCAGAGAGGAGACCTACATGAACAGAACATAGCTGGAGAAGGGGCAAAGCTTTAACTACTTTGGAGCCACCTTTAACAGACCTTGGCAACTGCACGTGTGGTTCGAATCCAGATTCCAACAGCAGCAGCCGCAACGGCCAGGTTGGACAGGATTTGGCGAATCACCATCATAATTTTGACTACAACATGAATAAGTTACATGTACGACCTGCTCACCACTACTCAAGATGGTCTTAAGTGGGGAGCCTTTCAGCTGCTGCATCTATTCAGGTCCAGCCTGACAGGTGGTGTCGGAGGGTCAGCTTAACTGGTGGTCTGCTAGAACCAGTCAAGGAATGAGTGAGAAATGATGACCAACCCTTGCCAGTAGCCTCTCTGTGTAGACAGTTGTTACTGTGCACAGAAACTGTCGGCTTTACTTTGTAATAATTCTTTGTCAACTTAAAATATCACTGAAAACGACCGTGCTCTGCTCGTAACGACAAACGCATCACGTGACTCTCAAAACGTTTGCACAATTTCTTGCTTTATACTCAAAAACTATCAAAATAGTTTTGTACAACTTCAGGCATTATACTCAAAAGTTGTCACATTGGGTTTGCTCGATCAGAAAATGGCATCAAACACCAATCGCCTGTTTAAGGTTAGAACTTTACTTAAAGGAAACATTAATTCATCCGTTCCTTGACTGGTACCGGTCTTTAGAAGCACAAGGAAAGACGGGGCAGCTGACAAAGCCCGCCACTCAGGCCTGTATTGGGCGATAGTCAACAGGTGCTGCACAGGAAGACCAGTACACTCTATTGCGGTTATAAACAAAGTGTCGTGTGGGGTCACGGGGCCAAACCACACCAGCTTATTTCGATGGACTGTTAGAAGTAGAAGTTCCTGGTATCCTATGAGTGCTTCGTACAAAGTCAGTGCTCTTATGTTCCCTGTACAAGATTCGGAGCATTTTTCTTCCTGGGAAATTTTTTTCTCAAATGCCTTGATTCTCCTCTTCGCATCGGCAAGTAGGGTTCACGTTTGACATGTAAATCAGGATCGGCACTACGGAGGACGTGTACAGTATGTAATTTGTAGTGAACCAGACTGTGCCATTGCCGCTGTTGCTAGTGAGATCCTAAAGCAGGTATCTGCCATGAAGCTGCCCTCTTTGAAGAAAGTGGCACTAAAGTACTGAAAGCTGTTTATCTCTTTGTATCATACTCTGTTCATGTAGATATCTGCATTGCGGTTTCCAATGAGCTCAGCGTTGCTTTTGTTAGTGGCAGTCACCTTCCCATATGTGCTTGAGCTGTCTTGTAGTGCCTGAGATCAGATTGTGTCGTCTGCCAAGCATAGGCCGCAAATCGGCTTTCCACCCAAGGAAATGAAAGTGTGATTGCCGTGAGGGGTATCAAGTATGATGTTCTCGGAAAAAAAAGTTAGTAAAGGGATAAGGACACACTTGATGGACACCTACTGTAGTATGAAAGAAAGCTCCCACTTGGTTTTCTACCAAGGCTGTTCCGGTTGCGCTCTTCCACAGCACTTCGATGACTTGAACGTGCTTCGGTACTAAATTTTCGCATCACGTGCTATAGGCCCTCGTTCCAGATTCTGTCAAAAGCCTTTATAAAATCTATAAAGTTTTGATAAAGGTCCCCTTGATGCTGACTATGCTTTTCTACCTGAAAATCTGTTCAACTGTGTTCCTATTTGGTCTAAAGCCAGACTGTTCTTTTTCCTCGGCGGTTGTGCTCACGTGATTCTGTATTACTTTCAGCATGACTTTGTTTTGGTGACTGGAAGGGGTTTTTACTTTGTAGTTCTGGTACTATTTGCTTTTTCCTTTTTGGAATTGGTATGCCTAGTGACTACGTCCATTCTTTGGGCGGCTATTCTTTGCGTTTCGAGACTCTGACACAGGGCAGTGGGGGCTTTTGCTGTTTTATCCCCACCCTGCTTGGGACGTTCTCAAAGCTATGTGACTTTTCCCATTGTCGGACTTCCACTCACTCTTTTGATATTTTCCCGTAAGACTTATAGGTCTGAAGGTTTGCTGGTTCTAGTTTTGGTTGTTTTGAAGGATGGTAGGGTCTGTTTTCAACTAGACGTTGTACAGATCTTTGTCAAATTCAGTCCATCGGTTAAGTAAAACAGTGCTCCTGTTGGAAGGCAGTCATTGCTGTTTTAGATGACTGAGTTGCTGATCTGTCTTAGTTAAAGTATGTAGTAATTGGTAGGTATAGCTTGCTGTCAATGTTTGCCATTCCCTCCTCCATGGTCCGACACAGTCAGCAGTGACGATCAACTGATAATCGCGAGATTTGGACAACAGTTTGTCCATGCTTTTTCTTGAATGAAAGATTTGTAAAATTCAATGATGTCCATGTACTATCGTTAGAAAGGTCTAAAATTGGTTTCCAATATTACAGTGGCATTCTTTTGGGTTAATCTCCTAATGGCTGTTAATAATATGGCCTGTAGTAGGACCAGAAAAGGTTAAGGTCGTCTAAAGCTTTGTTTAGGTTGTTGGTGAGTGATGTGTGAGACAACTTTTCTCAGGGTCAGCTTTTGTGTAAGTGAGATGTACATCTCTCCTTCTCGCTGTTTTCCCATTCCTCACGAGAGCCAGGTACCCATTATCAACAGCAAAGTCCATGGGGGAAAAGCTCTCTGCACCACTCGGGTATCGAACCGCCACGCCTTTGAATTATGACGCCAGTGCTCTAACGTCTTGGCTGTCCACTCCCTGAGGGACAAAGAATACTGATGAAGGAGCAAGTGATGGAAAATCAACACGTCCCTCGACAAATATCTTGCCAGAAGACGCTTTTCCTACAATTCCGGAATTGTAAATTGGTGAAAAAAATTACATCACCAACACACTGAATTGAAACGAGGAAAGAAAGTTCAGAAAATTACATTTGTTTTCGGACGAATATTCCCTAAGGTTTCTTGGCCAGTCTAATGCTTTATGAATAACTTGTAAAAAACAAACTTTGTTTATTTCCGGTATTGAAATGAACAAATTAACTTTCTGACTTTAAAATATGTAAAGAGGACATTCAGCGTAAGAGACAGAGACAGAGGGTGTGACTGATAGAGACTTTCTGTTCATAAAGGAAATTATGATCTAAATGTCGCTAAATGTATTCATAACGTTTCTTAATCATTTATTTTGTTAAAGAATTGTGACAATATATTTATTTCTTAGTTCAGATTTGGTTGGTGTTTTATATCGTCCGAGGGTAACTACTGGGTATGTGCACATCAATATAAATGGACTCTCTGCCAGGGATCTTTTTGTCTAAGGTATAGTTGGACGACATTCGTGTTTCTTATTTATTCTCTTACATATTTTTGATCTAGTGCTGTATTTGTCTAATATCGTTATCCACAACTGTTTTTAAACTGTTTTGCGCAATACCTTACAGTATTACTAAATTCGATCCAAATATTATTACAGATTTTAATGCTACTCAAGAGAAGCTGAAGAAAATGTCTTTCTTGGCTGGTCTGGTTTGGCCATGTAACCCGGAGATGACACGACACTCTGTCGAAGGGTGTCTTTCAGGGTACCATGGAGGGAGGTTGACGCCGCGGTTGCCAGAAGACGAACTGGCCTACGAACGTAAAGAAGTGGACTGGTCGTCCCGTTCTGGACCTTCTCACCATCGCCCAAGACAGGCCTGAGTGACGGGTCTTGTCAGCTGCCACGTCTATCTTTGTGCTGCCCCCTAGCGATCAGTACCATTCAAGGCACGAATAAATAATGAATGACTGAGCTGTCAGGAAACCAGGCAGACTCTGAAAGAACTATGGACGAAGTATGAACCAGATGTAAACACCACTGCTCAGTACGTCAAGGAGATGAGAGATATGGAATCCAGCTGTGCTGTGACCCCAAACAGTCTTAGCCAAAGCGCCAAGCGTCTGTGGCTTGTAGTCGATATACAAAGCGCCGATATTTTCAAGTTGGAAGCAAACTGCTGTTTGCTGCTGCTAACAAAAGCAAATACACTGGAGACTGCACTGCAAGGGCCGTACAAAGTTCGAGATAAAGTAAATGAAATGATTTACATGATCCAGGTAGGAGATAAACACGTCTGTATCATCCTTACAAGTCTTACAAGGAGAGAGAACACAGCCATTTTGAAAACTCAAGTCGCTTGCTATTGAAGCAGTAGGAGAAGCAGAGTAATCGTGGAAGAGGAAGGGAGATGATGCTTAATTGGAGCATCTCCTAAAAATGGAGATTTCTCTACCGTCGCTAACCGCTGAAAAGGGGCCTGACGATGTTGAATTTGGAAAAGGACTGGCTGAAGAATAGAAGAGGCAACTGAACGAGATTTGCCATAATCATGACCACTGTCTTGCTGACCTTCAGGGATGCACAGACTTGGGGCAATTTACACTTATTCTGCCGGATGGTCAGTCTTTGTGTAAAACCTCGCTCTGTAACGCATTCTTTGCTGAAGAACATTAAACAAGAGTTAGAGTTCATGATGAAAATGGGTGTTATTGAGAAAACACTAAACCCTCCCTATGCGCTCAATGAGTTGCTGGTAGTACGTAAGAAAAACAGATAAATGAGGCTTTGGTTAGACAACATACATTGAAACGTAATCGCTGGTTTAAGGGCTGAGCCACTGCCTGTTAGGGACTGTATGCTAATTCGACTGTTTCAGGAAAGATGATTAGCAAAAATTAATCTGGCAAAGGGATATTGGCAGACGCCAGTCCATTCTGATGACAAATCAAAACTTGCCTTCACGACACTTTAGGGGCTATACACCTGGCGCGTTATACCCGACTGGTTCAAGACTGTTGTTGGAGTTTTCATTCGAACGATTCAAGCATTGTTGGAGCAACTAAGCTGTACAGACATCACAAACTTTAGAGACGTGATACTGATGTCCAGTGACTCATGTGAACAACGCCGAGAGTATGAGTTTAGCGTTTGGTGGCTTACAGCAAGCCAGCATAATTACTTACCCAAAGAAGAGCTGTTTTATATTAAAAAAAACTGAAATACATGGGTAATAAGGTTGGTATAGGAAAAATCTGGCCAGAGGAATCAAAATAGAAAAGATACAGAAAGCATGCGTCCTAACAAATAAGCTAATAGTGAGAGCACTCCAGGTACTTGTGAGTTTCTTTCGTGGATATTTGCCACGTCACTTCAATTGCTTCACCACACACATATTTGACAAAGAAGGTCGACCCAAAAAGAGTTTAGAGGACTCCAGAAGATTACAAAACCCTCAAAGATCGCCTAGAAATTGAAGGCTGGCGAGACTGGCTTTTTTTATTGCAACTTTTCCCATATGTTGTTCGGGATATTCTTGGTGAAAATAATGTGAGATTTTTGCTATATATGTATATACCTACATACCACTGAGACAGGTGAGCAGACGAAGATTAATTTGCGTGGGTGTGCGCGTCTCATGACGACCATATTTTCTTCAATGTAATAGCGCCATTGAAGGGATATAAGAGTATAAGTAGTGTTAAGAATGATGCCAGTAGTCTCCCTGTTGACCAGGTCCGGGACTCTGGCCCTTCTAAGTCCTTTTCGTGGTGTCAAGTGCTGACCAGCCTTGCTAGAATAGTTTATTCTAGTCACACGAAAACCTGTTGAGATGTAACTTTCTTTCTCTTAATGGTGTGCTAGATCTTGCTGGACCTAAAGCAGAGCAGCAACCCAGAGAAAGACTGTTGTGTCTGTTTACTTTCATATTAAAGCTCTGGGTCTGATGGAGGGGACGTTAAGGAGAACACACAACGCAAGAACAAGAGACTGTAACTGATAGAGACTTTCTCTTATGAGAAATTATTATTTAAATGTGTCTGAATATTTATGTGCAATCAACCTTCCGGTGATCTTTTATGACAGAGAGGCATGAAAGATTTTATACTAATATTTTTCTCTAAAGCACACCTGGATTTGTCGAGAAAACAGGAAGTGATTAAACAAACGTATTTCTAAAAATAGCACCGTATGCACTTGCATGTCGAAGAGAAAAGATGCAATCCTCGGTAAAAGAAAACTGAGCAGGACACATTGTGATGTTGCTTAATGTTCTCTTCGACACTCAGATGGAGTTAGTTTGTACTCATGAAGGAAATCCTAAGATAATGGCAGCAAACGCCAGTGGATTAACTTTGTTCAAACGTGCCATGCGAACTAATTGGTCCCCACACCGTACTCAAGAATTTGCTCAAAACGTTTCAAAACCGATTGTTATCCAGTCACTTATACAGTACAAGCAAGTCTTGGACTTTCAGTAAACCGAAGAAATCTTATTCCTACAGCAGTGCTTACTATGCAAAAGCACGAGATGTTAAAACCAACTACGACTGCTGGTAGATCAAGCATCAGATAGGCAACATCGACGGTTTCTACACCGGATCTGGTCTACAAGTAACATCGTGTGACAGTCACAAACACATCATCATCAGTCGTATCTTTATCCAGCATAATGCTCAAAACAACTGACAGTGTGAGGGCACCATTGATGTGCGTGATCGAAACAGCTAAAAAAAAGGAAAACAATTGAGGGTGATAAACATATTATAAAGAGCTTAAACGGGAACACGTGCGATCGAGTATCAGTAAGTAAATAGAAAATGTTGCATGAAGCTAAATGAGGAAGAAATCATTTTTTACATCGACAAACATGTTTCAAACTATCATTATATTTTTAATTGTAAAAAAATCCTTATCAGCAGTCAGTTGTAACTATTGTTGCCCATTACATTTTGATCTGAATGACTAACCAGTCTGTTGAATGAATTCAGTTTGGACCATTTAATTATTTTTTAACTTCATTCGAAGTTTCTAAATAAAGTTCCAATTTGTAGGGCTGTATTCCAAATTCAGCTGTTTCATTTTTTTGGGCGAACAAAATCGTTTCTTGAACACCTGAGCGATGTTTCTTCATTTGACTCGAAGACATGCAAATTTTGTTACAAATACTTTGATCACGTGAGAGAACTCTTCAGTAGAGGAGAGTAATTTTTTCCGCCTTCCTAGTTGCAGGTGAGCATGCCGATGTTTGAAGGCTTATATCTTTAAAATTAAGGATCATTATGTATTCATATTTGGGGAATTATTATTTTAAAACGAGCTTAACCCGATCATAAAGAAATAATGTTGCGGTCGGCTTGACCCTTAAACATTTTATTTCGCTGAAGAATGTGTGACATTAATTTAGTTTCTTGATTAAGACGATGGTGTTTTATCTCGTCCGAAAGCAACTGTAGAACATGCATGTGACAATCTGAAACTCATTTCACTTCATTTAAGAAATGTCAAAGTGCACAGAAAACAAAGTACCAAGGAAGGAAAAGAAAAAAATGAATAAGAAAGGATGATATGAAAGGAACGAAGAGATGATGATAAGAAGCTGCATTTCATCACCAGGTAGCAACATACAGAGACAAAAGTTTCGTTTCAATCGCTTTTCAAGCATCGTTAGATTACTTACAGAAAACAAAACACACCAACTGTAATTGCGATGCGACTTGAAACTAGCTCTTCACTGTCTCCCTTTCTACCCAGATAAACAATCCTTGCTATCAAACAATATTAAAACAAAGTCCAAGTAATATACTCAAACTCCACGTAGGGTCGTTTTCTCTCTTGCTCTCTTCTCTCTGGTTCGTACTGACCACGACCATAAAAGTGTAAGTGCTTAGAACATAACCCCAACACAGAACTGTAAAGTTAGGGAGTTTCAACAAAACAAAACAAAACAAAACAAAACAGTTTCCTACATTTCAGACTCTCAACAGATAAAGTACTCTATTTCTTGAAAAGAACAGGCACTGCATTAGGAAATGTTTGTAAGATAATGTATGACCAAAAAAAAACCCTTTGACGAAAGACCGGAGAACATAGCAAACTGAATGACTGTCCAGGATCCTAAGACATGCTGGTAACAGAAGCACATGCAGATGACAGACCCGATGCGCGAGTAAATGCCAGCTTTCATTAAATGACAAATACATCAGTAGTAGCAATAACTTCCTGTCAGTTCGCAGGTTTGCAGCAAAACACAGGGTTAAAACAGATTGACATTCTCGATGCAAGTGAGCAAAATAAGGCAACTCTGATACTTTTAAGCATTTAGAGACAAATTTAAAACCGGCCACTTTGCACGGGTACAAAGCAATTTACAAGCCAAACTAAAAAAAGAACTGCGATTTTAAATGTGCACAGTTTTCTTGATAATGCGTTTTTATAGAATTAAGCTGCTTTGAGCGCTTTTAAAGAGATGGTCATCACAGGAAAAGCCTACCGGGAGCAATTTGGGCATCTAAGATTTGATATGAACTAATGGAGAATTAAACTAGCTGAAGACATTCATATTCGAAATGGCTAAATAAAAGTTAAGCCAAATATTTGAGATCTTGTGACTTTCTTTCTTTCTCATCTGTGTGTGTGTGTGTGTGTGTGAGAGAGAGAGAGAGAGAGAGGGGGGGAGAGAGAGAACTACAAAAACAAGAAATCATTACAATTCAGAATAACGGAAAACGATTAGTCTTACTATAAATGCCTTATTCATTTCGAACCGGCGAATCGAGACAAAATACGACATGCAGAAAAATTGAAGTTGGCGGCCTAGTAAAATCAGCACCAGAGTCGCCATACGTGCTGGAAAAACTCGGTGCCACGTGACCTTGTTCTGCACCAGTAAAGGAACCTGTTAGAATAGAAAACCGGAAAGAAAAGAAATAAAAAGTAGTATCGAGTAGGATCATCAATCTTCACACGGGCTTTAGTTTGACCTCGTATTTACACACTCTCTCCTCCTCCTCCTAAAAGGTGTCCCTCTTTCCCTTACTCCCCAACCCCTCCCCCCACCACTGACATTGACATCCCTGCCCCTCCTCTCGGGTTGTATGGCAATGTGGGCTGCATATTTCAGACGAGTATTAATCATCGTGATTTCTAGACGTGCGGGTCCCGACAGGCAGATAGGAGGTTTAAAGAAGCATGACAGAAATTTGCCTCGACTGACATCTCGGAGTGAAATCATAACTAATCGCGTGCCGCTGTGTATGCTGAGCTTTAGCTCTTATCTGAAGACTTTCTGAGTCATTAACTGTAAGCCATGCCAGGTGTGATACAAGAGTACACTTTTTCGCTTCCAAAAAAAAAGGCGCTAGACGATCCTTGTAATTAAAATCTGTTTGTGATATTTTAACACCTTCCGTTCGAGTTTCGTTTTCTTCCTTTACTTAACATGACATGGCTGTCACGGATGAGAACACACACATACGCAAAATTGGACCGGTCTGATCGGCTTGTTTGGGAAGAAAGCGGTCGGGGTGCCATCTACGATGAGCACTTCACGAAAAGCCAGTCGAAATGAATTCATCGCGGAGAACGGCGAGTGGCTGAGCATGTCAAAACACGATATAGTGTGATGCTGCCTATGCATCGACAAACAAGACTGGTGATTGGGACACACTGATGGCAAAGCACAAAAGCAGATTTCCGCTTGGGAGAACTTCGCCAACACCACATGGAAACGACGCAATCAACTTTCGCACGCGCGTGCACACACACACGAGCGCGCACGCATAACCAAAGGAAATTGATGTTTTTAAGCTGTTGTTTGTACAGCCTGATATGTACTCGGTCGGTGCGAGTTTATAGTGGCCGCTCTTGTTTTCTGTTCCCAATGCCACCTATCCATCTGTCTTCCTTTCGTTTTTACAAATTATTTTGGCCATTTTTACCTTCACGCAGGAAGATTTAACGAAAAATTTTGAAAAAGCTTTCTTTCGTGACTACAAGAACAACGACGTCGTCGCGGAGGATGCTAATGATGATGAGGAAGACGATGACGACGACAGAGTCTTCTGCACGTAGAGTAGCCGCAGGCCCTGTAACGGCACACACAGGAATAACATAGGAAGAGTTATCACCCTTTTATTGCTTGGCGTGGGCTTGAGAAGAAACACCATCCACAACTCCGCTTTGCTAAGCCCTGCAGTGATCTTTCTTACAATGGACCACGGAGGCGGGAATAATTCATAATAATAATTGAATTTATCGTGCACACTTCCCATGTGGAGGAGAGCTCGATGGGCTATAGTAAAAAGTCGAAACTGAGAGTTGCTCATATCATCATCATCATCATCATCATCATCATCATCATCATCATCATCATCATCATCATCATCGTCGTCGTCACAAAAGAATGTGTAAAGTACATTTCTTCATGTAGAGGCGAGAGGAAAGTTTGGAACGTAGACGCAGTTCGAGAAAAGGGGCAGATGATTCGAAACGGGTGAGAAGGCGTCAGTAGGTCAGACAGGAATGGTGGGATTAGGCCGCGATGACTACGGTAGCACAATGTGGCGATCTTTGTCATCAATGCAAGCTCGGACTGGCAGGTGAGAGGAGAAGTGTAACATGGGCTTCTTTTCACTTAAGGAAGACAAAGCGAGCGGCATTATTCTGAGCCCTTTGAACTTTGTCGGGTAGGTGATCAGTGAGATCGACGAGTAGATAGAGTTCTTCCGATGCTGCGGAGTCTTTACGAATTATTCAGAAAAGACGAAAAGCAAGCTAGAAAGAAAGAAAGATACAAAAAATAGAGAGAAAAATAATTAAGCATGTAAAAAGAAAGAAAAAAGATCAAGCAAAAATAATTAACTAAATAAAAAACAACAACGGAAGGAAACAAATGAAAGAATGAAAATAAAAAGAGGTTAAAAGGCTATATGGGAAGGAAAGGATGAAACAAGGGACTAAAGAAGAACAAAAGGAGGAAGAGTCGTAAAAATTACTGCCCATCCTAACGTTTCAGCAAAACCTATTTTTCTTCCGCTTGACAAACTTCTTGTTGGTTCTCGTTCATACAAATTCTCTCCCTACGTGTTTCTAGTTTACGGAAGACGATCCCGAGCAGCAGTTTCATGTCCTTCACACGAGATCTCAGAATGTGTACAGTGGAGCGAAACAACAGCTATTCTTCGCCGCAGCAGCGAGTTCCTCGCCCCTTGTTTGATCTAAAAGAATCAATTGCTCCTGTTTGGTGGTACCGAACAATCAATAGCCTTGTTTGGTATTAAAATATCATCGACAACAGTGTCCTCGAGTGTTTCTAAGATTTCACACATGCTGAGACTTGCACTAACCTCTTTTTAAGGTTTCCGTATCAAGAAACAAAGCGGCGCTACTCTTTGACTGTCTCTAAAAATGTAAGGTGGAATGGCGGGATCACGAGGCTTGCAGGATGAGCCGGTCTTTGTGGTAACTTGATACGGATATACAAACCTCTTGGTTATTACCCTAGGGTTAAAGGCGAGCTCGGCTTTACCGGGAGAGAAAGAGGACTTTGATAGCGGATACTGCCTGTGGTGGAGTATATGGCAATGTTTGTTGCATGGCGATATCTCAAAGTCGAAACACAGAACAGGGTTATGGTTGTTCTTCATATCTTTCATATAAAGTAAGTGACTGCTTATTTCGGCTCTGCACGTGCACATGCGCACGTTTTGGTACGCGACAACGAGGAAAATGTCGATCGTAGCAGCGGTGATGACTGGTGAGGAATATAGTGAGGAATGCGGCGGTGAGGACTGGTGAGCCATAGTATTGGCAACGTGACGGTGAGGGCTGGTGAGGTAGACGGTGAGGAGGGCAGAAAAGGGTTTATTAGGACTACAGTGGTGATGACTAGTAAGGAATGAGGTGGTGATAACGTGAGATGCACACTGAGGTGGAAGCATGTAAAGATAATGTCCCGTGTGTACACAAGTTGCCTCATTAGTATATGTTCTCACCTCTCCCTTTGGCTGCGGCCTTCAAAACGTAACCGTACAATCTTGACTTTTCTTTACGTTTTCTATGTTCGTCTTTTATTAGTAATCAGTACCAATGTTCATCCTTCCTTCTTTCGTATGTTGTCCATGTCGCGTTCTTGTCTGAAGCGCTATGAGCACGCTCCTTTCGAGTGTTAGTTAGCGCTATACAAATCATACATTTTATTATTATTATTATTATTATTATTATTATTATTACTTCGTCTCTTAGATAATTTCTTGATTCTTTTTTGTGCATGAAGATGTTTGTAGTCGTATATATATATATATATCGACAAGGGAAGGGTGTTATTGACCCAGATTTGGGGGGTGTTATTGACCCAGATTTGGGGATATAGTCTCTTGCAAAGTTTGCACCACAAAGGTCCTTTAATGCGATTTTGATCTGACCAGACACCTGTTGTGATAAGGCACCAAGAAAACAGCCTTTCGATTTGAATTACGACGAATGAAACTTCCCTGAGCCAGACAAAAGGAAAAAAAAACCCAGAGAAACGCCAAAGTGCAATGAGCTAAAGTCTCCGCAGCACTTTGTGCAGCAATGTCTGTAATTGATTAACTCGCCCCCGCGCGCGCACACACACACACACCTACGTGAGTGCCCTCTTGTCAGACTAGAATGCTGTCTAGTTTCAAGCTTTCTACCTCACAAGGAATACGTAGGAGTCGTAGCGATGTTTGCTTGGTGCACTGATAATGATGGAAGACCTACACGTCCATCGTCTAGCTAGTTATCTATTTATCGTATTGCTTCTTTTTCTTCACTTATTTGTTCTTCGGTTTACTCTCGGTTTACACATGAGTTCCCGCTCCGTGACATGACTTTGCTATTTCTATTTCATTTTTTTAATATTTGGAAATGGAGGCAACTTGACTTTTTCCATCAAGTTAAGCTATGCTTGCGCAGTCAGTCCCGTACTGTGTCCTAACATATTGTGATAAGCTTCTAATACAAACCCTAACAAAGTTTATTTACCCGGAGCCGTGTTTAACCCAAAGCTCTACGCTAGCCCTAGATGTACACTTTTTGATTTAGTGAGCTAGTATTAATGATGATGATGACGACTATGATAATAATGATTACATACGAATACATACAGAACAGGCAAGCAAGGCAAGAAGCAAAATTTTAGACATGTATAAAAAAAATAAATAAACAGCTTTAATGAGAATCGAACATTTGACTTTTAAGAGACAATGTCAACAGGACTTACTTTTTGTCACTGTGCTACAGTAGTTTTAACATAAGCTGAACAAATTTAAAACTGAATAATCGGAAAATCGCCTGGAAAGAAAAATTCGCAGATGAAACACCCCTGACGTAGAGTAAGTATCGTTGATCGGTGTCATCGTTCTCTTTTCACATGCCATGACGTCATTATGACCTCTTTATTCACTTACTTCCCCTCGTTTGAGCCCTCCGTCGACGTCACACACATCCATTCTTCTGTTCACCCACCCGCTCACTTATTCAGGCATGCATCCATCGTCTTCTCCCACGTAACTCTATCATTTCATAGTATGCTAGCCGCTAATGTACTATGCTAGCTCATTCACCAAACATGGTTCAAAGATCAGACTCAAGGCCAGGGACAATCTCAGAAGTAAAAGTGTAATATGATAAGTGACTTGCACCTGAGGCCACGACACTAGTTAATGAAATCGCAGCTGCGGGTTAAGGTCAGTGACGGCAGAGTGTAATTCCGTTACCGCAGCAGGGAGGGGGTGGGGAGGGCGTTCGTGAGTGTCCTCCTTACGGTGGACTGTGACTGTCTTCGCTCTTAGAGAGAGAGAGAAGGAGCATTTTCGCTACTAAAGATGGTATTTTTACTTCTGGAGAGTGTCTTCTTTTGTTTTGCAGATCCACGCTTCTCTGACATATATTCATGGCCTTCCCCTAACAACGGTGTTTTCCATCTCCTTAACCGGACACATAAGGCCGAATATTCGACCAAGTTTGGCAAAGTTGATTTTGTTTGCTTAACTTGTTGAACTTCGTCAACGTTTCTAAAGAATTACCCTAACGTTTGGAATTTTCCACTCCCCGTTCTCGTCGAACTTTGACTATTTTTAAAAATGTCTAGATCAGTCTTCAAGCCCGCCTTCTTCCAGAAATCTCTTGCAAAAATAACTAACGAATCGCTAACGCTTGTGCTCTCTTCTTAATTCCTCGTTTTTGTTCGTGCTGTGTCATGCTGCTTGAGGCTAGCTCTATGGTTTCTCTTCAATGTTTAGTTGTGTTTCGTGTTATATTAAACTATGAATACTCTGCCCATGCCTCTGTAAGGCAGCTTAAAACTGACTTTTTCAAACGACTTTCAGCTAAACAACAGCGCCATGAGCTCCTTCTCAAGCTCAGTCCCCTAGACAAGTCTCCTAAACTTTAAACATTTCTCGTTTACTTAAAAACAAATTCTACGGATTACTTTGGGATCACTTTTCCTTTAAACTGAAAAGCTTCTGTTGATTTATTTCTACTTGATTCTTACAAACAGTGCGTTTTGTTAAAAAAACACACATTTATCTACAATATTTATCAGACTTATCTCCTCGCTGATAAGGTCATAAAATACATAGCTTTGCTCTCACACCACCTGTGCTCTTTTCGCCAGCAGTAAATAATCAGTGGCATGAAACTGAGAGAAGCTGTCCACACAGCCGGGCGATGATTGGGGACGTCGCCGTCTAATAGCGAACCAACAAGAAAGAATGATAAAGACCCAAGAAGAGGGAGAGAACATAAATAATGTGGTACATTTATCACCGCCGACGCGCCAAACCTTTGCTCGCTCTCTGGTCATCCCCCGCGAGATCACCTGACAGCTGACGTCCTCTTACAACATACTCACTGACGCCCCCCTTGATGCCGGGTCTGAGACCCCGGGCCACGGGATGACGGTGATAATTATAAAGGCGTCCGAGGCAAAGACCTCAGAAAAGAAAGGTAATCTCGATAGCTGTAGCACAGTTTTGCCCTCTGACCCCATTATCGGGTAGCTCCGGTTAATGTGTGGGTTGGCTATTTGGTTAGGTGATCGAGCGCCACCTAGTTCTGTGAAAATGTTTCATTCGAAGTGCGTGAGCCTTCAAGACGAGACCTGAGCACTGAACCTAACCAAGAACGCTGGGCCTAATACCAAACCCTGGACCTAACCAAGAACCCTGGACCTAACCAAGAACCCTGGATCTAATCCCGAACCCTGTACCAAATCATCCTCAACAGCAAGCATGTTACAACTGTACTCCTGGGTCTTCCTGGAACTAACGAACTACTGGTGACTTTTGAGGGGCTCACTTGGTCAGAAAAAAGAGTGATATAGCACTACTACTACTACTTCTACGAATGATAAAGAAATCCCAAAAGGCGAACACCAAACCAATGAACAAGGCAAAGTAAACAACAAAGTACCAAAGCGGTCAGCGCTCATCGTTTAGTTCGCTGAACCCTGTACCATCATCTGTTGTCCGTCGTGCACCATCATGTCTGAAATCCGTTTGATCAAAATTGGGGAGAAAACAAACTCACGCTATGGTTGGGACAATCAGAATAGGAGGCCAGTCGGTGAAAACACACAAGTAGATGTCTAGCGAGGGCGGGAAAGGAAAATGCACGCGTCAACATCGGAGCAAAGGGAAGATAGAATCACACACGAGATAGATCATAAACGAAGAACCGGAGGAGTGTCATACCCAAAAGCTGCATACAGACAGCGGCAATAACTTCCCCGCCTTTTATTGCCTATTCCACTCACAATGTTTAATGCTGGTGATCAAAGGGCTGGAAGAGAAGAACTGCCCGCGGGTCTCTGGTCAGCGGTGGCCGAAATTCATTTTGCATAAAAGGGAAGTCGTTGTGAACAAATCGAATGGACTGCTGGCTACACTGCTGAGAAACGAACGGGGAGGAGGGTGGCAGTGCTGGTCGGGGGGAGAACGATGACCAGACAAACAGGAAACATTGTGTCAAAGATCGGTGACTCCAACCAGTTAAGAGAAAGCCAGGTGTTTGTGACATCTGACTGGATTTTCTTTTAATAAGGATTTGATTCGTTTAGCTCTCTCGTTGTTGCCGCGTAGCTGTTGTTCTGTGCAGTCTGTCGTAAGCAGTCCTCTGGGTCGGGGTCGGTGTGTGCGTGCGTGCGTGCGTGCGTGCGTGCGTGCGTGCGTGCGTGCGCAGATGCATACCTGAGTTCCTTACACGTTTTATTAAAGAAATAGTCCCTGGCGTCAGTTAACTCATGTGAGGCACAGGTCGTGTGGCTAGACGCCGGTGGCCCTGATGTAAATAATATCTGCTGGTCTTCCGTTCACGTCTTCAAAAACTAAGAAAAGAAAGTACAACTACGTTTGCTGCCCCTGTCAGCCAACTGTAATGAATGAAATTACAATTGCGCATACGACTGTAAAACAAACAAACAAACAAGAACGAAACAAGCAAAGAAAACAAATAAAAATGTCAAAAAATTTGTAAGCACCATACCATCCTCTACCACTTAGATAGAGCGTTGGATCAAAGCCTTCGTAATATGGATGAACGTAATGTCTCCCAAAAGAGTTTCGTCAGTGGCAAAGTCCTATCCAACCCACACACGTTAATAATAATAATAATAATAATAATAATAATAATAATAATAATAATAATAATAATAATAATAATAATAATAATAATAATAATAATATTTATTATTATTTATACAACAAATGAATTAAGTGAACGCTTTTGATGACTTAAACAATAGTCAGACTGAAATTTGTTTTATAAAACTTCAGATGTTTTTTGAATAAGTGTGTTTTATGGGCACGTTTAAAAGAATCTATCGTCACAAAAGGGAAGAAGTTCCGACTGGTTGATGCTGAATGGGAAAATACGCCTACACCAAAAGATTTCGTCTTTTTTTTTCTTGGTCAGAGCAGTAAGAAGGGACAGAACCTGCAAATAAACTAAACCAGAGTGTATCAAGTGGATAACCGTATACAAGCCCGGACAGAAAGTCCGTGAATAGGAGACGAGGTTATGCGTCCTGAATCCCAGACACTTAATCCCCGACACTTAATCCCCAGACACTTAATCCCCGACACTTAATCCCCTAGACATTTAATCCCCAGGCACTTAATCCCCATACACTTAATCCTCAAACTGAAATTTCAACTAAAAAAATTATGAAGTGAATGAAAAATTTAATTCAAATTCAAATAATTATTTTCATGTAAACATCAAAATAAGTTTGACAATTAAAATAATACTTAACTTCAACATCTATAACATTAGTTAAAGTTCATGTGAGCTATGTAAGTCAATGTTCTTCAACAATATGATATGAAAAGTGTTGTTAATCAATATGACAGGTAAGCTAATGATCGAAGGTACCCTAATTGGGGCGATTGTTATGTCTCATTAGAATTACCACGTGACACATTTCTCTTACGGTTATAATATTTCAAGTTCACAAAATAGCAGTTTTGAGTGTTGTGTCGCGATTTGGGGGCATTTTTGAGGATTAAGTGTCTGGGGATTAAATGTCTAGAGGATTAAGTGTCTGGGGATTAAATGTCTGGGGATTAAGTGCCCGGTCACCATGCGTCCTCCCGTCTGCGGGTTTGGAGGATGAGTCGGGCTGCAGAATTTAGGAGTTGGGGATTATACAGTTCTGTGATATAATTTAACGGATTGTGTAAGTCTTTACTGGGATTATTAAGCTCGGCGATTAACTTGCTGAAATAGTCTAAGTAACAGTAGTTTGCTTGAATAATTTAAAAATGAGACATGGCGAAATATTTCAGTGTAAGCTCTGTGATGTGGCAGCTGAATAGAAATGATTTAGTTTACTTAAGTCGGGTCTTTCCAATCCAACAGAAAATGTTAAGCAATAAAAACACTGTTATGCGAAAGAAATTGTGGATGGCATTTTTTTTTACCTTTATGAGTAAACTTTAAGAAAAATATGCATTTCCAATTGAAGACTGAGTACATGCAGTTTTTGAGATACTGTTTAGTGAGCTAATGAGACAGGATAGGCTAGACATCGGTAGGACATCATTATCTATTCTTGTTTCTATAAATAAACAAATTACCCTAAGAAATATTTTCACATTTATAGCTATACAAGTTACTATTTTAAAGTCACAAAGCAGGTAGTTCCGTGCCTAATGATGACTCATAACTCTAGAATACGATTCGTTGATTGAAAAACCGTGTTCCGAATTTTTTCTTTCTTTCAAAGTACACAGCTACATCTCACAATAAATAGAATTATTCATATACGACTATAAGACTGTCATGTAGAACCTAATTTTTAATGTACGAATGAATAAGATGCCAAAAAGAAGACTGTGTAGTCTACTGGATGGTGAGCTCGACTGTGAAGCAGAAGGTAGCTTTTTGGAGGCTGGAATCCATGGCTGTAGAGAGAAAGGGGATGGAACCCACTTTCCGTGTGCCGTGATCAGACACAGAGGAACTGAGTAGCTTTCTCCGCGTTGTCTGCATCGCATGTTACGAATACTTACAGCAGTGTTTTAGATATGTATTTTTAATGTCCAGAACAAAGACTGTCCTGTTTGTTTTGAAAGGCAGCAGTGTTTAGCCTGCAGCGCTCCATTGTTGTGCCTAGCTAACATAGCGGAGGATGCCGCTGGTGTCATTAAAATTGTCGGCCTTAATTGCTGGTTATCTGCCTCTGTTGCGTTTTGTTGTTAGCGACGGTCTTGTCATGCGTGCAGCACGAGGCATTCTCCGGCAGGAGACGGAAGGGTGGGGGGGGGGCGAAGAGATGGGAGGAAGAGAGAAAGAGGAGCACATGCTCTATGTCCTTGTGTTAAATAACTTTTATAACACGACCACAGGATTGACGTTCTTGTCGACCATGACTTGTTCTCGTGAATCATATTTCATGTTTTGTCATCGGTCACAAGACTGGCATATTTGAAGGTCGTCCCCGACACCTCATTCTCATCGTTTTCATCGATTATTTCACGCTCTGAAACACTGCAACCAATTTAGTTGTTTCGCTTTGTTTTCCAAAGCACAAAGCCATTTGAAAGTAGACAAGTCTACAAGGTGAAAGTCAGTAGCAATTAATAACCTTTTTATATTGTATTAAAAATGTATTTCTCCAACCACGTCTCCAAGCGCGCATGTAAAACCTTATAACCTAGCTGATTCTGACACAGATGCATTATGATTTTTTTTAAAAATTAAACTTGATTTTTCGTCCTCAACTAGCACACAAACATGTTACGGATATTAGATTGACAAGCACAAGAATAAAACTCAAAATTCGATCGTGGTATTATCGAGGGAATAGATGTCTGATCTTAATGTTGCAGATGTGAACTAGTGCATGGTTAGATGTTTTAATCTGTCAACTGATCATCTTCCACCCCACATGTATTTTTTTTTTTAGGAAATATTGAAAAAAATCTTAAACTCGCTGCAAACACAAAGTGAATATCAAGACAATTACACTGATGTAGTTACATATATGTAATAAGATGTTGCACGAAAAATAAAATATGTACTTAATAAACTAATAGTGACTTTTTGTTAGACTTTTGCAAACCATAGTAATATGGTTTGGTTATTTCGTAGATACACAACATTAAAAGATATGATAGATACGATTCAGTTAAAAAAAGAAGTCAGGATTTCTTGTTAAACCCGTGTTTTCCTTGTAAGCAGCAGTCTGGGAAATAAATCATCTCGTTAAGAGGTATGTCGCTAAGGCAGACAGATTAATCAAGCAGAGAGAAATGAGAGGACCATAAGCTTCCTGGTTCGGACCCCTGGCATATTGCCACGCGGCGCCGAAGATTCGAGGCTACATATTTTCGTGTGGTTTGGCGAAGTCCATTAGCTGAAGCGTAGCCAAGAAAGAACTCGAAAGAGGACGCCAGCATTAAGGGGAGAGAACGCTGGCATTAGTCCGAGGCGGATGACGCGCCCTGAGGTCAGATGTGGGCGTGTGAAGGCCAAGACGGTTCGGGCATCACCTCATTCGTTCAAGCCGCAACATGGCCGACTTCTCCGAGATGTACTCCTGCTTGCAATAATGGCCCAAGATGGCGGTGCTCCCAGAGCGTCCTTTCCTCCAGACAGTGCGTCTCCCCGGGAGAGGCGCTGGTTTCGCGGGCTTGCCTCAATCTCCATTACACACTGGCGGCCATCTTCTCCCCCCATCGCCTTATCATTTTGTGACATCTTGGTGGCCAAAACCAACAAAACTAAAGATAAAAAAGGAAACAAACATTTAATGATCGGTTGGGGGAGGGAAGGCCGTTGATTTTACTGCATCATCCTCGCCGCGATGCAGCCACCACCGACGAACTCATCCAAGCGACCACTGCTGTTTGTTTGCACCACATTACTGAAATGAAACTTCGAATGCACCTATCCTCCCCTTACGACTGGTGTCTCTTCACCCTCTTCGCCGGGTGCACCGCCAGCTGATTCTGAGTCTATACAATCACACGGTGACAGTTTGTACCAGTACTTTTCGTTAAGTCGCCTAGGATTTCTTCCATTCCTGTACCAGTACTATCCTTCTATCTTTAGTCCCGAAGGTATGATTGCCTTTTGTGAGTGGGGAAGTGGGGGCATGTTTTAATCAAAATCCCTTATTTCAAGTCTGATCATGTCGAGGTACACGTTTTCAGCAACGGACATGTAGCTGTCACTTTTCTTCAGAAGGAAGTTTACCTAAACCTAGCAAACACACCGCAAAAATTGTTCCCCGTAAGACATCTCCGTGAGATGTTATTTCCGCGAGACTTCATCTCTGTGAGTCGTTATTTCCGTGAAACGTCATCTCCACGAGACAGTAAAACATCACGAACTATGTCCCACTGGTCGCAGGTACAGACTACCACTCGCACAGCAGCACCTCCGCCAAGGTAATGCAACTACCATTACTGTTACACGTTTTGGCATAAAATAGTTAATTTTCATAATTTACTCAAGTTTCTAGTACTGCTTACTGGTTTACCTACAAAATAGTACGTGAACAATGAAATCCAATAAAATTGTTATTTCAATTCCAGATTTATTGAATAATTCAGGGCTGTCCTGTGATTTGGGCCCAACAATTAGGACCGACCAACTGGTTTTAATGTAAAATAAGAATATGTTTATTTGGCATGTATATCCAAAACTGGATATCTGAATTGTATGAGAAGGATATATATTGGAATTACATAATGTATAAAGCCTTTTTCTCTAGTGAAAACTTTCTTACGCTTGTATGTTTTAATGATTGTGTTACATATTTTAAATTTGGAATATTATGTAATAATCTTCCAGTTCTAACTTAGCGGTTTTGCAATATACCAAGATTACAACGACACTATACTAAATCTAAACCTTGTGATGTTGGAGATGAATTTCACTATAGTTTATTCTCTGATAACTTTAAGTCTGAAAGAAAAAGATTAATTCTAGAATTTTATTTTAAATATCCTAATGCAGTTAAATTTAACAGTCTCTTTCGTTCCGAAAAACCGTGTACAATTTTCAAAACTTATTTGCGACAAATAACAAACACATTAGGTAAGAAAAAGTAAAAATAAATAACTAAAAAGGGAGGAAATACACAAGAAGACAAAACAAGCAAATTTTTTTTTAAAGTTTATTAATACGCTGATTCTGAGAAGACGGACGCATACAGTGAAGTTCGAGCGGCATTGCGCACGTGGGATACATAAAATATCTTTTATTTCTCGACCCAGGGCTAGGCAACAGAACATTCAGAGTACATAAATAAACACTTGAATATTTAAACAAAGGCTAAGTAAAGAAGCTGAAAAATAAAAAATCAAAAGAAATAAAGAAAAAAAAGGAAAAAGAGGAGTTGGAAAAAGAAGTTATTATTAAAGAGTTTGGAGAGGATCTGTAGTTGCGTCACATATCGTTTTCAGGCGAGATGTTCTTGATAATTACCGGCGTAGGGAGGAACACAAGGAGTGCCACGATGAAAAGACATGTGTGGGGTGGGATGGGGGCCCGGATGAAAGACTTGCTAGCTGCTCTGATGCACCGACGACGTGATCGGGCGTCCAGCGCGCCGTCAGGCTGTAATGTAGTCTGCTCGTCTGTCTGCTTGCAAGAGTGCTGCGAGGGGCGCTTATGTTTAGAAAGGAGACCAAAAGAACAAAAAAAAATGCGTTGATGGTGAAGCTATCAAAGATGAAGCTCTGACCCCAGCGCGAGTGATGTGTTTTGACGAACCCTGTCAGCGTCTTGTTTATGCCTTCACACAGATTACTTTTTGTCTTGACGCAAGAAGGGGCCAACATTCCTCTCGATTATAGAGTTACTTCCCTTTGCAGACATCAAACACACGGCTATCATTATGGTCCACGCATCATTGTCAAGAAGATGGCTTGCCATCTGCGCCGAAATAAGCTTTATGTGTCATGTTAGCCTAGTCCTACCCCTTTATTAAGGCAGAATAGGCCTTATTCGCTACACAGCATCCTCGGAGGGAGGTCTCTCCTTCTCTCTGTCCCTTAACTGCGACGTAGGGAACATATGATGAGACACAGCAATGGGAAAGGCGCGCCAGCGGGGCCTATTCTGCACTTCCTTTAGTAGGTCTCCAATCTGGCGGCCTGTCCACTCCTCAATGTTTTTCTGCCATCCTTTATTCTGCTTACCCCGTCAACATCCTTTTCCCACACACCCGTGGAAGACTGTAAAGGGTAGATTGTCGTGTCGAGCGACGTTCCCGAACCAAACCTGTTTTCGCCGCTTGACTGTGGCGAATAAAAGTTACTGGGGACCGACAAGGGCGGCGACCATATTTGGAACAAATTCAATTGTTTTGTTATTTTGTTTCCTGTTCCCTGTAGGAGATTCGAAGCAGTCGACGGAAGCATTTACTCTCGAATGCTGAATCGCTGTCTCCCTTTCAGTCAAGATAGTCCACATTTCGCAGCGTACAGCATGATGGGAACGACGGAGGGACTTGTATAGCTTAAATTTCGTTTTCAAGCTTATCCTCCTGCTGTCCCAGATCTTGTTCAGCAGACGACTACAAAATGTAAATTTGATTCCGAAATATAAAATGGGGCTTTACTGACGAAGACAAAGGAATAAAAAAGTTGGGGGAGGGAGTAGAGGTTTACGAATTAGCCTTAATCAGTTAACTAATTAAGATAAGATAAGATAATACGTTATTTGTCCCAGAGGGCAACTGTGTGGCAGCTCGATACAATTTAACATAAAAAACAAGAACACATACTCATACACACAACCCACCCACACAATACAACACACACCACACAACACCCACCCACCCACATACATTCATATGCACCATACAGGCTTCCCCATTCATATTTCATTCATTCGCACAGCACCATTCAAGAGACGCACGGCCGAAACAACGAATGACAGCCGCAGTCTGTTAGTCCTGCATGCAGGCACACAAAATCGGCGGCCCGATGGGAGCTGGACAAACTCTCTCGACAGGACATGCCTGTCATCACAGAGGATTGCAGACACTTTCAGAAATGTCTGCCTGTCATACAGAGTCTGAAGAGTAGTTTGGGCTGTCCCAATGACTTTTGAGCAGGTGGATACCACACGATGTAGTCTGCTCTTGTCCTTCACCGATAAACTGTTGTAGAAACAGATAGACGAGAAGAACAGCACGCTCTCTATGTGCGATCTGTACAAAAGCTGAAGAAATTGGTGGGATACAGAGAAAGACTTCCGGAGAAGGAAGAGGCGCTGCTGAGCTTTCTTCAGCTTGGGTGTTGACATCCCAGCAAAGGCGCATGTCGAAGATGGTGCCCAGGTATTTAAAAACAGTAACCATTTCCACCTCCTTGTCGTGGATGACACTTACAGGACTTGGTGGAGAATTCTGACGGAAATCGAAAACCATCTCTTTGGTCTTACTCACATTAAGGTCTAAGAAATTGTCATCGCACCAGGCAATAAATTCTTCCAAGGCTGCACCGTGGGTGTCTGCTGGCCCGCTAAGGAGAGAGAGCAGTGCCGTGTCATCAGAGAATTTGACGAGGTATTGACCCTCATGGTTACTGCGACAACTGTTGGTATACAGAATAAACAGAAGCGGGGATAAAACACAGCCTTGAGGTGAGTCGGTGCACGTTGTGATGAAGTCGGAAAAAGTACCATTGACAAGTACTCTCTGCTGCCTGTCAACCAAAAAGTGGATGATCCATGACACTAGCTGATGATCAAAGGAAAACTCATCGAGGGGTCTTCTAGCTAGGATATGTGGTTGGACGGTGTTGAAGGCTGATGAGGTCAGCAAACAGCAGTAGTGCATGGGCTTGTGGATTCTCCAGGTGTTTGAGTAAAGTGTGGAGGATGAACAGTTTAGCATCATCAACACTTCGTTTGGATTGGTATGCAAATTGCAAGGGGTCAAGACAATTGTTAGTGGCTTTTAGGATCAATGATTTGATATTTGTCTCCAATACTTTCATGACCAATGATGTTAAGGCCACTGGTCTGAAGTCATTGAGATGCTGAGCTGAAGCTTTCTTCGGAACTGGAACAATGGTAGACAGTTTCCAAGCAGCTGGGATGGAGAATGAATCCATAGAGCGCTGATAAAGGTGTTGAAAAATGCCTCCAAGTTGGTGCGCGCAGAAACGCAATGTTCTGCCGCAAAAACCATCCGGACCTGAAGCTTTGCGGATGTTTACTCGCTGAAACAACTTCACAACTTGTTCTTGACAAATCTCAACCTTCTGGACAGGGTGAAGAGAACTGAGCATATCTTTAATTTTCGCTGAAAAATCGTGGGTCTCGAACCGAGCAAAGAAAGCATTCAGAGCATTAGGTAGGGCCGTACTGTCAACGCCTGCGATCGAGATTTTGGCTTTCGACCGCTTAAGCCGATCTTCAACATTTGCCATGTTCTTGAGTCCCTGCCAAGCTGCTCGGATGTTACCTGTCCCAAACTGAGACTCTATTTTAGTTTTATAATTTACCTTGGCCCGACGGATAGCATTACGGACCTCTCTGTGTACCAGTTTCTTGTCTTGGGCAGAACCCGTGAAGAACACATGTTTCTTTTTGTTTAGCACTGCCTTTAGGCTCTTGGTAACCCAGGGTTTGTTGTTAGGGTAAAGCACAAACTGTTTTGATGGAATGGTGCAATCGACACAAAAGGAGATATAAGAAGAAATGGTGTTGACTAAGTCGTCCAGATTAGGACATGCGTCTAAAAAGACATCCCAGTCGGTACACTCAAAACAGCCCTGTAAGCTCGCCACACTGTCCGCAGTCCAGCATTTGGTGGAGTGAATTGTTCGGCCACCCGTCTGAAGACTGGTTTGTACACGGGTATAAGATGTACACTCAGGTGGTATGACGCACCTAGACTGGGCAGGGGTAGAGATCTGTAAGCATGTGGCACAGTTCCATAGACAAGGTCGAGTGTAGTCTTACCCCGGGTAGTAGGACATGTCACATACTGGTCATAGGTCTTAAGGACCGATGTCAGGTCACAGTGATTAAAATCTCCTAAAATAAATTTAGGAGCATCGGGACAAATCGAGTCGAGTTTGTGAGTCACATCTGCAATGCACTGTAGCGCATTGGAGACATTAGCCCTGGGATGAATGTACACAAGGGTGAAAAACAACTGGGGGAATTCTCTCGGGAGGTAAAATAGGCGAAGCGAAATTGTGGGTAGTTCAAGGTCGCAGGTACACATCCTTTCACGAAGAATTACCGTATTGCAGTACTTGTTGTTGACATAGAAACGCGCTTTGCCGGTAATTGTAGCAGATCTGTCTGATCTAAACGGGCCAGAGAAGCCGGTAATGTCCAGATCAGGGTCACTGTCATGGAGCCATGTTTCGGTAAACGCCAACAAACAAGTATCCCTGTATAGTCGAAAGTTGTGTACCCACGCCTCAAGCTCATCAGTCTTGCCACGAATCGACTGGACGTTGGAAAGCAGGACAGAAGGAAGAGGTGGATTTCTGCGTCGATCGTCTAAGGGCTTTAGATAAGTGAAATACAGTTGAAATACAGTTGAAAAATAAAGAATAAAATAATAAAAATGTCAATCGTATAAAAATACGGTATAGGTCCATCTACAAGACCTGCGAATCCTATTGCGTTTTAGTGATGCTTTTGGTGGAGTTTATCCACTTGATAAAAGGGAATGAGGAACAAAGCTTAATTCATGTTTTTAATTTTTGGTTACTCACATGGCACGAATAGCCAAAATTTCGTAAACGAATCAGTAATAGATTTCTCACAGACAGGCAATGGCTGCCCTTACATTGTATCGATCTTCATATCAAAGGTCACGGCGGTTAACATCTCCCGTAGGTGAACAAATCAAACTGAGCAGTCACGAGAGAACGCAAATAATTCCTGGCCAGTTGCTTTAATTTCACTGTTATTCCTTTCGTCTCATCGTCATTGGACTCTGTGGGCCTTGCGGGCCCCGATGGCCCACCGGAAAGTGAGGAGGTAGACGTATGCATTACCTTGTTGTACTTGAGGGACGTAATGGCTGGAGAGAGTAGTTTGACAGGCTGTCGCGGAGGAAGAATATGAAGGGGGTAGCTACGTGTACAGATGCTAGATGATAAGGCTACTTCCGGCACTAGCAATGGCAAGTTCCATGCAATGAATTCAGACAGATGACGGCAGATAGGAGGGTAAGTGGATGAGTCTGAGTGGCTTAGTGAGTATGTGAGTGTTTGTGTGTGTGTTTGTGTGTGTGTGTGTGTGTGCTTGCGCAAGCATGCTCGTGCGTGTGCTTTTAATGGATTTGTGTACACGTGTATGCAATATAGTTATGGATAAATGCAATCAAAACACTGAGCAGGCTAACTGGTTTATTTAATTACATCGATTAAAGATTATCTCGATAGTCTTGATTTTTGTCGATATGATAGTTTGCTTGCTTGTTAACATTTGCTGAAGCATGCTAATAAAAGGCCGCTCTCTCGTTCTAAAATGGCATGGTCGAAGATTGCAGGCCTTGGAGAGTTATCTCGCCTGCCCATCCATTTCCTCCCGCTCCGGCCTTGGAAGGTTAACAGGCCTTCCCCTCGATCTCCCCTTGTCCACCAGTGCTGTCTTGGGCAAGCTCTTCAATCCACGGCGTACTTTAACGTTCCCCCGAAAAAATTACTCACCATTCACGACAAACTATTAGTTCCTTCGCAGGAGAGACTGAAAGGCAAGGAAGTTTGCTGAAACCAGGGTTCTGGTGTTGCTGGTGGAGCCAAAGCTTGGCGTTCCACGTCCCATCGGCTGCCTCAAAGGAGTCTGGGCATTAGTAATGCCGCTAAGAAGAAGCTGACAGACGACCTACAAATCTGTGTAAATGTGTATGATTTTCTTTCTGAATGTCAACTCGCGTCGTCTGACCGTGGCTCTGATATTCATTACAGCAAGGACAAATTATGGAGCTGGATAAGCACAACGATTTGCGCGGATTTCTAACCGAGGCAACCAGACGATCTTCAGAGATGAGGTCGTCTCCACATAAACTTTCTGACGAATCAGATTCAGGAAAACGTCAGTGCTGCTTCCTTCACTAATAACGTGTATTTAGTCTTAAAATGAATAAATGCTAAAAAGAAATAAGAAAGAAAGGAAAAGGAATAAAAAAAGAATAAAAGCATACAAAGAAGAGAGAAAATAAAAAGATGAGATAGGAACAGAAGAAGGAAAGGGGGAAGGAGAGAAGAAATGATTGATGGATCGGAAGAAAAAAGAAGGAAAAAAATCAGGCAAGCAAGGATAAGAGGAATAAACGAAGAAATGAAGAATGACGGAAGAAGAAAATCAGGAATGATGGATGGCTGGATGGAAAGAAAGAAAAAAATGAAAAAAGAAGCAGCCAAGCGTTGTTTCCACACGACGTAAAGTAATAGAGAAATAGAAAGAAGGGTGAAGAATGAAGGATGAATGAATAAAAAGAAGAAAGAACAAAGAGATAAAGAGTAAAGCAAGTAATAAAGGGAAGAATAAACGGGAGGAAAGATAAAGGATAAAAATGTGGTATGGAAAAAATAAGACAAAAATAGATAAAAGAAAGAAAGATTGCAGCAAGTAAGCAAAGAAATAAGAAGAAATATCTATTGAGAAAATTTACACGATGAAGACATAAAGTATGAAAAAAACACTTGCTTAAGACGAGAAGACAGCGTGTAACGTACACAGCACACAATGGGAGTGGTCCAACAAGTAAAACAGCAGCACATCTTATCCCCGCTTCCTGTGTCATTCAGTCAACTTTAATTTTAATGGTTGGTGGAAAGTAATGAGGTAGATGATTCAAATCAGAACTATCTCTCTTAGACATATTGTATCTTGAACATCGTATCACAAGGTGTGTGACAAGTCTTTGTACTGTGTACCTTTTTAATTCAATCCATGAAGTGCAAAGATCAATAACACGATGCAGTTCCATGCAGGTATGGGGAAGAATCAAACAGCGTTCTTGGATGAACCCCTCGTTTCTTCCTGCCTGCAAACAAAATTTTAGAACATAGGTAAGCATCCAAACCAAAAGAGAAGCGTTCCTTTTAAAAAAAAAATCATTGATCATTTCCCTTCCTCACAGCACTGCGAAAACGTAAGCTAGTTACTCCGGCCTTTTCAGAGTGCTCAGACCTCAAGCCTCTACTCCCTCCAGTTTGAAAGAAAAACTCAAACTGCACTGAGAACCTGAAACAAATTCTTGCCATCTTCGCTTGAACTGGACATAAAGCCATCGTATTTATCCAAACGCAACGGTGTGTCCTTTGTTTCAACAGGTCGCCATCTTTGACCCGCTTAAGGACGACACGTGGGCGAATCTTTGTACCGGCCTGAAAATGAGAGCGAAGTTCAAAATTTCCTCCGGTTATTTGCCTCGGCTTTCATCTTCGAGAAACTTAAAAAAAAACCAAGAAGCATCGAAGAGTTCCACGCCCAAGTAGGTAGGAAAATTGCAGAGAGTTTAATGCCAGTGAATTAAAAACTACTACGTTTGACATCAATAGAGAGCTTCTTACAAGGACAACAAAACAGGGATGGGTGTGCAGGAAGGGAAGAAAAAACTAAGGGAATGACCAAGTCTCGTGCTTCTAAGAAAGTACAAGACCTGCACGGTCATGAGAGACCATCGACGGAAAAATACACAATTTCTGGGGTCAGCACATTAATACATTCAAATGTGCGGAACCATTATCGGGGAGAGGATAAAAGTTGAAGGAAGTCTAAACTGAGACTAAACCATATATGAGAGATAGTAAAGTGGTAGCAACACCATGCCACAGCAATCATCGAAAATGGCGCTGAAAACATCGCAAACTGCAACACTGGGTACTGCGAGAGCCGAGACAACAAACACCTCTGGCCAGACAGAAGCACCATTCTTGTCTAAAAGAGTTTCAAAGCTTGCAAACGTTAGAAAAAAAAGAAAAGAAAAAAAAAATCAGAAAGGTTGAGCAGATATTTGAAAGCTGGAAAAGTTATCTTTTCACCAATTTGTTTAGTTGGCCCTTAGCAACGTGGCACGAGAAATAATGACGGTTGAGGTTTGAACGCAGTGTCAGAAGATCTGTAAGTCAAAGAAACATAATAGTCGTCTGCAGCGCTCCCAATAAAAGGGGGACGTGCCAAACTGCCAGAAACTGTTGGAAAGTTAGCTGAGTTAGTCTTCCAGTAAAAAAATGTCTGTTGGGCTAATATAAAATACCGTAGACTGTAAAACTTTGTCAGAGTTCTTCAAGGTCATCTCCAAATCTTCTACCTCCATCATTTCCTTCAACCATTTCAAAGATATTTAATATAAAAGCAAGTGAGTTACTCATTTAACAATTCTGTCCTTTTTTTAACTGCACAGATTTGAAAAGCTGATTAACATCTAGACTGGTGCAAGTTTGAGACATGTCAACTTAAAGCCGCATGTCACATCTGAACATTGTACCGTTCTTACCCTCACTATATTTAACAACATTTCCGTTAACAAAAGGAGAAGAAGAAAAGACCCACGATGATGATCAACAGCAGCAATAGAACAAAGCAAGAACAATGCCATGAAGCACATAACTGTGTTAGCAGCTGATAGCAAAATCTTCATGCGTAAAGCCATCAGGGGCTACCTGTGCGCGCGTGAGATAGAGAGAGAGAGACTGTGTGTGTGTGTTTTTTTGTTTTGGGATATGCGCTTATCTTTGCATCATACCCCCACCCACTCTTTTTGTGCTGTTTCTCCGATCCTTAGCATACTCTGCTACCACTAATTTAAACTGAATAAAGCTTTCGTAGTCTGACGATGCTCGAGAGAATACAAAAAGATCCTCCATCAGTGAACTTCCTTTTAACCCCCAAGAAGCCTATTAGAGAGTGCAAGAGTGAGCGGGCTAAGTGAGGACGACTGCTGCAATTAATAGAGAAAGAAACCTGCTTGATTCCAGCTCAAGTTGCATCATGCCTGGTGCGTATGGTAAGACAAATCTGGTTTGTTGTCCCCTGTCTCAATCTTGTCCTCTTTTTCTCACTCTGTCAAATGAACCCACGAGACCTCATGCACGGTGAGAACAGAAATCACAGCGTCCTCTCAAAGCCCCAGAGAGATTTTTGCGTTCACCTTTCTTCCTCGTAGCCATATTACATCCCCCTTGTTCATTGTCCACTGGGTGAAACAAGAAACCAGGTAACCGGTCATAGTGTGAGTACACACAGAGGAAACACCAGTCCGTTGCGTGGAAACACTGCTACGTCGTGTGTAAATATTGTTACGTCATGCGGAAACCTATCTCGTGGAAACATTTATCATGTGGAAACAATCGTGCATTTTGTGGAAGCATCTATGTATCACGTGATGACGCCTCTCTCTCTCATGTACAAACAACACAGCACCATGTAGAAATGTTACATCATTCTATTATGTGGAAACATGATTTTTAATGTGGACATGTTGAAAATCAGAAGAGTGTGTTATAGTCCGTCCTAATCACACTTCGGAAACGTGTATTTTTGGGGGGTGGGGGGCGTGGGTGATTGATTGAGGTGAATATTCATATATCCCTCGCTTCGCTACGTCTTTCTCCTCTTCAAGGTCCCTTAAACAGAAGCTACTGAGACGGCACTCGATTGCTGTGGAGTGAGGTGTCGGAGACCACACTTTATTGAGGCCAGCTTTTTTCTGACGGCGCTGCCTATCGCCTCTCATTTTCTTCCTTACCTTCTCTAACCCTCCATATAGAGCCAGGTACCCTTTCCTGACAACTGGGTCGACAGCGGAAAGTTCGTTGCGCCACATGGGTTTTGAACCGGTGCTCTATCCGCTCCCCCAACAGAAATAGGAGGAATGCATTAGAGAAGAGAGATGA
The DNA here is from genome assembly GCA_004794655.1 of Marisa cornuarietis. NCBI lineage: Eukaryota > Metazoa > Mollusca > Gastropoda > Architaenioglossa > Ampullariidae > Marisa > Marisa cornuarietis. The sequence continues at coordinate 235,694 of SMMW01000058.1, forward strand.
GAAGGAAGAAGCTGAAAGAAAACTGAAAAAAGGAGCAAATTAACTGATTGGTGAGAAAAAAAGAACTGGGTGACTGAGTGACGCACTACAACAATCTTTGCCCTATTCATTAAAGCATTTTATACCAAGCACACAGTAGTTGGTGGGCGGAACGATGGGGGTGTCGACTGGACGCATCGGTTTCTAGGACCGCTGCAATCGTTGATAATCACGTAATTATCACCGCTAGGGGCACACGGCGCGTTTAGGAGCCTCCACGTGCCACGTAGTCACAGGAACACCTTGACGTCATCGTCCTCCGCAGGACCCTGAAGTCTTTTCTTTTAGTCTCTCTTTTCAGGAGAAGCAATTTGCATGAGTATTATAATACTGTAAAGCAATATTGCTAGTTCGTTTTCCACGAACGTCTAGACTCAAACTACTCCTCAAATTAAATAATTGACCCAGAGTGATATTATTGCTTGTGTTACGTTTTGAACGGAAAAGTATCTACTTAATCAAGTTCAAAGTTTTTTAAATATATATCCAGCTCTATGTACATATCACTCTTTATTCGTATCTTTCTCGACCTCTACCTATGTGCGGGTGTGTACAATATTTTAGATGTACATATATACATAGAGAAAGTTTGGTGGGGGTGGGGGTGGTATGTTCTTGTGTACACACGTACAAGCGAGCAAAATAGAGAAATGCATATTCTCTCGATCCCTCTATTTCTCCTCTTTACCTGGAAAAGGAGAAACAAACTATACACAGTCTATATACTACAAACGCTATACATACTTTACATAAATTATATACATATACTATACATACTACACAAGCTATACATACTATACATATATACGCACACTATACATACTATCTCCGTATCTCCATTTCCTCCATGCACGCTCCTTTTCTCCTACTCCTGCATCTCTCTCCGTTCCGTCCCCTCCTCCTTTGTTATAAACCTATTTGTGGATTTCAAACTTATTCTGTCGGACTGCACCCAAATATTTTGCTGTGCAAATCAGTTAAAAGACATAGACTGTCATTTCAACTTACACGTCACTTATTGTTATTGACACAAACGTCCAGTCTTTAAACTAATCGAGTTCGTGCCAGTAGATAAGAACGTAAAAGTTTATGATTGTGTCGCTGTCTGTTCCAAGTTAACCTTCAGTTCCAGCATCGCTGCTGCATTAATCAGCGACAGCAAGACTCGACCAGCAAACACCAGAGGTGCACACTGGACCAGTCTATTGGCCACGGTCCAGTACGGCATTAGTAATGGAGAATGTAAGCACTGAACCGACTCCGATGGTCAGACTGAACACCCAGCCCCTACCCCTCCTACACACACGCACACACACACACACACACACACACACACACACACACACACACACACACACACACACACACACATAATACATCCGGAACACACATGCCCGCATGCACTGAGGCACATAGAACAACATGCTCGCACGTGCACACTCACACACACTCCTTCTTTGAAGACAACGATCAGATGCAGTTAGACTCTCCAGCAACCAGAGAAGGACTTGCCATCGCGCGCCGGGTCCTCACTGCTCACCCCAGCAGCGAGCTCCACACTCGGTGATTGGCATTAGTGGCACACAGCCGAGACTTTAATCAAGTGAGAGGAGGGTGGGAGTAGAAAAAGCCCAGGTCTCTGGAGCTATTTGGAATTGTAGTTATGCCAATGGTGAAGGGATTACTGTTTGGCAGTGTTATTACTGCCGGCCGCACAGAGCTAAAAACTCAATCTGTCTTTGCCGGCTCAGGAATTCGTTACAGGACACGCTGAGGGCTAGGAGAAAACTGTGAATGATATGATTAGCAAGACTTTCCTCCAGCTAAATTTCTGGGTTTTTTATTTATTTGTTTATTTATTTTTTTTGTCCAGCTGAAGTTTTAAATTGTGGCGGTTGTAGGAGCAAGCAATATGCATTTCTCTCCCCCATGGTTATTACAACGGCGGAATTTTTTTTAGCCAATTAAAGATCTCGTGAGAGACATCGACAAAGCAATCCTATCCTTACTTCCGGCCAGGGATCAGCCTTGTGGTAAATGGTCTCAGGGCGTCTTCACGATAAAGGCGACCACCGTTGGCGTGCCGGCCAAGCTGGTTGTGAGACATTTTTTGTGGATGTGTTCGACCTCTAGCGTCGCCTTGTTGCTTTGAACTGCGGCCTGAGTAGAATACAAAGCAGGATGTTTCCTATGCTTCAGATTGCAAGTCGTCTTCATTGTGCTGAAAGATGGCGGATAGGAATTTCCACAACAATTTCTTGCTCAGTCTTAGGAGGGACACACACACACAAACCCTCCATCCCCACACACCCCACACACCCCACACAAGCATGCACATACTCAACCAGTAAATATTTCAGTTGAAACAGTGTAGTTCAAAGCATTTCCCCTTTTCATGTAAAATTCAACATGTTTAGATGCTATAAAAAAGCCTGTGCTAAGCGCTGTAACAAGATGAGTGCAGTTACATTCCCTTGAAACGTTGGCTGGCTTTGCGATCACCAAAGCAAGTTTGCTCCCCTTGATGATGACCTCCAGATTTGGAGACCTCAAAGGTCGTGTCGGGCAGGTCCTTGCTCTGCAACTGTCTTTTTGCCTGTCCCGGATGATTAATATCACCATGTTCATCTGGTTCCATTCTTGTGCTGTGCTTGGGTGCGCGCGCGCGTGCACGAGAGAGAGGGTGGGGGTAGAAAGAGAAAGAAGGTGGCTGGAAGTGGGCGAATGTGTGGAATGGGATAGTCTCTGTTGTCTCGCGTCACTTAGAGGTGAAATGAGCGATTTCATACAGCACACGGGATTTACAAGCATGCAACCGAAAACGGTTGGCCACAAAAAGATGGGGAGGGAGAGCATTCATGACCTAAGTTTTCTCTCCCACACGTGTTCAGACACGTTTGTGGGTGCCTGAGAATGTGGTGGTACATGTGTGTGTGTGCGTGCGTGCGTGTGTGTGTGAGAAAGAATAAAAGAGTTCGTGTGATTTGTTTGTGTGTGTGTGTGTGTGTTTGTGTCTTCGGGGGTTGCAAGTCGCACCTTTGTTTGTTTTTGCTATGCAGGCAGCACAAAACCTATCATAAGTACAAATTTTTTGTTGAAATTTCATGAGAGTCATTAAAGAAAATAATCTTATTATGCAGCTGAGCTTATTAGGAAATAAAAGACGTCGAAAATGTTTACCCCGCACAATCAATAAAGAAAGCAGTATTATTGTCATGAAAGTGATATCAAGGGTCCCGAAAGAGTGAAATGCACGTGGGTAAGATATATAAAAAAAGCCAGGCTCATCCTTCTTTTTCTCTTCAGTGATAAATCAGTTACCCCTTTGCCGGGGGGGGGGGAATTGGAGATTCAAATTCAGCGGATATACAACCAGAACCATCGAGCTCCGAAGCAGAACACATTAACCACTAGGTTAGCGATATATTCAATCTGACACATGGTTTACGAGTTCGCGAACGAGCGCGCGTGCACACACACATACACACACACTCACTCTTACAAACACACATGCAAAGGTTAGTGCAATACAAACAAGAACGAATGTTGGACAGGTTGTACACATATTCACATAAGGACTTAAAACAAGGGCCATCTAAACAGCCGGTCAGACAACGTGATCAGCAGATTACAAAAGGTGTTCCTTGCGTTGAACTATTCCTCTGTGCAGTTCTAATCGAAGAAAGAAAACTAGATGTTGGTAGATGTAAACACCATACGCACACTGCACCCGTCCACATTGAACAACTCACTTGATTGTTGTGATGGCGGCCATGCAAGTCAGAAAAATCACTGCGAAACAAAGCAAGTAAATTTGAAATTGAAATGCATTCATATTCAAGCTCACCCTCTTCCTCTCTCTCTCTCTCTCTCTCACACACACACACACACACACACACACACACACACACACACACACACACACACACACACACACACACACAAAACACATCAAATCACACAATGAGAGAGGCAGAGAGAATACATTTACTCAACAATTTACTCAACACACTTAATAAACCTCAGAGGTAACTAGAACACTGACCCCCCCAAAAAAAATTGACAAGTTGATTCATTTCAAATTATGGAATGCATTCGGCAGAAAGCTGCTGATTATATTTTTTTTTATCTCCAAATGGAGTTTATTGCTTTCAAGCCACTAATGCCACGTCCCATCTCTTGGACCCGGCACCCATCCTGACTAACCAAGGGTTAATTAAATCAGTTCTAGCTAAGCTGGACAAAGCTGGAGCTGTAAATTTTGTGCCGGAATTTGGATGTGAAGCAAACTGTGGTGTGATTGATTTCTACCATGGCCGTGGAAGATCTGACACACGTGAGGCACGGGGACACACCGGCGGCAGAAGACGCATTCGCGCCAATGAGCAGAGACAACAGCAACCCAAGGAGTCGGGCGGAGAAACGTTCCCGAGGGCCACCGGGGGAGACGAATTGCTCGGGCCCGCTGGAACCGGACCCTTAAGGCAAAGTCTCCCTACAGACACTGGTCCTGACACGAATGTCTCGCGATTCCACCACTATGTCGTCCATCGCCAATCAGGTAGATGCACTTCTGCGTCGTCAGGTCCGCCACGTGACCACAAAGTCTTCTTCCAGCCAAGATCAACATCATCACTGTTATCCCCAGCGTCTTTGCTCGTGGCCATTTGTTTTCCTTTTTTAAAAGACGGTGGTCTGTAAGCGGAACTAGGCAGACCTTAACCCTTCCCTAATGGCTTTATTCCCGCTCCCCACCCAATACACCCACAATTCTAATTTCTTACAGACAAGAGGGATCTCAAAGAGACAACTATGGGTCAATTGTTTGTAAAGCCGATTGGTTCTCAGTTAAATTATCAATCTACTGTTATCACTTCTTTAAGTTACATATGTAATAAATAATTTCTCTGTAGCTATGGTTTGTTGTAAGTTGTCAGCAAAATCAAATCATTTCTCATTCACGTTGCACATTTTCAATCCTTAGACCGCTATTCTTGTCATCTTTTACTCTCCAGACAAAAACAATTTAAAAAAAGCAAGAAAACCGCCGACATTTGTATAAGAGACCTTCGCTGGCTCTGAGATCGAGGATTTCTTTCGCTTTTTATTGACCATACTAAGCAGTGCTTGCCTGCGGACAAAGTTCTTGATATTCATTTCACAGGACTGAGCTAATATCAGACAAAGTTTGTCTTTTTGTTGTGAGTTTTAAATGTGTATGGAAATAAAAAAATCCAGTAGTGCAGCATTGTTTTTAAACAGCAACAGAATTAAAAACGTCTACATAAATGCATCAAATGATCTGGTCCAAGATTAGAATTGTATGTAAGGACTATTTTTGGATCTTTGCTTTGCTTCAGTACATGATATCTTGCTAAGCAAAGGAGTTTCGTATGAATGCATTCCTTGATATGTAATTACTTTCGCTGTCCTGGATGCAGTTTAGGACCATTGGAATAAAAAGCAGAGAAGAAGAGCTCCTGCATCTCGAGTCAGACATAAAGCCAGGGGATGTTTATTCGCAGAAGTGTGTCTAAAAGCTCTGAAAGGTGTAAAGGTCGCGGTTTACACTTGTAACCAGGCTAAAAGTAGGAAAAGCGGAGACATGAAACGAAATCGTTGATGTGATGATTACAGGTACACTCTTTCACCCAAACGTACAAGGACCGAGTCGCTAGACGTTTGGGAGGTTTCATTTTTTGACTTATTATGTTTATTGTTATTAAACACATATTTATTTATTGATGGACACGCAGTTTTCTTAAGAAATCATTGATCCAAACACGTACGCGTGCGTGCGTGCACTCGTGTGTGTGTGTGTGTGTGTGTGTGTTTCACAAACCAGACGTGGCTGTCTCTCGTGTTAGTGACTGGACTTACATGATTACGTGACTTGATACAGCAATGCATTACATATACACGTGCATCCAGATGGCATAGTTATTCCTGTGGGCCAATAATTTCATAGGAAGCAAGAATAACACAAGCCAAGCTCTGTGGGAATAAAGTTGCTGAAGAAACGCAGCAGTCTGTTTTCACCTATTCTTAACTCAACCTTCGCGACTTTGCAGTCAGATTAAAATCATCCTAAGTCCGTCACTTCGAAATTAACTGCGCGTCAGACACTGTGGGAAAAGATAACTGATGAGCATCGATCGATGAAAAAAAAAAATAAAAGAAGAAGAAACTACTTGAAAAATATGAAAAGAAAGTTAATTAAACTCCGAAGGAAAACAACAAATGGCAGACTATTTTAATCGACGTATTGTCAAAATGGCAAGTCAGAAATTTATTCCGCTCATCGGTGCACTTGAAGCTGCACATGTACAAAGTAAAGAGTCGGCCATCTTGTTCTTATAGCACGTGCCTACAGGCGCACGCTGTCTCCGTCCCTCACACTTACGCTTGCGCGCGTTCTTTGTTGCACTTGGCGCGGGTAGAAGGAATTGGTGTTTTATGGCGTGTCAGCAACTACGGCTATATCATGGTAAAAGATCTAGAATCCCAGACACTTAATCCCCAGACACTTAATCCTCAAAATGAAATTTCAACTCAAAAAATTATGAAGTGAATGAAAAATTTAATTCAAATTCAAATAATTATTTTCACGTAAACATCAAAATAGGTTTGACAATTAAAATAATACTTAGCTTCAACATCTATAACATTAGTTAAAGTTCATGTGAGCTATTAAAGTCAATGTGCTTCAACAACATGATATGAAAAGTGTTGTTAATCAATATGACAGGAAAGCTAATGATCGGAGGTACCCTAATTGGGGCGATTGTTACGTCTCGTTAGAGTTACCACGTGACACATTTCTCTTACGGTTATAATATTTCAAGTTCACAAAGTAGCAGTTTTGAGTGTTGTGTCGCGATTTGGGGGCATTTTTGAGGTTAAGTGTCTGGTGATTAAGTGGCTAGGGATCAAATGTCTAGGGGATTAAGTGTCGGGGATTAAGTGTCCGGTCACCAAATATCCATGCCCACATTCAAAGAAAGAACAGTTTGTCAGAGACGAGATCCGAACCTTGGACAGTCAGTCCTCACTGTATTGAGACAAGCGGTATCTGGGATACACTTCAATACCCGTTTATTTCAATCAAAAGTACACTGATTTACCTGTGAAACTTCTAGAAAAAAATCAGGCATGACCGAAACTACTAAAAAAGACACTGACAAATTATTTTTCAAACTTCTGCCCCTTCTACGTACCGCAACACGTGTCAGCCATCAGGCGCGTAACAACTAATTTCCATAAGGCCTATCGCATCAGGGCAAAGGTTATCGGTTTGACACCAGTACATCGCTAACCGACAGCCCATGAGCACGGGAATGCACACGCTACATATCGGACAGTCAGTCTCTGATTTAGCTGTTATTAGAGAGGGGCTAGAAAGACGATATGAAAAAGCACTCCACGAAGATATAGACCACTCTCGTTACCAGCAGCTGAAAATAACATTTGAAGGTGATGCACTTTCCAGACAAGATTTTCATTCATTCTTTCAATCTTTCTTTTCTTTTACTCGTTCCCTATTTTGTTCTTTCGTGTTTTCTCTCTGTCTTTCTGTGTCTCTGTCTCTATTTTTCTTTCTTTCTCTTTTCTCTTCAACTTGTATACATGCAGACACTTTTTTTTCCAAAAGTTTGATTTTCTTAAGTGTGTTTGTAAGAAACTGTTAGCCTGAACCTCTGCGAGCAATCACTCTTATGCATTCACTGTTCTGGTTGGTTAGTCAATCCATCGCTGTCGATCCCTTTAAATGTTTCCCAGACAGCTCTTTTGTTCGAGATCAAGTTAAGAAAAAGTGCATCTGCCACCCAGCCACCAAACCACCCACCTCTCCTCTTCCCGAAAATCTCAGCAGTTAGCCTGAATCTGCGTGGGATGGGGGTGGGGGTGGGAAGATAAGCATCGTCCACTGAAGCCAAGAACTCCGCGGACGGAAGGAAAGACAACTCGATGGGTGGTAAGCTCCAGAATGCAACATCAAACGCATGCTTGGAAGGCTCAACAGACCAGGAGCTGTCGTAAACAGTTGTGTTCCACACTGCTGGTCATCCAGCTAGCGTTCATCATGCCTGCCTGTGATGTCGCCAGGAAACAGGCCGGCACGGGGGAACGATGGGTAGGGGTCATATGTGGGGGTGGGTGGAGGAAACGAGCGAGGGAAAGGCAGCGAGTGGACGAATCACACGATGAAATGAGTTTTAACGTGAATCGGAGAAATAAACCAGCCCGAAGGACAGCGGAACTACTTTTTGCTTCGATTTTTTTTCCTACTCTTTTCTTTATCCCTTGCAATGTTTTATTATTTTTTTAAGGTTGTAGTTTATTTTCCGCTGTGAGTAAAGCTGCCTGCATTTCAATATCAGCTTCTTACTCGAGGATTGTCGGGCGCCCTACAGCAACATGATTTACTAACCAACGCCTCTGTCTCGCTATTATGGATCCCATGATAAGCGTGCTGCACGGAGCTTTCTCTTTTTTTGTAACAAAAAATATACTTTTGTTCTGATTATTGCTGTTGGCTATTCAAACTTCCTCCGTGAGCTTCCGATCTCTCCTAAGAGGAACATAATACCATGTGGGAAGAGCGGTCTTTATTGTTTTCTGCTGCTTCAGGCCGCAGTTTTTGTCGTCCTGCTAAAAATGTTTTGACAGTTTTGTGCAGATGGCTCGTGGGAGGACAGTAGACATTTGAGTTCGAGAAATTATGTCTGAGAAGAGATTATCGTTGTCCTTATATCGCTACAAAAATACGTTAAATAAGAACTTTATAATGACTGGAGATTACTGAGGGTACGGGGAGATGAATTTGCGTTAACGATCTTAAGGGCAAATAAGCAGAGAAAAGAAAGGAAAGGTATAACCTGCAAAAGTCACTGTAAGAGGTCAGGCATAAAAAAAATATGCATCGTAAACTCTACAGCTCGTTTGAGTCATTTTAATCATAGTTAATTTGTCATCTGCTGTATTTTAGCAGACGATCACTTGCTGACCCAGTCTATCTGATGCAAAGTCATCAAAGTTTGTATTGCATTATGCAAAGTCGGTCGGTCGGTCGGTCCCTGGACTGGTGCCTATCGTTGGCGGGAGTGGGTAGCAAGGTGCATCATTTACGTCTGTTCTGGGTGATAGTGAGCTGTGAGCAGGTCCTGCACATGACGACTAGTCCAGTCTTTGAGGTTCGTAAGCCAGTTCTTCCTCTGGCCACCACAGCTCGGCCACCCTCCAAGGTACCTTGCAAAACGCTGACAAATTTCTCGTTTTTTAAACAACGTGTTATTGACTGTCATAAACAAGGCTGGCATTGTCACACTACAGAGAGCCCTAGGTTTAATGTCTATGCGAATTGTCCGTCGGAATTGCAGGTGGAACCCTATTTACACTGTGTTAACAACAAGGCTTTAATATTTCAAAGGCAGGAATCTACGTCTTAAGTGCATTCAAAAAGTAGGTGTACAGTATTTCATCGTCTTGTGAGGTATGGCAAACATGACATTTCAAATCTGGCGCTAGGGCTGTTATATATCTGTATTTGTGGGTCATTAGATGAGAGATTCCCATTCGGAATCTAGCAAGAGCATCTCTCTTTACCTTCTCAGCCTTGATCAATGACACATCACAGAATACTTTCCCAGCCACATATATTTACCACTGTTTTAAACAACATCAAAGCTGTCAGTAGCTTAAGGAATGAAGAAATTTTCTTATTGTTATTGTTGTTCTTTTTTGGCGCAAATGTTTATGCAACTTATGTTAACATGTATGACTTGAATTGTAATAATTGTAAGAATTGTAATAATATTATGATATTCTTAAAATTGTGAGCTGTACTCAGAATTATCAGAAAGATTTCTTTTCTAAGATTATTCACAAGTTCAGTGTTTTCATAATAACACAAATTAATAGTAATTTCATTGTTAGTCACCAGTTGCTTCCCTTGAGAAAGTATTTAATTGACCCTCTTAGCCCTGGATAAAAAATTTTCTATATTCAAAAACATGGGCTTAAAATTTACGATTTTGAAGACGATAGTGACACTGCACAGCCATGATCGTGGAGCACGAGCCACGATAGTAAGCGTATCGTTGCTCATTGTATTCTGCTGGTAGGACCACAATCATGCAAAGAGAAAATCACGATCGTGGAGCACAGCCACGATAGTGGCTCATCGCGCTCTGCCGGGCTCTACGAGCTCAGAGGGCTAACTTATGGCGGTCAGCACTGAAGTCTGCTTGACACACGCAGGACTACACGTGTAAGGTAGGATTATTTGACTCGTATTTTCCGAGGTTATAGGCACATTCAGGACCCATGCGTATATGAAAATGAACGACTAACTGTAGGAGCCCACCAGACAATTCTTGATACTGTTGAACCAAATTCACACACACACACACACACACACACACACACACACACACACACACACACACACACACACACACACACACACACACACACACACATGAAACAGTACGCTAGAACTTGCGACATGCACTAGGTAGATGAGAAACTGGGAGAGTAAGCAAGTGAATGAGGGTGATTAGTGACAAACAGCATAGCGTCACCAAGCAGACAATGATCAGTGTGTTGTACTTTCATGCGCCATTATCTAGGCTACCATCGTCTTCGCTAAGGCATCGTCGGTGCTAGAAATTGTAAAATTACAACTTTAAGCTGAGTGCCTCGCCTTGACTGTTACATTTTAATCCTTTACTTTGATGGTGTTGTCAAGTTTTGATCTATATGTGTATGAATCCGTACATGTATATTTGTGTATGTTTTGCTTTGGTTTAGCGCACTGAACCTACGTTGGGAAAATGCACAAAAATATATTGTTATTATTACTACTACATACAGTACGTTCTAACCATCATTCGAAGAACCTTAATTGCTGAAAAATTCAGCTTCTTTTCTTAATATTTGAGACGTCAGTGGAGGACTAATAGATAATAGCATGAAAAAACAAGCTTTTTCTGATAATTGTGAGAGAAACCAGGATGGTTTACAATTTTATGTAAGTAATGTTTAAAGGGAACCTACTCTGATTTGTTGAAAATTTTCAAGTTGTAGCCTCCCTTGAAAAACGTTACCAACAAACTCCAGCGATTCCCTTTGTCTTCCGAAAAAGAATGAAAAAGTAGAGAAAGATAGCGGGCATTACGTTTTGGGCACCTCTATTAAAAATGTTTAGAATGACTTAAATATTAAATATAGAAACAAACAAATAAAGAGGAAGTGAAAAAACTAAGGAAACTGCGAATGACATTTATGGCATATAACTAGACATCAAAAGCACTCGTTGCTAGTCAGTCCACCGCTATAGTATTCCACAAAGTATACCACAATAACATTACAATACGATACAATCTGATTTCTATAAAAATAATTATTGTTATTATACAATTTGAACTATCGGGCAGCCGGTGCAAATTCTTAAGTATATGAATTATTAAATGTAAATTATTTACAGCAGGTAGCGTGGCCGAGCGGTCTAAGGCGCTGGTTTAAGGCACCAGTCTCTTCGGGGGCGTGGGTTCGAATCCCACCGCTGCCAGGATTTTTTTAGTTTTATGCGAAGATGATTATCCTTCTGAAAAACAAGGACCGTAAAATCGCTTAAAGACTTTTTAAAAGTCATACATCATAAATACCGGTGCATGTTTAATAATAACAACGCATCGTGTTCTTTTTATAGTGCTTTTCCTCACCATGAACTATGACCACAAGGTTCTCGATTCTTGAGCTTTGGAAGTATCCATTATTCAGGAATATCAATCAATCTATACATTTATTGTTTTAAAGTGGACAGTTATTTTGTACGTTCTTTAAAATTAAATTATATCTTCTACTCCCACATGAATTGCTCACCGAACTTTGCCAGTCCTCTATTAATGCTGTCTTGCAGTTCTAAAAAGCTTAGAATCTAAACACGAGGTTCGAATTCAGCTTAATTTGACATTAAAAAATGTTCAAATGATTCCAGTGCACGTTTATTTTTGTGTGTTAAAGGGAAAATATAGGTCTATAAATTGTCCTATATCCATAAAATTTTTGTGTATCAAATACAATGACAAATTCTGAAACTTGGGTAGGTATTAAAACTCTTAAGAAAATAATAATATTCTAGTAAAATTGTAAAAATTTTATACTGGCAGCGGTGGGATTCGAACCCACGCCCCCGAAGAGACTGGTGCCTAAAACCAGCGCCTTAGACCGCTCGGCCACGCTACCTGCCGTGTTGAAGCGTCAATAAGTATATATATCACCCTAGTGTTTTCCTGGCTAAGGGAGGCAGCTGCTCTCACTAAGATGGGATATGAAATATTACCTCCCTTCTACGTGTCAACCTTGCCGAATGCTTCGACGACCTTTTATATTGAATTCGGCACTGATCTGATTGCGCTGTCCGACATGTTCATCGCTCACCTGTCAGTGTGTATCTGAGGAAGAATAAATGGATGCTTGCATTCATGTGTATATGAAGGCTTTCTGCTATGTTATTAAAACAGCGATCGGTGAGTAAAACAACAACAAAATAATAATAATTGGATAATGAAAATACAGTGACAGGAGAATAGCATTCATTAGTCACTTGGGTGATCTGGTACGTGAGTGAAGAGGTAGTACTCTCGATTATTAATTAATTCCACTATTAGCAAATGGATTATAGACATGCAAAGTGCCAATTGTGTGATGACAAATACAAAAATCAGTTCAACAAGATTCGTCGAGTACTGTTTTTTAAATAAGCATTTATCAATTTTCGTTTTCTTACATTTGTTATGAAAGAACATTACTTTAACCGTGTAAATAAAATTTTCTGATTTATCTTATTTATTTATTTTGTATCTCTACGCCAAAATGTTCAATATGTTCAAATTAAATTTTTGCAAATTGGTTTTCAAGCCTCACTTAATCGCGGCCTTATAGAATGTTTGAAAATATTAGTTTGCAAGTTTGGACAATTATAATGAAAAGGTGTCTTGAGTCCAGTTCTATTCTCATCGGAGAATTCAATATTCTAATGCACGCCTTATTTCCAGATCACATCGCTGCCTGTCTACGAGCACAGCAAATACAAGACTACTAGGAGCCGTAGAGATGTCTACAGTAAATACAATACTCGGAGAGATGAACAGGTTTCACTGGCGCAGCCCTTATAGATACCTTTCTAGTCTGGTCTCTCTCTACTCCATCTCTCACCCTATGTTCCTTCACAGTCGACTTCAGTCTCTAGGCTGCTTCAAGAGCGGATTCCGTTTCTTGTTGTTGTTGTTGTTGTTGTTGTTGTTGTTGTTGTTGTAGACCTAAGCTCTGCAACTCTTTGTCCTGCGATGCTAGACATTCATCCTGTATCTCAGCCTTTTAATCTAACCTGTGTCAAAGAAGTAGTAAATGTGGTACAGCTGGGTATCGTTTTGCTTGAATGAGTATGTAACGATTGTCGTGGCTGGAAGCTAGGAAGTTCGTCACATTTTATGAATAATAGGTGGAATAAGTGTGTTTAGGCTCCTTATAAATGCTAGTAATTATTAGCTGTTAAAGAAGGCTGATTCTCCTCGGGGCATCTCTCTCTCACACACACTCACACACACACACGCACACACACACACGCACGCACACACATACACGCACGCGCGCGCGCACGCACACACACACACACACACACACACACACACACACACACACACACACACACGCACTCTAGTTCTCTCGCCCCTCTCACACAAATATAAAATACAGACACAGACTCTCTCTCTCTCTCTCACTGTCTCTGCCTATACTCACATTATGTGTCAAATGTATTTTGTAACATGTTGACATTACGAATGGACGAGTATGTGTGATGCTATAAGATTAATAATTACAAACACTGTTTTCGACAGCGAAATTGCTTTCAAAACAACAGATAAAAAAAAATGTTCTGGTCGTAACAAGAAGATTACAGACTTTTAGCCCAATGAACAGCTCTAATGGTGTGTGCAACCAAAGCTTGCCTGTGGCAGATCAGAGTCGCTGGGGACGTGTTGTGTGCCCTGTTGACCTGCTGTACAGGCCATGAACGTGCCCCACCACCCAGTCTCGCAGCCGCTCTTCTGAGCTTAGTGCCGGAGATGGGGTGTCTTCAGGTGCGCATCCCTCTGCCCTCGCCCGCGTTTATTGTAAAAAAAAAAAAAAAGAAATCCAACAGCAATGCACACTATCTCGCTGCGGGCAATGACTACAACTGAATGTAGACTTAGAGCTAGGCTCAGGTTGAAGAAAGATTTTACCTAAGCTTTGCCCGAGACACCGCTTCGTTCCTTTGCTCTGGATAGGGAAAGTCTTAAGGGAAAACTTGACCTGCTACTCGTGACGTGGGGGTCAAGACAGTTGTCAGAGCAAAGATTACATTTCTTTTCTCAGACGGTGTTTAGCTGCACATAGAAAAGCTTTTCAGGCTTGGACTTCTTCTTGAATGGACTCTCATGCGAGGTACCAAAGTTCCTCTGTGTTCAAAAACTTAAATCATCAACTTCAAGAAACATCATCACGGCATCTAGGTAGGTGAGTAACAGTTTTAGCTGTTATGTTCATTTCACTCGATATATTGACATTGAAATGAGGTAATAAGCACTTATTAAAATCTAATTATTTGGAAAATTACGCATAGTCGTTCATGTATGCGAATAAAAATAATAAAGAAATAAAGAAAATAAATGCGAGTAAAAATAAATGTCATAGAATTTTTCTCGAAAGGTTTTACGCGCGTCAACTGTGCGAGGTCACTCGGGCTTTCGACAGAATAAAAATAACTCTGCTTTCAATGATTTCAATTTGAAATTGAGATAAGAAATCCGTCCGTTATCATTATCTCACAAATTACAATCGTACTGCAAAGATAGAAATATAAAAACTCGCCTTCCTCACTGACTCCTCTGTATGGTTTGTTTCTCTTTATCCAGTGTGTGTGTGTGTGTGTGTTTGTGTGTGTGTGTGTGTGCGTGCGTGCGTGTGTGTGCGTGCTTGGGTGTGTGTGTGTGTGTGTGTGTGTGTGTGTGTGCGCGCGCGCTTGGTAGTGAGTGTGTGTGTGTGTGGGAGGGTGCATGCCTGCGTTCATGTGCACGAGTGCGTGCATATTTGTTCTTGCGTGTGTGCGTGGGGGTTTGTGTCTTATCTTGTTAACCCTCTATTAACAAACCTGTGGCTAACTATAAATACTTTCCTAGTTGCATGTAAGTTTTATTTGTTATAGCTACCAGCACGCAACAGCTGTTCAAATAACTTTAACAAGCAAATCCCATCAGAACATTGTGCAGATGTCTACCTTAACAAATCTTAACTCCAGCCTCTTCTCCATAGTTTGGTGCAAAGTCCTTGACAAAGGTAATCACAACCGACATGCAGAGAAGAGACGTGTTGCTGTTAGCCTTCTTAGCAGCCGCAACCTGGAAGAGTGGTACCGAAAGTTGTCAGCAAGATGCCCGCATGCCCGAGGGTAAGGAGGGTCTGGAGAGCCTCGTCCGGCAGCTGAACCACTCAGCTCCGAGTCCCCTGCAACTGTGGACGACTCTGGCTACAGAGCTTCTAACTGCCGCTGGCTGCGAGAGTCGAGTGTCCGGACAGCACTGTGATAAAAGACAGCTATGTGAACAGGTGACTACTGCTGACTTATACTCTCCACTGATTCCAGTCTTGACATCTATGGCGCTGCTGTTGACAGATGTGTTGCTTTTGCTGTTAGACTGACTTCATTTCTTTCACCTTCTGACATCCTCGCTACCTTTTACTGGAATCCTTTCGAACGTCACCTTGTCCACTATGAACGTCACCTTGTCCACTGTGAATAGCACCTTGATCCACCCCTGCTCTCCCCCGAACAAAAGACTTGACGCCGTGCGAATCAAAGTACAACAAGAACACATTTATTAAACATTCCAATTATGCAAAATACATACTGTTAACAATTTGGTTTATCTAAAGGACTCCCATTACTATCCGAGCTATCCCCCTGGTCCGCCTCTACCCTCAGTGCCATCTAAATGAAGAGAAGACAGGTACACGAGGCCCTTTTAATTAATTAGGGTTTCTCTTGCTGTGTATGCATCGACAATTTTAGTCTAGACCTTAATTGTGGGCGATTTCTAGGTGCCGCCTAAATTTAACACGATACACTGTGTGTGTGTGTGTGTGTGTGTGTGTGTGTGTGTGTGTGTGTGTGTGTGTGTTTCGTATATTATGTCTTGATGCGCTGAAGTAAGACAGTCAAAGCACACTGTACGTCACTTTCCTTCATGTGATCGGGTCTTTCTTCATGTCCTTTAGTTGTCACAACACGCAGTGGCATCTAACCACCGCTTGCGACGGGCACCAGAGGGGATGGAATTTGTCACCACAGGCTTCGACCCCATCACTCAGGTAGATCCCGGGGCCTCAACCCCGAAAACAAACAGAGAGGAAACTGACCAACAGGGCCGTGTTCTTGGCACAGGGCCAGCAGCAAACGGCCAGCAGAAATACGATGACGTAGACAAGTGGGCGCCGGTCAGAGCGCTGTCTTCGGCAACTCTGTGGGACGGGGCTCGCCGAAAGCGATCGCCGTTCGAGGGTGAAAGTCCTGACTATCTTTATGTCTACGCAGACGATATCCCTCGCGATCTAGTTCCACGCGATTACGACGACGTAGCAGAGCCTGGTGGTGGCTCAGGGCTTTCCCCTCGCTTCCCCTTTTTTCCGAGACACAACCAGCAAGGAGGTCACCCCCAGCTGCCTCCCCATCCCCAGACATCTTGGTGGTTGCAACAGGACATGATGTCAAACTGGCCCAACGGACCTGCTGCAGCACCTGGTCCCCAGGAAACGCAGGCTCGAAATGAAGGGAGAAGGTTCCACGACCAGAGACATGGGTTTGTTGGACATCTCGACCAGATGTCTCCACATGCTCATCCACATTCAGGAAGTGACGCAAAGTCTGACGCTGCAACGGAATCACGATCTGTTATGAAACAACAACAGCCTGTGCATCTGGAAAATATTCGGCGTCGCACTGATAACAGATATAATAATAAACTTGTGCCTAGAGACCATAACAGGGGAAGACCAGAGAGTGAACACAGTGAGCGAACCCTAGAACTGACGCACGATGGTAGCGTTGTTACAGCAAGCGTTTTGACCGTGACGGAGGCTAGCTTGCGAATGAACGGCATGGTTCTTAAATCTAGTTCTTCCCCGTCACCTTTGGGAACTACTGCTGTCCGAACGACACGAGCAAGCGAGCTGTTTCGAAACAATCGTCATGACGAAGAACATTCAAACTCTCATTCTCGAGACTCGGATAACCGGCCAAACCATCCCGCCAACGTCTCCAAAACAGCCGACCACGTGGCTCCCGGCACACCCTTCGAGCATGACGTCACCTCCGGTCAATGGGTCATGGAGACAGCAGCGAGGATTCTCTTCGCCATGCTCCACGCGGAGGAGAGCAGCTGCGGGAGGTTGTTTAGTGCTGGGCTGGACCCTCAGAGATGGGTGGACAGTGTGTGCCGGCCGATGTCACGAAGAGACAAACGGAGCGAACTGGGCGGTAGAGACGACGACGACAACGACAACACCGTTCGCAGTGTCAACACCAACCTCGAGGACTCTGTGCAGCGCGCCATTCAGAGCCTGGAGGCCAAGATGGTGGCCACCCTAGCTCGCTGGAATCCCGCTCACATTCTCGGCAGGGTCTGGACGGGTCTCAGCGACGAAGCTTTTCTTCAACATCAACAGGTGCGTGACAGCTAGGCTATTAATTTATTTATTTATATGCAGTTTGCTTGGATTTTCTAGATTTCCTAGACGCGCTGTGTAAATTCATGTTTAAATTAAACAGGTAGACAGAAATTTAGACGTCTGAAGGTGAAGAAACATTAAAATATCTATGATGCTAGCGACAAAAGCGGATTTCGTGGCGTTGTATTGACTAGTTGGTGGTGGTGCTGATCAGCGGACGAAAACAGTACAAACAGACGAATTATGCCATAGTTTTGGGAAATAGTATGGTTTAGGCATGTCTTATCAAAAGGTGTATCATGTGAAAGGCCTAGTGGCTGTATTTGTCCTGATTACGGAGCAAAGATCAGCGCAAACTACAGTTTCCTAATATCTGTGAACTTCGCAAGAGGCTCAGCGTTGGTCTCGGCAGACAGACAGCAATCCACCTATGTATACACCTCCGTGGTTTCAGTGTTTCCACATCCAGAGAGAAGTGGCCTCTGCCAAAGATGCGATGCGTCCTGTTAGTGCGGGAGTGTGTCACCTTGAACTGTGGAATTTCCTTAAGAGCCTAACTGGCACCGTGGTGTACAAACTCCTCAGAGGTCAGAGGTTGTCTGTTTTCTGTTACTGAACTTACAGCATGATATTGATCAATATGGAAGGATGCTTTTGTTAATGAGATCCGATACACTTTTCAAGTTTGCTTTCAGACGTCAATATTGTCGGCAAACTATTTAATTATACTATCAATTAGTAGTACAGGTCACGAAAAGTTTATAGCAAGAGCATGCCTAGACAAAGTTTAAGTTTTATGGGATGAAATATGCTAATTAGCTGAGGAGCGCTTTTAGCAACACTGTTACAATTTTAAGTGTGTCCATCGATACAAAAAGTGAAAAGCATAAAACCAAATAATTGTTGATATGTTAGCAATTCGATTATTTGTGTGTTTAGCTTCTGTACTGGAACGTTCGTCTCTGAGAATTACATGTATTTCAATCAGTCTCAGCTACAGGCATTTACTAGACAGGAAAGTCGACTTCATGTCTTGATCTGGTTGCAGGTCAGCGACCAATAACCGATGATGTTCCTTGTCAGATGGACTTTGTGTCGGACATCTTTAACAAGTATGGCACCAGGGACCGACCAGCGGGCTGCACGATGACCCAGTCCATCTCATTGCAAGGTACCTTCTGTCTGACTCCGTGATGTAGAGGATGAAGCCTCCATACATACTGGACCTTATTTTCTGGCTGGAGTGCTGAGCTGACTTTCAAACATTCACTACTGATTCGAGTTAGAATGTCATTTCTTCCCATGTTCAGTCAGACTATTTTGAGGAAAGAAAAGTATATATCTATACAACACAAATAAAAACTCTGAATTGTTAATTGGAAATAAAAGAATCTGATAGAAAAAGTCAGTATAAAAATTTCCTTGAATACTCAGCTTTATTTAATTGTCATAGATCTGTAATTTTTTGCCTTGTACTTTTTAAATTTTTGTTATTTACTTTTATTAATTTATTTTGCACAAAGCATCCCATAGCCTACAAAGGGGAAAAACTCTTGACGACTTAAGAGCAAACATGGGTAGTCTCTCTTATATTGGGCTATTGACTTTCAAGACAAGTGTTTTATTCTTCTAAAATTGTAATCCAAGAAACTTTGCATTGTTTCTACGCATGGAAAGTGGCTCATTTGTGCTACATGACCCTCAGAAACGTATAGCTCTTAACTCTGATAGGAGTCATTGTTTATTTGTTAGATTTTAACACCTTGTTCTGAAATAATTTTGAACATTTTCGTTCTTCAGATATAGTTGCCAAATAAGCCTCTCACTTTGAATGCTATAAGTATTAGAGCGGCTGCATTGAGTTAGTTTGAGTGAGATAATAATAATAATAATAATAATAATAATAATAATAATAATAATAATAAAGTAAAAGAAATGATATTTTCACATGCACAAGCGCAATAAAACTATAGAGTTAATTATTAGATGTTTTTATGCAAAGCTCTTTCTGGTAATTCTAATGTTCCAATCTGCCTGCATTGATTTGGTATCACAGGAATAGAGAATATTTTGACCGACGCTCGTAGTTCGTCCAGCGACAACAACATGACAACGACACAAAGTTCCGCAGATGCCTCCCTAGTCTCCGGGATGTCGAGAGCGGTTCTTGGACCATCGACGGTCAGCAAGGTACTGCAAGGCATTGTCACAGTCGTACGTGCTAGTCCACTGGTCATTCAGTTAAATAACTCTGTGTGTGTGTGTGTGTGTGTGTGTGTGTGTGTGTGTGTGTGTGTGTGATTTCTTGTGCAATTATTCGATTGGTTGTTCTCTCGCTCACTCTTGTTTATTCGCTAGTTTATTCGTTCATTTGCAGAATTTCTCAGCTCGGGAGATCGTGGGATTTGTTTTTCCCGCCCACACAGGCGTCTTCAGTGTGCAGCAGTTTTACCAGATGTGTCCAGTTCTCTTACAGCAGGTGACCATGGTCCGACAGTCAAGTCAAATGACAGTCAAGTCAAATGTTAAGTCAAATGACGCAGCAGTCGACCACCCCGATCTGAAGAAGGTGACCGTTGTAACAGCCACTGGAATTCAGTGTAAGTTGCAGAGCATTATCTTAAAAGAAATGTATGTAGATCAGGATCAGAAGAAGCAAGAGCCGGAATACTGTAAACAGAAAATAAAGGACCGATGGAAATTTTTCTAGGCTGTGGAAGCAAATGCGCTGACTACTGGTTATGACATAAAGTACTTCAAAAATCGCGCAAATAGAGAATTAAAATATAAAAATAAATAAACAAACAAACAAAATATGCACATCAAAAGCAATCTTTTGATAAAATGGCGAATATGTGACTGAGGCAAACAGAGGGAAAGCCAAAGTTTAAAATAGAATCAGTTTACCTGAATGCTTCGCTTTAACCGTAGTGACTAGGGGTGTATATGCGCGTAATCATTGATCATCACTTTCCGGAGTGTAAAAGCATGCTATGCACGGCAGTAGTTTTAAGAGAACAAAATTATGTAAAAGAATGACAAAACTTCTGTGCTCAGTGAAGCTGTTGATGTTTACGAAAATACCAGATTGTTTGACCGACAGTCCCGTTTACAGCTTTGCATACAACGAGATGTCAGTAATGTTTGTCTCCTTTGTACCCCCATGAGACTTGTTTATAATTACTAAGGCCGAGATGAACTGTTCTCTACTCCCATTAACAGACAATGGTGACTGAGATGACCCTGAGAATCCTGTTCTCTCCTGCCATTAGCAGTCACGAAAATAATAATTGAGATGTCGGTGATGTTCCCGAAATGCCCATTTTAACGGACTGGCGTCTAACATGTCAGCGACTGACAGACTGGCGTGTATTGTCTAACATGTCAGTATTAATAGAGTGGCGTGTAGTGTCTAACATGTCAGCATTAATAGAGTGGCGTGTAGTGTCTAACGTGTCAACATGAATAGAGTGGCGTGTATTGTCTAACATGTCAGTATTAATAGACTGGAGTGTAGTATCTAACATGTCAGCATTAATAGAGTGGCGTGTAGTGTCTAACGTGTCAACATGAATAGAGTGGCGTGTAGTGTCTAACGTGTCAACATGAATAGAGTGGCGTGTAGTGTCTAACGTGTCAACATGAATAGAGTGGCGTGTAGTGTCTAACATGTCAGTATTAATAGACTGGCGTGTAGTGTCTAACATGTCAGCATTAATAGAGTGGCGTGTAGTGTCTAACATGTCAGCATTAATAGAGTGGCGTGTATTGTCTAACGTGTCAGTATTAATAGACTGGCGTGTAGTGTCTAACATGTCAGCGACTGACAGACTGGCGTGTATTGTCTAACGTGTCAGTATTAATAGAGTGGCGTGTAGTGTCTAACATGTCAGCGACTGACAGACTGGCGTGTATTGTCTAACGTATCAGTATTAATAGAGTGGCGTGTATTGTCTAACATGTCAGCATTAATAGACTGGCGTGTAGTGTCTAACATGTCAGCATTAATAGAGTGGCGTGTAGTGTCTAACATGTCAGTATTAATAGAGTGGCGTGTATTGTCTAACATGTCAGCATTAATAGACTGGCGTGTAGTGTCTAACATGTCAGCATTAATAGAGTGGCGTGTAGTGTCTAACATGTCAGCAATAATAGACTGGCGTGTATTGTCTAACATGTCAGCATTAATAGACTGGCGTGTATTGTCTAACATGTCAGCATTAATAGAGTGGCGTGTAGTGTCTAACATGTCAGTATTAATAGACTGGCGTGTAGTGTCTAACATGTCAGCATTAATAGAGTGGCGTGTAGTGTCTAACATGTCAGCATTAATAGACTGGCGTGTAGTGTCTAACATGTCAGCATTAATAGAGTGGCGTGTAGTGTCTAACATGTCAGTGATTAACTGATTTACGTATAATGTCGGTGACTTTCATGTCCCGAAGCCTACGGCCTGGGTACGGCGTCTGTGGCCGTCATCACCCTCTGCTCCTTCGTTGGCGCCGTGCTGGTGCGCATGTGCCGTGGCCTCGGACACCACTACGCCATGGCCGCCATGTTGGCGCTGGCTTTCGGGAACCTGTGTGGGGACGCAGTTCTGCACCTCCTGCCGAAGGTAAGTTGTCTTATCCCTCCCTGACATTCTAGCCAGGCAACAGCTACAGTGGCTAGGGGCGATTAAAATGGATTCCTACATGAATGGACAGGTAGCTGAGAGGATGGATAGATAAGCTACATGGATGGACAGATAGTTTAGTGGAGGCCCGCTTTACTTAGGAGGCTGAGTAGAAGGTCCTATGGACCTACATGGACGAGTCTAGGTGGTTACATAGGCCAGTAGATAGATTGCTACAACGGGGAGTGTATGACGGAGGATTCACCCATTTATGTGCTGTATATAGTGACACCATGTCTTAAAAAGAAAATTGTTGCTATATAACTTATCAACATATGCATTTATATTATTTATCATCGATTGTATTCTACACCCACCCACCCACCACACACACACACACACACATGCATACATTCATCACTTACTTGTACACTTGTGTGTTCTCAGGCTCTAGAGCCTCACGACAGCGCCGAAAGCAGCGTCAGAAGAAGTTACACGCTGCCGGGTAATGTCCGTGTAGACGTGTCTGTGGTGAAGGGATTCTGTCTTCTCTTCAGTGTCTACGTCTTCTGGCTGCTGGAGCTGTTCACGTCCAGATACTACAGGCACCAACGTCCCACCAAGAAAGATGTTTGCCCAGTGGGTAGCTAGCTATATCTTGTGGAAGTAGCGATACATGGGGAGAAGTTTAGTTAGGGGTTTTAGTATCCACAGCCCACGAAACCCACACACTTCATAGATCCACAAATACATGAGTAGTCTCCCTTGGCACAGGGATCGGGCAGGCGATGAGAGAGGAGGAGGAGAGCTAATGCACAACAGTACAGTAATCCTGTATTCGATGCCTTTGTGTGTTTGTGTGCCTTTGTATATGCATGTATACAAAATATATAGACAGCTTAAACCTGTCTGTCTGTCTGCATGCCGGCCTACCTGGCTGCCTACATAGACACGTGCATGCATGCTTGTGATGATTTGAAAAATGTCTTTAAAAAATACCAAATATATTTATATTCCAGAAATGATTCATTTCTTTCAAATGTCTTAAATTGTGGTAGGAAACTACTGTGAAGTCTAGACACCAAGACATAGACCCTAGACACCGAATCCCAATGAGTGACATGCGTGAAGAGATGGAAATGACTATGGTAAGTAGACAACTGCAACACATGATACTCCAGGATATCAATACTAGACCGTGACATGCAAGACTGCGCAAAATCACACTATTTTCCCTCGCTAACATCACGTTCGCTGTTTATGCTAGCGAGCTTCTGGAATGTTCGGATTTCGACACAAATGTGGGCGGACCTCTGATGGTCATGTGGAGACGGTTTTTCTCCCCTTTGCCAGCGTCAATGTTGACTGTGTTCATTAGAGAAATAACTGAGTGGATGGCAATCTAAGGGCCAGCAGTGAAACCTCAAGACAAGTCCGAACATCCTCATTAATTATGTTCAAGCGTTTCTTTTGTCGACCTTTTGTGTTATTAGTACAGAATACGACGGACAGACTGAGTGTAACCGGCGGACAGAAAAGTAAGTCTGGAACTTGTGAATTTTGTATCAGCCTGCTCACATACAAATATCAACCCTACTATTAATACAAATATCGACCCTAGTATTAATACAAATATCGACCTACTCACATACACGCTCAACCCGCTTACATGCAAGTATCAACCTACTCACATACGACGAGTATCAACCTACTCACATACGAGTATCAACCTACTCATATACGAGTATCAACCTAGTTACATACAAGAATAGCTTAGACACGCTGAAGACAGTTACCTGCTTTTTCTTCCAGCAAACAAATCAAATGACAACTCAACAGACCAGTTCTTACGAGATCATTTCTGCGAGGCCTGTTTATCCAAGTAAAACCATCGTCATGGAGGTGGAGGAGAACGTTGGTGAGAAATACGCTGAGTGTCTTGTAACACGAGATACAGCGACATGACCCTGACAACCACTAGAATACTAGATAGAAGTTCTCTACAAGTGAACCTCCCTTTAGTCTTGTCTTCTCTCGATGCCTCGTGCTAGAGTATAGTTATCTAGACGAGAGAGGAAAATTACCCTGGTAATATATGTCGCGAGGAGGACGATTAAAGATGACAAAGAACAACTGTTACGTCTGCAATGAACACGTCACTGATTTACCGTTGAAACTGTAGAGAAAGATGTTTTTGTGTTTTTGTAGGCTTTTATACAAAGTTGACTGTAACGGGAGGAACCGTTCGAGTGAAATTCGGTGGTTGTCTCTGCAGATAATGAGACTCGTTACTGACCATCTGTTAAATTTTCGACTTGGTTAGCCTCTGTCCAGTAATTTTATTCTCTCACCACCTCAAGACATCTTTTCAGACCAGCGACTTGACTGCGACCCTGTCCTGACCATGAACGTGCCTAACACGTGTCTGTACTGACTTCGTGTATGAGCTGGTATTTCTGTTGTAGAAGAGAGCGTGTCTGTTATATGTGATTATATGTACATGGTTGTTGGTGATTCAGTCTACTTCTGTATAGCATTTCTGTAAAGCTCTTTGAGTAAATCGTTGGAAAAACGGTATATAAATGATTATTATTATTATTGGCACGTGAGATATTTTATATCTTATTTCAAATATAAACTACAAGGAAAGTCAAATAGTCTATGTGTATAAATTTAGATGTCTGTGTCTCTATAGGATTTTGTTTTTAAACTGTATCCTTAAGTTTGATAATAGCTATTGTCCAGAGTCATGTGTAAAAAACAAAATAATAATAATAACGGTAGGATCAGAAGAACTTAGAATGCGGTGGTGGTATTTAGGTAATTAGAAAGTGGATCTGGTTACTCAAGGAAGGGCTTTTGGTATGTGTCACGGCAGTGACCTCCGTGCACTTGGTGTGGATGATAGTGGTTGGTGACGTCATACACAACCTGGCGGACGGCCTGGCAATCGGCGCGGCCTTCTCTCACTCCTTGCCCCTCGGCCTGTGCACGTCCTTGGCCGTCGTCTGCCACGAGCTGCCGCACGAGTTGGGTGAGTAGTGCTCGACGTTCGCTTCACCCTGTTTGACTCCAAAGTGCATCTAGATACCCGGATTACTGCCTAAGTGAAATACTCTTTATGGTCATCCACCCAATGGCAGGGGAAAAAAAAGCAATCACCCTGCAGCCAGCCAGACAGTCAGATAAAATACTAGAACAGTTAAGGTATAGTGAGGCAATAGAAAGAAATAAAATAAAAATGTATAAAGGGGTTTACATTATGAAACATTTTATTAAATATTTGGCATTATATGCCTCTGTTTCTAATACAGTAATTTCTTTCTTATTTCGTGAGCTTTGTTTCTTGTTTGTCTTAAAGTCCATAATAAAGAACCTTGCTACTGACCTTGTGATTTCAATTTTTTAACAGACTTCTGCTGAGTAATGGAGGGAAGGACAAAAATAGTGAGAGAAGGAAGATTTAACAAAGGGTTGTGTCCTCCTGAAGACTTTTTCCCTACTTTATGGGTTTGATAGGATGGACTTGTACAACAAGCGTTTTTTGCGTTGCAGGTGACTTTGCAATTCTCCTGTCCACCGGAATGCCCATGAAGCGGGCCCTGCTGCTGAACGTCCTGACAGGTCTCGCCGCCTTTCTCGGCCTTTACACAGGTGTGGCGCTAGGCTCCGACCACCTGCAGAGACAGTGGGTCCTGATGTCAGTGGCAGGCATGTTTCTCTACGTCTCACTGGCAGACTTGGTCAGTAAAGCTTTTCTTTCAAATCTTACTGTTGCAAACTTAAGACCCTGTCAGAATTTTGATTTTAAAACTCAAACCTGATCAGTAAAGAGACTTTTTTTGGCGTGATAATTTCATTCATATAATTTCGGACATTGTCAATAAAACGGCTTTTACTGTTAGATCAATCCTGTAACTTTAAATTCTAGGTCTGTACAATAAAGAAGTACATTTCAGTGCTACAAGTATGTATGGACTTAGTAATTATTAATAATAAAGTTCAATAATGATAAAATCCATACCTGGTCAGTCAAGAGGTTTTCTTTTAGTGTCAGATCAATCCTATGAGTTGAATGCCCTGACTAGGTAAGTAAAGGGGTTCTCTTCAAATCAGTCCTATAATCTGAAAGTCTGCGCTTGGACAGAAAATGAAAGATGAGACTGCAAAAAAAATGACATTGGAAACTAAGATGTGAAACTAAACCCATTAAAATCTGTCCTACGCAGGTTCCGGAACTGGTGCAATACTTCCGTCTCTTCCAGAATGTCAGGATGTTCTTGGTGCAGAATCTGGGGCTGCTCTCGGGCTTCGCACTGATGTTTGGTCTTGTTCTTTTGGAGGATAAAATGCGCTTCCTCCCAGAGAAGATCACTGCTCATACATGAGCATCAGGCAGTTGAAACAAGGGGGACAGCTCAGCCACGTTCACCGAGTATTTCTTGAGCAGTTCTTCGACATGTCAACCATATGACGAACAGAAACTGAGACTTGTTGGCCTGTAGCATTTGCCAACGTTGGACTTCAGAAAGTTGTCTCACTCTGTGAGCTGAAAGGTCGCCAAGTGTCTTTCTGATGAGGTGTCTGTTGTTCTTGTGCCTTGCAGCACTTTCTCGCTTCAGACACGATCACACAAACTGAAAACCAAACGTCGCCTTGTGGCTGCTTATAACCGACCCTAAACATGCCCTGCAAGATAAGAGAATAAGAGGAGAGAGAGAGGCAAAATAAAGCAGAAGTGACTAAAAACCTGTGATATTTTTTATAAATGAGAAAACCGCTCTATTTTTTTGAATGCAACATTCTTTGCACACTGTGTGCGTAGTATTTGTACATTATTCATTTTCAAAAATCTTATTTTCTTAATGGACCGTTGATCTTTATCTCCACCCGGTTCTCTCTCTCTCTCTCTCTCTCACACACACACACACACACACACACACACACACACACACACACACACACACACACACACACACATCCTATTTGTGCATGCCTATTCATTTGCTTTTTCACTTTACGTGAATGAATATAAAAATTGCCTGTTTGTTTAATTACCCGTTTGTATATCAAACTGCGCAAAGGCTTGAAATGGAAGCATTGTGTGATAAACCATTAAACAGATTTACGACTTGTGGGACAAACGAGATTTGAAAGTTGCAAAAAGACAAAAAAAGACCCACAGTTATTTGTTTTGGTTTCATTTGCAGCGAATGGCAGCTTTCAAGGTGAGAATCAGTCAGGTGAAATGTTGCCTACTTCGCGAACTGTTGAGCTGACTATGACTCACAGGCTCAAACGATCTTCTCAAGCACGCACGTGTAGGCTATCGATTTGCATGTCGTTACACAGAATTTGAAAGATTTCTGTTCGTTGTTTTGTAATCATTCTTTATAGTGTCTCTCTCTCTCTCCCTCTCTCTCTCTCAAAATAACTACAAAGCCACATCTACATATCCATGTACAACCTTTAAGAGTTGCTTAAAACCTGTAAGCCTGTCTGTCTGCTTGTCTGTTTAAGAAATATTTTGCGATAAAACATTAAAAAAAATTAAACCTCACGGAGAGAAGGTACTATGTACTGAATACATACATTTGTCGTTACTCTAGAGTCTAGAGTATTCTGCATATATACTTTATACTGTGTCTATGCACAGTCTGGATCTCTATACACGATACTTAGCGTGCATACGGCAGTCTGGGTATCTATACCAGAGAAAATAGATATACCAGAGAGAATAGATAATTAAGTCAAGGTATCTTCGCGTGACATTATGTCTATTCTGTGTAGGCTGGATATGGCGATTGTCAAAACGGACAAAACTGACCAGGAATACCTTCTGAACACTTTCTGAGCATCTCGACAAAGTTCCCCAGAAATTTCTTCCAAATAGTTTCTAAACATCTTGAACATCGTCGGAGAAATACCTTGCAAACACTTTTCAAACATCTCGACAACTCTCGCTAGAAACGCCTTATAAACGCCTCCCAGACTTCTTAAAACGTTCGGCATAGTTACCTTCAAACACTGTCAAATAGTCAAATAGTCAAATCATGATGCTTAAGCCTACTTTGATCATTGTATTTACAGTGGTTAGCTGCTGGTGGACACCTGAGATCACGTTTCTGTGATGATTCACCTTCCCCGTTACTGCCAGTCACGATCCTGTCGTTTAACTGCTCTTGATGAGAAAGGTTGGGAAAATTACCTGAGATAACGGCGTGTCACCTCTTCTTTCAGTCCCAGCTCTCAGGTTCCCAGGGGCTGTAAGTCTGATCTACAGAGCTATCACATGAAGTGGAGTGTGGACGTCATCTGAAGTGATAAAGAAGTAGAGAAAGGTCGGGTCAGCTCGGACATGTTTGCTTTCATACAAGTGGCTTTTGTTTGGTGAATGAAGTATTATTTGTAAAAATGAATGGATAGTACGTTGAGTGAGTGAGTGAGTGAGTGAGTGAGTGAGTGAGTGAGTGAGTGAGTGAGTGAGTGAGTGAGTGAGTGAGTGAGTGAGTGAGTGAGTGAGTGAGTGAGTGAGTGAGTGAGTTATACCGAGGTAGTTATACATAGGTTTGTCGAGCATCGTTCTACAAAACCTCCGCCCTGGTGACGATAACACTTATCAGCTGACCCAACTTCTGCCATTAGTGTAAAAACCACGATCTTCTAACGCCTTCCTATCAAGTAAGATGGTCTGAAGCAAAGGGACTGAAATCAGCCTCCTCTGACAAAGATGCTTGGTATGTGCGTATGTGAGCAAGTCAGCTTACAGTGCATGCAACAGGAGGACGATAGCTTAAAATTCTAATGGGACTCAATTTTCGCTTTTGTAATGACTGGGTAGAGTTTATTATGTTATTATGCTATTAAGATATGTTACTAAATCTGGGTGAATACCTTCCTTTAATTCTTGAGATCCACTTACAGTCATCACCAGGCAAAAAAATTTAAAAAAGGAAGGTCAACATCATAGAGCTTAGAGTTGTGGACGAATCCGTGTACATTGTCAAGGCTTCAACCAATAAGAGAACTGAGATATTAATTATGTTAATTATGCGTGAGTGTACATGTCACGGGTGGGTACGAGGTGAACCTATTGCTGTGGATGCTGATGTTGTAGGCGTGCATCTGAAGAACAGAAGAGAGATGGTTATCTATATTTTGGGAAATCGCTTGTCGTCATTACCAAGTCTGTAGAAATTTATATAACTTTGCAACACTACTGGGCCTTTAACGAGAAATACCTGGACGCAGCAGCCATGCAGCCAACGTAACAGATGTGGAAACTACTGGCGCCATGAACAGATGTCAGATGAACACAAAATGCAAAGTAATGCGGCAGAACAATGAGAGCAACGGCAAAAAAGAGGCCATCAGTTGACAGCACTAATATCAACAGTTGGCACCAGCATCACAGTCGTGCGGTCGACAGGCGCGCAAACGCAAAGTCAAGCATAAAGTACATCAACAACAATAAAAGCGCGAAGAACACCTGGAGGTTAAAAAAAAAATTAAAATTCAATTTTTAATTAGTCCAATTAAAAAATTCCTCCGCTCTATTGCACGCCTCTTTGTTTTCTTCCATGAACCGGTGGCTGTCGCACTGTCACTGCGATAAGGCATGTTTATGTGACGTCACTGAAACTGCGGGGTTCCCCCCCCCCTCCAGCACAGGTGCCATGAACTCCGGTTCTCGCCATAGCCCGAAGCCAAGGAGCACGTACAGCATTTACAATGTCGCTGCTCTACACAAGTTCCACACAGGTAACGCCAAAGCCAACCTTGTAACATGTCATATAGGTGTGTAATATGTTATAGGTGATGTCATGCCATTATTGATACCAGCACAGTAACAGGTGACGACAAAACATTATTCCTTCTGCTGCTTTCATATTACAGGTGACAGCTTAGCTGTCTGATTACCGGTTAGAATAAAAGTAGTCGATCTCGCAGCCGAGAGATTTAAATTGAGAAAGAACACATTGGAATAACAGAAAATAAAATCTCTCTCTAGTTAAAATGAAAATACTTGCGCGTGACGCACGAGCAAGATAAAAGGGGGGCGGGGTATTGCAAGTGACTTTCCACCTCAAGTCCACTCAGCCCCTAATGATAAAAATGAGTCACCGTGCACAACAAATTACTGTTTTTCTAAGTCGGGAAGTACCGAACTTTTGTAGTCAAGAGATTTATTTTGTTGTGCGTAGGTGGAAGGGTTAAAGTACAATTCGTCAACGACTAATTCTCTCTCTCTCTTTCGCTCACACACACACACACACACACACACACACACACACACACACACACACACACACACACACACACACACACACACACACACATCTTGCCGTGTTGCCTCGGGTTTTTCCTGTTGTTTTTACTCCCCAAGTAGGTTCGTAGGTTCACTTCCAGGTCAAATGTGTTTTCGCCAGGTACGCGTCCACGCTTTGTCAACGGTGAGAGCTGCGACTCGCTACCCGCTTTCAAAAGATAATTAACACCCTGGTGTTAGTGAGACCACTGGGGCACTCGACCACTCCTCGTGTCCTGACAAAACTGTTAAACTGTCTGTTAAAGTGTATGCTGAACTGTCTGCTGATCATGAGACACGATCGAGCGGACTTGATCACGAGGATTGAGGTTTGAGGCGAGGTAACTGAGGCACATCATCGTTTTCGGTGCAGTGGCTGTCCTGCGACAACACCCGAATACCCACCCACACCCCGTCACACACACACACAAACGCTCGCGCGCACACACTCCCCCCCCCCCCTCACAAACACAAACACTCAAACGCGGTAGCACACACACATACACATGCATTTTACTCACACACATTTGATCCCTCTATAACACTGTGGCAACAACAACAACAACTGGTAATGTGCAGTTACTTTTATCTGATGGCAAGTTTGACGAATTCTACAACTGCCGCCACAACTGCATGCTGTTGTCGAGCCTGTACGTGCGTTTCCTATACTCAGCGGACGGCTGGACGAACTCGATCCCGTGTGTGCGACACCTGATAAAGATTTGGTGAGTCAAACGTGATTCACGCTGCCTTGAAGTAGACATATTCTGCCACGTCACACACCAGTGTTAGATGAGTAAGTAGTCTACCACATCACACTGGAATTGACCTACCCTGAACCTACCAAGTCACACCAGCACGCACAGGAAGATCAGCTGTACCCGCTGTACCCACTGTACCCAATGTATCCGCAGTCCATGCTTTTCTAATTCATCGTGCACGGTTGATGTCGGGCCAGGATATGTCAACGAAATCCCACACATTTCCTGGCAGAAATGCCTGAAAGACCCGTGACTGAATGAATCCAGGGAAATTCTCTTCCCTCTTCCACAAGGAGGAAGGTGTCTTGAATATAGCTGAGAGCAATTAAAATATTTGTTCTTGTGCAAGGAATGTTCTTGCAATTAATGAATAGAGAAACTGAAATGGGTTCGTGTAATCAGCATTTTGGTAAGGGAAACTTTCAAGCTTCAAAACCTTGCAAGCTTCGAACCGGGTGCTCTGTATACGTATGTGTAAGCACTAACCACGCTACCGCTCTTACAAAAATGTAAAACAAATTCTGGCAGCGGTGGGATTCGAACCCACGCCTCCGAAGAGACTGGTGCCTAAAACCAGCGCCTTAGACCGCTCGGCCACGCTACCTCTACCGGCTGGCGCGGTAATTAGTGGATAAGACAACGTAGCAGTGACAATCTAGGTCCGCACACGCTGTGTATTTATTTAACCCTTTTTGAAAACTAAATGTTGCAAAAAGAGCATCCAGTGTAGAGGACGCAGAAGAAAGATGGCTGCTTGGCCGAGTTAGCCTTTCTCTCTCTCTCTGACACACACACACATATATATATATACAATTCGATCGTGATGTAGTGACCTCCTTGCATGTACTGTACATCTACAACAGCTGTGTCCCAAAAAACCTTTACGTCAGTCGATAATATTCATATTACCCTGTACCTGTTCTAAATTAAGAACTCATTCTTTTTCGGTCGACAACTCAAGTTTTTTACCCCGGCCTCCGTGTGCGACATGGGTGGTGGTGGTGGTGGTGATGGCGGTGGGGTACGAGCAGGCGCGCGGAGGGAGTCGGGTACGGTTAAAAGGAGGAGCCTGTTTGTAGCACGGTTAGGATACGCTGTTCACCTTGTGTTTGCTCTTCTCCCAGCCTTTTACCTGTCGCCCAGGTCAAGCCCATGGGGTCGTCTTGGGGGCTGAGGTTAGCGAGCGGGTGAGACCAGAGGGTGGGGGTGTGGAGAGGTGGTGATTGCACTTGCCTCACGAAACTAGACTCATTCAGGTTTTCCCTCCGACGTGGAGGTTGAATTTCAAGACACACCAAAGACAATCGGTGCCTCTTTCTGTAACTTCCGTTGGCCAACCTGCGGAAAAGATGTTAACAGGGGCTGGTGCGCAAGCGTGAGCGTGCTTTTAACAGTAAATCATTCCCGGTCAACGGCGAAGACAAAAGAAGTAAACATGTTTATCTGCTTATTACCTACTTGAAACCGATTTCTCTGTCTGACATTCTAGGTGTCTACTAGGTGTCCTTAAACATATCCAGGGCGGGATATGTTCCTATCGAGGGCAAGTCCTTTTAATTTTTTTTTAAGGTTAATTAGGCTGGCCGTTCTCTGCAATGAAAACGTGGCTAATCGACGACAATGCAGCTGTCACTCTATGTCACTGACTGCCACTGTCACTGTCACTGCCATCGTGTGGTGTTGGGACGACTTCGCTTGTGCCTTTCTCTCCCTTGTGGAATGTTGTTTATAGTTGTCTCCCTCGCTTGTGTGTGTGTGTGTGTGAGAGAGAGAGAGCACGTGTGGACGGACGATGTGTGCTCTAGACAGCTGATGCCCAGGAAATTTATTTTCCTTCGTGTGTTTGCCTATTGCTGGTATGTTCTTAAAAGTCAGCCTTAGTCCACCGCATTTCTGATATCCGAAAATTCTATAAACCCTTTTTTGGTCTTAAAAGCAATTAGCAACGTCCAGCCAAAACAATCAGGTAATTGTTAGTGTTCTTTAGGGCTGGCCATTGCTTTCGCAGATGTGCTGAAAAAGGATGTGTTCATCATTGTGTGTGACTTGATTATATTTATCTTTCAAAGCTCCTACGAACCAGGCCATGATGTAGCCTCAGTTGCTGACACGGCTTACTACCCAACCGTCCTGCGACTACTGAAGCGGGAGGGGGACTGTAAAGAAAAAGAAACAAATTAAGAAAGACAGGTCCATGGCTAGTCACGGGGCATCACTTCTAAATAATGTGATTGAAAATAACAGCCAGATTAAAACAAGTGGGCAACATTAAAAAAACTTGCTTCATGTTCAAACCGAGAACAAGCAAAAGCACGCAATTAAATGACACCAGGGACATGACGGCCAGCAGCTCCCCCAGATCATGCCACACTCATGTCACACCCATGTCACACTCATGTCACACTCACTGCCGAGCTAGACTGCCACAGAGACAACAGCTTGGCCAAGACAGTTGCTGGCACTAAACTAGGAGAACACGTGACACTGGTGGACACTTGAACGCAAATTATTAAAACCACGAAGTGTCAGGCAGAACAGACGTTGCCTGGATAGTTTTCACAGTTCGGGTAACTACAAAAATAAACAAGCAAACAAAAGAAAAACAGAAGTATGTACATGAACAAACATAGTTTGGAAATTAATTATTAAAAAAAGATTAAAAGTGATCGGCCGAAAATAGCATGAAATCTCATATCTTCATTATTAAAAGTCATAAAAGATTTTAGGAAAATCTGTGAAATGTGTGCGTGGGTGAGTGTGTTTGTCTGTGTTGTGTGTGTTTGTGTGCGTTTGAGTGTGCGCGCGCGCGCGTGTATGTGTGTGTGTGTGTGCGCGCGCGCGCGTATTTTGAGTGTGTGGGAGTGAAAGAATATTTTTTTCACTCATTTTTCCAGGACGTTCATAAGTACGTTTCTCTCTGCTTCCTTCAAATTTGTGTGATCTTTATTTTTCGTGAAAAAAAAAATCCTTGCGACTTGTCATAGATAAGATATCGTAAGGGTATGTAGAGGTAGAAAACTATCGAGTGATTTGGAGAAATCGTTAGACAGCCCTTAGCAACAAACAGACCCAGTGCTGTGTCAAGCAATGTGATCACCATTCATCTTCTTCATCTGTCTCGCTATAAAGGAAGATCAAGATGTAAGTCTCACACTGGTTTGTTTGTTTTTTCTGTGCGGCATAAGGAAAAGGTCACGATTTCCGGGTCACAACACCTTCAGCATCAAGCTCATGAAGACGGGGAGATGCCTTATGAGCAATATGCCAGTACTTTTCTTAAAGCACTAATAGGACGCAAACTTCTTTTTTTTGTAATGATTAGATAAAGCGAAGGTTGACTGCTTGTTGATTTGTGTTTCAAATGGTTAGACGTGAACTGTCTGATATATATATATAGCCTTTTGATACTATTTTCTTTTTTTCACATCACTGAGTTTCTTTTTTCATTTAAGACCAAGAAGTTTATCTACTCACACTGTTCATGGAACCAACACGTACCTGTACACCTCAGGTGCAAGCCATGCAGGTTCTGTGTGAATGACTAGTGGGATGTAATTATTTCCCTAATGATTGGGTAGCTCTCACTGCAAGATACTATTTCCCCAAATTTGGATGAATACACCCCGTTCTTGTCTAGATACACCTCTACAAACTTCGTGATGCATAAAACGAAGTCAGCAACACAGAGGCCAGGATTGTACAATGTACATTGTTGCTAAAAGGCTTTAGCCAGTGGGAGAGCTGGGACCATCTGTAACTGTGTACAAAAGCAGTGACATAGGAAGATAGTCAGCTTTGGGGGAGGGGGAGGCAAACTTCATGCTGACAGTAAACGATTTTCACATTCGTGTCCTCAGTGTCTTTTTGAGGGTGCGGCTGTCCACCTTGTCCCCCTGGTTCATACGCCACTGAAAAGAAGGTGTGTATCGCGAGAACGGAAGAATATTCACTCAGATTTGGAAAATTAGTAGTCGCACTGAAAGCTACCCAATCATTAGGGGAATACATTTACATCCCACTATCCCTTTAAACCTGCCTTGCACCTGCGGCG
This sequence comes from Marisa cornuarietis, assembly GCA_004794655.1. Classification (NCBI taxonomy): domain Eukaryota; kingdom Metazoa; phylum Mollusca; class Gastropoda; order Architaenioglossa; family Ampullariidae; genus Marisa; species Marisa cornuarietis. The sequence goes on from SMMW01000058.1 coordinate 271,240, forward strand.
TACAGGTGTTGTAGGCACGAAGAGCGTGACACGGTAAAACTTCCTGGTTTCATCTGAAAAAAATCAATGATCCATGACGTTCAAAAAAATGAATGATCCATGGTGTGAACAGAAGATTCGTCCTTTGAGCTGAACCGCTAATGTACCTGACCATTCGCGTCTCTCTGAAATACAGAGCAAGAAGCAGTCAGTACCACACTTTAGTTCCTCCTCTTCGTCCATGGTTAACCTCGTCGGGATGACATGGCGGACTGGGACTGTTTCCCTTGATTTTATTCAGCTGCCATGGTCATTCAAGCATCTCCTAATAACAGATGTGAGTGTATCCAAGAAGGTATCATTTTCGTTCGGAACACTTCTCTTGGTCTAAACAGTGATGCATAAAATAAAGTTTGTCATCAGCCAGTTATCCTAAGCAGCTTTTTCTCTCTATTTTTGTCCATGCTTTTCCCACACACTTTTTCGCGTTACGAAAGCCTGCAAAGAAGGTTGATGGTCCTTTGAATCTGTTAGGTTTATTTTATATTTATTTTATGGATTAATCTTGAAGTGGGGGCACAGCTTGAGAACCAGCACATAAACACGTTCAGGGGCTAACCATGTCTGACAAAGCGTCTTTAGGTGACCTCTTGTTCTTCACACAGAAAAGACACCGTGCAACAAGGCAGCCTACAACTTCACATTAAAATAGATTTAAAAAAATAAAACTTTGTGAGCCGATAGTCTGTAGAGCTGAAAAATGAGAACGTGAAAACATGAACACTGAATGTGCTCACCGACCTGTTGAGTGCATGCAGCCACCCATTCTATTCAAAAGTTCGGTACTCGCACCCGGCCACACCCGTGATCCTCGCATCGCGTCCACGTAAACCGCTCAGCAGGGACAGAGAGACAGAGACCTTCTTTTCTTGTCGAGGTCACGTATTCAAAGGTCAAGATCAAGGAGCAGGAGGGAATTTTCAAAACAGCAGGTGAAGACAGGATACATATAAAAGGCCATTTCCTTTTTTGTTCAGTCAGCATTGCCTTCCGATGTGTTTGTTTTAGGGTACGATAGATCTACAGGGAGTTGATGTTTTGATGAAATGATGATGAAAGTTCATCGTGGAGATGTAGATGCAAAGGAAATTCCGAAACTGGGTGGGTGGTACAATTATTGCCAATGAAAATGTGATAGCAGCTAACATCAGAGAAGGGTTGAGGGAGAAAGAGGGTGAGTGCAGACGACTTGATTAATGTATTGGTGTGTGCTCGTGACCCCAGTGCTGGGAAGCATTGTTGTTATGAATAAGTGCGCCAGAAACTGAAGACAGCTGGCGACAGGCAGAATGGCCGCCCGACAACACAGACCCCCCGTCCCCTCCCGCAAGCCCACCCAGGTTAGTGAATTGCTAGACCATGACAGAAGTGTATCAGTAGCCGGGGTGCACACCTGATATTATTCATTATGGCGTGGTCTACTTTCTGTCTCACACACACACACACACACAAACAACGACTTATAAGCACAGAACCTCATACAAACGAATCGTACACCCGCACACAGAACCACACATAAACACAAGCGCGCGCGCACACACACACACCTATATACACAAACGTGCGCACACTCTCACACACACACACACAGCCACCGCTGCAGTTTGGCGGGCAATCCCGTCCCGCCCAGCCGTAAGCTCAATGACACCTTGTCGAGAGGTTACCTGTGCCAGCGTCTGTGCCCACCCACCCAGCCAGTCACCCACCTAACCAGTACACTCACCCCCCCTCACCCCATCACCTAGTTCCCCCGTCCTTCCCACTGCGCCGCGCGCTCGTGTGCCTGTCAGCCCGACACATTTAGCACGGCCAGCCGGGCCGCAGTGGAAGTGGTAGTGGTAGTGGTGGTGGAGGAGGCACCAGGGGTGTGGTGGAGGTGGTGGTGTAGGTACTATCTCTCATCGTGCATGCTCACAGTCGTGGCGCGAACCTATCTGACCGCATCTGCCAGCGTCGCCATGTGGTCGGCCGTGAACAAGCCGCCTGCCTGGCCTGTCGTCAGTCTGTGCAAGGAGGCTGACAAGAGGTAGGAGAGTGGACGAGAGATCTAATTGGCGCGTGAACTTGAGCAACAAAACCTGGAAAGTACCTAACGTCCTTCCTGACCGAAAGAATACGAGAGCACAAGACCCTTGCAGTGACAGTCGCTTACAGGAGTGTGCTGCTGCTTTAAACATCATGGAGTCAGTCTCGGTCCTTTGTGAAGCTGAAATTAAGTTGTAATATTTCTTTTAAATGCCTTGTCGGTATGTGGTTGAATTTTTATTTTCCTGCTTTATGGAGTTAAAATTTCTGAACGTCCTCTGAAGCAACCTGTGCATTGTTTCACCATTTCGCTGCCAGTTTTAAATGGGAGCTTCTGGAACTTTCCATAGCTGCTGCTGATGTGTGTGCGAGTGCATTGGCTGATGTTATTTCGCAGTCAGTATCTCAGGTGGTACGCAGACTTCCCAGCAACCTATAACAGACAGCGACTGATCAAGAACGTACGTTGGCAGAAGGTTGAAGAACAGTATTTACCTTCATCCTACCCCCCCCCCCCCGACAAGATCTTTGTCGTCGGGAATGGTGGAGGGTGTGGTTCTAGTGGGTAGGGGGCCTGGTGATAACGGCCAAAATAAAGGTGGCTGGGTAAACACAGGGTTACTGTGGGCCGGGGCGAGACTTTGAGGGGCTGACCTGAAGGATACAGAGACAGAGGGTGTGTGTGAGACAGGCCTGACCTCGGAGGTCTGGCGGGCTGAATAAATACGCTTTGTTGCTGAATTGAGGGGCAGTGCCGACAGACCCCCAGAACACCAGATCGCGAACTGGCCTCAGATCATTTGCAGTGGCGGCAAGAGAAGATAAAGATCAGTCGGGACACAGAAGGACCTTAGAACTCGCCGCCCGCAGATCTTCCCCCGAGATCCATGAAAGCGTCGGGTACCGCTCGTTGGGTGTTAACGGTTCGGATCGTCTCACCTGGGAGCGATATTCTGACCACCATTCGGCAGCTTTAATCCCGTTTTGTGTAGATTTCTTCATCACACCATCGTACGTTGGTTTGAACACTCGATCACAAAGTGGTGTTAGACTGGCGACACGTCATCTGCACAAAATATAGCTTCGTGGATTTCAACTAAAAAGGTTTCACAGGCTGTGATAAAAGTGCTGTAACTTTGTGAAGCCAAGTTTGTGTGTGTTTACCGGCTTAACGTGCACACGTGTAATGTACATGAAGCATGGAGATCAATAAGTAATTGCAGGATACTGTATACAAGATTACCTTGTGCATTGTGCCTAGTAATTTTCCAGGAGATGAGTATTAGCTCACACTTCATCTCAAAAATTAATTGTCGCTAATCGAGTACCAGATGTGTAGCTTTTGCAGGAAGGCCGCCTGCTTATATCTGCTCCCTCTTATCCCCCTTCTCCCTCCAGTTTCCTCCCCTCGCGCGCGCATTCAGCCGCGCACCGTTAATGGAGAAGCTCGATAGTTAAAGTGAGCGCTAAGCCTCCGGCGCCAAGTCTTTGGTTGAACAGAAAATACTTCACACTGCGTGCCGTCAGACGGGTGGGTTGGTACCGTTAGTACCATCTGGCAACAGACTCAGAATTCTGGGACGTACTCCGGGCATCCACTACGATTGCTAACTACAGATACACCTTGACCTGAGGACTTGCGCACACTTGATGAAGATTTGCCTGAGGACTTGAAGTAGCCGGTCTCTTTCTGTTTGTTCCCTCTCTCACAGATAAGCGGGAGAAATGATGACCCTCTGCAGACGATTAGACACTCTGTTGGCTCTTTCTGATACCCATCAACTTGTCTTAAACTCGTGATAACCTGCCAACCTGTCGTCATGGAAACGAAATGTTCTGCACGAAGGATGTTCGTATAACAACACAAAACGATTTCTTGTGACAAAATCAACCGAGTCCCTTCCTTTATACCTCGTTTGGATCTGTTTTTAGACGGAGCAGCAAACTAGACTATTTTGTAAAATTATTATTAATCTTTGATCCGTCCGAAAGATGAGCCATCATCTGTCGTCGAAGATACGAGGTTTGTCAAGTCGGCTTTCTTCACTGACCCTCAAAGTTCGGGGATATACAACAATCGTCAACAATCTGTCGAGTGGCGGTAGAAGCCCGGCAAATTACGACAGAAACCAGATACCTGCTTGAGGGGACACAGGACTACTGTTATCGATTCGCACCTTAGCGCCGTGCGATTGCCCCTGGATCTGCATAGGAAAGCCATTCATGCATGCCAGAGCCCAGGTTTCGCGCACAGCCGATACCCGGAGTGTTTGATCTGCACCCTTGATCTCGAGCTGCGTAAGACCTGCTCGGCGAGCGTGGAGTTATCGCAGTACTTCTCCCTCTCCCCACCCGACAAACCCTGAGGGTGGAACCGCTGCAAGAGTGGCCAGTCAACATCGTTTGCTTGTTCAGGATGTTGCAACCACGATAGGTATTTCGGTCACCGGAAGTGGATATCTGCGAGGATTTAGATAACGAACGAGCCAGACAAGTGCGTCAAGAGAGGCTACTCATCAGTGGCGACGTGTACAGAGACGATGAGGGCGTACGGGTCGTGTAGTCAGCTGGCGACGACGTCGAGGACAAGAGAGATGTAAGTATACGATGTGCTGGTGTTATGATGTTCAGATGACCATCTAAAAATTGTGCTTTGCCCTCCCATGCGAGCTTGTGCTGTTTCCCAGGTCTGGTCCTTGTAGCCACAACTTGTTGTACTCTGAAGCTTGATAAGCAGATCGGTAGGTCGCTGAGTTTCGAGATCAATGGTTGCAATTGGGTCGGATTCCCGACTGATGTCTTTAAACATTTCTTATTTCTCCGTCTCTTGTATATGTACATGTATAAGCGATTGCAGCACACACACACACACACGGACTTTTAATTGTCTATCATGCTCTGCAAACCTGTGACTCAGCTAAACAGGAGTATTCTTTCGAGTTTCACTTGAGTGCAAAGGCCGGGAGATATTTAGACCACAGGGATTTCTGTTAGCGTTAGTGTCAACCAGTTGCCACTAACTTCAAAGTTAGACTGGCACAAAGAGTTGACCTCAGGTTCATCATGCGTCAGTGAAGAACGTAAGCATATGTTTGGGACGTGTCACGTAAGACTTGGCGACGTCGACCTTAACTGTCGGCACGTAGAATGTCGTTTGGATTTTTTAACATCAGCAGAAAGTCCCACCGGAAGAGCAGTTTGTTTTGCGCATGACACCATTAGTACGTGTCGTCTGTCGTCCTCAGTAGACCTTTACAGTCTCGCTCCGTCGGGTTGTGACCATCTTACATTTATTTATCACATGCTTGCTGCATCGACTTGTACCCATCACAGTATTCCTCGCATTCTCGCTCCGCCAGTTTCCAACTCATTCTTCTATAGTGGTTCGATGTGAACACCTTTTCGAGATATGCGTCAGCGAAAATTTCATGCGACAAAGTCAAGAGACGACGGAACCAACAACAACAACAACAACAACAACAACAACAACAACAACAACAAATAAAATGAAAACTCGCCTTTTCCGCAGTCGTTAGACTAGCTCCTGCGCGTAGGGCGGGGTGAAAAAATAGCGTTCATTGATTTGTTTGTTTTGTGTTACTGGTTTATACAACAGGTTTGTCATCACCAGCTGAGTTGGCAGTTAGCGTCAATGGTCTGTTGTGTTCAGACCATGTATGAGAGTGGTTTCGCGTGTTTGTCTTTACGGAAAGATGATTCGCAGATATAACAGTAACATTTCAAAACAAATAAACAACAAAACAATTTATTACAATCAGCTATGGATAGATGTTATCTTTGTTCCCGCAATATGTTGCTGATTACCTGCTAAATTAATATGTGCTGAGTTTTTGCTTTTGAAGATATTTCTTTACTGCCACTGAGGCCATAATCGACTCTATCCATTTTGCTACCAAAAACACATGACTGCTTTAATTCGCCCAGCTTGTTTACTGCCATTTAATTGTAACCTTAGCTGCAAACTTTGCAGGCATTTGTAAACATTTACCGATAATCTCGGCTAGGTTGTCTAAGGGCGTTTGTCCTCTCGCGCTTGAAAATTAGTCCCTCATTCCGTGGGAAAACTAGTTTCTCGAGTAGGAGGATCTACACCGCATAACAATACATTCTAGGAGTCCAGCATTGTTGATAGTTTATTTGCGATTTCATTTTCCATTTGACCTGAACAGCATGTGGTAGAGTAATCCGAGCGATGGAAAACAAGTCTCTTTATGAAATTACTAGACACGCCTATGCCAACGTACAGGTAAGGACAGGTGTTTGGAAGACCTACGTGTACTCGGTGGCACAGATCACGCTCTAAATAACCTTTCAGTCGCTAATTAAGGTTAGAATATGATAAACGGCTATTGATAAAATGAATAAAATCTCTTTGCCCCACCACACTGTCATGACCTACGATGCCTCCAGCCGACTTTTCACAAGGCGCGTATTCACCGGTCAGCTGCTGATCGCAGGCCGAAAGAAAGAATCTGTCACCTGATGATTGCAGCAGACAGCAGTCAACCTGTTACAGTAACACGTTACGACGACAGGTAAAAACAGGTGCGCAAACAAACCACCTGTGAATAAGCTCACTGAAGTGGCAACGGCTTCCTTTATCAAGCAGTGACTTTGTAACCCACTCACCACCCCCCTCACCCCCACCTCTACCCCCCAACCTCCCTCACTCAGACGCGCCGTTGAGTGAAGGTGACAGACGGACACCTGCCGTCAGGACTACCTCGACGACCGATAATCCAAGAGAACTGTACGGATCCCCCGGATCCCCATGCCTTACCACACAGCTCAGAACTAAGGACGTATTTGCGCGTGCGGGGATCGCATAAAAATTCAAGCACCAGTTTCCAAGGGAGGAGGGCAGGTACCAAATTATGCCGTCATTTGCACCTGGCAAGGAACAGACTCTTAGACATGACTGAGTTCTTGCTAAGCGCTCCGCAGATATCACGCAGCAGGTAGGCGAGATCTGACAAAACCCTCAGCGGAAATGGTGATAAGGTGATAAGGTGAGAGTCGGGTATCCGCGGAAGACGCCAATATCTATGTAATGCCAACATTTTCTTTCAAAAATAGTTTGGGTCTGTGAGAAAGTTGTCTGATTAAAAAAAAACGGTTTGCACGTGCGGACGTTTTCTCATCCGATCCTGTACCTTGTTGATGCGAGATCCGTCGTTCAGTTCTGACATCTTTATGATAAAAGGCGCAAAGTGGAAACGTAATCAACTTGAAAATATTGGAAATAGTTGCACGTGCATGTATGCTTCTGAACAGTGACTGCACACGTTAAAGGCCTTTAAAGCCCCAACTGAATGCAACATCATTTAATTAAAATTTGTCAAGAACAGTTCATTCTTTTGAAAATATTAAAAAAAAAAAACACAAACAAAAAGAAGACTAAAATATAACTAAATGAGCTCGATTGAACGACCTCATGAGCAGGAAATGTGTACTGAAATATTGCATCATTCATCTTACACTTTATGCTTTTATTAGACTTTGCTATTATTAACTCTCTTGTTTTAAAGGGACAAGAGTTCTCTTGTCGCGAGGCTGTTAAATCTGTTTGACATTTGCGAGTAATTTATTAACTTGTCAACTTGTCTCTCATCCCATTCACTTGTCCACCTAGAATGAAAACAAGCCAGGTTCTTCTGCTGGGATTTTGGGGGTTGTCGCATAGTGAAAGAAATAGTTTCTACTGGAGAATAGAACTGAGCAATAAAGTGTGTGCTATCTTAGCTTCTTTACTGGACTGTTCAAAATACAGCTATAAGTGTCTGTCAGTACCCGGTATTTTGAGGATATGCGAAAAACAACCTGTTAAACTTAAGGGAGGTACATTATTTTGATGATGGTTTGATCTAATTGACCGTCAGATGTAGAGTTCAGGAATTAAAGTATCTAGAGACTAGGAGAGGATAGACAGAAGTTAAAACTTCACACGAGTTGATTCAGGCAAAGAGGTTCAGTTGCGAGATGAAACCATCAGTGATAGTACTAGTTGCAATTATTAAGATATATGGTTGTGAACTCTGACATCTAACGCTGTTTAACTGCACTTTGTAGGGGATTGTTATGATGGGTGAGTGCTGTTTGTGTCATGTCTGTGGTGTTGATGTTAACATGTAATAGCGTCCTGTTCTGCTATTGTCAGTAAGGGGAGATCAAGGAATACGAAGCACTGTTGAGGGAATTATCTGGCAGTAGAGCAGACTCGAGGCTGCTCTGAGTTTTAATGAAATATTCTTGATATGTTATCTTTGATTTTTTGGGAGCTGGATGGGGGGAGATGTTGAGAAAGGGAGGTGATGTGCGCACACGCATATAACACATGGGAAACAGTCGCACACACTCGAAAACACACCACACACACATATGCACGCACAAATAAACAGAAACGATGCATGGGCGACGGACCGACAGAAGTGGATAGTCTTCAGACGGCTTTAGTCACAGGCGGGAGTGGTGATCAGTCGTGCACCACACTTACACGATCTTATATACGAAGTAACCACCCTTTACTGTGACTGCTCATCTTCTCTAAGCGCCAATAACAGTAGTAGTAGCGCAGTAATAATCTGAAACTTCGTTTGTGGAATCTGCGCGGTCGAACACACCAAGCCCCTAAATTGAGTCCTCTGGCAGCAAAGACTGACGCAGCCCTCAGCTCAAACATTCCTGCAAAGTCACCCGTGATTCACGGCAGACGTTCGCCAAACCCGTCAGTCGCAACAACGTTCGTCACACATTAGTCTCCTGCTCTGGCCTTGTCTCTCTTTTTCTTTTATTCCATTCACTTGCAGTGAGTTAAACGGGACTCTCGAGTTCATCGACACAATGGACTTGTCTCGAAATGTCAACCAACTCACGCGAGAAAACACGGGATCTGAAGGGGAGAACACCACCGTGTATTTCCTCCTCGCACCGCTGAGTTTAGAAGTTAAACCCTGACAGATTCATTCCCGCCATTATTTTTTTTTTAATGAGGTAACGGAAAATGGGGAACAATTAACAGGCACCTCGACTCTACACGGAGCTATTGCGAGCGTCGAAGGAGCTGGAGCGGACAGGTGCATGACGGGTGACACTGACTTAGTGGCTTTGTTGCTATAAATAAACTTTTTAAGGGAGGGATCCGGGTGGAAGGTTAGATCGCGCCGGTGACATGTTAATAATGTCATTTGATGACTGCGTCCTTAGCGAGGTCTTCACGAGAAGCGACTCGCCGTGTGCTGTTGCTATTACTAGTTTGCATGTGCGCGTGCCTGTCTGACTACTCATAGTCCAGTTATTCACAAAGGAAGGGGGTTGGGGAAGGTCAGTGTAAATTGATGGCAAAAGTAATCGAAGAAGCATGTACTGAAACACGAGAGCGGGTGGGTCTACAGCACAGTTTCTCGCTGACCTTCTGCGTCATAGTACAGATAAACCGGATAATACCGTCAGTTACTAAAGGAATATACTCCTGCATGGACTGATGGCGGCTGGGAGCAAGCATCTCTTATGCGGAGTTTTGACCCTCAAAGGCAATGGATCCGATGCAGATATATTTAGACATCAAAACTAAGCTTTCACGCATCCTATAGTGTGTTTTTGAACAGCTGCTGGGTAAAAAATTAAATTAAACCGTAATTGTTTACATCTTCCATTACGTCTCCGCTTATCACAATCTCCAGCTGTCATAGATAAAGTGGTTGCGGCCGAGGATTGGAAGTGGATGGGAAGCGCTGAAGTACGGGGACGATCCCTCAAGGGGGTGGAAAGGAGAGCAGCGACCATGGGTGATAAATACGAAAGGCAAACAGACCTTCTGCGTGGAGCTAAGAAAGCTGATCTCCAAAGCCTGCACGCTTCGCATCCACGGGTCAATACCTCGCGAAATCCACTCGCCAGTCCCACGAGATTGCACAACTGGGTGCGCAGCGTGAAGAGGACACGAGGGGCCATTGTGAAAATTGAAGAGACACTGACTGTCCAACGACTAGATGGGCGACGAACAATCAGACGACGATGGACGTTTCGTGTCACTTGGCCCTTTGCATAGGAAGAGTAAAAGGGGCGGGGGGGGGAGACGGATGCAAAATGGGGGGGGGGGAAGTTGGGTGGGTAGGGGGTGCTACTCGCTGAGTGTAATTAGACGAAAAGGGTTGACTGTTGATCTGCTCACGTCCATTAATACATTACTGATGCAGGTTCGCGGGTGAGAGCGTTCTCATTGAACGAAAAACGTATTATGATGTTGCGGAGGAGATAATTTCTGGGTCCACCAAGGCAATCACTCTCATGGTCCTTTTTTTTCTTTTTTTTGCGTGTGAGAGGGGTGTTCTGGGCGGGAAGGGGAAGCAGTCAACTGCCAGTCTCTTGGTCTACGATGGTCATGCAACAGTTTTTGTTTTCGTTCTTGCGTCCAAGATTCGATCAGAAGAATAGATATATTTTGGAACAGTAAAAAAAAAAAAAAGTTTCGATCTCCAGCGAGCCAACAAGTACAGACATTGGAACTCAGTAGATACCCCAAAGATCCCTTTTCTACTTTTGGTCATCGCTATAGTCCCTTTTAACCAACGTGAAACAAAACGGAGGATGCTAGCATCTCTGATCGGAGGTAGCAGGTACTACATGGGAGGTCTGCTTTATAATGTTATCAGGTGTTGTGTCATGGTGCTGTCATACAGGGTCTGGGATGCTGCGTACTCATCCAGGCAACTGGAATTACTTTGAAGAAATCGTACAGTGCTTTGTCGAGATATTCAACAACAATTGGCTTGGGTATAGTGTTATCTCACTATAGTTGAAGGTCGTGAACCCGTGTTCACGTGTCAAGATTATAGTCAATTAGTGCTGGTGACATTTCGTAGGACTGGTGAAGTACGTGCTGTCACCTACCGTCGACAGCCCTTGTACCCACACGTCTACCTGCCTTGGCCATCCTTTACCCACACGATCTTACCACATCTTACCGGAGGCGCACAAACTGACAGTAAATGATTCGTGTCCCAGCAGACGTCAGAGACCATACTCGTGCTGTGTCGCTTTTTAGTTAATGGCACTTTACACAAGTTAATGTTCCTGGTCTCTGTCTCGACTAGGTACTGTGAGGACAAATTTCTGATTGTGATACAATCTGGAGCTTACATTAAAACAGATGACAACAGGATATAAATGAAGATGGAAGAGATGACACAATCTTATTCACAATCTTTAGAAATGTCCTGGCCAGCTGCAGGGTACTTTGTATTGATTCCTGTTTGAAACAACACAAATACAAAAAACAGACCCACACACACACACACACACGACGTGAGACATGTGAACTGGCTAACAGTAATGTTCGTGAAATCTCTCTGTTAACTCGTCTTACTGAGAATCTGTAGAACGTACCCCGCACCTGACACCCAACACAGTGAACATTTAGCAGTGACAAGGCCACTTGCAATATACAAAGCATATCCCGGGTACATGTATATATTAATATTGCTCTAGCACTTTGAAGGACAGACCACTGGCGGTGAACGCCAAAGCCAGCGATGTTTACCTGGTAAACAGGTTACGTCTCCGTCTGTACCCGATAGATTGACGCAATTACAGGTAATATGGAGCCAGCTGTCGAGGGGAGGATATTGCTAGTCCTGGCAAACACTGGACTTGATTACTTGAGGGTGTTGTGTGTCTGATAATGAAAGTGACAAAATTCAGGTTCCGTGTGGTTGGTTTCTTATCTTGATGTGCCTATACACATGGATGAAGCCGAGGTCTTTGAATTACCTGTGTAGTGACCTCACTACGTAAACACATGACCCCATGACTAACGCACAGACGTACAGAAGCACCGGGTTTTATGAGAAGTTATGGAGAGAGAGAGAGAGAGAGGGGAGGGGGCATTATGGAAGGAGAGAGAGAAATTGAAAGAGAGAAAAAAGAGAAACATTGTGGAAAGAGAGTGACTATATATAAATAGAGGGAGAGAGAGATTGAGGGAGAGATTGTGGAAAACAAATGTGAGAATTATTTTTTAAGCGTCTGAATAATCTTACTTACAATTTCCTCGTGCGTGTATCTCTTCATGTAGATGTTTGTGTGTGTTCGTCTGCACGTGTTTGCTTTGGCTGACAAAATTTCGTACTTGTCCCCATGGGTTTACTCTATGTGAATAATCTGACGACCTTTTGTTTGTCTGCCTGCGTGCGTGCGTGCGTGCGTGCGTGCGTGCGTGTGTGGCGTGCGTGCGTGCGTGCGTGTGTGTGTGTGTGTGTGTGTGTGTGTGTGTGTGTGTGTCACAGGTACAGCGCCCGGGAACAGCGAGGCAGAGTGGTGGAGGTGTACGACGGACGCAAGTGGCCTGTGGTGAGTAGTTTAGTAGAAACAATCTGTCGTCACAAACAATCTCTATGATTTCGTAAAACCTCGCGCAACACCTGGATTTCTGTCTTTGTAAATCAGAAAAGGTACAAATGTTCAATGTACCCTTTCTACCCCAACACACACACACACACACACACACAGAGAAAGGAAGGGGAGAGATAATGCTTATTTTTTTTTATTCATTGCTGATTTCAAAACCTTGGTCATGCCTGAGTAATTTAAGTCCTCAGCTGAACTCAATTATATTAGCGCTGTAATGGTGGTCATGCTATTCAGCACAAACGCTTAAGCTTGCGATGTCATCCTGGCCTAAGAGCGAGTCTGGCAATGCCGAGACAGTTGCCAACACTGATAAGATGGACGCCGCCGTCGTCTTGTCAGCCGAGTTATGATTTCGTTGGCAATAAGTATGCCTAAGCCCCTCGCTATCGCAGTATCAAGGCTGAGACTAGGTTTTAACACATAACAGCTGTGACTTGGTATTTGTAGGGCATTTGACCTTTAGGGATCTTGCATGTATTGATTGAAAAACTTACTGCTGCTTAAAACGTCAAGTGGAAGAGTATTAAAAGAAAGAAAGAAAGAAAGAAAAATGTGAACTTAAAAGAAATTGTTCCTGTCGCAAAATCGGGTGATATAGACTCCCCCTTCCCCCTCTTCTTTTGAACACGAGCATTACAGGACCGACAGGATACTTGCTTGAGCTGGTTACTTAAAGCACCGACATTGCTATCTGTCGAGGCTAAGCTGGCGCAGTTTGTTCCTGCAATTTCACCGATAGGGAGCCTGAGTCTGAGCGACTGTAGATAAGGCAGCCTCGCCCACCCCGTGGACCGCGATCATACAGGTGCTGTGGGTCAAACAACTCTGGGTGAGACCACTCCTCCATTTCATTCTGTTATTATCTGGATCGTGCTTGTCCCTTGGCGAAACCGCTGACCTCTTCTTTAAGACGGGCGAGTCAGGCTTGCTCAGTTCATCATCTGCTCACCTCAAGCGGAAAGCTTTGGCGCCATCTGGCGATTATTTCCGGTCTGAACCTGGTTTAGGCAGCATGAGGTTAGTTTCCAAAAGTCGATTTGCAAAGAATGGGCTTTGTATTCATGAGTAAATTTAAAGGTTCGGTCTTTATTTCGCCCATCTCTATGTGACGAAAGTGTGGGAAGAACGAATGGACTAGAGTCACTAGACAGCACCTACAACTAACATACTTGACTCCACCATTTTGTTCTGGACTTTAACCAGGCTGGTCCATGACACAATATGGCTGCTTCTGTGCATGTTAATGTTGTTGCAGACGACTTTGCGCTAAACCTTCTTCTCTTTAAAAAAAAAAAGCAGAAAACACAAACAGCAGCAACATGCCTTATGGCATTGACAGAGAGGGAAGTCAGTTTGTATTTCTTTCATTCGCCATTTTTTTGTTTCTTTCGACTCAAGAGTTCAAGAAATATTTTTCTCATCACTTCTGACCTGAAAACACAGCCAGCGTGATGCAAGGATCAACTAACAGACGACACGTTTCCTTAGTTCGTTGTCGGATCATTTTGCCACCCCGAAATTGCCCCCATGTGAATGCCCCTACTCACGTGAATGAAGCATGCAGGACCCTATGAAAAAATGTTAAAAATAACCAAGAACATTTAACAACAGCAAAACAGTTCAGACGTCAGAATTGTACATTGATGGTTTTTACTTTGCCAAGACCTCACAGCCAATGGGAGAGCTGTGACCATAAAATGTTAATAAGATGATTCTGTGTACAGTGACATCGCGATTTTGACCTCTTTCTGTCCGTATGGGCGCTTATCTCGAGGACGAAATGGAGGGGATTATTCACTTAGATTTGATGATATAGTAATTGGCACTGAGCTATACCTGGTCGTAAGAAAATTGTGCTCCCCACGAGGCCTTTAAAGCGAAATTTAATTTTATATTGTATAGCTATCAGGGTATCAACCTTCTCGGTGGAATAAAGAAAGTCAGGCACCGGCTGACCGACCAGATGACCCTGAAGACAGGAACAATGAGAGAGACCTCAGCAAGAAGCGGCATCTGTAAGAACGGGAAGAGTGTTGACAAACCCCTCCAGCTCCCCTTGTCTCCATTAAGGTGATGCTTGTGAAATCAAAGCATTGCTGCAAGCTTGCGCTGGACTTGAGTGTCGAGAAATTAATTAGCGAGGCGGACAATGTGTTTGGTCTTTCGTCTCTGGGCGGACGAACTGCAGTCTTCTGTCGAGTGGCTAAGGAGTTGTTGTCATTTCTCCATCAGCCTAATGCGCAGGAGAAGGAAAATTTGAACGATCGAGGCAGCACTAACAGGTGAATCACACACACACATGCACACATGCGCACGCACATCTTGTTAGTCACCGCAGGATCTGTTGGACTGTGAGTCACTGAGTCTACTAGAGGTGCACTCAGTAGGCGGAGAGCTGACCCAACATCAACTCTGCTTGTTTGTCCTTCTTCGTCTTTGTTTTCATGCCGGGCAAATGGGCGGGTAGGTCTCTGATGACGTAATACGGCTGCTGACCGAAGGCACTTCCTAACCATGCTGGCGAAAGAGAAAAAGAGAAGAGAAAAGAGACAGAAGGTTTATAGAGGTATACTAAATATGTCATTGATACAGGAACGTGGGGGTGGGAGAAAGAGAGAAAGAGAAGACCTATTTATAGAGAGTGGTTAACGAAGAAACTGGAGAACGAGCCTAATTTCTGGTACACAGACCAGGGATCTGTACTGGGTAATTTACGACCTCTGTTAATGAAGGAGCTTGAGCCGCTCACTTTGCTGAATGCTTCTGGAGCTTTTGTCACTCATCCTCCTGTTTCAGATTACGATGAAACCTGTTAGCTTTGAATTCCCGCCATTCATTAACAACGCCTGACTGAAGATGTGCTACTCCCTAGCAGTAAATATAGACGAGGCCAATGCCTGCACCCGGTTTCCTTTTAAAGATCAACAGGAACTAGTCCTGACACAATGGGTTGTTACTGTTATTCTTAAAGTAAAACCTAGAAAACAAATCGATGTCAATGTATCTAGCCAGCCAGCAAAACGGCCAGCCAGCCAGCCAGCCAAACACATAGCCTGGTGTTCGCCTCACTTTTATGACCGCAGTAAACGCCTATATTCAGTGAATTGTTTTCATCGGCACTATTCTCACTGTCTTTCTTGCCTTGTTTTTAAGATATCTCCATTCTGTCTTTCTTTTACCAATGCTGTTTCTTATGGTGACAGCAGTCACCTCCAAGACACACCTAAACAGCTTGATAGAACAAGGACATTCAATACATTTCAAGTAACAATAGGATTTAGAAAAACAAGATTTTTTTTGTATTGGCAGAAAGCTTTCACTCTTCTTAGCCTGGCTAAAAGAAAGGGCAAGGCAGGTTTCAAAGTCGTTATATGCATTCACATTGTACTCCAGGCGAAAAACTTAAATGAGGAATGTGTTGTTGTCCTGAACCTCAGCAGTCATTGTCGTTGGGTGTATGTGCGAGTACCCGTTTCACTTTGCGTCCCCGAGCAGAGCTCAGGGCCTCCACCACCCGTTGAGGACCACTCGCTAATGGCGGGGTGAAAATGGCTGAGGATTAACGGCCGTGAGGAACAAGTGTATTTCAAGTATCTCCTTCTTATACACGACAAGAGCCTCTTTGTGTGTGAAAACAGACGAGCAGCGGTGTTCCGTTTCCCATGGGGAAACGCACCTTATCTTCACACTTTAATGAGTTTGCATTCTTTCTCTGCCCCCATGGTTCTGTCTCTCTCTCTCTCTCTCACACACACACACACTATTCTTTTTCTACTTAGGTTTGCTTTTTAAGAGACAGGTAAGTTGCGCCAGCTACAATATTCTGCAATGGTGTCGGAAAATGCTCAGCTTCGTAGTTGTGGGCCAAACTCCATGATGACAGTGCATCCTCAGTATCTTCCCCCCTCCCCCCGGTTCCTATGCCACTGTTCTGAAGGAGAGAGAAGAACAGAGGACATGATAATGTTGTCTTTACGTCCTGAGGAAACCCTGCGACTAAATAAAATTTGTAAACAGTATTTCAGGAGTGTCAGGCTTACACAAATGAAATACGAGAGCTGCTTTTATTTTAAAGGTGGGAGATGTTTCTTTTCCCAGTGAGTTGGTTTTAAATAAAGAAAGCCTTTGTTTGCACAATGCAATGTCTACGGCCAGCTATCCCCCAGTCCCTCACGCCTGCGGCTGTGTGATCAACTATACCCTCCCCTTCCTCTTTTTCTGTCATCAGCAGAAGGATATGGGTGGCTTTGGAGGGAAACAATGACCTCTGTTTCTCGCGTTCGCCATTTTTTTTTTTTTTTTTTTTGCTGTCCATCTGTTTAAGTGTTTATTTATGACCGGAGGTCAAGAAGATTTAAGGAGGGTGAATACTGTTCCGCGTAGCCCAAGCTTTTCAAGTAAAAGGAAATTGTATACAAACAGTGTTTGTACTCATGCTGATTGACTATGTGTCATGTTTTAAAATGTTCTATTGGGTTTATTATTTTATATTTTCTTTATCTCAGGCTGGTTGCCTGTCTGCATCTGTGTATATCCATCTGTTGCTGACGCACTGACTTGACCGCCAGACGATATACCTGTGCTACGTAAATTCTATACTCGGTCCTTGTTACCCCATTGATCTTTCGTGTATCGACTTACAGAGCTGCTAAGGTGCAAATAGGGGACACCTCCTGGGAATAATAATTCATATAATGCAAACACTTAAGCATGATATGCTCCGGGCAAATATTTAATTTGTTTATGTCGCCATGGTGAAAACAATTATTTACTCTTGGCAGGTTAACAGATTTTACCGGCTCAGGCGGCACAAGTTGGCATTCCGATCGATTTGAAATGTCAAATAAATGGTAGATGACATTGAAAACCTGAAGTAGCCTTTTATCCCTGACTTTATATAAGTTCATGCCTGCAGCTGTCGGCATCCTCCCCGTGGCGGGCATATCGGGGGTTGTACTCCCTCCATCCATTTGTTGCCTTTCGCGATGTGGCGGGATAAACTCACTGCGGCAGATGGTGGTGGCAAAGCAATCCGTCTTTCTCCAGACACTGAAGTTTTCATCGTCAGTACAAAGATGATTCATGCGCAGCCCCAACTAAAGAAAATCTGGACTTGGCACGCTAATGGGGAAGTCGGACGTTCCGACATTTTCGCTTGCTTCCCTGCAGGCGCAACAACCTTGGCAATGAAGCTGCACCGCAAATAATAACAATAACCTGTGTTTACACCTGGTAAACATGCACTTCCTTAGCTTAAGCCCAGCATGCGGCACGACATTAAATAAA
Source organism: Marisa cornuarietis (assembly GCA_004794655.1). NCBI lineage: Eukaryota > Metazoa > Mollusca > Gastropoda > Architaenioglossa > Ampullariidae > Marisa > Marisa cornuarietis. The sequence continues at coordinate 289,018 of SMMW01000058.1, forward strand.
AAGTAGCCAAATATCAAGCATAGAACAATGGTCGTCGTTTGGTCGTGAAACCATGTAGCATCATCATCCAGGAGGGAGCAAGGTCCGCTCTAGAGGATGATCCCAAACTTCGAGTATAATCTCGGTGTACAGCAAAGATTGGACGCTCGGGCTCGTTATTCGGGGTGCAACGGGGTTGGGGTGGGAGGCTTTGAAGGGGGTGGGGGGATAATCCTTCCCAATAACCAAAACGTAACCGTTAAACGGTCTTGTTTGTCTGAAGGAGCTGAAATTAGGAGTCGGCAGGAGGGTTTGATAGCGCAGGTGTAGGTCTGTGGAATGCCTCCAGGTACTTACTGGTGGGAAAGTGGCGAACACCACTTCAGTGACGTGTCCTAAACTGTCTGCCAACAATAAGGGTTGGTGTCCCTTTATGAGCGCGCAACTTTTCGACTTGCCGAATATAAAGTTTCAGGAGGGTTTGCCGAGGGTTTTCCGTTCTTACACCTGATAGGGGGAAGTGGCCTGTTGTCTACGCTGGCTGGGTTAAAGAGGTTTGCTGGTGTGGAAGCGAGAAACAGTTGGTTGTTTTCGCTCTTGACATGTTTTCCGAATTCCTTAGTCACGCATTCCTCAGTCACGAAAAGTCACGTTGTGAGAAAACACTCGTCGCTTCACAAGAGACCAGGAGCAGTGTGATGTAGACGTCACAATCGAGTACCAACAAGCACAACATGCATATACAAACATGCACCGGTTAGCAACACGAGAACATGAAGGAACGTAGAGATAGAAGTGTGGGGGGGAGAGAAAGGACAACAGGATCGGTGAGTTATAGTAGGTGTTTCCGAAAGAGAGATGTTTTAAGTCCAGATCGGAAGGCATGTACCGACTCCGCTGTGCGGATGGATGTACGGAAGTAGGCCATTCCAAATACCGGAGAAAGAGAAAGAGGGACGGCCGAACGTCTCCACTACAAGTGGAATAGAAAGTAAACCGGCGTGGGCAAAGCGAACTGACCTGCGAGGCTGGTATGGCAACACAAGTTCAGACAGACTGAGATAGAAAAGCATGGCGATCTTGAATTCCATGCGAGCCCGAACTGACAGCCAGTGGAGATCGCGCAGAAATGGTGTGACATGGTCGGCCTTCCGATTAAGGAATACAGTGCAGGACTGCAGGTAGCACTGTTCTCAGCTCTGTGGAGCTTGTCAAGCAGGCGGCCAGGAGGATCTATGAACAGAGAGTTACAGTAGTCAAGTCTGGACAACACAAATGCCGACATAAGCTGCATGGTAGAGGCAACAGAGAGGAGTTGTCTGATGCTGCCGATCTTGCGCAGTTCGAGAAAGATGGATTTGCAAACTGAGTTGACATGATTCTCGAAGGACAATGATGTGTCGAAATGAACTACATGATTTCTGAAATATTGAGAAAAAGCGATGATGGTTCTGGAGAAAGTACGTGATGTAGACGGATGATTTCATTGAGCTTTAATTTGTTCGCCAACATGCAGTGTTTTGTGAACAGACTGTGGAGTAGGGAAGCTGGGCCAGATACCTGAATATCAAGAAACGATCAATCAAGAACTGTATCTAGCAATGCGAGCGTAATAAGTCGTAATAAGTGGTTGATACCCCTTTTTGCATCACAAAGATGTTCCTTTCATTTTATTCGAGGTGGTTTGCTTAATTCTTGTTAGCTCCCTTTCTGTTGATTAATGAGCCTGTGTGGACGAGTGAAACAAGGGGACAGTTTACACAGTTACAAACCCTTGTTTGAATGGACACGGGAACCTCTGTGTCACTGACCTCTGTTTTAGTTTGAGAAAGAGACTAACACTGGCGTGCTTTATCACGCGCTGTCCTTTTAAAGATCTTCATCCTTTGTCGTAGGAATTTCTTCTTATATTCTTTAGTATTCAACGCACAAACACGAAGGACTACAAAACTTAGTCACGAAAAACACTGATTAGTTCATGCTTGAATATTTATTTGCTCTCTTTCTCTCTTTCAGTTTTTAGCATATTTCCACGTTTAAACATCCCTGCTAGCATAAGAAATATTTTAAGCTCACTATGATGGGCCGAAGGCCTAACCAGCAATCTTCACTACTCATTATATGTGTATGCGTATGCGTGTGTGTGCGTGAATATGAGTGTGAGAGAGAGAGAGAGAGAGAGAAGGGGGGCTATGGGCTGTTATACTACTAAACAATCATGTGCCATTGACAAAAGTAATCCAGGTCAGACATTAGCACTGTGAAGTGTAAGGCTTGTAAGACATCTGCTGCTTTGTCTGCGCGAGAAGAAAACCCGAGCTTAGATGCAGGAAGTTGTGAAGACGCAGGAGGGGAGACAATCAGTATACTGACCGCTCATAACGGAAGGGAAGGGGAGGCAATTTATGGGCCTCTGGCTTATCCCTTCTCTACACGGAGCCAGTGGAGGGTCTTTGCTGTATGGATGCAATGGGTAGGAGAGAAAACAGGTAGAGGACAGGGGCTCAAGTAGGACCTGATGGTCTTCTTTCTGGATATGACACCCGCTTGCAGGTCGGTGTTTTTTTCCCCCGGGTACTTTGGTTGCCCCCACTTCCTCTCTCTCCTTCTTTGTGTGTGAGAGAGAGACTTGCAGTCAGTGTGAATGATAGTGAGGTACAGTTGATGCCTGCTTGAATGAAATCTGTCCTCTTGCACCATCGTGTTGATGTGGGTGTTAATGTAAAACGCTTTTTGAGTCCGCATTCAATGGTTGGAAATTGCCCCGTACAAATAAAGAGATTTATTTATTTTCATTTTACTCGTTCAATGTCATTTTGGACATAAATACGTGGGAAGCTGGCTATGAATGTTTTATTTGGCAGCATGTTTGAATAACGCCCATTGAAACACTGGTGTAACGGCCAGATCCTTACTGTATAATTGACAATCCCTGCCAACATAGGTTAAATAAAAGTAAAATAATCTCTGGAATAGGCTTGTTATTAGAGTTTTCCCATCAGCCTCGTCTTAAATTTAACACCACCAGATCGTTGTTATGGATGTGGTAGCAGATATGGTCCGACATTTGCAGTCATTCAGCACGGTGGTAGTCGTCTTTCTAGCGTAGTTTCTTGTTACCTGCGGCTAAAAAGTAATGAAGCTCATAGAGCTCAACCCATTTCAAGCAGCTTTGACATTTTCCATGGAGTGAAAAGTAACTCGGGTGCCTTACTGGTGGCGTGTGCTCCTACAATGGCAAGGAATTAAGCGTCTAGCAAAATGACATTTCAAGCAGCGGGGTTCCTTTTGTAGTCTTCGGTTCTCGGAGGTCTTTTATGCAAACTAATACACCCACTTCGTATGGATAGATTATTTGCTTCAGTTGAGACTAAAAGAACACACACACACACACACACACACACACACACACACACACACACACACACACACACACACACACACTGCATGCATCAAACAAAAAGACAGAACATAAAAAACTTCTTTTCTTGAAGCCCTGTCGTACAGGTTACTGCCTTTATATCCTCGCTGTCATGTTCGAGGGTATATTGACTTATTGACTTTGATAATAAGAATAAAGGCAGACCTTTGGCTTAACAAGATCCATATACGATAGACAAAAAAAAAAAGAAAAAAAAGAAAAGAAATATAGACCAATGAAGTAGAAGGAAAATGCTAGCTGTTTGATTTTTAACCATTGTGGGACAATGTCGATATTGCATATTCTGAGAACTTTTTGAAATAATGAATTTCTGCGCTCAATAAACAAATATTCTGGCAGCTTTTTTAAAAGTTCGGATACACATGCAATGATTATGAACCGCAAAAGAACTCTTCTTAGAACTAAAAAAACAAACTAGTCTACGCCAGCCAGCGACATACAAAACCAGAAAAGGCTAGAGGCTGCGTACCAAGATGTGCAGAATTTTATCGCTTAGACTTTACTATTACTTTTTTTATTTTCCTACTCCTATTATTCTTTGTTTGAGTGATTCAGAAACTAATCTTTCTTAAATGCTGTCCCTATTCGTTGTAAATAAAGGTGGGACTTGCTACCTGCTTGTGTGAGCTGTGCTGAACTTAAATGCGTCAGGTAATCTCTCTCGTTCACTCAGCTATACACTGAAAAGATAAAGAACCTTTGTGGTAAGATTTACAGAAAATATTCTGGAATTAAATATTAAGTTGTACTAAGTGAGGTAAATACTGTCTCTTATTTTGTCTTTATTCTCTAAACTGACTATGTTGTGTAAGTAGTAACTAAGTATTGCAGTGGGTATATACTATCTAAATGTTTCTATTTTTGGATAAGTAATAAGATGGTAAAATTCTGGTAGGCTTGTGACCGTGAACTTTGTGTGGTTCAACGTGTCTTGGGAATAGAAAATGGATGTCGAGATATCCAATCAACAGAATACAGCGCAACGCCATCCTCCACAAACAAACTAACAGATCAGCATCTTAGTCCCCTCGGCCACGCTCCCAGTCTTGAGGGACGGAGTGGTGAGCGTTTAATCCTTAACGGTGTACTTACGCTAGTCATCATCACTTAAAAGAAAGAGTGTTCTAGTCCTCTTTCCGAGCCAACCTGGAACTGGCGACTATTTGTTCTTAAGTCTAGTGCTAGGTTAAGGTGTATCAAAGCGCAGACCTTGGCAACGGGTTGCTTTTGCGAAACTACGTGAAGCCAGCTTTGTGAATGTAAATAAAATTGCCAGCAGTATAATGGCCTTAAAAAATAATAAAAACTTGGCCACACGACAACGTAAAGTAAGATTAATCTTTCATAGCTTCCTTTAAGACGAGGCTGCCATTTTAATAATCCTCTTCCGCCAGATCTACTTTTTCTGCTTGTCGCGCGGCACTCAGACTGCCACTGGTCTTTTTTTGGAGGCAACAGCCTACGTTGACCTGCACCAGCGCGACATGTCTGCCACCTAACGGCGGTGAGACTTCAAGGGAGACAAGCCTCTGGCAACACGAAGACACATGCCGAACTGAAAAAAAAGGAAATCCGTGTCTTTTAGTCGCACCGCCCAGCTTCGTTTTATCTGACAGTACTCCCACATAACAGTTGGATCTTGCGCCCTCCCCCCCCCCACAGTGTGTGGTGTACTTTAAACCCTTGCCTAAAGGTCACAAATGAAACTATCTGGCACCCCAGCTAGTCATTCATGTTACCCCAGCTAGTCATTCATGTTAGGAGAAAAGTGCTTGTGCGCTGACAGTTGTTTTTTAGATTTAGTAATATATATATATATATACATACAGTAACCTTTCTTTCTTTCCTTGTCTTGTGCTCTGTGTGAGTGAGAGAGAGAGAGAGAGACCAGAGCAAAGGCCAGATATATCTGTAGTGAAGGAGGATCATAGGTATGGGGCGCCAAGAGGGGGATTTTCTCTACTTTCTCTCTCTCTAGCTAGAGAATGCATTCTGTAGTTACACAATGAGTTCTGTAACTACAAAATGCATTCTATAAATAGAGAATGAGTTCTGTACGTACAGAAAGCGCTCTGTAACTACAGAATGCATTCTCTAGCTACAGAGAAATTTTCTCTAGGCACAGAGATTTCTCTAGCGAGAGGATGCGAACGATCAGGCTGGCTCATTTACATCTGGGACAAGAAGGTCACAGATCAACCTATCAGAGAACATCAAGAACGTGAGACCATGTGTCGAGGGCTCTGATTGGTTGATCTGTGACCTTCTTGTCCCAGATAATAATAATAGTGAAGATTTGTATAGCGCATATTCACACTCATAGAGAGCATGCTCTTAGCGCTTCAAACGAGGAAGAGACGTGGACTAAGTAGATACAGAACAAAAGGGGACGAAAGAAAACGACAGTACTGACGACGAAACAGAAAACAAAATGTAATGATGTAAATGAGCCAGCCTCGTTCGGTACAGACATCATCCTCTCGCTAGAGAAATCTTCTCTGTACCTACAGAATGGAATTGTATATATAAAATGAACTGGCTAGCAACTTCTAAGTATAATATAAATGAAATAATTTGGTTTTACCGAGTTTTTTTCCGTTCTCTAGCTAAGAGAATGCACTGTAGTTACAGAGCGCATTCTGAATGTACAAAACTCATTCTATACTACAGAATGCATTCTCTAGCTAGAGAGAGAAAGTAGAGAAAATTCCCCTCTTGTGCCCCATACATAGCTGACCGCTGTAAAGACTACAAAACACTTAAACGATGTGCGTTAATGCCCGTTCGCGTATGGCCTGTGACTTGTGACAGAGGATTATGACAGGAGGTGATGCCAGAGGAATTCCTGGAGTGTGTTTGTCACCTGTGCGTCACTTTGCAGTTGTTTGCCAGGTATTAACCAGGAACTCGCTGTTTGCTCTCTTCACCTCCCCCCAGTCTCTCTGTCTTGTCTGCGTGCCTATCTGTTTGTCAGCCTGCCTGGCTGGCAGTCTGTCTATCTGTGTGTCACGATCATTCTTGCGTTAAACAGAATAACATAGTCATTTTATGTTTACTGACAAAAGTGTTGGAATGTATTGCCACCTGTTCAGATCCGTGCCGACCTCTATCTCCAAACTGAAGTTATGTTTCAGGCTATCCTGTTATCAAATGATTCATGTTACCATATGATTTAAAATAATAGCAATGGTAATCCCATCAAAGATATTTCCTTAGTTTTTTCCCCTTTCGAACACATCCCAGCGCTCAGATGCAAGGCCCTGCCAGTCAGCATTGGCTGCTTCCAGTGCCAAAACACACTGCACTTCTCCTTAAAGATGAAAGGTCGCCCAACGAGATTTATCTTCTTCTTCGTCTGCAGCTTTCAGGCTTTGAGCAAAAGTGCGGCAAGTAAATGCTGGGAGAGCTCGCCGCCATTCGGGTTTGTGGACCGAAGGGTTTGTCGGGTAATTGGAAAATAGAGGGGCCTTTCTTCTCGAGAGCAGGTCGGCGAGATGAGACGTAGCTGAGGTAGAAAAGTTGCCTGCACTCTTGGGTAGAGAAAAGTGTTACCTGCGTTCTACCTGTTTTAAGGTGCGGGCGGCGAACAGGAGGCTGATACTGGAGTTTATCCGAATGTTGCTCGCTGCAAGGTGGATCCAGGCGATGTTTTATTGACAGGTTTATCGAGATGCTGCTTGTTGAACTAAATGTTACTTGCTCTGCGATTATTGTTTCTTCGGAGGCTGTAATTGCACGAGGGCATACTGTTGTAAAGCCATTAATCTGTAAGGATACCTTTTGCAGTGGCAACTTTTGGTAGGACAATTTTTGCAGTGCAGTTTAGCAGGGAAGCGGGATAATAAACGACTAAAGAAACAATGAGAAGGAGAGGCGTGAACGAGAGAGGGAACAAGAAATGAATAACTGAGAACACTGAACGTTTAATATGACGTCATGCAACCGTCTCTTACGAAGGCTTTGTGTGAACTTCCCTTTACCTAGGATGCCGGTTCGAATCCAGCTCTGGTTGAACACTACGAAACTCCATTTTTCTCTTCATGCAGTCTTGATTGTCAGGGAAGGTAAAAACAGCGGAAGGAGACAGTTGAGTTCCTATGTGTCAGTTCCCATGGGACAGTCGCAGATTATAGTACTAGGCGTCTTGGGGTCTACGCCATGGAAATAATCCCAGCTGGTGGTACAGAAAATCTTTCAGTACAACCAATATTCCGCTTTGGTTTAATATTCTCTCTCTCTCTCTCTCACACACACACACACACACACACACACACACACACACACACACACACACACACACAAACACAGAGAAATAGAGGGCCACTGTAAGCAGACCAAACTTTTACAAACTTTCCAAGATTTCTAATAAGACTTTAATAGCATAATAACAGGAGAACATGCCAACACAAACATCGGCACTTCAAGGCAGACCCTGATCTTTCCAATAAGTAAAACGCCCCACGACTCTATAGCCTCTCCTCCATGCTGTCGTTGCTGACGCCTCTGTATAGAAAGCAAGAAGTGAGGTCAGAGGGCACTCGGAACATCTGCTTGTCTCTACACCGTAGCCGACAGTTCAGAACACGACGTAGCGTAACGTATGCCGTGCACGCTGCCGTGGTTCTGCGTGTTTGTGGAGGGTAATGAGAGGGTTTCACTTATGTCACGGGGGGGGGTGCATCAGGCATAAGGTGGTGTCGAGAGCAGCGTGACCAGGTTAGCCTGACTTTTGTGGTTATTTGCTGAGATACTCTGATACGGCGAAAGAAAAACCTATATAAGTTGAAAGCATGTTGTAGACACTACAGACCTAAGTTATATCTCTATGAGGTTGAAAAGTAACTAGATTTACCTGATTTTTCTGTATTTTGAGAGAAGCTATTTTGGTGATTTCAAAATAATGAAATGACAGTGATTTTTTTTTAAAAACCACTAGCATAAATGTAAAGGTCTGTATAAATTTAGTGAAGTGATATACGAATTCTATTGAATGCAGAGTCATTTAATTTAATACTTATAGAACTTATGCTTATCAATAATTCATGGAAACAAATTTCAAGAAGAAAATCGTGTTGTCAGATCCACCACAAGTTTATGCCGCCTTCTCCCGCGCTTGCCGTTTCAGACGCTTGCGAATAGGGAATTGATCATCAGATGATGAGTTCAGAATAATTTTCTGCCTGAAGATAAAATATGAATTTTAATGACTTCAACATCAACAGATCCCTAAAATACCGAAAGACTGACAATAAGTGGGGCAGGGGTAGAGAGAATTCGAGGAAGTATTGGTTAATTACCCAAGGTGTCGGTAAATCTGAAAGCTGTTTCATACTTCGATGAAACGTACTGGATCTTTTTCATCATTCCGACTGCGACGATAATAATGGTGTTGAGTGTGGTAATGGTTGTGTTGGTGGTTGAGATAATCGTTTCTAAACCCGGAAAATACGATGCACGCTACTTGCTTTACACAAAAGAAACATCGAACAAGACGACAGGTACAGTTCAGGGGAGGCTAATCTGTTTCGATAGTCAAAATTCTTGACGCGTCCTTATTACTTCCCCTACTATAAAAAATTGTCACCTCTAATTTTCCTGTCAGGTTCGTCTTTCATTGGGTGCATGGCTATTCCGTCACTGACAAAATTAAAAGATTAATAAAACCAAATTAAAAGTAAATCAAAAAAAGATGTAAGCAAGTGTCTGTTGAAGCTGAGGTTTGTAATGTTTGATGTGAGTCAGTCCTGTGTCATGTCGTACTTAAACGTCAGCTAATACACATTTTTGCAATTGGAAGAAAGACTCAAACTCTAAAAACAGAGAACCTTTAGAGTTGCGGGGGAGTCAACGTTTGTTAACAGTAACGTCCACCCATGGGCAGTCACGGTGCTCTTGATTGTTCAGCTCTGGTCGCGTCACGCAGTCGTGACCAGATCATGGGAGAGCACTGCTACTGCCTTACCTTTCCTGCGCAGTCACACTCCGTCTTGATCAACATCACTCAGCAGGTGTCAACGGGTTTGTCAGCAGGTGTCAGTTGTGTGGCCGGAGTTTTGACGGATATGATGAGAACCATGATGATGTACACGTCACGTGATAATCTTTTAGGAATTTGACATCAGACCCCTCGACAGAAGTGGTGGGTTAGAAGTTCCTAGAGCTAGTACATGCTATCTTCACTCATTGATCCCGGCTGACAATGAGATGTACAATCGACTCCAGGTTAGGACATACACGCGAATGTAGATAGCCATAATGCTTGTCCCCTTTCCGGAGCGTCCATTTATTTACATGGGTTTGAAACGATGTTACATTCGTCTGTCTTTTCCTGTTTTGAGTGGCAATATGTATGTGTACAAATTTTTAATAATTACGAGAGAAATATTGTTAATGAATTGGATGTAAGTCATCTTATTTTTTTAATAGCCTGTGTTAATGATTTTTGTCATGTTTTCATATTACTGTTGGCAGACAAAATAATGTCCTGAAAAGGTTTACTGAAGATATTTGTATTGGCATGTGTATGCCTTGAAAGCTGAAGCTTGAAGTACTTGACAGCATCAAAGCCGTACTCGGGTTTCCATCTCCATCGTCCTCTACCCAGCCACTCAAAACAGTTGCCTTGGAAACATATTTGACTAAACACAACGATACTCTTTAACTTTTATCAGTTCAAGTGTTTGGCAACAGTCTCCATTGCAGCACGGAGATTAATCTTGGAAAGATGGGCTTTGCATAACATCTGCATATACATGAATTAAGGAGCAGGAAAACACAATATAAGCAGACATATCTTACGATCATGCACACACACACACACATAGGGTGGAGAAGAGCGGAGTACTCGGACCAGTTAGCCCTGTCAGCAGGTGTCTCAACCAGAGAGAGAGGACAACCCACGGCAGAGTCTCACTGTGGTGGTGACAGGCGCTTTAACCACTTCTATCTTTAAGTTTGTACTGTTTGGATCTGTACTGTTTCTGAGTGAAAAAACAACAACTAATGTCGTGCTCAGTGAATCATAAAGTTCATTACCATGTCGGCTGGCTAAACAGATCTGATCCCAACAAGAAAAGACTGCCAAGATCGAATGACGATACTCCAGGCTGAACGTGTCAACACAAACCTGTTGATTCTTGTCAGTCCTCAAGGCTATTCACTATCTTGAATCACCAGTGTTCATATGGCAAACAAAACATTCGTCACATCAGCAGAATAATAAGTGTTGTTGGGTTGTTGGAGGGGGTGGGCCTTACGGTTGATCATTAGAGACATTGAACTGACCTCGTATTTTTCTCTAAAGATCACCGTCACCGACATCAGAGTTTTGTCATCGCGAGGTGTGAATCTGTATTTCTAGACAGGTGTTCAAGGGAAAAGCTCTGGACTGCTGCTATTGGACATTAACCACGCTCGTGATCATTTGTGTGTGTGTGTGTGTGTGTGTGTGTGTGTGTTTACATGATACCTGCCATACCTGATTTTCTTCATGCACAAACACAATTTAAATTACGAAAGTTCACGATAACAGCACAAAACTTGTCTTTTAATTAATTCTGTGAAGGTCTCCGTGAAGGCTGGGCTCGTGAGAGAGTCCCACCATCAAGACCTGGCTTACACTGCTCCCTTGGACTCAAACCTGTACAGTCTCCAGGACATTAATTCTTAATCACACACCTGTGTCCAGTATACGACAATGTTTAAAACGATCCGTTATATAATCTTTACCTGTTGTCATAAATTGTCCCAGACCCTATAGCGGCTCAGTTTGTCTCGGTGCCACTGGTGCCACAGCAGGTGGGCTGCACCACGGAGCCAGTACAAAGAGACGACACACGTTCAGTCTTGCTTTTACTGTAACTCGAGCCTTATATAGGTCCTACAGTCACCGGTGATAGCAAGTCCACGTGTGTAAGACAGGAACATAAGATCCCACTTGACGGAATAGAGTCCGGTTGTTAATTATCGTCCCCTGAATCTTCTTTCATCGTTTTCATTTAAATTATCGTGTGAGCGAGTTTGTGCTAATTAATACAGTTGATGCCTTTTACTGCGTTCGTGGATTTACCTGAGATAGCCACGACCCATGTTAACATTTTGCAGAAAACGCAATGCTAAACTTGAATATGTTTTCTTTTTTTTTTTTCGTGTGCAGATTCACCGTATGAGAATATCTGTCTTTGCAGTGTTGATACATTTGAAACCAAATTTTCTTCAGACAGGACTAGAAATAAGTTGCACTGAACTAAAGGCAGGTTGAATAAATAACCTCAAACACTACCTCACCCTCCCACCAACTCACTAAATTCCTCCGTATGTTTAATCAATTTCACCATTGTTGACCACGATAACCTCTCTTTGAGTGCAGCAACTGTCTTGCAATCGTTTTCTTTTTTAACTTCCACGAGAGAGAGAGAGAGAGGTTCTGACCCGTGCGGGAGGCTATGCTTATCGGCTGTCGTAACTTGCGATTATCCCCCCACCCCAACTATTAACTAGAGCCCATTTATACGAGAAGCGCGAGGCTGATGCAAACTAACGGGGCTGTCACGTTGACGTAACGTCGTCACGGCATGTGCACGAGTCAGGTGGTGGGAGGCCGACACTCTACGTGCTGTTCACACACTCTGTTACGTACACGAGCCGCTGTTACGTGCGTGGTACGGTGCTTGTTACATGCCTCGAGGGAAGGTTAGCCTTGTAACAGCAATGGCACAGAACCTATCTGCTACGTGTTGAAAACACCGTCAACAACACCGACCACGATTTGAACTCGGCAAACTTTCATTTACATGTTAAAAACGAGAGAAGTTTTCCATACAACTCTCGTGCTTGATGTTATGTGTCAGCTGGGCGTCTGTTCACGCGCCTGAACAGTCAGACCTTACCTGCGTCTCTATGGCATGGTGAGATATTTTTTGATCAGTTGAAAAAAGATGAGTTTTAACAGCTCAGCTTAATTAGCTCGCCGTCTAACCGAGGCTTCGGGTGTTGAAAAAAATAGTTCCTGGTTCAAAACGGCCCAAAATATCTGAAAAGAAGAGCGAGCAACAAGTCTGACATTCGTCCGAGAGAAAATGAAAAGGGTACTGTACCCTGTACACTGTACACTGCTCTTGTTACGTCCCCCCTCCCAACTCTTCCTCAATCTTCGGTTTTTCTTGCCTTGTTGTTGTTTTTTTTTCCTCGTAAGATGAATTACATGTAATAATCTTTATCACGGTAATAAAACAGTAAAAGCTCATTAACTAAAGCAAAAGTGTGTACGTGTGACGCGGAGACAAAGAACACGAGTAAATCATGTGACTATGATCGGCAATAAAGGTTAGAGGATAGAGTGGTAGAGGGTTAACTTACGGTTTTTGAGTCACTGCATTATGATCCCTTGATATTGACCCTTTTTATGTGTTCGTCCCTATGTATGTATGTAGACGTGGAGAAAACAGTATTACGAGTGCCCACTGTCGTCAGGGCAACGGTACTCCTCCCTCGCCCCTCGTTCCTGCTGCGTCTCATCAGCCTCACTCGACGACAGGTACCGGCTGGTGCCAGTGAAGGGAATGATGAATGAATGACCATGTTGACTCCCCCAGTGCCCCTTACACCTTGAACAAGATGTGTGTTGTGTGTGCTGTGTACTCTCCTCCCCGCTCCACCCATCACCCTAGTCAGTCACCGCTAGCCGCGACAGTATCTCCAAAGGATCCTGGAGCTGGAGGTGTGATGTCTGACGGTATCTCCCTAGCACCCTGGAGGTATGATGTGAGAGCTGATTGTTGTCTGTGAGTCATCACACAACATCAGTGTAACTTGTCCCCTAATGCTCCCATACTAGCCCTACCACACCACCAACCCCTGTTTCAGCAAGATGGCGACAGAGTACTGATGTGATGAGTAAGAGAATCGGAATCTGCTGAACGGTAGTAATGTGATAACGAGTGTCTAATTATTACAGCTAATTGCATTTGACTGAAATGAGGTTAAATGACCCTTGCAACTATTCTTTTCCTTGACCGCAGTCTATCTAACTGACCCTAAGTGCTAGGAGGGGCTGTGATGTCAGAAAAGGTCGTCTTGACTAGGAGGATCGCTGCTCCATTGTCCGAGCCATTTAGCGACACGTGCCTGCAGGTGCGGTCCCCAGTGACAACCGTAGACAGCTACACTTGAGTGGACAGCTGTGTGCTGGTCTTGAGAACGTGACCCGTGAGTCGTGACCATCAGAAACGTGTGACAGTCGAATTGCTGAAAGCAAGGGCTGGCAGCGTGGCCTCGTTCTTGTCGCGGTTGCGTATTCTCACGGGTGTATTCAATGTACAGCAGAGATCAGGTGTCGTCAACGATAATTGGAACGACATCTGAGAAACGTGCAGTTTGGACGCGTCCAAACGCTGGCAGCTACACAAGCCGAAACCTAGCTGGTTATTTCACCGTCGTCGCCTGCTGAGAACTATTTTGTTTGTCGTAACGACATACTGATTATGAGACCGCTTGTCGCGGAAGGGCACACGTGGTAGTGAAAATGTAGAGCCCCTGGAAAGAGACTGACCACCAGTGGACATTCAGGCAGTCCTGTGGCTCTAAAACAACGATAGTGAGGGCTGTGGTTTGAAGGTTCAGATCTTGGCACACCCAGGCTTTTTTCTGTGTCCAGTGTTTACAGGGCAGAACCAGCTTGCTGACTTGGAGTACGAAACCGAACAACCTGTGGACTTATTGTCTATCAAAGGTAGAGACTACGATTGCCAACTGATGTATTCTCGTATGTCAAAGCGTCACACGAAGTTGTCTCCGAGGAGACTCCCCTCGATCATCAGAAACATCACCTTTACTGATGACCTCGGCGAGGCAATTTTACGAGCGCGGGCGAACGTGTGTGCCGGCCTGCGCGTGCGGGGGGTTCTCTTCATTATCTTTTCTCTCATCAGCCATTTTTGATGGCGATGGAATTTCAGCCCCCGCTGCCTTCAGCCAACCGGCCACTTAACAGTTGATAAGGAAGTTGTTACCTGCGGGTCGTTATCAAGCTCGTTGACATTCAGCGATAGGAACAGTTCCCAACATTTCCGGTGCTGCTCGGATATCTTGTATGCAATCGAGAACAGTGTTGACTTTGGTCGTGTGAAGAAAAGAAATGTTGCAGCGCAAAGGAAATAAGAAAATCGTTGGATGGAGAAAAATTACGTGTAAGGTCAACATTTGAACTTGGACAACAACGCGAAAAAAAAAAGGTTCGTTTCATTGCACAAGAAATCGTGCTGGCGACGGCGATTAGGAGCTGACTGCAAGCTGAGCTGTGTTTAGTCTGTTCAAATTAGCTTTCCTGGCAAGAAGGACTTCAGGCATGGAGCTCTCCCTTCCCAAACCTTTGGCTGTAACGTTGCAGAGTGGAGATCTCACGGGATTGACTTACGATGATGCCGGGTCAAGGGTTACGTCAGTTACAGCGGTATCTTGTAAGAAAAGTTAAGACTGACGTTGAGGAGGTTGTTTGTTAGTGTGGCTGTGCATCGAGCAAGCGAGCGAACTCGGCTGTTGGTGGGTTGAGTTGGCAACTGAAGGGTCACAACGTTGTCTTGGAACAGCCGAGCTCCAGACGGTTGGGGAGCTTTAACCGCAGCATCAGTCTCAAAGACTTTTTCTTTTTAACAGTTACGTGACAATGTGTGACGTGCTACGTCGTCCGTGAATGCTTATAGCGGGTTTCGAGGAACTCTTTCAGTAGTGACTAGTGGCAACAAAACTGTCTGGCAATACAGAAGTGAGGACAAGCTAACTGCGGTATGTGAGGATTGACGTTCTAAGATTAAAAAGTGAAATCGTAGAAAAGAGGTCAAGTTCTAAGTGAGTCGGATCTTCGGGTGAGACAAGACAGGATCTGGATGTGAGACGGGGTCTTGTGTGGAGAATCAGACCGGAACACTATCATGTGGATCGCTTACATTGCCACCAACACAAGCAGCGGGTCCGAATGGCGGCCTGTTATCCTCCAAGCACAGGTACATGTCAGTCTGAATGTATGCGCGGACAGCTGTTGTCAAACGTGTGACTATGACAAGTTGTCGCACGACATTGTATTAGCAATTGCCACAGTCATACAGTCGACCGTATGAGTCACAAAGTCGACCGTACTAGTCCGGTTGAGATCAAGAGAGTGACAGACGGGGAGAGAAACAGAGAGTGTGTGTGTGTGTGTGTGTGTGTGTGTGTGTGTGTACGTGCATGTGCGCAGGGCCGGTTCTACCTATTAGGCCAACTAGGCACTCGCCTAGGGGCGCAGCGACCGACAGGGGCGGAAAAAAATGGCCAGGTGTTTTTTTTTTTAAGATGAATAATTTTAGGGAAAAATATCATTTTCACAGAATGACATTAGCAGGACACCTTTCCTCTGCTTGTAGACTGACCACCACGCTAGTTTATCTGTACATGTATTACAGAAAAAACCCCATTATCCCAGGTCGCACTTGAAGGGACCAGCTGACCAGCAGGGAAGTAGAGGGCGGATGGGGGCGGCGAAGGGCGGTGAGAGGGGCGGCGTTGGTGAATGGAAAAGGGGGTGGTAGCATAGTCATGGAGGGGGGCGCAAAAATGGCCTGCTTTTTTGTTTTTAAGTGATGAAAAGTGTTAGAGAAAAAGATAATTTTCATAGAATGACATGAGCAGGACGCCTTTCCTCTGCTTGTAGGTTGACTTCACCACGCGAGTTTCTCAGTTCATGTATTACAGGAAAACCCCATCATTGCAGGGCGCACTTGAAGTGACCACCTAACCAGCAGGGAAGAAGAGGGCGGAGGGGGCGGAGGATAGACAGCAGAGGGGTAGGAGGGGCGGGTTGGTGGATGGGGCCTGGTCAGGGCAGACATTTACCATGGATGGGACCACATTCCACTAATACCAACCTCACCTTTCTCTCTTCTATCCTACTTTGAAAGACGTTCCACACTTAAGCATTGAAAACACTGCAGCTGAGATCAGGGACAACAACACTGACTTGTGTTTGCTACGCGAGTCTCTTTTTGGTTATGACAACTGTTTTATGTTCAATATTTTTTATACTTACGAACTTTGAACCCGAAGGAACTTAACTAATGTCACGATCGCGTTCTTAGTTAATAAGAGTATTAAAGTCTTTAGCAGACAAACATCAAGGTAGAGTCATTTGAAATTTATAGTATATCTATTTGTATTGTCAAATTTCAGATCAATTTATTTAATTCACTGTCACAAACCTGTTTTCTCCCTAGTGCTCTGTACAGCGGTGACACTGATGGCCTAAAGTCTTGTACTTACTGTGACTCATGGTCGTGAATAGTTAACTTTCTTATTAATTATTATATTTCGGTTCGATGAGTGTATTACACTTAATTTAGTTGTCAATTGTAATGTTTGTTTATTTTTATTATCTAAGAGTGCGTCTGTCTGTCTGTCTACAGTTTGAACCGATAGCTTGTTGTTATGCTCCATTGACAGAATAGTTGAAATTGGTTATTAAGTGATAATGCGTACTAAGACCTATAGTCTACTCTACATACTTCTCTTGTTTTCAACAAACCCTATGCCGGACACCAAACAGCGCTGACCATTGGAATGTGTTTGGGCAGCTGCCTTGACACCATGATTTACAACTTTGTATTGTTAGCGTCTAGAAGACTCACCCTTGACAGACCTCGTACTGCCCCGCCCACCTGTCAGGTGTGACTTTGGATGGGAACGGGATAGCTGCGATGCTAAAAGCTGTGAAACATGTAGCTTGAGTTTTAGACCACACAGCAAACTAAGACCAGAGCAAGGTGCTACAGATTTCTTGTCTCCATCAGTGAGCAGTCAGTCGTCACTCCATAAAACCTTTTACATGAGTGTTTGAAATCCCCCTACTCATAAGTGTAGGTCTGATTTGGTAGGCATGCAAGTATCCATGTGTGTATGATGCACGCCTGACATTGAAAAATAGACGTAGTTTTTCTTAACAAAAATAGTTCTTACTTATAAGTTATTGATCAAATCGGAGAGCAAATTCTCGAAAATGATTTAATTTTAATAAGCCATTCTTTGACACTTCTGGGTTCTATGACTTCTGGTCATAATCAGTTCTTGTAGAAAACCACTTTTCCACTATTTTCAAGCAGCAAACATGTAGTCAGTGCGGTTTTACTTGTTAGTTCGTCTGTAAGATGAGAAAGAAGAGAACGATTGAAAGCATGCCGTAGGTGCTAGGTGAAAAGGCCCAAAGGGTAGCGATAAATCTATCACAGTTAATGACCAGTCGGATCAGATTAGAAGACTGGACAAAGAAGGTGGTGCGATGTTACTTGATAGTTGTCCGCGAGATGAGAAAGAGAGAGGAGAGAAAGACTGACAGGACCTAAGTGGGGTGGCTTAGTGGAGAAGGGTAGAGATAAATCTTTATCACTTAAAGAAAATCAGATCACATTAACAGGGCTGGACAACCAAGATCGGGGAGGGGAGGTAGCCTTAAATTTAAACTTAAAACCCACAGAATGTTGTAAAAACCTCACTTTACTGAGCGGCTCCGGCATCTCGTGCTGCTGTTTGCTGTGTAATGGTCTGTTCGGGTGATTGGAGCTATCATCCTTCCAAAGCTAAATCAGTAAAAGATGTAACAGAAGATCTGTGAACTGAACTGTTCTATAAGACTTTATCTGTGAACTGAACTGTTCTATAAGACTTATTTGTGAACTGGATTTAGCCGTACAAGAGTGAACAGTGCATACTGTCCTACATCCCCGACATCATGAGAGTTTGTAAAGATAAGTTCGCATGATTTTTATACACTGTGATAGAACGATTTGTCTCTTTCTTTACCTTCATTTTATTTTCTCATTTCTTATTAGTATGCTTAATTTGCTTGTGTGGTGTTACAACTTTTTGCAAAACTTTTAATTGCACAAACGGGTCCCTCGTCACAGCCTTGTGATCTTTAATTAATGTAAGTCTATAATAGTTGTTAAAAATTTCAGTTAAGAAAACAGAGTTAAGCCTAAACGTATATATATATATTTGATAACTGGTTCATTTTTGGGAGGGGGAAGGGGGGGCGCAGTATTTGTCTTTCGCCTAGGGCGCAACACAGCCTTGCGCCGGCCCTGCATGTGCGTGTGTGTGTGTTTGTAACTTTGTAAGACTCACTTTCTGCCTACCTACGATGTTCGCTCGTGCACCGCCTCGAGCTCACCTTCGGCGGCGGGGAAAGGTTCTCTATTATTATTAGTGGTGGTAGCGATGATGATGGTGGTGGTGATGGCTGTGGTGGTGCTGAGACACACGTTTCATTCTAAGCATTGTATCTCTCCACGTCTCCAAATCTCCCCCCCCACCCTTACCCAAGGCGTTCCGGTGGCGCAACGGTTAGCGCCTGTCACCAATACAGTGAGGGTTGGCTGTCCTGGGTTCAGCTCTCGTCTCGGACACGCTGCTCTTTCTCTGGATTTGGCATCTGTTTACAGGGCTGCTGCTTTGCTTTGATATAGCCTTAGTTGCTCGCTCGGCGTAGAACATCAATTCATCCCCCACCCGTAAAGATAGCATCCCCGGCTAGTACCGTTTTGTTTGGACAGAAACAGTAGAAGGAGGGGAGGAGAGGAAAGTACTAAAACTACTTAGAACCAGTTTTCGCTGAGAAAGTTGATCGTCGCTCATTTCTCTTCAGATAACCTACGAGTATAAGAGTGCCAACGTTGACGAGTCTTATTGAGCCCTACGCCCTCCCTTCTGCAACGGCATGTCATCGCTTTTCATTATGATCAGTACTTTCCTTCTGCTAGTAGACAGACTCCCTACAAAACTGTCTATACACCGCTAATCTGTCTACATAACACTAATCTGGGTCCACCGGTGGCCGGGTAAATCAGCGTCTTTAACGAATCTTTTCAAGTGTGTCACGTGGTGTGGTGGGGTTCATTCGCGGGCTACGTTGTGAGGAGGTGGAGTAGTGGAGCTTGTGTTTCATATTATTTTCTGCTTGCCGTGGTTGTCCTACAGTGCACAATCACCACCACATAAGTAATACCTAATATACAGCTATTCATCTAATAATATACAGCTGTGTACTTAGTAAAATGTATGGGCTGTGGTGTCTTGATCATCTGTCAACTGGCAGTACTTGCTGTGAATAGTTCTGTTATGTAAATGAAGTACAGACACGAGCTCAGACGCAGTTGTGACGGAATGTAGGATGGTCAGCATAAAACATCTTAAGTGGGAATGGAGTGGAAACAGATAGACCACCCACACACCCCAAAAACCAGCATGTAGGACGTTAACTGAGTGATCCATGTGAAACAGATGTAGACGCTGCACAAAATAGAAACCTGGTTCACCATCATCATCATCATCATCATCATCATCATCATCATCATCATCATCATCATCACCACCACCACCACCATCACGACTCGTATAATTTGTGCCTGGGGTGGTTGGGAGGACTAGTTGAGACGCGATGGTGCACACACGAAGTGGGGGGGGGGGAGTCTGGTGCACCCGTTAAGATCTGTCACTGGGCACCTTGTCCAGTCTTTTACGTTCGCAGTTCTTTCTCTGTTTACTTCCACGTTGTCCTCCCTTCACGAAACCTTGGAGGACCGTCTTCAATAGAGTATCGTGTCTGGCGACATGGCCGAACCAAAACAGTTTTGGTCGTTTGGCGGTGGCTAGCAGGCTGTCAAATCACGGTCGGTCTCCTATAAGCACTTACAAACCTGCACGCTGGATTAATATTTCACTTGTTATTACCTGCATGAGGTGAGAGGTTCCAGTGTGTGTTGTGTGTGTAAAGGGAGGGGGTGAGCCGGCAGGGCCGCCGAGAGCCATCACGGGCCCCGGGACAGAGGACTTTTTTGGGCCCCTTGCATTAACCATTCATTAACTGTAAGCGTGAATTATTTTCCCAGTATATAGTACTAAGCTTACAAGTTATAATTAGACTGGCAACATCTGCATTACTTTTAGTCACCTAATATAGACAGCAAACAACTATAGTTCTACACCACAGCACGAGATGAGCAGTTTAGAGCTGTGTACACGTCAGTGGTCAGTAAATATAAGAAAAAATGATTTTGCATTTTCAGCCTTGTTGCTGTATATTTGTTTTCTTTCTAGGAGATTTACTTTTAAAAAAAGTAGAAAAAAATCTACTAAGGCAGGGCCCCCTTCACATCATCGGGCCCGGGTACACCAGAACCCCCCCCCCTGTTCCCCCCTCTCCTCAGGCCTGGGTGAGCGTGAGAGAGCAGGCATCATCTTAGTGACAGCAAGACAGATGAGTGAATGGAGGTTATCAACCGTTCGCTAGTCATGAACATTGCGTGTTCAAAGACTTGAACGTTGTACCTCCAAAGCAAGTTCACTGTCGTGCCTGCCAGGCAATGAAAGGGACGATAACTCGCACCTTGTCCTACAAATGTTCTCGGCGAGCTGTCTCCCCTATCGCTCAACAGGGAAACGTCGTTTGTCAGATTTCGTACTTTTCTGTGACATTTTCTCTTTGTTTTAGCCACCTCTTACAACCACAACTTTTTTCTTCGATGTGCGTGAATGCTTTTGCAGTGTATTTATAAGTTCAAACCTGTTTGCTGCGTGCATGCGTAAAGATTGGGAAGGGATTAGACTCCTCGTGCGCATGTCCTTGTGGGGAGTTAGACACTCCAAACATCCAAAATAAACAAACAAACCAAACAGAACTAGGGCTTACAAAAATCATAGAAAAACCCTGCACTTCCACACACACACAAATTATGGAAGAGCAAAAAACGAAAGGAAGAAAGCCGGCACAATCAAACAAAACGAGAAACAAAGAAACTTGACTTTTTTGTTGAGGAGTGGCGCTCAGTCCCGTCATGTTTGTCGATTTGTGTGCTGCAGGTGCGGTGCGGCAGTGTGTACGTGTCGTCGGAGGACTGCACGCAGGCCGTGACGCAGACGGTTGTGACGGCCACATCAGTTGCGGAGAAAAAACGGCGGGCCAGCAAGTACACGGTGGCCATCGGCACATCACACGGCCATGGTGAGTGGGCTGAGGCTATAGTGGTGGGTAGTAGGCTGGTGGTGAGTGGACTGAGGGAACTGGTTATAGTTTTGGGGTGGGCTGAGGCTTTAATTGTGAGTGGGCTGTCGTGAGTGGTCTAAGGCTATAGTTGTGGTGAGTGGGCTGAGGCTATAGTTGCAAATGAGCTGTCTATGGTTGTGGTTAGTGGGCTAAGGCTATAAGCTGTGGTGAGTAGATTTCAGGCTATAAATTGTGGAATGTTGAGGATACAAGCTGTCGTGAGTAGGCTGAGGATATAAATTGGTGTTAGCTGTGTTGAATGATTGTAGGTTCGCAGCAAAGAGTGTGCTGAGGTTAGCTGTATTGAGTAGACTGGAGCTAGTAGTGGTGAGAGGGCCTTGGCTAGTTATGGTAAGCAGTATAGTTAGTGGCTGAGGTTAGTTGTGTTGGAGGTAATAGTGGTGAGAGAACCTCGGTCAGTCGTGGTGATTGACTATATAGATTCACTGTTTTGGGGCTAGAGTCTTGATTCCGAGCCTTCGCCTTTCATTCCAACACACAGGTACGCACGAATCTGAAGAATTAAAAAAAATCATTTAAGCCATGACATGAAGATAAATCAGAATTATAATTTAAGAAAAGTGAAAAATCCGTTGCTACCTCATTCCCTAGTGGAATAGCACTTCCTTGTAAATCCAGGGAAACAAATGTATATCAAATTGTATTTGCAGAAAGAAACTTTTGATACGGCTTACATAGAATTGATGACCACTATGTCTAGTTCTGTATCCAGCGGATTTTAATAATCCTACATCATATCGAAATGAACAAACGTAATTACGATGATGAAGAACAACTTGAGTGTCAAAGGTAGGCTTGAAGATTGTGAAAACTCGTTACTCGTCTTCGCGTTTGCACGTGTGTCGCCATGGTGCTTTGACAAGAGAGGTACTCGTTGAACAATTCATATCTTCATATTAGCGTCTTCTTGTTCCCATGTTAAGGGACGTAACTCTATTTAAATGTGATTCACATAGTTAAATGACTGTATTTCGTCCCTTCTTGTTTACATAGTTTTGGAGAAATAAATTATTGAATATGACGGACACTGGTGGAGGGCTTGGACTTATTTAGCTGCTGAAGGGACCGGACGTATTCGTCCCCGACTCAAAGAGCTAGAACTGGCTATAGTGGGTGGGCTGGGATAGCCACCGTGGACCAGCTAGGGCAGCTAATATGTGTACGCTAGGATAGTCAGTGTGGACAGGCTAGGAGGAGTGAAGAATGACAGAGACAAGTTTGTGGTTTGTGAACGTGGGTTACAATAGGTTACGGTGTTGGCGAGGAATCTTTTTCACATCTAGAAGAACGGTTGCCGATGACAGACAGTGTGAACAGGTCAAGTTTTCGGCCATGACCGATTGCCCACGGCCGGTACCCATCGCACACCTGACTGCTCTTGTTATAATAACAAGGCGAGATACTCATGTGAGTCTGAACGTAGACACCAGTAAAGAGGGTCCATGGTCTCAACTCGTCTGCTGATGAAAGACACCGGGCGTCTACCTGTGTAACCGATATCACCTGCACCCGTCAGCAGCACACGCTCGTGGTCTCTAGAACAAAGAGCGTCTTGTCAGGTTGAATAGGTTACTGCTCTGGGATATCCAATCGTGTAAGCCGTAGGATCAAAGGTTATCGGGGAAGCTTGTATTTTTGTTTACATTTGAATGTTGTTGCTGTCACTCAAGAGACAATGTCGATGCAAAGTTTGCAAGAAAGCGGCCGGTCGATACTTTGCAGGGGGGAAAAAAAAAGAGGTTTGCAGGTCAAGAGATAACAACACTGTAAAGAAATTCAGCGAGATGTGCCAGCCTTCACTCAGAGCACGCACAGACACGCACACGAATACATATACACACATACCTATACACGCGTACACTTACACATGTAGATACGCTAAATATATCTAGATATATGTATACACGCTCACCTACACATGCATAAAACACGCACATAAGCACAGAAATACACATACAACAGAGAGAGATACTCAGAGGCGCGCGTGCACACACACACACACACGTGCGTACCACCACGCACGAAGACACACACAGACAAAATGTATTTCCTTTCCTCCACACAGAGATTGCAGTATCAGATGGCCCACACTCAGCCTGCATGCCGACACGCGCTAACAGAAGAATGCGCCTACGGCAGCGACCGTCGTTCGATACCAAGCATCTCTGTGACGTCACGACATTTGATCCTTTCTTCTCTTTCCTCCTTTTCTTTCCAACATCTTACCCCTTGCTCGGCCTTTCAGCTTTCTTCCTTCATTCTTCATTCATTCACTCACTCGTTCATTCCTTTCTTTCTTTCTAGCGTATTTCTTGATCTCGTTGACCTGTTTGCGTCGACAACATTGACCCATGCGTCATCGTGGAAACATTTGAAGTGACGTGTGCACGGTGTTGGAACTTAACTACAACATGCCGCAGGTGACCACAATGCCCCGGCGCCACTTTGTATCGACCCACCTTCTCTCCCCCGCTCTCTGGAATGAAGACCGGCGCTGTTTAATTTGCTAACAGCAGGATGTCACTTCTTTCTTTTTCTTTCTCCCTCTTTTTCCCATTCTTTCTTTCTTTCTGCCTGTCTTTCTTTGAATTTATGGCAGCCCCACAACTAGGACTTCCAACGCTAAACAGAACTGCGAATATATCATCTGTTTCTGAACCCTACCGCTTTCTTTCGCTTTGAAAAGAGTTTCTGAATCTCGGGAAGCCAGACACTGACAGTCGTATAGTACAGGGACTTCTTTATGTCTAGGACCTGGCTGGAGGGTCGAATACTCTTTCCAGGCAAGAAACCGCCCGGATGTACACACTAATGAGCTGCGGCCTAACGACTAGGTGACATAAATACAACTTTAAGCGGCGAGTTAAAAAGAACAAGGAGGGGTCCCAGGCCTCTCCCCCTCTCCTCCCGTGTAAAACTAACGGAATGCAGCTCGTGTGACGACGAGTTTCATTACCACAGTACATAGAGTACGGACAAAACAGTGTTGTAAAAGAAATGACAGCTCACAGCGAGCCTTTTGTTAGAGAGTCGTAATTTCTGAGTGCAAGGCGTAGTTGTTAGGTGTGTGTGGGGGGAGGGGGGCGAATCCTGGTGTTGCGAGCGGTTCCCCACCCCCCACACAACACACCTGTACCCACTGTGTGACTGCGCGTGTTTACATGTTAAAATCATATTCCAAAAAATAAATCTGCCGTGTGTGTGTTGAGGGTGGAAGGGGATATAGTAAAATCTCAAGCTTTGAGAGTAGGCTGAGATTTCGACCTCAAGAAAGCCGGCTATGAGGCTAGAGGGTAGTAGGGGAAGCAGTAACAGGCTCGTGTTTCGTAAGCGATTCACTGCGTCGCGAGTGAAATTATTTTCCTGGTGGAGACTGGGGCGAGAGCGTCTCACCCAACCCTCATTACACCAGTGGGAATAGGGAGCTGAACAGCTTATACAGCACTGGTTCAAAGAACCCGCGATTAGCAAGAAACCTTCTTGTGTCTTTTCTGAAGTTGTTTGCAGAGTGGAGGAAGAAAATCCAACTCCACGGTCCTGTATTTGAAGTTGAAACGGTGAAGTTTTGGGGATTTCCACCCCCTCCCCTTTCTCGTTTGCCTCTTGCGGAGCCAGGTCTTTACCTGGCTAAGGACTGAGTCATGTTTTGTTTGTGAGCCTGCCAGGGTGTGGGAGGGGGACAAGCAGGAGGAGGAGGAGGAGACGCGCGTGATCTCAGGTTCAACTCTTCTCTCCGAGTCCTCGGGCCTGTTGGTAGCTGAGAGTTTGTCGTCCTGTTGGCTCTCACTGTCGGTAAGTTGGCTCTACTTCATTTTCCGCCTGCTCTACCTTGGTCTTTTTTTTGGGGGGGGGTTGTGAAAGATCAGGATGTTGTTAGATTAGTCATGTTTCTCGAACAAACGTAGACTGCGCAGGGACTGTAGGGAGGAGAAGAAAGAAGGAAAACTAAAAAAATAAAAGTATCATGTTATTAACATTAAAGACGCAGATTGGGAGAGAGGCAGTAAAAGTGGAAGATTTTGTCAAAATTTGGATGTCAGACTCTCATGTTGAGAGACGAGATCACATGCGGTTCTGCTGTTGTATACAACGGTTCTCCCACCGGCGATGTTCTGTGCCTCACTACCTTGTGACAAAAACTGTCCGTTTTGAGAAGGAGATGCTAAATTCCCCACCTCTTTAAAGCCACAGATGTTTCGAGGAATTGTAATTTAGCCTTTTAAGGGCCCTGTTTTGGCTGACTGTGCCTCCCTACGAAGAAATATAATTAAAAATAAAAAGTCCAAAAATAAGAAAGCTCAAAATCGTCGCTATTTTTTTTTTTAGTCTAAGAACAGGAATATCGCGCCCACGTTTGAAATATGATTTCGTGATTTAGAGCTAGAAGTTTCCAAAACCTACGAATAAACAATCGTGACTATGATGACAGTACTCTCACAGACAGAGAATGTGTGTGAAGCGAGTTAATGGACTTAAAAGCTTGTATTTATTCAGTAATGAGTTATTGCTACTTAGTGAGGTACAGACAAGACTGTATAAAACATAAAACTTGCATTGCCTTCTGATTCGGTTAATCAAAGCAGTTGTGAATATGAGTTTTGCTCTTTAAAACGTGACTGTTAAAATTTTTGCTTTTTGTTTTCTTTTTTAAAAGAAATCTGATATGATCGTACGAATCTGCTTAAGATCACGTTGACCATGAATTCTTCCCTCAGCCCTGACTTTTGACCTCTCGAGGCCGGACTTGCTACACACATTGTACACATCCATTGTGTGAAGTCGTGTGATGATGTGTGTGACCACACACGCACACACACACACACACACACACACACACACACACACACACACACACATGTGGTTCTCGTCCCTTTCTGCTAGGAGGAAATAACTTTCCACAAAAGCCGCTTTATTCTTTTGGTTAAATCACGTTTTCTGGCTGAGGTGACTGAATTGTCCCGCCTTTCTTTTCCAGGTTGACAGCGTTCCTCTCCTTAGAGAACCATACGGACACTTCTTGTGTCCATTATTATTACTTGACAAAAGAGAGAAAGACTCTTTGCTGTAGTGAGTGAAGTAGGCAGGTTCGAGTGGCCAGTTAAATAAATACAAAAAAAAAATTGCAGCAAACTTTCGGCAGAAAGCAAAACGAAAAGAGAGAAATAGGACAGAAAGAAGAATGAGCATGAATATAAATAAATCAAGTTGATGTGAATAAATCAATAAATAAACACAGTTTTTGAAACATAATGCAGTTGACTCCTTTGATCCTCTTGCCATTGGAAAGGACCATTCTTAAGGAAATACATGTCTATTATGTAGAGCTATTAGCGTTTCCCCCCCCTCCATTGACCATCATTTGAAAGATTGGATAAACATATGCACGTGTTAACCGATGTGTTTTCGACGACGAAGGGTTTTACAGAGCTGAGGAATCGGGTGCTAAACATGCTCACCGTACTCTGCATAAAGTTGAAACTTGTCCGCTATGCTGCGGTTAAGGACCCAACATCCGTGTAGTGTTCTCCTGTCGCCTTCGGAAACCTTTATTTATTTATTTATTTACAAGATGTGTGTGTATGTGTGTGTGTTTGGGTCGCCAGCTAATCAGAGCGTGACTTTCCTCTAGGAGCAAAACTTCGGCAATGAAACCATATTTTCACACAGGAGGAAACAAAAAGAGGCATAAAATTTAAGATGTTATAATAGTTATTACTGGGGGGTGGGGGGTTACACTCGTGTTAGCAACAGGACACTTCTAGTAGGTGATGAGAGCGAACCCCTCATTGGAAGGAGGTAGAGAAAGCCAGCATAGACAATGTAGAGAAGAGGTGACGTGTTGACTGGACCTGAACCACAACATGGATGTAACGTAGAAAGAAGTTACAGGAGGGCAGGGCATAGACGTAGAGAGGACGTTACAGAGCGACTAGACTTAAGTCGTTACAAGATGGCTGGACGTAAATGTAGCGTAGAGAAGATGTTGCCGGATAATAGGACGTAGATGTGACGTTACAGGATGGGTGAACGTAGGTGTAGCGCAGAAAAAGCGTTAGAGGATGTTTGGACACAGGTGGAGCGTAAAGATGTCAGTGGCTGAAGGTGTGGAGGCGTTACACTGTTACACAGTCACTCAACAGAGGTTACTGTAGGTAAGATGCAACACTGTTACAGACTCACTAGACAGAGGTGTACTGTAAGGTGTTACACTGTTACAGACTCACTAGACAGAGGTGTACTGTAAGGTGTTACACTGTTACAGACTCACTAGACAGAGGTGTACTGTAAGGTGTTACACTGTTACAAACTCACTAGACAGAGGTGTACTGTAAGGTGTTACACTGTTACAGACTCACTAGACAGAGGTGTACTGTAAGGCGTTACACTGTTACACAGTCACTAGACAGAGGTGTACTGTAAGGTGTTACACTGTTACAGACTCACTAGACAGAGGTGTACTGTAAGGCGTTACACTGTTACACAGTCACTAGACAGAGGTGTACTGTAAGGTGTTACACTGTTACAGACTCACTAGACAGAGGTGTACTGTAAGGTGTTACACTGTTACACAGTCACTAGATAGAGGTGTCGTATATGTAATGCGTTACACTGACAGAAGGTGACTGTAAGGCGTTACATTGTTATACAGTCACATGACAGAGAGGTACTGTAGGGAAGGCGTTACAGGATAACATGGTGCAGACAGGGACTTAATAAATTCACAAGTAATCAGTTGACCAATAATGCAGTGTTAAACCGTTGGAACGTTGTTTATATATTTTAATGTTGAAATAATTACTAAATTTTAACAGCGTTTGAGCGTGAAACAGTTGAGGGTGACAGTTTAATACTGACCTCTCTACTGAAGTGTTGCACTGGAGAGCAGGACTTGGCCGCTGTGACTGCACTAGTCGCGGTAATCTGTAGAGATTACCGCAGTTACTACAGGTGTGACCTGACAGGTGTAGACAGACAAATCTCTTTCTTCCTGCTGTGCACTTAGCGCTGAGAAACTGGTCATGAGCAAGGAAATCGTAACGTGAAAACATGGGGAAATTTTAATCTCCTTTGTCACTAATAAACCAGGTGTGTGTGTCAGTGTGTGTGTGTGTGTGTGTGTGTGTGTGAGAGAGAGAGAGAGAGAGCAAACTGTACTACAGATAGACATCAGTGTAATATAGTTTAACTGACGCCTGCTGTCCATACACAGCCAAACTGACGGTAACATTTCACGGAGGGACTTCATCGCATCTCTAACTACTCAAAGATCGCTTTTATCACTGTCGTACTAACTATAAGTCACATAACTTGTATATCGTATACCAAGTTTTAATATAGATATTTTAGAAACCTGAAATACTCATAAAAGAATTACAACATAGTTCATAATGATCAGTTGTGATATGGAATAGCGATTTGTAGGCCATGGTGTAATGATCTGTTGATAGTCTTGAGAAACATTCTGTGTTCTATGTTTATAATCCTATTAGTTGATGGATCGGTACTAATAGCCTCCTCATTCTAATCTACTGATACGTGACGAACACTGGTATCGATTTTCAAGTGGTCGATGGACCATGCAGCATCGACCTTTGACCCAAGACACGAGGAGGTAGGAGGGTGGGAAGGTCACGAACACGGTGTAACGGGGGCTGGTGTGGGACATCGACAGCACTGTAGCCGCGGGTGATGACATCCATGACCCGTGACAAGTAACAAAAGGTCAGCACAGAAATTGCACCGTGGGAATTTTCAAAATACTGGGGAGCTCAATCATAAGCCACAGCCGCACGACACACATACGCGCGCGCACACGGAGGGAGAGAGTTGACGTGATTGCTGTAATATCAATGATTTATGGTCGTTATGAAATCCTCCTCCACTAACACGGCAAAGGTTGTTGGGAAAGGAGATGGTGTGGGAGGCGGCAGCTGTCGAGTGACATGGAGCGCCTGCCGCTACCCCCCGCCCCCCCCCCCGGCTGTCTCTGTCCGCGGTGACGTGTTGTGGCTGTCGCTGGGCAGCGGTCCAGTGCACGGCGGGCGGTGTCCTCGCTGGTGACAGCAGACTGAATAAATGTCCACTGGGATGAGTCAGGCCATCCAAGGTACTGGACATGCAGACTGGCGGAGCGTGGCGGCTTTCTGTCGCCGTGGTAATGACTGATCGCATTATTACAGTTACGGTTCGTGAGCCGCCTGAGATCACAAGATGGCGAGAACTAAACGGAGGCTGATAAATAGAAAACATTACTCGCTGATGTCTGACCGCATTCCCATCGTGTGTTCGGCTTCCGTGTGCCAGCTCTGACCACGGTAATGACTTAATATGAGCTCGCGCGCGTGTGTGTGCGTGTGTGTGTGTGTGTGTGTGTGTGTGCGAACGAGAGTGTGTGAGCGAGACAGCGTCATTGCGTGTGTGTGTGTGTGTGTGTGTGATGGCAGTATAATGCAATACAAAGAACTACCCTGAAATGGGGGTCTTTCACTTGTCCTGGGGGAACATCCAATCTGCATTTAGCAGTTTTTTTTAGTACCGTGCACAAAAGGGGTCGAGCGCGTGTATGTGCGTAGCTCATTGTATAGCATTTCTGTTAAATGTGAGTGTCCTCTACGAACTGCACGATTTTACACGACTGACATGAATAAATAGCGATCTGAATCAAAGAGAAGTTCTGAGTCTGAGGAAATGGTTTTCACAGTTGTCTGTCCTTACTAGTTAGTTCTAACGAGAATTACTTTTAGTTTAGTGGGTAGCAGAAAGTTCGACGCATTTTCCACGACAGACAGTCACAGTGATATCACACATCGAGCTCACGTGGCGGCTACTTTGGTGAGACCAGGTGACTTCTGGGAGATCTAACGGCGCTTGCGTGTCACGGATGTTGTTTTTTGCTGCCAGTCAATAAGGTCGAGTCGGTAAACAGTTTAGACTAGCAGGGCCAACCGCTGACCCACTAACCTTGCCCACGCCGCTGTTTATTATCGTTCTAACCTCACCTTGTTAGATGTACTGTGTTTATGTAAATATCTACACATAGCAGGGACAGTACATGATCATGAGACCAGAAGAAAAGTCACCCACCCACACCCACCGAAACCCACCCGGTGTGAGAGAGAAAATGAGGAGAGGAAGTGTACAAACCATTTCCAACTGAGACTCTATTTTACCTAGCTAAGAAGCAGATGAATTCAACTGTCAAACTCTAATCCTTGTATAATAAATAGCATTGCCGCTAAATCAGACCTCGCACGACCGCCGCAGTGTCAAACTTATTGCTTTTCTCCCTCCAAACATCGAAGCCGCCCTTCGCCTCGTCTACCTGCCGCCCTAGTCAACGTACATCCGCCAGAAGTACTGTTTACATCAGACAGGTGTGTTTCAAAGGGGCGCAGATAAGGGGGTTAATGCCTCCGGGTGATTTATGAACTGTCACCTCTTACTGATCAATGTCTTGACAACGAAATTGAAAAAAAAAAATGAAGACTCCGTGTTAAAAAAAAATACTGCGGGGTATATCTGGTCATGTGCCTTTCCACCCTCTTCTCTCTTTACCCCCACCCCACCAGGTTGTCGCTGGCTTAGCAAATAATAAGGAATCTCTACTTAGTTTGTTTTGTTTGTTACCATTAATATAGCAGCACAGCAGAGTTAACAGAGTAACCTTATTTGACAGTTCAGAAAATTATTATTTATTGTTATTGTAAGCAGCACGGTCTTGTAGCTGATGCAAGGTGTTACAGATCCGGTAACGGCGAATTTCCGCCAGCGCAACAGCGGGGACAAGCAGGAGCAGGGCAGGAGAGGAGACCAGTCACATAAAACACCTTTCGACAGCGAGGTGTCATTTCACGCATCTAGCTGGGCCAGCACACCTGCCGTGGGATCAGACGACAGGCTGTAATTTTAGGGAGGGCAGGTGCGCTATGTGACTAACGGTGTTGTTCATGCAGTGAGTGCTTGCGAAACTTCACGTGACATGTGCTTTCCGAGGCTTCAGAATCACCTTCATCACGCTCTTGCATCGTGGTGCCGTGGTATAGGAGGTGGGGGGGGGGTTGTTTATAGGTTGACGTCCCAAGCACAGCACAGTTGTGGGCCCTTCTACGTTCTCTCGCCGGAGTACGGGATTTTGGGGGTTTAGGTTTACTACAGGAGGCATCAGCAGAGTATAGCGATCCTCCTACGTTTTTGCGCCGTAGTGTAGGACGTGTGGGGTTGTGGGCTGACTTCACGAGGTGTCAGAACAGGGGTGACTTTGCTACGTTGTTGCAGCCTAGTACAGAACATATGGGTATAAAACATTAATGCATCAGCACAATGACTAAGCTACGTTCTTGCACCGTAGTGTAGGACGTGAGAGATACGCACTCGCCTGCAGCGAGGCATAAAGATAGGATCACGTGAGCGCTAGTCTTAACATTCACTAGGCGGTGTCCCAGGTTCTTGCCACCCGTACGGACCAATCTCAAGCTTAAATCGGCTGGAGAAAAACAGAAAACTAAAAACCAACGTGTTTGGTGAGACTTTGGATGGCAGTGCTCAGTGCTCAGTGCTCATTTCTGCTGCCTGATAGTGTGAAAACAACAGTTGACAGAGGTCAGAGGTCGAGATTACAGAAACGGCCGGCCGATCTGACTACTTCGTTGTGGATTATCGCTTGTGTGTGTGTTTGAGGGGTGGGGGAGGGTCGTAATAGGAGGGGGGATCTGTCTCGCGGCTACTGGTTCAACAGTCCCCGCCCCCATCCTCCGTCTCGTGGAAACACGAATGCCATGAGGTCACGGCGTCTGCATCGAAATATTTGTTTTTAACCTCGTCTGTGTATTCGCGAGATCTTTTCTCAAACACCACACTCGCAACAGCTCTCGGACATCCAGTAAATACTGTAATCCGCCAAAGGGACTGGCTGACGTCAGCTGAATGTTCGAGTTACCAAAGGCAGTTGATGTCAACAACAGTTGCGAGCCACGCAAGGCTGTAGACCTTAGTCATCAGAGCCTTCTGAAAGTAAATAGTAAGACTAATGGATTTATTACTAATTGAATACCAATCTGAGAGAGCGTTTACCCCGCTTGGAGGCGAGTTCTGAGGGCACTACATACAATGTTGCCGAACTTGCAGATTGCATGAGTCACAGTAGCTTCACATTCTTTGCAAAACTGTGATAATACTGCGACTTACATAATTTTACATCCATTTTACAACCGTCAACAATTGTCCCAGAAACATCAATTTTAAATGAGCACGCGTCCCTTGTCCGCTTTTGTGCATCTGTCTCAGTCGTATTAGTGCCACCACCTTGTAGTCTACTGTGCTCGTGTCTATACTTCGAGGAGGCGCTTAGTTCTGCTCGCTATTATCATAAACGGTGTGTAGATAATACAACTGTTAAGGTCGGCGTCTGACCTACAGCGGGTGCTACAAGGGTCTCAGTGTAACCTGGCCTCTATAGATCCACTCGGCTGTGACATAATCGCCCCGGTTAGTGACGCACAAAGCACACAATTTAATGACCTAAGACCTTTCAGTAGGGGGTGAAGAGGTCGCAGGGGTTTGCCTCTGCAATAAAACCTCGGGGGGGGGGGGAGCCGAAAATCCTCAAGCAGAATTGGCCGTTACCTCGTTCAGTCGCGTCAGCAAATCGTATCCCCTCCCCCTCCAATTCCCACTATGCCAGTGGCCTGGGAAACTTGCAGGAAACAACCCAGAATATTGCTGAAGGACATTTTCTGATACCTTCGTACACTCCGCCACTTGCTGGCGGACCTTGCGGTGGGTAAGCCCGCAATCTCTGGGCCTTTGCTGCAGATGACTGTACGCGCTGCGTGGTGTTTCCCAGTCGCGCGGCAGGTGTTTACGTCCTCGTTCACCCGGCGCGTCGGGGCAGGTTTATCGGGTGCGGTGTTTGCCGCCGGCCACCTATTCGGCGACTTTGTGTTCACCCCTTTGAGTCAACAGCCGACGCTTTGGTCAAGTTGACAACAAGCTTCAGTGTCGGTCTGGTCGGACATCTCAAGTGTAAGCTCGCGCCGCACTTGGCTCAAGGTGTCTAGAAAAGGCAAGAAAAGTTTAGTGGAATGTGACGGCGCTTGCCCGAGGGTGTGCGCAGGAAGCAACGACACGCAAACATTTGGTCATCGATCTGTTTGCCAGCGTCGGTCCAGGTACTGGCATTCTTCAAACTAACCCCAGGAGCAGAGAAGTGGAAAGGAATAAAAATCCAACGACAAGTTAAAAAATATACAGGAGGTTGGAAAAAACATCAGACACTGAATTTTGTTTTTTACAGAATAGATATCATCCAGATCATGAAACACAGTGGGAGATACCAATGCAGTATAATAGGTGAAGGAGTCAGGCCTGACTTGGAAGTTCTAAGTTTGACTACCTGGTAGAATCGTAGGGAGGAAATGCCACACGTCCTCTGACGTGGATCACAAGTGAACAAGGAGGAGGAGAAAGGAAAGAAGGCAGAACATAAAAAGGACAACCCCTTCATGGAGCACGGAATTACGTCCCTGCATGTTTGGAGAGACTCGGCCACGGCAGCCACGAGAGAGTCTGTTGATGCTGCTCACCCCTCCTGGGAGTGGAAAGTAGGATGGTCCGAGACTGTCCCAGGCAGCGCTACGGACGGGTCTACCAGCGCGTGGGTGGAGCAGGATGGGGGCCAAGTCGCCGCGCCACACGGACGGGGCGAAGCTGCCTGCGCGCCAGAGGTCGGAGGTGACAACGGTCTCAGCTTCCAGCTGGACATCTTGCAAGAGTGCCAGCGAAGTGGTAGGTACACTACAGGTGCTAGGAGTGCGTGAAGTCATTCACAAGTCGTTACTTTGTTCTGCTGCACGCGCAGACTTACATCGCGACTTGTGCCGCGGTGACCGGCAGTGCACACCGCGTGCTTCTTGCCATGTCATGCGTGCTGTCTCAGTGTGCCATGTCATGCGTGCTGTGTCAGTGTGCCATGTCATGCGTGCTGTGTCAGTGTGCCATGTCATGCGTGCTGTGTCAGTGTGCCATGTCATGCGTGCTGTGTCAGTGTGCCATGTCATGCGTGCTGTGTCAGTGTGCCATGTCATGCGTGCTGTCTCAGTGTGCCATGTCATGCGTGCTGTGTCAGTGTGCCATGTCATGCGTGCTGTGTCAGTAGTGCCATGTCATGCGTGCTGTCTCAGTGTGCCATGTCATGCGTGCTGTCTCAGTGTGCCATGTCATGCGTGCTGTGTCAGTGTGTGCCCGAAGTGCGTGCACAGCCTAGTTGTACTGATAGACGGCGCGTGTAGGACAGTGCGAGTAATGTTTATCATAAGAGGTGGGCGAGGGATGTAGGTCGCGGTCGAATACTATACAGTATACATGATAAACGATCTACAGTTCGGCTGATGTAGTCGGAGGTTCGCTGTTCACTGGTCCGTATTATTATAACTGTTACATGTTGCCATATCGTTAGTCCAGGGTATTGTTTTTTTGTTTTTGTTTTTGTCTACATCATATCGCCACCACATGACACCTGCTGTTTGTTTGGTCCGTTTCCACCTTGCCCTTCAGTTTTATCCTCAAGTCTACAGGCGCTTCAACTGCTGTGAACTCTGGCAGGGACAATAAATGGCAGACAGTGTCTTGTCTGGTCTGGAATTATTGTGAAACTGTCTCCCAGGCAACGCACTCACCTCTTTCAAGCAAGTGGAGTGATAGTAGAAAGTTGACACAAAGTTCAAAGGTAGCAGATGGCAGCACTGTGAGGTGGTTTGTTTTAATCAGGAATAAGCAGGTGGTTTCACAGATTCTTTTATCATGTCATCGCTTGGTGTCGTCCTTCATGTCGTCGTTTCGTGTTATCCTATCATCATCGCTCAACCTTTGCACTTAGTCCAACTTGCCAGGCTGCTGAATCGTTTGCCACAGACCGTGAGCAAGGGATGGGGGATATATAATATTATATATATATATATAGAGAGAGAGAGCACAAAGTAAGGTAAATGTCATTATCCAGATAGATCAGGTAGTGGCATTTTCCGTTTTGAGCAGTCGGGAGATCGCATCTTATATATATATATATACAGGTGAGCAGCAGGTTGGCGTGAGTACTTAGAGGACAACCTTTATAATCTACTCTGTAGGAACATAACATGGCAAACCAGCTCGCGATCTTCTGGGTGCCCTCACCTTTTTCCAGTCACATTCAAGAATCTACACAAGAGAATTAAACAGAGAGTGCCCACACAGTAGCCCTTTCTCTGGCTTATCCCTAACTGATTAGACCAAGAAGACTTTGTAAGGGCGGTATGTGAGTGAATGTCTATGTTACCGAGCAATATGGACTCAGTTGGTTCACTTAATCATTGTCGGCCAGGTAAGCAGCCATGGACACCGTGTTGTCCTTAGCTCACCTGCCTGCAGAATTGTGGAGGTACGGTTACTCCTTCTGGTGTTACTATTATCTGTTTAATGATTGACATCTTATCCGAGAACGCCAGTTATTTTCCCACGTGCACTTGTCATTAACCTTTATTCGTCGACCACTTGGTAGTTCTGTCTGTCTATCAAGACGAAGAAGCAGCTGCACTGGAGACAGCCGTCTCTAAAGGTTTTGCTGTGTTGCAGTTCAAGCATTCTTGGAGGATGCAGACAGCGTGTTGTCGGCCTTAGATCAGTGCCAGGCCGAGGAGAAGTGTCTGATGCTCATCAAGCGACCCAAGGACTCTGCCAGAAAGGTCAGTCTGTGTTAAGCGAAAACGACTCGTCTGCTCCCGCCCGCTGTGTTTGATCCTAAAGAGATTTGTTCTAAAGGAAAGAACCATCAGTCTTGACAAAACACGATATTGTGTAATATTTGTTTGATTTTTGTTTCGGATACTTTCTAGAAAAAGTGTTTCCTTTAGCAGTGTATGGGATGAAGGGCGATGCGGGGAAGAAACCGAAGTATCCAGAGAAAATTCCCCATCCAAAAGATAATCGTAGGTCCATGGACTGGATCCGAACTTAGGAGGTCATATCTTCCTGGGTGACAAGCTAGACCGCCTCAGATGTGTTAGTCACATGTAGATAGTACAGCGTTAGTGTGTTAGTCACATGTAGATAAAACAGGGTTAATGTGTTAGTCACGTAGATAAAACAGGGTTAGTGTGTTAGTCACATGTAGATAAAACAGGGTTTAGTGTGTTAGTCACATGTAGATAAAACAGGGTTTAGTGTGTTAGTCACATGTAGATAAAACGGGGTTTAGTGTGTTAGTCACATGTAGATAATACAGTGTCAGGTCCGTTCTTAGCCCCAGCGGGGCCCGAGGCATAAGGCATGTGCGGGGCCCTCTACCATAGCCTAGTTACCATATTAATCAAAAGCGCGGGGCCCTAGGCAGATGCCTCGTCTGCCTGCGCCTATGCATGGCCCTGTACAGGGTTAGTGTGTTAGTCACATGTAGATAAAACAGATATGAGGGAGCAGTCGTCAAGAATGTTGTTAATGTGGAGATAAAGTATTCTACGGAATACACAGCGGTACAGCACTTGTCGCTTAACGTTCTGAATTCAAATCCAGTCTCGGATCGGAGACATTATTTTGTGGATATGGCGCGTATTCCAAGGGTTGACCCGTTGGGTGTCCCTCTCTTCTCCGTCTGGGTGAGGATGTCTTTGTTCACAGACTTGTATTTCACGAGCGAAGCGCAACATAGCATTATGGATTATGTATCTTGTGAGGAAGTAAAACCAACTTTCGAAATATAGTGTTGTGCTTCGGCTGACCTTTAAATCGACAGATTCTTGTAGCTACTGCTGGTCTCTGGCAATTTCATGGCTAGATGTATCGCTGTAGGAACAATTGCAATGTTTGAACTGTACGCTGAGGCGTGTCCTGCTCCATTTAAAAGTATTTAAGTTTCTTATTGTGATAAAATATGATTGAAGAAAGCAATACAATATACACTGTGTACAGTCCAGCTTATACCCAGGGTGCTTCGCGTGCTTTCAGATGCTGAAGAGTCAGTCTTGGGCGAACCTGTCAGTGTCCGAGCCACAGCTCTTCCGACAGTTCAACGGGGTCAGCTTGGGTCAGACTGAGCCGGTCACACACCAGCCTTACATGGTGCGTCCTCGTCGAGAATTCAAGCTCCCTCCTGCTACACCTCCCGTCACACCATTTTTATCCCTAGTGGCCGTCACTTTTTAAAGACTATTTTGATTGATAAAGACGTTACAAATTATCGTAAATAATAGAGAGCAGCTGGTCTTTGCATTTGAAATGTGGGTTTGTCTCTCGCAGATGAGGCGGTCGTCCGATCAGCAGTCGGTGACGTCATGTGACACAGATCGCTCCGATGGTCGCCGGAGGTACGTCACTGCACGTGGAAAGGAGAACTTGCGGCGCCAGGGACAGCGGTGTCTCTCAGACAGCACGAACGACAACTATCAGCTGCTGTCGGACGCCACCTCCGTGGCCTGTGATTACCACGCGGATCGCAAGGGGGAAAGAATCCGAGAGCAGAGCAGGCGTGAGAAACTCTACCCTTCCATCCCGGAAGACGAACAAGAGATTAACAACAATAACAGCAGCAACAACAACAACGGCTATAACAATAACAACAGCGTTCTAGGCAGCAGCAAGAACCACGGACTGGTGTATCACAGTTGCATGGACATTTCTCAAGCTTCTTTACACAGCAACGGTCATTCCAACTGGAGCAGGCAAGGCGGCAGGAGACAAACTCAGGGTCAAAGGACGCAAGGGCAAGGTCAGCGCGAGCACATGCCACCGCAGCGACAAGCGTTCAACGGAGTTCACGACCCGGGTGACCTTGACGATGGGGCAAGGTCTCAGTCACTAGGCAACCTGTCGACGGGGCTGACGCTTTCATTGGTTGGGCAGCGCAAAGCGGACAGCATGCTGGATCTGTCGCTGCCCGCCAGACACTCCCACCCCCATCCTGGCAGTGCATCTTCCAAGAGCTGCAGGAGCGAGGGTTCGTTTCCCGCTAGATGTCGCACCTCCGGGGAGAGCGGCAGTGACAGTGTGCGCTCCCCTACCGACAGCTACCCGGAAGTATTCTCGCCTAGGGAAGCGGGTACTTTCAACTATTCAGCCATCCACAGCCCGCCACAGTCCATTCCGAACGGAAGTTACTCTTCCAGCACTCATCCTAGTCAAAGAGGAGGTTACAGGAGCTACAACAATAGCCATCATGCTCTTAGTCCTCCCAGGGAACTGACCACTACCTCGGGTGACCACCTCCTTCCGCCTCAGAAACCGAAGCGGAGCTTGCCTCAGGTGCCGGCTGCTGAGACTTCGGAGAAAATTAAGCGCTTCGCGGAGATCATGCGCTCCCGAATGTCCATTAGCAGCAGTAGCAACGGCGGGCGCAGCACTGACAACTCCGTCAACTCGCAGACATCCGTGACATCGCCGAGAACACCGACGTCACGCCACGCCTCCCTCGCTGACAACGCCTCGGATGCGGAGGTATCTACTCTGCTGGATGGGGGGACTGGGGAGGGGGCCGCACTCTCATCCCAGCAGCAGACGACGAAGCGTGTGAGGGAGCAGCACCCGTCGCTGACCCCTGCCGCTCGGGTCAAGGACAACGAAGGTCGGGGAAGGCTGCCACCGCCTCATCCACATTCCGCTACATGGTCGAGGCGTCCGTCCGTGGCACAGGAGACGCCGCAGGGTTTCGGTGACCACAGCAGCAGTGACTCCAACCAGACGCCGTTCACTTCGCACAGCCACTCCAGCACCATGGATTCCGGCTACACCACCAATACGGAGGGGGACGGTGACTCCGTGTCGCAGCTCAGCCCGCCCCACCCCTCTGTCCATGGTTCTGCTGCTGACGCCAGACCCATCCCGGCGCCCCGTAATCCGGCCTTAGCCGCGGCGCGCAAGTTCAACAGCCTGCAGAATGTCAGCAACCCCCATCGACACGGCAACAGCCTGCAACCACATCCCCACCAGTTCCGCCACAACGGTCACGAGGTCGTCAGCAGCGGGAGGGGTCCAGCTGATCCAGGACCCATGAGGGCTTTGCACACGGATCTCAACTGCCTGCCGACAGACCACCGGCGTAGTTGGGATCTCGCGCAGAACTTCAAGTCCCTGGACTTCAAGCCGGTAGTGGAAGGCTTTCGCGGAGAGAGGCGGCCCAGCAGTCCCGAAGAGCTCGTGGTGAGACCGCAGGCCGTTATCGTTAACGGCGGTCCCAAGAAGGTGGACGGAAGTGGTATGGTGCTCAAGAACAGTGTCTCCAAAGTAAATGGCGTCGTCAGCGATAACGACACCACAGACAGAGGATCCGTCTCGGCCGACCGTGCGGAGCAGCGCCAAAGCAGTGAGCGGCACTCAGCCAACACCTTGCCTGGACACTGGAAGTACACCGCCACGTCAACAGCCAGCGAGAGCACCAACCAGAGGTCGAGGTCAGCGGCCCTTGTGGCGCCGCCTACATTGTTTCAGCTGTCGCAGAACTACGGGCTGTGCTCTGTGAAACTGACCTTGCCCGTGGACACGACGGTCAAGGACATCCTGACGCTGACCACGGTGCAGGTGGCGCTACCTGGTATGGCGGCGGATGGCGGGCGGTCCTTGCCGTTGGAAAGTCGGCAGGTGCAGCTGGGAGGACCCGGAAGTGCTTTTCGGCCGGTGA
The DNA here is from genome assembly GCA_004794655.1 of Marisa cornuarietis. Lineage (NCBI taxonomy): Eukaryota > Metazoa > Mollusca > Gastropoda > Architaenioglossa > Ampullariidae > Marisa > Marisa cornuarietis. The sequence goes on from SMMW01000058.1 coordinate 329,164, forward strand.
GGAACAGCGCCCAGGCTACCATAGGGATGGCGGGTGTGGGGTCCCTGCAGGACAGATGCAGCCAGCTGTGTGCCATCGGAGACCTCAAGACGGGCGACATTTTGGTAGAGGTCAGTTAACGGACAGTACACTAGGAGCCATCATACTCTATTATCACACACACACACACACGTGCGCGGCTTAGCTCTTTCTGAGAGATATTGACAGCACTGTGAAGACACCGAGAATATTGGCCTGGTTATGTGTGTGTTTCAAATGTGTGTGTGTGTGTGGGAGGGAGAGTATGTATGCGTGCATAATTGAGTGTGTGTGTGTTCTTATATGTGAGAGTGCGATAGTGTATGTGTGTTGTGGTGTGTAAGTGAGAGAAAGTGTGTGCGAGAGACGAGAGGGAGTAAGAAAGTGTGAGTTTGTAAGATAGTATGTGCGTGAGCGTGTTAGTGTGTGCGTGCGTGCGTGCGTGTGTGAGTGGGTTTATGAAAGCTAGAGACGATGTACGAAGAGGTGCTGTTGTCAGCTGTAACCAGGGTTACTGAAGTCGGTTCTTTTCAAGGAAAATAAAATACGGGACGTCCTTCCCTGCTAAGCTGTGTAAGCCACTTATACAAACAGTCCGTTAAGAATGTTTTGGTTTGTTTGCTTGGGTGCATGTGAAAGTGGAGTTAGAGGTCACGCCGATTGATGCTCATCATCAATTTGTACAGCTCAACGGATGGTATTGCCTGAACTCGGACCACCAGAGCCTGCAGCGCGTTTTGGAGAACTGTCAAGGGGAGGTAACGCTCACCGTAGCACGCAAGAAGGAGGAAGCAGTCTTGGTATGACGTCACTTTAGGTCTTAATCCGTGTTCACGTGATCAGTTTCCTAAAATAAACATTCCAGTGAATGTTGTCTTGATGCAACAGATTTCTAAAAAAGGCTGAAGGAGGCTTTTAACAATTTTTTTAAACAGCTTTATTAAACGATAACGGATCGAAAGCATTTGCTGATCTTCCTGATCCTCAAGCAGCTTTAGGAAGACGGGAAGCTATTTACTCATTCTCGCCCTACCTTAAAAATATTTTCCAAACGGAGTTGAAGACATTCGAATGCCGTTGATTTCTATCCTACTATAGATTATTTCTTTTTTTTTTTTCAGCTCCGGGAACAGCGGTTAGAAGGCTGCTTACAGTTTCTGGAGTCAGAGGTCATGAGGCTAAAGGAGGAAATGTCAAAGAAGGATTCCCGTATCCAGGAGCTGTCTACGATGGCGGTGTGGAAGAAAGCAAGTGCTGGCTCCGACAAAGTCTTACTGGAACCGGACGATGGCACTTTCGTGATCGGTGACAACGAGTTCGTGGTGTGACTCAGGTAAAGGCGATCGTATGTTTATATCACCTAAAGTTTGGGTTAAGCTAGATAAGTGTTGATTATTTTCAAGTAAGAGATTCTCCGCGGGAACCATAATCTGACATAGCTACATATGATAACACATTAAGGGATCTGGAAATGTAGATAAATATGAGGCTGGCCTTGATACTCTTAGACTCGGTAAACTGGAAAACATCCATGTTCTAGCGGAGATGAATTGTCTAGTGCGTGCAGAGTAAGGAAACACAGTCAGTGCGTAGGTTCCATATTTCCAACAGGAAAAAAAAAATTAAAACGGAAAGAAAGAAAACCTGATTAAGCACGAGTCACGTGTCTCTATGATATTTCACACATTCTTTTTATTCATTTTTCGCAGGTGTCATGCAGTCAGTGTTGGTTTATCTGGAAGGCTAAGAACTTAGTTCTGGGTGAAGGAGATTCAGAAATGGCACCGATTGCAGAGGACATTTTTAGTTATGCTTCGTTCTGTTGCCTGGAGATACAGACGCCAGATCTGAACTGTGCTTTCCTGCGACCCCGTCTGTGTCTTCGGAAATGTTCACAAGATAGAAGGTTAGACAGACAGGGCTCCTACAGGTAAACCAGTGTCGTGACGTATGCTAGTCAGGATATAAAGTATACAGACACAGTGTGGACACTCCTGCTGCCAGTGGCGAGGTCAAGTGCCAAATCCTGGAATGTGTCGCATCCTGGCAGTTCTTGTTTGGACAAAAGATTTTGTGGTGCCAGCGCCATGCGAGTCTGTAGATTCGAAATGGACTTCTTCTTGATGAAACCCTGTAAAGTCACGGTAAACTTGCTTGTGCCTCAAACAACGCCCCCGACAAAAGTACCAGTCACTTGCATCCAATCCACTTGACACTTGCACAAACTTACGAGCTACGTGTGTCGGTAGCATTTGACATTATGCTAAATCCCGAACACTGTACATGAAACATCATCGTTCTTGACACGTCCTCAAATTCTCCGTCGACGTAAGGCCATCTCGAGGATTGGCAACAACCCAGCTTCTAGTGCTGCTTGGCAGGTGCTTAAATGTGTTGTGCACGATTTTTCACTGAAGAAAATGCTGTGAGCGATGATCTGGAAGTATTGCTGAATAGAGTTGGTTTTTTTCAGGAAAAAATCTGCGTTTGATTGCCGATTTCTTTCTTTCTTATTTTGAGTCTGTGTGTATGAAAATTTATTTTCATATGGATGTGTTATGTATACCTTTGTGATAGGGATAGTGTGCACTCGTAGACGTGTGTGTGTGTGTGTGTGTTCCAGACCACATACCTAAGTATATCGTTGGAGACAGCTTTTGTCTGTGAGATATTGTAAATGTGTGGTGGTCACAGGATGTGGCCAGATTGGCAACGCTGGGAGACGGCGGGAAAAGAAGTGAATTTGTCTTCCAACATTAGTTGGTGTTTAACAGTATCACTAACATGCCACCCATGGTCACGCTTGAATACACAGTGTACAACTGGCTTGAAACTGTATGAAACTGAAGTTTGTAAGAACAGCTACAAAACAACAGAAAATAAATAAAATAAAAAAAAATTTAAGTAACCGTTCGTGTGTACCAGTTTGTCTGGGGTTGAGAGTGGGAAACAATGTTTTAGAAGGTGAAAGCATAAGAGGGTTGCTTTAGTAACTGCCGAGGAGTTCAGGTGGAGAAGGTGACGATGCTTCAGAGGTGGTGCATGCAGTGGCCCACGACGCGCTCATTGTATTTAAAGACCAACCTGAATGGTTTGCGTTTTTTTCCAGATACCGGTAGATATAGGCGATATAAACCTAACCTGCAAATTGCAGCCTCCAAAACCCATCCGTTAATTATTCGCTAGCAAATACACGATTCGCACCTGCGATCAACGAGCGCCGTTAACAGTGTACTACGTCACACTAGTGCACCATTCACAACATTGGCAGGCGTCAACACCAAACAGAGAAAGAGAGAGAGAGTGAGCGACAGTTGGGATTATTCGGACGTTAAAGTCTGCTTTTCTCGTGCTAAAGTAGCAGTTTTTCAAAACCACGAGAAATACAGACTTTCAGCGTCCGAATAATCCGAACTGTCGCTCCTTCTCTCTCTCTCTGTTTGGTGTTGACTGCTGCCAGTGTTGTGAATGGTGCACTAGTGTGATGCAGTACATTGTTAACGGTGCTATCTGATCTTAAGTACGAATCGTAGTGGATAATTAATTAACGGACGAAGAACATAAAAGAATCTGGGACTAAGACATTGTGAAGATACAGTGTCTGTGACCTGGGATGTAGCACTTTAAGAAGGTTCAAAGAAACTGGCAACTGCGTTCTTGAAACAAACTCTAATTGTTAGTCAATCAACTTGCCGGCCTTAATCGGGCATGGGTTTTGCTCAGTCAAGGACAGACAGACTTGTATGGATTACTAAGCAAACGGTTTACTTCATAAGACCACATACACAGTTCACTAAACAGACACGAATTATATTGTCAAACAAATATCAATGTTGAGTAACGTATTATTATGGTTAAGACATTCCGAGGTAGTATTTCGAGCAATGCAAAAGATCAGGATTATTAACATGATCAGTAATTAATATTCCTTATGCTAATGTAACTAACTGCTTTAACAAGTGACGTAAAAAATAAGACGTACCGTTACCTGCAAAGTACTCTGTCAGGTGAATTTGCGGTTCCTGTATACCACTTTATGTACACTTTACTATTTTAAACACACACACACACACACACACACACACACACGTACGTGGATTTAATGCTATGGCTGGCCCTCTGCCGTTTCTAGTTAGCCGTGATGCGTTCAGGATGAACTCGAAGCAGTATGGGTAATACCAGTGCCAGGATTATTTTAGCTAGTTCCGATGTAACAGCGTATAAGTAAAGTCAGATTGAATTTCTTTACATTTTAGTTTCGCAGAAATCAAAAGAAAAGAAGTTTATTTTTAAAAGTGCTTAATCTTGTTTATATGTCGGATTTTACCTTTACATTTCCCAGTTGGGTAGTGACGCCAACCTTGAACTGAGTCGTATGCGGCATAACGCGTCAGGGGAGGTAGCTTTAGCAGCGTTGCTACTAAAATGAAATCTGGAGTTGCGTCCCATGAACTGCGCCATCGTCTAAACTACGAATCGGCAAGAACATTCAAAAGATTTTTTTTTTAAAATCCTATGTCCTAAAATTTCGAGTTTGTAAGTAAAAGTCAAGAAGTAGATTCCCTAGAACCAGAATCATATTTTGTGCATTTAATTTGCATATCTGACGAGCACAGAAGGAAAGGATGATTGTCATTTTAGTCAGCTATCAATCTGGGAGTCAGATAATTCATCATTTAGACAGATTGCCCCAGTTACAAACGATGGCAGTTCTCTAGAAATATCAAGTAACAAGTAAAAAGAATAACTACAGTTTCGCTGTAATATCTTTTTTTCTTCTTGTTTGGTTTTCTTGAGTATTCATTCTTTTTCTGTTGCTGAACAAAAATGTTCCTTTCATCTCGCCAAAAGCTGCCTGCGTCAGTCTGTCCCTACCTGCAAATCTGACAATTCTCCTCTCTCTTTTTTTTTGCAACAGTGTTTTCTTTACTTGTCTATTTGTGTATTATTGATCTGTCATCTTCAGCATGCACTGACACACACACACACACACACACACACACACACAGAGCTGTACACAAACACAGCATCTAATAATCTTTAATGTGAAAGATTTGTAGACGGACATGAACAATTGTTCTTACGACAGAATAAAATGATAAAAAAATTCATGTAATAAAATCGAAACACAATTTGTATGCGCTGTCTTAGATAAGGACACACTGTAAGCTATACTTTGTAAAAATGGACATACTTCATATTTAGCAACCATAAATATCACATAAATAATTATTTATATAAGTACATGATTGGGTTTCTGTTGTACGCATCAACCAGTCGTCTGTACACTTCAACCAGTCGCGTGCACTGCTCATCATCATACACAGACAGTCGAGGGGGCGCAACTTTCTTGTGTGCACGTGCAGTTTTGTGTATTCTATGTATGACAGAACGATGTTTATATGATACACGAGGTAACAAAGTTGTTCTAAAAATACTGACGATCTCCATACTATATGCTCAAAGGATGCACCGACATCCCTATGGGATAAACACGACTGATTGAAGTGAATCGAGACACTGGCGCAGCTGAATGGATCATAGCTAACCGCGTTCCATTTCCAATCTCCCAACGTAGTCTTGTGAATTATGAGTGCTTCTCCCTCGTCTGTGTCCTTGGAAGACAACCTCTTCGTGATATCTACAGTCTTTCAAGACCATATGTCGTGCACTTCCCGCCATGATTTACATGTGTAAATGCGTCAATAGACGAGAACGAAGGAAATTGAGGCGGGAGATAAAGAATATGAGAGAGAGAGAGAGAATTGAGACTTTGTATGCCTCGTTTTTAGTGTCAGTTACTTTGCTGTTCTGAATTCAACCATTCGACCGTGTAGCCACTGCACAATAAAAGGAAGGCACGAAGGGAGACAAGAAGATTTATGCCAGACACAGATAACCGTCTGCATTTCCAACCATGTCAACGCTGACAGGCGAGACACATTTGCACCTATTTATAGCAGTTGCTCCGCCAGCTAAAAATCAGCAAAGATGGTGAGTATGGGAGACAAATAGGTCTGCTTTTTTGTTTATGTCCGAGCCATGCGAGTGTTCCGTCTTACAGTCTGCCCTAAGACTCTAAAATGTGCGTCGAAATGTCTGAAAATACGGGCTTCGGGCACGCCAAGACCGGATCAGTAGGCTCGCCGAGACCTGACCTGAGTTAGTCCGCTATAGGGATGAGTCATGTTAACCTGTGGTAACCCGTCGGAAAAAGTGCAGCTAAGGAGATTGGTGTTTAATACCGAATCAGCAAGTAAGGCTATATCACGGCAAAAGAGGAAGAACCGCATGCCTGAGATGAGATCTGAACCCAGGACAGCCAACGGACAGTAAAAGTGCAGGTAACTACAGGTAGGGATGATGCTTTGTAGGTTGACAAAACTGGAATTCACTCCTTGAGAAACTTCTCCGTCAACGTGACAATTGACAATTTGGGTTTTATTTATACTATCGACAACACTGGCTTCGTTTACTTTATCGACAACTGGCCTAACAAATTTCATCGCTTGTGCTGTAAGTGTCATTACACGATGTATGAAAAATATTAAAACAAAAAATAATTCATTTCAACGTCTACATATTCTGCCCTAGTTAAATTAGGAAAACCACAGATGTGCTTCCTGTTGTGTCTTGCTCTTAGATTCTTAGCTGGTTGGTCATCTACATTTCTAGTGTTAAAAAAAAAACAGTTTTGGACTTAATGACCACAGTCATGCCTGTCACCATACAGCACATCTTTATCACCAAGACAAACACAGACTGTCTCCGAGCAGCCTAGGGACGTGTCGTCTCGTGCCCTGCGAGATTTTCACTTCAGGTACCAGGTAACTGACTCATCACACAGAAAGAACGGTCATTGTTGATCGAGTGGGTAAATCTATCATCGACGATCGATGTCAGCGACCTGATTGGCAGGAGCAAATAAAATATAAAATTCAACCAACATTTGTCATTTCGAGCACACCAGCAACAGAAGCACTTTACTTATTCGGACTTTATCGAGTTTTGATTTAATTATATTTTAAATCAGTTTGTTTGTTCAGGGAGAGAGCATAGGGACGTGTAAGTGTGCGATATGGCAGCGACGTAGGCTCGCTTCTTAGTCGAGGCAACCTTTTTTTTTTTTAATGCTTGCGTCCTGTTAATACATCCCAGCAAGACCCGGCGGTGAAACTATTAATCTATTTTAAAAGCTGCTTGTAATCTGTCACAGACCAGTCTGTGCCTCAAGTACATTTGAATTGGAGTGAGAGACAGAGTGTGCGCGTATGTGAGTAGATGCAGGGTTCAACAATGTACCAGGGTGCGTGAGTCCAGTGCTCTCCCGCGAGGCTGGGTGAACTGTAGACTAGCTGATCCTTGTGTTGGTACAAATAATGTTAATAAAAAGGAATTATAATTTGTTTCCCACTGAGGAAGGGAGGGAGCAACAAACTAATTCATTCTAATTTGAGTTATGAAACGAAAGATGGATGAATGCGTTAGGAGAAGGAAAAAGACAGGTATTTTATTAATCATACTAGTTACAGGTTTATCTTGAAGAGCACGTGTTTTTCTCGACACGACCAGTGGCGTGAGTAGTGCTCGACAGTTTCATCGGCAAAGCACGGACCATTCACGTATGACCTTGGCAAGGAAGGCTGGCCCTCCCCCCCCCCACCCGTGCCTACCACTGAATCCCATGATCTTCGAACGAACTTAGTGGTGTCAGCGGAGTGACCAAGAAAAGGACTGTGTGTGTGTGTGTCAGTCCCAAAGGCAACTACTATGTAGTCCTATGCCAAGCGTTTTCCGGCTCAGGACGCTCTGGTCAGTGGATTATACCACCTGTGATGATATGTTGCTACATCGCTTTCACCTGTGTGGGAAGTGTTGTGACCCCCGGATGTATGTGTACCTGTATTCGTAGCGGACGTGCAGAGTACTTTGTGACTGCGTGTTGGTCTGCAGGTAACACCGTGACAGGCGCATGAAAACACTCCTTAACTGTAAGTACTATAACCGGCTCAGTATACGTTTAGACTAAAGCATCGATGTTGTTGATACTTCTAGAACTTTAGTACAGTAGTGAATAAATAGAGAGAAAGAATGTGAATGATCGAGTAATATATTTATGAATTGAAAATTTCCTATCTTATATAGTACTTATTAGATACCTGAGTCGTTTGGTATGATCTTCAGATCTTCTTAGTGAGGCAGGAGGTTAGATGTCTTGCTGAATTTTTTTATTGGTCGTTCTATATTTATTCTTCTCGCCCCCCTCCCCCGGCTGTGCCCATTTCGCCGTAGGGCATGACATCATCAAGTGTAGATTATCGGTCGACGACATCTAGTCATATCTAGCGGGGTTGGTTTGTTGTTACCTGTCTTGTGAAAGTCCTTCGTCCACCACAGCAAACACACACGACCTGGACAGCCTAAGGCAATCATTGTGTTCCTTAGTGAAAGAATGCTCAGTTGTCCTGAATGAATGTGTTGAAAGACCCATCAGCTCTGTGATATTAACATTCACCAAGAATAGTTTTGTTTTCACACCTCTGACCACTGACTGCGCGACTACACAGGTGCAAAACGCTTCGGTTACGGTAGAGGTCATTGCTCAAGACCTTTGGTTTCAGAGAACTCAAGGCGATGCAGGGAGGAGGAACATTTTCACATACTGATAGGTATGTGGGCTTGCTCCTTACGAGGTGTACGAAGGATGAATGACATGAGCGCTGCCTTAGACGGAGCCATCTTGACATGGTTCTGATGAGGGCGCCATCATCTCGTCTTCGAAGGACTTGGATTCTGTGCTGGACATTGTATCTGCTTCACTGAGACGTTCCAGGCGGCAGCGGGGAGCAACTGCTATCAGCTGAGCTACAGGGGACTCTGGCAGCGGGTTGGTAGGACTCTTACCACAAGCAGGAGGGGAAAGGTCGTCTTGCGAACCGGAGGACGCGCACATTCGACTGAGCTGTGCCCTTGGCCGGTTCTTGACGGGGGCAAGGTCGAAGAGTCCAGTGGTGGAGGTCTGTCGATTGATACCTGCCAGACAAGAGGGACTGTGATGAAGGTAAGTGCACGACACTAAAAAATGCGACACTATTTATCATCTGAGACAATAATTACACAAGTTATAATCCTAGGTGTTACTGGCTACGTAAGTCGTAATCTCAGAAAACACTAATTAACTAGTTTATAATCCTAGAAGACACCAGCTGCACGCATCATAATCCTAGAAGACACTAAGTACAAAAGTAGTAATTCTAGAAGACACTAGTTACTCAAGTCAGGCAGTAGTTATATGGGTCACAATCCTAGGACAGAATTCCTAAATATAACCGTATCCGAGAGGACACCAGCTAATCAAGTCAAAATCATAGACACAACAAGCTAAAGAGGTGCTCGCAGCAGCTTCACATACGATTAGATTGTTATTGCGATACTTAGAAGGCTCATTATTATTATTATTATTATTATTTTCTTGTCACAATTTCGCTGGCGAGAAATGTGTGATATATGTCCGTATCATGTATAAAGAATTTCTATGTACTGTCAAGGAAGGCTGGCGAAAACATAACTTATGAGGGCTGCGTGTGAGTAGGCTGGAGACACATTATTGTATTCCACATTAAAACCATTTGCTACTAATGATGATAAGCCAGTGAAGTCTGTTAGTCCCTGTCCGGTCAGATATAGGCGTCAAGAAAAGCCCTGCTCAGTGAAGCTACTTCTCTGCACCTTTCAAGAACCATGCCTCGTTAGTAAGGTAGCCGTTTGATAATAAAACTAAAGCTAGAGTAAGTCAAATAAATGTGATATAGAGAAGTTTCAGTTCAAATTAAATCACTGTCTTCTGACAACTGGGTATCACAAGTAATATTAATATCACAAATATCACAAACCAGCAGCAGTATTAAAGAGTTGTAAATAAATTTTTATTGTAACGTTAGTAAAAAAAAAAGTAAAGCAAGGCATAAACTTTGTGTAATTTTTCTAGAAACGAAGATAACCCCAAAAAATAAAATAACAAAAAGCATGTGCAAGAACGAAAAATCCTTAAAAATCTGACCTCAGGCGGCTTACATTTCTAAAACTCTACGACTGATAAATGTAGCTTCAAGCAAACTGTTAAAAAAACAAATGATTACTATAAACCATGCATGTGTTAACAGGACATAACCCAGAAACATTCTCGTCACAGCATGCACACTCGACAGTACGATAACGCACGTGCTCCCTATTTGCAAGACTGAACTCTGCGCCTTAGAATGTTGCCAGAAAACTCGGACAGGAGGGAACGAGAATATGTTAGACACAATATAAATTACAAAAATTACCAAAAAAATAATAAAATAAAATCAATCCTAGAGGTAAGGACATAACTGTAAGGACTTTACCGCTGATTCGATCAATCGCGACATGCTAATCTGAGATGTGCAGTGGGAGGGGAAGGGGAAGGGGAAGGGGCAGGGCAGTGACAGCTGCCTTGCAATTAATTCTAATGATGGGTCGTGGAAAGTCGTGACATACTGCCTTGTGGTCACACGCACAGTCGTGACACTGGCGCTAAGGCGGTCGGCAAAAGAACACAGGGTGGAGTCAGTGCCTTGAAGATGACTTGTAGCCACTGCTAGCACCTGACCTCACAACGAGAGGAAGGCCGTCATCTCACTCACGTGCTGCACGTGCTGCGGAGTCTACAAGCCACAGATTCACCGTTAGTGGCAAGCAAGACGCCCACATGTTTGTAAGTTGAGCCTGACATGATGGCATTGTTTGATGGCGGTGGGTACAGCCATTCTGGCGCAGAACTCTTCTTGCAGGACGAGCTTTTGGCACACGACCCTCACCATTAAAAGCGACTTACACCGACACGCAAGGCGCGAGATAAGTTAGTGGAAGCAAGATACGGGAGTGGGGGGAAAACCACGTAGCAGTAGAAGCCGTATGGTCATACACAGTGAACAATACTTGTTCTCTAGAAATGAATGCAGAATAAATAAAAGCATGCAATGGTGTAAGCACTACAGACTGTCAACTTTCTAAACTTTGCGATTAACTTCTCAAAACATAAATTCATACGTAACTGATTAAGATCAGCTCTGTGCTGAAATGTGAACTGAATAAATCAATTCCACACGAAAGAATGAACTAACTACAGAGCATGTCTTATCGTTCATACCTACCTCCAAGTGTCAGCTGTTGAATAGCTCATTCGTTGAGGTGGTTGATTTAGATCACTTAGTCAATAAAATCCTTAAAAACATACTGATTCCCGTGTTTTATCGGTTTGACAACCCTAAACGTATCCTTGGTTTACAATATGATCGTTGACATACTTAATTTCTTTCTGTGCATGTAGGTGAATAAAAGCCGGTCTCATTAACAGAATGGTGCTGCTTGATTAGATCTTGGGAATTAGTATCTTGTAATGAGGTAAACTCAACTGAGAGCGGGGGGGGGGGCAGTCATTATTTTTTTTATTGTTGTCTCTGTGTAGACTCAATCATGAATTTATAGGTTTTTTGAGTGATAAATCTTGTGGTGAGGTGCAAGATGTTAAGCTCTGTTAGATACTGGTGGAGAGAGTGGTTTGCCCGTGTTGGCACGGATGATTAAACATTATTCAGAATCCTTTTGCAATGCCTAGTAAGGAGGTTACAAGTCAGCCTCATAGACGTTTGGTTGCTCTGTGGTGTGCGCTCTGTAACCCCTTGAACAAATTCTTGTCATTGTATTTAGCGTTTTCACCCTCAAGCCGAGCGTGCTTGAGTTATCAACCACAGCTCTGAGGGATGAAGCTCTCGACAGAAGGCAGGATGTTGGGGACTTTCTGAGTTTCGGAATCTCGACCTTCTTGCACCTACAGAAACCTGCTTTGCCTGTAGTGCATTTATACTTCAAAGGTAGCCACTGTCAGGGTGAAGAATTCAGTGAAGGATAGAATATCCGAGGTTTTCTCCTCCTTTGCACAGAGTTTGAGTAGTGTAGGTTGGTAGTGGTGACTCCAGTGGTCCGTAATTTTGGAGCAATCCATCTGAGTACATTGTAATCGTCTAGGTAAGAAAAAGAATTTTGGTCAGTTCTCTTACAAGCTTTAGAAAACCTTTTTTAAAGATGCATGTAGTAAACCGTAATTCAACCGACCAGGACGAAACCGTTTTATTCTCTTTTGAGGTACCGTCTATCTAGAAGGCATGGGTGCAGTGTGTGTGTGTGTGTGTGTGTGAGGAAAAGTGTAAACTCCCTGGAAGGCGATGAACACGAAAGTCCTGATGAATGTTGTTGACTCTGGGGAAAAACATTGACACGTTTGTCAAATTTGAGATCGAATTGTTCATTTATTAATCATTTCGCTTCTCATGAAGTCTACCTTTGCTGTGCACAGTAGTACGACAGTTGTCGGTTCACCAGGACGAAGAAAGTCCAGTGACTTTCATTGTCTTTGATCAAGAGGATCTGTTGGTGTCTCTTGACATTGAGTTAATGAAAGTAAGAAATTGATAACATTTTCAACTCTAGAGAGATTATTTTAGTCCTGGTAGAATGTTTCTAGTTTGTGATGCTTAAAATAACTTCGCGATAATTTCTGCACTTGATTTAATGCCTTAGATGACATTCCAACTGAAAGTGTGGTCGACTTAGGCAAGCTTCCATTTTTGTGTGATATTTTAATAATTCAAAAACAAGCATGCACGCACCAACACGCATAAATGCAGACTTTGAACTCACGCGTACATACACTGAAAACAATAAGAGATCCAACCCACACACATAGACTGAAAGTAATAAGATATACAAAAGGATGTAAATACTAAACAAAACAAAACAAAACAAAAACAGCGAACCGACAGACAGGCAGGAAAATACACACTCAAAAAGAATGGCTTAAAAAAGAAACTTTATAAAAACGAGAAAATTAGACAAGCAAAGTTATTCGAATAATACAAAGAAATATATAAGACCAACAAAGAAAAATCACTATTAAAACTAACAAACAACTGGAGCTCTTGAGAAGATGGTTTTATTCATTTTGTTCACGTACACAGCCGTAAAAGACTCTTTCCTGTTATGTCGCATATGTGCATATTGTTTAAATATACAGAATAGCGAAGATGAGACTTAAAAAAGAGGGAAGATGAGGTTTATAAAGTGTTCGCCTTTCAATGAACGATTATAAGGAAGTGGAGAAAAACAAATATACTGAGATCCCATCATGGTTAGCCCTATTAGCATGTTGATTTTGTTTGTTGTTATTGTAACAGCTGCATATACCATAAATAAAAATAAATAATCCAAAAATGAATAAATGAAATTCGTTTCATTGAAAAATATTTTTTTAAATGAGTCTCTTGTTGGTATTTTCAAACAGTGCATCACATTATCGAGAATTGTCTGAGTGCTTCGTGCACTAGAGAAATACCTTGCTTATGAAACTTCACTAACATGAGAATAAAAAAAGCACAAGAGAAGGTTATAGTTCTTTTATTGAATGAAACAGTACCATTGTTTTTCAACTGAGCCTGGTAACATGGTAACAGCCAATCACACATGGAGAAAACAATCAGAGTTGAAAGACATACTTTGCATGTTAGATGATTACTTCATATATATAAGAATTTAAAACTTGCGACTACTTGAGGTTTTTTTTTAAAATACATCACAGATCCGAAATAACGCAAAATACTTGGCGAGCACTTTTATAAAGCAACTCGTCCGTCAAGTATTTACAGTGAGGCCAAACCTACAGGCAGAGACAAGCAGGGGACACACACACCCTGTTAGCACTACAGTGTTTACACTTGTCTGACCACTTGCTGCAATTATATCCTGTCAGAAAAAAACCTGGGAAGACACACAAGCAGCTTCCTAGTCCCTGCCACTTGTACCTTTTCGGTAAGAAGCAGATGGCGGGGCGATTAAGATGGACTTAAGGTGCAACATTGTACGAGAATTAGATATTTATATTAAATAAGATTGTCAAGGGAGAGGATCATTTCGCAAGTATACGGTTATGATTTTCTAAGCGAAACAGCTCACATGCTGCATAGCTCAAGCTTTGGTGTTGTTAAAAAGTCGTAACAGTTACCGTAGATAAACTCTTATGCCCTTACTTCTGGAAGTACGTGAGTTTAGAGAAGAAATTTTTTTCTGTCGACACATTTTTTTTTTACTGCAAGGAGACGTAATGAATAAGGTTATCTACGTAAATTTCATTTACCTAGCTTTCTTCATGTTCTTATGAAAAAAGTAAGCCTCTTATGCGGCATTTAAGAAATTACAGACAACAAGGATCAAAGATTTGGAAAAATGGTATCTGTACAAGGCAGAATGCCAGTCCCAGTCATGATGGTATTTGAAGTGCCATCAGTGTAAATAGCTGCTGAAGAAAGTTGAAGGTTTGTGAGTAATATTGTTCATTCTCGTTTGTTTTTTCTAATCATGCCTTCTGTTCCAGTTCCATAAAGCTGTCAACTTTTCCACCTGTAGTTTCACCCAGTATCCTGGTATTCTGTCTTAAGCAGACAACCATGAGACGGCCATGTTTCATTCTCATTGCAAATAAGTAGACATCAGGTGTCTGGATTACTTGTGAGAAAGTCAGGCATGGGACAGTCGTGTTTTGGTCACTCAAGATCACTGAGGTGGGGGCACTGGCGACAATTACACGTCCCCCACTAAATCATACAATTAATTTTTTTTTATTACAAGAGCTCTGCTGCAGACTTTCGCAATATCTGCCTATTTGAAATTGTTGGAGCTTTTATGCTAGCATATTTATCCAATGTTTTTATAGTGATCTCGAATAAATTAAACTCATCCTGTACATAGTTTAAGCCGTTAAAATCAACCTGCACAGGTTCTTCTCTAGACTTGCTAAATATCGAGAACAGATATATCCACAGGCATATCGAAGTCATAACCTATGTTTTAATTAATTTATATTTTGTACTCAGGTGTTTTTTGCTCACATTTTCTTTCACTCTCCCATGTAAGTCCCGTTTTGTCAGTTAAAATGATTCCTGGCAGAATGAGGTTACATTGCCGTATACATTACCACTGGCCAGAGTTAAAGAACTGTACTAATTTAACAAATAGTTTCTACGGTGAGAAGACAATTGCTTCTCAACAATTGTGTGGCTTAATGATATTTTTGTTACCACACGTGAAGGTAATAAACAGGACACTGGCACTTTAGCTAACCTGAGAGTGACAAAAAAAAAAAAAAAAACACGACTGTGTAGCTAACCTGAGTGATAAATTAAAGTTCAACGAATGTAAAGTGCGCGCACAGTTAAAAACAAAATGGTTCCAATTTAAGAAAGCTCACTGTACACCACAGCAGTGTATATCTCATTTAGTCCGACACTAAACATTGATAACGCCTCTCGATAATTCTTAGCGTGCTCCTGCATCTTAACAGCGGTTATGGTTCCAACTAATCTCAGTCTCACATTTACGTCTGGCGGACGTGACGAAGTCTGTCAGTTGAGATTCTCACCTGTAAATGACCTGTCATCAAACAACACTCGCATCATTTTCCCCGCTGTAACACGCGATGCTGGCGACAGTTCCGTCACGTGACCACGCCTGAGAGAATACCACACCCTTTGGACAGTTTCAAATAGCAGCAAGGCAGTGAAGCATGCAGGCAGGCAGAAGCAGGCCTACAGCAAAGAGTAATTTGTGTTAAATATTAATATTAGTAATGACTTTTCACAACTCTCGCAGTATCACTCCCATTGCCAGTGCTTTATATGGGGCACCTTGTTATGGTGCCAAGAAAATGTAAAAAGACCGACACAAGACACAAGTAGAAGAGGAAAAAAACTCGCCTTGCCACGCCCTTCTTTACCTTCGTTACAATTTGTGTTTATTTTCTTTCAAATCTGGTTACATTTCAGATGCTTCCTAGACGCTTCTCTCCTATTAGCTATATGAACACGTTTATGTCAAACGTCTACAAAAAAAGACAGCAATCCTAAACAGAGAAACTGGCTGGCAGAAACAGAAGTCTACGTTTTGTTGAACCTTGGAAACTTTTTTTTTTTATTAAGACCGCAAGAAGAAACATTTTCCGGTCGCAAGTTGAGTTGAAAACTGTACGCCGTACTTTAAGTTGCCTAGGCGTTCACTACTCGCGCAGGATAAAGGTGTTTTACACATGGTGATAGACATGCTTAATGACCAACCTGCATTCTGTGGAGATTCATTATCTATTGCTGGTATCCATGCAGCTCAGCAGAAATATTAGCAAACACAGTCGTCCCTAAACCTATTTCCTCCCACCCTATGTACAGCTGCAACACACATTTTGCTCTTTCAGGATTTGAGGACTAAGAAAACCCCCCGTCCTTGATGTAGCGATGTTATTCAAAGGGAATTGTGCACTAACGGAAAACCACACTTAATGATAAAGTTAGTTTTTTTCATGATTGCAAAAGTATATGCTTTTTTGTTGCACCGATGATTTGTTTTCTAAGGATTGAAAATTTGTTTCTAAATAAGATTTCTTAACCAGGCAAGATTCCTTTTAAAACTTATAGAAACTTGTGATCCTCGGGTGATTTCGCAAAAAAAAGACAATATAGAATCATGCCGTTACTTTCCTCCATTATTTGTTAGTTAAACAAATCTGACGATAAAATCGAGTGAGTCTGAACGGTGTAGTGATTGTTAGTTCTTTAAGCATTAGGGTTTAAGGTTATATCTTGGCGAGAAGGAACTAAGTAGCTTTATCGTCTTTCTAAACACGTTATCAAAACATGAAACGAAAAGCATTTCAAAGTTACATTAACGATAGGTGTGGTGAGTGATCACGTGGTACGAGAGATGAGCAAAAATGGTTGAAGACAGTTTTTCCTGCGGCGTCTTCTGACAGACGTGAACTGCAGTATGTCCAGTAGAATAAAAAAAAAAGTTCAGCATGAAACTGTGCCAAAACAAATCTGTATTTTCTTCACAAGCATGGACATGCATCATGCGAAAATGACGATTGTTGCATTTTAAATTAGCGTTGACATCGACCAAACCAATTTGCAAAGCTTCACTCTTCTTCTGTAAACCTACAAGTTTCTGCCATCGAAAAAGGCATCGTTTTCGTCTCTTTGTAAGCACGATGACATTTTTTCCTTCAAAGCATTTGCTTAACGGTTACGTCTGAATAATTTACAAATTGATAGAGTGGGTGAAAGATGTTGTTGCCAGCACACTGGCATTCAGTTTTTGAGTGGCCATATATCGCCAAATGTACTGGAACGTTCATCTCAAGATTTTAAATTAGCCAATCATCGCGAGTTGAGTCACGCAGCAGCCAAACCGGTTACAGATCTGCTCTTTCGTCCCTAGTTGTATCATTGTTTGTTATTTAGATCTTTTTCCATATTTGCATTAGACCGTTTGGAACCTAAAACACCAAATTTCATTTTGGTTTCTTTTTTGCGATCAACACTTTATGGTATATTTTTTTTCGCCAATAGTTTAATAAGAAAAAGAATTCCTGTTTCAGCCACGTACTGCCATTTTGCAAGCACATGCAACATTCGATTCATTGAGTACTTTAAATATAAATATAACTGAGTCATTTTAAGGCAGCACAAGCATTGTCTTAGCAAAGCTGCTAGCACATCTATACGAAGATGTGTGAAGCCTGGCCGATGTGATGAAATATTAAAATAAAAATAACCTCAAGACTGTAAGAGACGTGCAGAGTTATCTCCCTCCAGCGCGTCTTAGCTGCATAGAATGCATAAGCTAAGTGGAAGAAGCAGAGAGAGAGAGAGAGCGCGAAGAGAAAGAAGAGAGATGGAGGACAAACAGGGAAAGCATGATATGGAAGTTAAGAAAAAATGAATGCATTTTAGAATGGCAACAAAACAAAACAACCACACAGCTGAAAAAGTAATTTTCAACCAGATGAGGTCTGAGGAAGCCTTGAAAATATGAAGTCATTTCTTCATCCGAAATGGATTTTTTTTAAATGAAAAAAAGTTTGCTATTTTTCAAATCTCACGACCTGTGAGAAACTCGTACGGACACAGTTTGTTGCAGCTTTCTGACTTGTGTTCAAAGTTGACGCCACGCAGAACGTCTCCTTGCACTGGGGGGGGGGGTAACTAGCACAAACCCTGACCTCTTGGCATATTATGCACGTTAAGTACAGTTGAAACCAGGCATGTGAGCTGCTGCATCATTTGCAATGTTCTATATCACTCGTGTCCGATACATTTGTTTTTATGCTCGCGACGTACACCACCGCGTGACTGTATCTTCCTTAACGGCATTTCCATAGCTTAAAATAATAATTACAAAAAAACATCAGTAGTCTTTGAACGCCAAACGTGGCTGAACAAGGCAGGTGACTTGCTCTGTCTTGTAAGTCGAGTTTCAGCGGCCGAGCGTGCAGACTGCGGAATTAGCGCCTACGCTTGCGTTAACGAAGTGGTGATGACGTCATCGTGGTGAAGGGCAGAGAGGTCAACAGTTTTTAACAGAAACAAGGGCCTTTCCCCGGACACAGCACGAAAGGTTAATCACTGAGAGTGTTAACAAGCACACAACCTGTAGCCATCCCGAATACAAAATAGGGGTGTTGTGTAAATGTGTGTTTGTGTGTGTTGGGAAAGAAAGGTGAGGACACGGGTCAAGGTCACGGTCCTGAAGGTAGGTGAACCCGCTTGGAAAGGACAGTCCAGCAGCACAGTGAGGTTTGTCCCTTCCGAGCAGAATCATCCTACACTTACCCGCTCCTCAACTTGCCACCAGAGGTCGGCAGTCACGGCCCTCTTCCTCCGATCCAGCGGCGACCATCTTGGAAGTCTCTATTTTTGTTTCGCCCTTGACCTACTCTGTAGCTCTGAGCGAACTGAACACTACACACCACCAGCACAGCATCACCACCAGCGCTCACATATCGCAGACGAGAAAGAAGATGAAGAAAAGGGGATGACACCGATGAAGGAGGCGGTGGGCTTGTCACTTCTTACCTTTGACAAGGGGCTTAATACTGATTTCAGAGGAAGAGTCTGAGACGGAGTCTCGCTGAGCAGGCGACTGCTGCTGTTGATGCTGCTCCTGCTGCTGGGGCACAGGTGAAGCTGTGCTGGCGCTTGTGTCTTTGGTCTCCACTTGTCGTGTTCTCTCTGCTGCAGATTTGGCACTGGGTGGTTTCCCACTGGCGTTAACGGGCGTCTGTGAGTGAGTCTTGTCAGCCTGTTTATCCACATGCTCTGGTGGGCAAGGGGATGAAGACTGAGAAGCCAGCCTCTGCCTTTCTTCGGCGTCTGCGCGCAGAAGGGGAAAGAACTTCAAACGATGCACCAACAGCTAAAAAAGGGCCCAAAATTATTCCTAAACGGTGGTCAAATTAAAGAGTCTGTGCAATGATTCAGGTGAGTGCAAGGAATGATTTGAAATCTTGCAGTCTAAACAGATAAAACGAAGCTGCTGCAAGCACGGTAGGCAAAGACAACTGATATCTAGCCACAAGAACTACTTTTCTACCGAAATGGCGAATCAAATAATTATTTAAAAAATGATCAAGAAATATAAAAATACAGACGAACTGATTTTCTACCACCTGCAAGTGCTTTATCCTTCCAGTTGAGTTTGTTTTGTTGGAGACACTCCACCCACGGTCGCTTCAGCTCATATCGTCCCACTGCACGCACCAAAAGTCATTTTATGAGGCCAGTTTAACTAAAGCATCATGATTTCAAGACCTTCCTGCTAATACTATAATTTTACAATGTAAGCATTACAGGGTAGAGTATTCAATAATATCTCCACCACAATATCTGCACACACAGGGCGACAACTTTCGTAGATATGTTGCGAAATATGATCTCTTGCATCGAGAATTAAATTTTTTCAGTCACATTGTCTACAAAACTGTATCAATGTAGTCGTCTTAATGCGGTGGAGGCTTACATGGCGACAGAGGAGTTCTGGGAGTCCCAGGCCGCGACAGCCCACAGGTACTTGTGCTCTTGTCCCGTTTGTTTTCCCGGGTTTCGAACACCTCCTCCGATATGGACTCCTCCACAGCAGACCGTCCAGAGCCCTGATGATGGTGCAGCGGACTTAACACTTTCTCCAGCATGTCCCCCATCACTTGAAAGCTGGGGTCGACGATGAATTCTATGAAACCTGAGGGACAGAGTCGGGAAGAACTGAGATACCTTGTTTATAGACTATAACAACAGCGTCGATATCCAGCGTCGGCTGATTAAGCAATTACATGTATAAATATAATTTCCTGTTACTTGCTGCTGTCTTACAGAGGTAGGGGCAGACTGAAAAAGTAAATATCCAATGGTCAAATAGTTCTAAGGGTTGTGAAATGAAAGAGGTTCTTGGTTTAAATCAGGGTGTACACAAGGCGAAGCTCTATCCTCGCAGTCCGCTAGTATACTCCTCACTCATCACACCCTGGTGGACGGAAGTCGTTTATCGGTTGCTGGCATGAGCAGACACGAATCCACGGCCTTTTATTTGAAAGTGGAGCGTTACAACCTCAACACTACGCCCTTTCATACAAAGCTTTGTCTTAACGGAGCCATCTTTCCAGATCAGAACCTGGCTCGCAAAGACCAACTCAGCACCTGCCGTACATACGTGCATTTCCGCTTGACAAATTACTACCAGTATCCACGTATCAATTAATGTTGTGCTCATTTGAAGCAAAAAGTATTTCCATTTTGTAGGGATTCCAACTACCGCAACAGGGAAAAGCGTGAGGTTTTAAGGGAGGGAATATGTCGCAAAAGTATTTGTTTTCAAAATAATAAAAGAATAAAATAACAATAAATATGAATTTAACTATTGGACAAGATCACACTAGAGAAAATAAATGTGTACTGGAAACCCAGAAAACGATCCGCTGCTCAGTCAGTTGTATACTTACTAGTCTTCAATGAGTGTGCAAAGGGAGCTTACCGATTTGTGACTCTGCCACAAGTGTACTTTTTCTATCGCAAAGAGGTGAGAATGGTAGGCCAAGCTCCTGTTCACGGTCACCCTGAATAAAGGAAACAAACACATTTTTACATTTTTACAAATGTTATGGGTATTTTCCCCGATGTGTTCAAATGAATCTGAAACTCCTGGCCAGCACAATGTTATGAGCGTAGGTACGTGAGACTCAACAGGACCACGTGCAGTTAGCACAACGCACTGTCAAGAAACCGCAAAAAAGATATTTAGGAGTCGTTCCGATGGAGGTAAGAAAAAAAATGACAAGAAAAAAACGCAAAGGTGACAGTTGTGCAGCATAAACACCTGTCTGAAGAACTCCTCTAGGAGGTGCGATGTCCACCTGGCGTGTAGTTCCCAGTCCTTGGCTGGATGACTGATATCAGCACAGTGCAACACCAAGGACAGTGCTTTGGACTTTTCAATGCTGAAAACGAACACACAGAAAATAAATTTCACCGAATTATATGCAAACTAAATATATTAAACATAGGTGGGGGCGCATGTGATCTCTTATTTGCTTTTGAGAAAAAGGAGAGAGAGAGAGAGAGAGAAGAATGACAAACCTAAAGGAGCAGCATAGGTTCTCAAACGGACACCTACTTTTCTGGCATGTTGAGCAGATTCTTCATGTTCTTGATCTGCTGGAAGTGGTACGACATGTCCGTGGCCAGCACCATATCGATAACCAGATTCCGAAACTCCCTGCAAACCACGTGACCAGTTAGTACAATACCTATAGCTCTCAGATGTGTACAGTATATAGTACTCATGTATGTAGTGCTCAAGTGTGCACAGTACACGGTACACGAGTGTGTATAGTGCATATAGTGTTTGTTTTTAAAGCGCGTGTACCCGATTACCGGCGTATAAAAACCAAAAGGAAGCAGATATTCGCAACTAAACATTAAGGTAAGATGCACAGACATTAGGACATCTTACATTCCATTAAAATGTTCAGGATGCATATCTCTGATGGTAACAATACATTTGCTTTCCCTTGAATTCAACAGTGAGTTGTATTTCAGTGTGTTAGTACGTTGGTAATGACATCTTTTGAGAAACTCTTTCTATTGTCTCCAAAATGGGGACAAGAACTTTTTTTCTATTTTCCAAAACGGAGACAGAAACTCTATTGTCTCTAAAACGGGGGACAACATGCGAAGAGATAATAAATTAGCTCTAAACCCGGAAAAAAATCACATTTTCACTCACTCCTGCAAACTCCTTAAAATGTTCCTATATTAATAAGAGTGACAATGAAAGCAAAAATATATCCTGGTAATGTATTCAGCCATTAAGACCTCACCAGCAAATACCTGTTACAACCATGAAACGTGTGCGTCAATCAGAATGTGGCATAAATATCGAGATATTTTTGATAACTTTTGTAATCCCACACCTGCTTTGCTGCACTGTTGACGACACGAAAGCACCAAGCACTCGCCTGCGGTAACCTAAAATTTAGCTGAAAACTCAAACAGGTAAGAGACACAGGTGTGCTCTCACCTATACTCTTCCTTGCTAAGGTTGCTCGCGATGTTGGTCTCATCTTCTCGCAGCATGCGGAAAGCGGCGCTGATGTGGTGATTCTCAAGAACTGCTCTGTCGTTATACAGCAACGCAACTTCCGACCTGCATCACGGACAGCGAACAAAATTAGGATAAGACTAAGAAATCAAATTCGCTTCCCTCTTTGAACGCAATCTACATCGACAGAGGAGCTAATCAGAGTTGAGGATGGAAAAGAAGGTAGTAGTATTCTGCAGAGAGGCTAATACAGGAGCAACATGACTGAAGTGTTGAGCAAGATTGAACGTAGGAGAGACAATGAGGCAAGACGGAAAGGAAGGAAAGACAAACGCATGGTATAAATAAATAAATAAAGAAAAACCAGTCCGAAGAAACAAGACAGTTCAAAAGGAAAAAAAAGACTGATACATATTGATACAGATTGGGAGACGGACGGACAGGGCTGTCTTACGAAGAGACTAGCAGGTGTAAGAGAGCACCTGGCTTTGTAGAGACAGCCACAACTTACGCCGTGCTAATGTGGAAGTTGTTTGTAGTGCCCGTGTGTTCGTAGTCATGTATCAAGGCAGCAATTATTGTAGCGAACACCTCCAGGTCTGTCAACCAGTGCTGCAACCAGGAAACACAACTCATGGATCTCAGGGGAGATCAGCAAAACGATTCATTCAATACAGCCTTTAAAAAAATTATCACGTCTATAAATAAATCAGCGATGTCAGCCAATTTGTAAATAATTTTAGCAAAGAAATGGTTGTTTTTTTAACCTCTAAAAAGAGTCATTATATGTTTGATAACATCATCAAAACTCGACCAACAGTAATGTTAAACAAAGTAATGATCATAACAAAACACGCTCAATACCAAAACATATTTCGAACAATAAAGGTTTCGGAACTGAAATAAGTAAATGAGTATCAACTAGAGACCTCCATTTTTGTCGGTCAGCAGCCAGTACAGCTAAGTATTAAGGTCTCGGAACGACAATACTAAATTCTTTTTTGTTAGTTTTTCGTTTAGCCTCATTACCTCTACCCACGACACACGTAGCGACTGAAAGTTCGAAAACACATCGGATATCTTCTGGATCAAAAGGTTCAAAGTGCCACACGAATCCAAACGGCCTGGATCATCCTGACAACATCGGCAAAAGACAAACTTCTTCAGTTTGACTACGAAATACTCCCGCTGCCTGGTCAGTCTACCTAAGATGAAATCTGCCCATCCTCGTTTGAAACTTTACCGTATGAAGCATGCACGTGCACCCACGAGACGTCGTCAAGAATTTTCTCGATCATCAGCCAGTCATTCGTGCCGTGGCTGGTACCGACGGTTGAGGGAAGCACATGGATAAACACGGGGAGCTGACAAGGCCGCTCACATGCCTGTCTCACGCGATGGTGCGCAGGTCCTGCACCGGAAGACCAGTCAACATTGATTTTCGTAATCCAGTTCTTCCTCTGTCCACCGCGGCGTTGACCACCCTTGTGCCTTAAAGGATAATCTTCGACAAAGTGTTGTGCCGGGTCACATGACTGTTTGACTGCTGCAACCAGAGGGTCCTGGTGTCCCACGAGTGTGGTGTCGGCGTTTTGTACAAAATCTTTGGTTTTATGTTCTCTGTACGAGATATGGACCAGCCTCCTCAGGTACTCGTTCTCAAATGTCTAGATTTTACTCTCTGTATCGGCAAGTGGAATCTACGTTTAACATGCATAAAGCAGGATCGGCAATGCAAGGGTCTTGTACAGACTCTACTTCATAGTACTTTCTTTGTACATGGTGTCTCCCAAATACTTAAAGATGTTTACCTCTTCGAGCCGTACTCCGTCCTGCAGATTTCTGCTTTGCCTGCTGTTGCCAAAGACCACGAATTTACTCTTTCTCTGTTTTAGTCGACGTTTCATATGCGTTAGAATTGTCTGTCAGTCTGTTGGTAAAGTAAGTTTTCTGTTGATGCCTGCTATAGGATCGATGCCGTCTGTAGAGCGTAGGTTGCACAAGTTCCACCGAAGGAAAATGAAAGTTTGATAGTTGTGGAGAGCTTCAAGCATGATGTTCTCCAAGAAGAAGACGTTGAATGGCAAAGGGGCACTCTTGAGAGACCACTGTAGAAAGAGCGCTCCCATTAGGTTATCCAGCGCACGCTTCGATGACTTGGACGAGATCCTTTTCAATGTTAAGTTTTCACAACATGCCATAGCCCCGCTTGTCAGACTCTGTCAATAGCCTTTCTAAAGTCTTTGAAGTTGTGATGCAGAAGATGCTTATCTATCAGTTGAAGATCTACTCAACCGTGCTCTTACCTGGTCTGAAGCCAGCCCATTCTACGTCTAGCAGTTTCAGTTCTGGCACTGTTATTTCTTTTCTTTTTTTTTTTGGGGGGGGGAAGGGTATTACTGTTGACTTCGTCCATTCTATGGGCCATTCTTTGCGTTCCCAGACTATTTGGTACAAAGCAGTGAGGGCCCTTGTTGTTACAGCCTTTCCCCCGTGTTTTTGCAGCTCAGCTGGGACGTTGTCAACGGCAGGCGACTTTCCTCTTACTAAGATTGCGTACCGATATTTCTAAACCTTCCAGTAGAATTGGTAGGTATGGAAGTTCGCTGGTTCTAGTCTGGTCATCGTCCGTCTTCAGCTGGAAGTTGTAAAGGTCTTTGCAATATTCACCCAATTGGTTGAGTACAACAATTCTCTTTATGAGAAGGCGTGTATTGCTGTCTTCGATGATTGAGATCTTGTGTTGAACTGTTTTGGTGGGGGTCTTTCTTGATATCACACTGTCAATTCATTCCTCTTGGTCTAGCATTGACCCTCAATCCAAATCTCCTTAGCTGCCTTCATTCCCGTTCTTGATGGCACAGTTTTATTTTTTTGTATTAGGAAGCTGCTTTGGTCTTGCTTTTCCTTTTTCTCTTTAAGGCCCTTCTTTGGTCACAGAGATCAGAGATGTTGTTCATGACCCAAGGTTGTTTCTTATTTCATTTGACGTACTAGAATATCCTGGGATGTTGACAGTAGCATCTCATTGATGTTTCCAGCAAAAGTGTCTACATCACAGTCCAAGGTCAGTGCGGCAAATTTACCTCCAACTTTAGGTCTCTGGTCGGTTTGGGTCTTACAGCTTCTTCAAATCAAAGCGAATTTGCCGGATGTCTGAGCGGTGTTTCATGCTCAACTTCATCTTCAGACTCGTTATGACAAGGCCATAGTCGCTGTCTACGTCAACGCCTGGATATATCCTCGTCTTAGTCTTGTTGATATTGGATTTGAAGCGTTTGGCAGCAGGATTAAGTCAATTTGGTTATAAACCAATCCATCTGGTGAGCGCCAAGTTGGTTTCCTTGATTTCTTGTGTGAATGCAGGGTATTGGCTAAGGTAAGTTGAAGGCTCTAGGAGTATAAGGTCTCTCATATTTGTTTCGCCAAAGCCAAATTTACTCACAGGTCCTGCCCATCGCAGGGAGACGATTGAGCCGATCTTAGCCGAATACAGCGGCGAGGATGTCCTTTTTTGTTATTGCCGTGATAACTTTGTCTAGCTGTTAGTAAAACTCACCAACTATTTTGTCTTTGTGCATGGAAGGCATATGGTTGGACAATGGTAGCATTGTGAGTCCAGGCAGAGATATGGATGGAGAGCAGCCTGCTGGATGTGGGTATGCAGCTTATGACGGTTGCGACCACTTCCTTATGTACGAGGGAGCCCACATCTGGTGTCCTTTCCACTGTGGTAGAGTTAATGGCCCTCGTCAGCTGCTTTCTCCACAAATCCTGGTCATCTGAACTCTGCCAGTCTCACATTATTCCACTGGTATCGCTCTAATTCATGAATAAGTCGCTTCATTTTCCCCAGCTGTTGTAATGTGCGGGCGTTCCACGTAACAACGGTCGTTCCTTCTCGCAACTTTATATTTAAATTGGGTTAAGACTCGATAATACCATCCACAGGTGTTCTTTTTCTAGCAAGTTTTCTGTAGACTGTATGCAAGACAGGGACCTCGAGATGATGAACATCTGTCCTAGGTCTTCATCTCTAGTTTCTAGTTACACGACCCTGCACGGCTTTAGCTCCA
The DNA here is from genome assembly GCA_004794655.1 of Marisa cornuarietis. Taxonomy (NCBI): domain Eukaryota; kingdom Metazoa; phylum Mollusca; class Gastropoda; order Architaenioglossa; family Ampullariidae; genus Marisa; species Marisa cornuarietis. Next base: position 355,752 of record SMMW01000058.1, read on the forward strand.
CATCTAACCATGGGGAGGCGTTACCTCTGCTTCATGACTACACCACCCAGAAAGATCTACGAAGCAGTCTTTTGCACATCTTGCAAAATGAAAAACCATAAGAACACAAAAATTTAGATGCGTTACAGGAGAGTTAAAAGGCGTCGACAGGAGATTAAAGACTGGGAGAAAGCTCGTATACTTAAAGGACTAGTGGGAGTGCAATGTTTTTACAGCGATTAGGTAAAGCGCAGCACAAGACACTATTTCCCCAGGTATGGAAGAAAGGGTCAATTCTATTCTCAAGAGAGAGACGGCCACAAACATTGCATACACAGGAAGAGGTCACAAACACAGATCAGGATTGTACATGGTTACGTTCACCTTGTGGAGGCCTCAGCTGGAGTCGGCACCGTATGTTAATTAGGCCTGTCTATGTACAAAAGTGACTAATTGTCATGAATTTGACCTTTCTGTGCACGGTGGTGTTTACAGGCATGAAATCTTGAGAACCAGATTTGATCATATAATATCTTGCATTGAACTTGGCCAAATCGTTCGAAAAACCTTTTGCACCCCGGAAATCCTTACAAAATGAGACAGTTATTACCGCCTGACAAACATGTGAACATCAAAATTTATTCCTTGGGGAGCATAATTCAGGAAAGAAAGTTTGTTATTTGGAGCAATATTATGAAATGGCTAAAAATTATACCTACCGCCAGGTGGCTCTGCGACAAGACGAAGTGGACGGTCTGAGCAACATCAGCTCCATGGATGAGGTTATGGTAAGGGTTGCGAAACTTGCTGTAGCCAGCCTCCAGAGCGAACAGGAAGCTATCCAAGACCTGCGTGTTGATCTTAAATTTGGTGATGAGGTCATACTTCTGCAGCAGCTCATAACCGACATACTTCAACGCATGTCCATCTGATACGTCGTTTACAGCAAATACATTGAATGACCAGTCGTCTAGGTTCTGAAAACAAGCAAAACTACATTTCTGACTTGAAAAATTGTAAGCAACAATTAAATTTTTTTTTTTTACAAGAAATGTATTGCTTGGATAGGTAAAGTGGAAGATTTCCAAAGAAATCGCTTGATAACGAAATGAGATGGAGAGATTACATGACCACGAGAAGATTACCGAGCGGAAATAAAAAAATCGGGGTGCTCATTACATCAAGAAGGGCTACCTTTTGATCTGTGCATAAACGTCTGAGAAAATAAAAACATAACTAGTTTCTAAGTTTAACAATGAACCGAGACAGCTGTAATACTCTACTCTTCAAATCTTTGCCGTCATCTCGGACATTTGGAAGATCAAGGAACTTTATACATTAAAAAAATGCCATCCCTCCTTTGCAGACCAAAAATAAAAATGGGGCAGAAAATATTGAGTAATATATGCAGAACAGACCGCACAGGAAAAAAAAACAAGATCAAGAATGGAATCAGCTAACTTCGAATGAAAGCACTTCGTAAATCTGGTGTTAAACAGGTTCAATATCTTTGATTAGAACCGAAAAAAGTTTATCCCTCTTTCTGGTAAGCATAGAAGGAAAAATGTCCAGACATCAGACAAGAGACTAGATCCTCCATCTAGAACCGAAAATTAAAGAGAATGACAAATATTCTAGGGTCGAAATCTAGGGCTGAGATGCCAAATGGAAAGATCAAAGTATGGTCAACTGAAGATGATGAAAGAAATCACTACGCCTTTTAGCGCTTAGGTTCGGTTCTAAGTAGGAGAAGCATCGCCGTTTGAAGGTTTGAAGAAAAAAGCACTATGTTTAATTACTTCGAAAAATTGTCTTAAGAACTTACTATTACTTTTAAGACGCCCCAATGGTCAAATATGAAAAGGCAACATCTTTTGATAAGTGTAAAATAATGGCAACAACTACACAACGAAGATTAAAATGTAAAACCAGTTGAAGTTACAAACCAAAGATTACAGCAGACTAGTGTTGAAAAAAGCGATACTTTAAATTGATGATTACTTCTGTCAAGCGCAAAACAGTTAACGACGCAATCTAAACATTTAAAACGTTGCGTGAAAAAACACCACAAACCAAACATGACAGGAATCGAGAGCAAAAATGTGACAGTAGAAGCGAAAGATTACAGGAATCAAGATTATGAAGGTGGCACCACAAGCCAACCAAAGGTTACAGCAGACAAGTGTAGAAAATGGGAACACGGTATGATGATAAGCAAGATTTTATAAGAGTGTAGTGACGAAAAAGGTAACATAACCAGTCAAAGATAACAGTAATTAAAATGTATTAAACGGTAGTACAACAAACCAAAGTACACAGGAGTCAAGTGATTAAAAAGGCAACACCACAAACCAAAGATGCTACTTAATTACTAGCCACTTCATACCAGCTTAACTACTACTAACACCACGACAACCACCAAATACCGCCACCACCAGCACCTCTTACTACTACAACTCCCTTTGCTACAATACCACTACTCGCAGAAGGAATGAGGGCAATCCACCCCCCGTCTCTTGTTACTACAACAACTTTCTCCGCCTCCACTCTATTAGAAAAGTTTAAATGGGAGATAAATCGGATAAGAAAATGAAACAAACAAAAAGGGAAGAGAAAAGCAAAAGAAGGGACAGAATCGGAAGAAGATGAAAAAGAAATAGGGAAAGGCAAGGAAGATGATGAGAAGATTTAATCTCAGTGTTTTATGTAAAGCTGTCTTCTCTCCGAAGCTTTAGTCACTCATGTTGTTTTGTTCGTTTTGTTAATAGAAAAGGCGGTTTAATTAAAGCACTCTTGTGTGCGTGCGCGTGAGTTAAATAAAAATTCTTGATGAAAATACTTTTGTGACGTCAACGAATACCTGAATGTTTCTGACGTCAAGAAAATGCTTGATCGAACGTATTGTGATGTCAATAAATGCGTCACACACTACCGGCTACTGACCCTGAGCTGAACTCACTACGCGACCTCTCACCTTCAGCAACAGCAAAACATGTGGAGGAACATGTAAGCCTGCTGAGCTAGACATACGCCGATAAATCCTGAAAAAGAAACAAAGTTAAACATTGATTAATCTGCTCACAGTAAAGGCGAAAAAAAGGAATAGTTACAGGAACGATAACTACTTAACGTTCTAAGCGACAAATCTAGTGGTTGGTAGTGTAATGACTAAACAACCCATGCCTTTCATTAAGTAAAATGTTTGATTTATTGAAAACGACGCAGCTGAAAGCTATAGCACTAATTAATTAGTCCCGTATACTGAAGATAGTTAGATCTCTTCAAAAAACACACACATGGCGTTTTAGGGCGAATTATATCCTAATTAACTGTAGTAATACCAAAACTTGTTCTGCGTGAGATACAAAATATTTGAGAATACAAATATATTTCTATCTAAATTATTTTTTAACTAAACTGAGGAAACAAAAAACTGACTGTGCACTATTTCTCTTCGCAAGAACGATCTAAAATCGTTTTTTTGCCGCCAATAATCGTTTCTGTTCAACAAGAAAATGGAGTGTTCTGCGAGCGGAAAAAGAAATTACTGCGACATCCCTCTGACAGCGATTTTATTTTTGCCCTTAACTCTGTGCATACAGACTGTTCCGGGCTCTTTTAGCCGGTCACGAAGACACATTCCTGGCATTTCTCTTCCTTTTTGTAGAAATGTTAAAGATAACTCTTCAGACCCCCACTCTCTCCTTGCAAGTCTCTTGGAAGGAAGAAAAGACGCATGGTGGGTGGTTCAGTTGACTGGACAACTGAAGTTGGGGGGGGGGATGGGAAGGGTGGGTGAAAACGGTTAGAGACGGTTGCTGTCATGTTTCTTGGCTGCTTGTTAGAATTTGCAGGAAACATTTTCTCCCTTTAATTGAGAAAATTCAATCTGGGAAGCAAACTGCAGGCGTCGTGCTAGGGCCGCTGTTGCGCATTATGCAGCCGTGACGTGATCGCCGCATGACAGCTGGTCTTTTCTCTCCCAAGCTTCAACTACAGACCGAACGCGCCACACGGAACGTCCCAGGGCCTGTAGTAGAAAGCAGAGGTACGTCTGTACCTCTAGTGTTTATTATACCTCGGCTCAGTACTTACACCCCTTGCAAGCCTTTGTAACTCTAGCGCTAGACCGCACTCAAGGCATCTACATTATCAGCTAAAGTCCCAGATCTGCACTTGTTTCCAGGCACAGGACAACGCAGCGCTTCCGAATAATAGCTACCCTTGCGGTAACCTTACTTCTGCTTCTTGGATTTGACCACTTGTGGTCTGGTAAGCCAATGCTTCCTACAGATGCTTGCTGTCTGATGGCGAACTGGAGAAGAAGCTTAACAAAAATAAGATTTTTAGCTTATTTATTTAATCATGTTCACGTTTCATGTTTTCACAATAGCTCCTTAGTTTAAACATTTTAACATATTGTTTACAACAAAAATTATTGGCTGTGATTTTTAAATCCCCTTTTATTTGTCTTGTACAAAGTGAGCAAGCCATGAGAAGCAAAGAAGGAGATTCAATCCGTAAAGGGACCCTGTGTAAAAGAGCTTACCTTATGCCTGAGAAAATGCTTGCGAGAAAGATAACATGGCATAAAAAGTAAATAGTACTGGTTTACGGTTAGGTGTAGGGTCTTAGTTAAAAAGAAGATTTTTTTGAAGAATTAATGCAATGCTTCGGGTATAATATATGCATTTACACACCCAGTCACACAGTGTTATTTTGGTGACTACTGTAGTTGTAGGTTACTGCGAAGGATCAAAAGTTATGAAGCCCTGTTTGTGATGAATTTACCTCTAGGGACTAGCTATGTGTCTATTTCGGGTACGCGCGTTCAGTAGAGAACTTATCGAATTGACCGATTAGTGAATCGCTGGCTGGACAGGACTTCCATGCAAACAAGCTCTGCATTTACAGGGTCACGTGACAATCTCTTTTGTCTCTCTGCCGCTCATTCAACGTCTAGGAAACGGCGTTAACGTGGCTGCAGGAAACGGCCAAGGACGGGTCAAAGCAAACATGCAAATGACAGGTGACGATACCCAGTTTGGGTTCAACATCCCGTCGGGTTTTCATGATTGAAAAAAAATATATTTTACAAAGTCTACAATAAGGAACAGCCAGTAGTGACACTAGAACATAACCACATTGACATCAGTACCTGAAGATCCGTGCATCCGTATTCGCACACTGACTTAGTATCAAATGCACTGAGTTAAGATGTCATTGCAGTGCGACGATAACCGGTTATCAAATGCTTACAGATAATCAGTCAATGACGTGTGATACTGTTATGTCGCTGCAACGCTGACGTGGTCCCGCACACGTGGATTCCGTCCGTGCTGCTAGAGAAACATCACCATGACGCATCCTGTAAAAAGTATCGGATGTACTTGTCTCATTCTGAATGCAAAAGAACCCAGTTTTGTTGACTCTCTGCTCCTGTCGTTCTGTGTGCGCTTCTACGAAGTAGACGCAGTGTACATAGTCCCGTTTGCAGATCTCCAAAAAGCATTCGATTTATCCATTATGCTGAAACGCCACGTGTGACGATGTGATAAACAATGTGATAAACAATTTAACGACACGTTTTGGCGATGTCTGTTAATTCTAGGCACTCGGGGCTCACCATTAAGAAAGAGTTGTAGGGAGCTTCGAGAGAGAAGAAGAAGAAAAGGTAATCACCGAAGAACAAAACAAAATCAAACAGTTTGCATCTATCCATCAGTCTGTCTACGAGTATACTACATCCATATTGTAGGAATCGTATACGGCCACAAGACAATAGAAAGGATGGTCTAGCATAGTTTTAAGCTTTAAGGACATATATCTCGTGACTCCAGTCCTTTTTCTAAGCTACGTTATGGCCAACGGCGCCTGTTGGGCTTACAGCAGTGCTCTGGCTGTCACATATCGCCAGTTGGGCAAAAAAGCAGTGACGTGAAAAATATCCGCCTAATTTAACCCTAGCCCTCCACTCCCCACAGACCGTGTTCTCAGTGGTGGTCATTGTTCTTGCAGCGGCAAGCATTCCGCAGTCTCACTGATCCCTTCTTTCCGTCCGCACACAGCGCTATTTATAGCTTTAAAAAATTCGATGGCGTCGCATTATTCATGGAGTGAAAAAGTTCGCACAGCCAAACAAAGGCATAAACAAATTCTCTCTCATTCTCCCACACATGCACGCACTCTTACTCAGGGAACCATTACAAATACCGCGCTCTGATCTTTGCCTGAAAGCCGAGAAACGAGTAATAATAATTATAAACGCATTCACCGCAAGCATATTTACTTGCGCACATACGCCACCACAAGCTCTCACACATTCAAGCCTTACGGTGACGAACACTGTAAAATAATGTTCCATCGATCTCACTATCTTTGGGTTCGTTTTATTTCTTACACAGTAAGTGATATTTAATTCTGCATACACCCATGTACGGAAAAAATACATGTAGGCCTGCCCTAAAACTGGCAAATGAATCATACTCGTCAATTTTAAGAACCTATCTTTTTAAAAATTGTTTAACTGTGCAAGTTTCTTGTATTTGCACTCTGAGAGTCGTGAGATCACAAGGTGTGAGTGGCACACAAAGAGTGAAAATCAACGAAACGATGCCTGATTCATTCGTGCTTAAGCCCGTTTCTCTCTCAGGCAGTGCCTGGCACACATCAAAACATCTGTAAACATCAAGCACGCAGACCCACTAGCATACACAGACTTGCACACACGCACTCATGGCCACCACACATGCTCACGTCAATAATATTTGTTGAAGATTAACTGCTTTATAGAACTGTAGGTGGCGCTGTGTAAATGTGGAGGGGGAGCATTCCGCCCCCGCCCGCGTTGCCTTCCCCACCGACAGGGTCATGGACACTCCTCTTCCACCATCTTGGCTAATTCCCTTCTCTGCCTTCCTCTACTCTTCATGCTGTCCACGCCGATCAATGGTTGCCATGGAGATTTTCATTGCAACCTCATTGGCCAGCCAGTCTGTTTTCTTCGTGCCAAGAACAGAGCAAGGGTTTGTGTGTTGATTCTGAAAAGTACTGCAGTGGAGGATTGAGTACCTGGTCACAAGTGACCTTTGAGGTGACAACCCCATGTTCAAGAACATGTTACTGAACATTCACAACTCTCTTATCTCTATGTTGCCCTCTTTTATTCACTCTTGACCAAGGGACTTTCGAACCAATCGTTATGCGCTCAATACGAACTTTGACCTTCATAACTAAGAGGCGGTTGTCAATCGTTTTTCTGTTCCTAGAATACCAGCTAGGATCTGTACAATGCATCAAAGAGGCTAGGATATCAGCTATATGTCCCTAATGAACTCTTTTTTGATTGACCTCCAGGTGAACTTCTGGAACGTGATTAATTTTTATTTTTAGCGGTTTTAATTTTAGCTGCTTCATTTTTTCCCTTCCTATTCCCACAACACAGCTGAAGCCGGAGAAGATAACTCTGACAGTATGTAAGGTTTGTCGAGGAAAGTAGGATTTTATTTCGAGTCACTGAACATCAAGAAAACGACTTCGAAAATCGTTTTCTGCTGCACAAAGAATTACGGGGCATTCAGATAGAGAACTTACCACACTGTGCATACTTCTGTATGTCACATGCTTACCTGTCGACCATGATGCCTGCGCGGATGGCATGCGCAACCGACCGGAAGCGCGGCTTGTCCTCCCCTCGACGTTTCATATTAGACATTGAGCGGGTGAAAGTCAAGGCTAACCAATCCCGCACCTCGCTGGGCACTGCGTCTGGCTCGACCTCGCTGAGCTCGTCATCCTCGTCACACAGCCGCCTGCAAACACAACAGACGTCACATCTGAGACGCCACACGTCACAGGCAGGGCATCGCAGGTCGTAGGTCAAACTGAAAACACCATCTTTTGTGTCACTTACGCTGTTTCAGATACACTGAAATATACTTCAGTGTAAAAGGGAGAGAACAAAACATTCATTCTCATTTGCTCCACTACTCCCTCATTCACTCTTACTCCCCTCTCGAACATCACCTCGCAGACGCACACACCTTTCGGAAAAAGTAAACTCACACAAGTCCCGAGAACAGGCAGACCGTTATTTTCATACTTTCGAATGACATTTAAGAAATTTGTACTTTTTAAGGGAACCGAAATCATTTTAACTAATTAAAGACTTCTAGTATTTCTAGTATTTAATGTAAAAAAAATATACTAAAAAAGCACAAATCAATCATCAGGACTTGAAGTTGAAGATTGTCTAGTCGATAATTAAATGGCAGGAAATTTCCCACGTGCATTGTCTCAGTGCGTGTGTGCGCGCTTGTGCATTGAACAGAGACCAGAATATATATGAATTGTGTTTTGTTTGTAATTTCTGTTACTCAACACAGCCAGAAAAGCAACACATGCTGTTGGTGAATATTATACATTACAAACAAACTAAAAGCTACCAGGGTATTAGCAGTTCCGTATATACAAGTCTGAACACAAAAACACATTTAATACGTTTTTAGGACACAGCTAGAGATCTGCATTCACTCTATTAGATATGCATATGACTCGGTTATTACATCAACACGCAAATATAGCTAAAATAATAAATTATAACAAAGATAACAGCACCAAACTAAATTCACAATGCAGTCACTACTTAAGACTTGGGCCTCTTGATTCCAACTCGTAGATGCTACCAAATGAGGAATAAGACGAAGCGAGAGGTCTTTTAGGAATTACTACCTTGACCATGTTTAGCCAAGATAGTGTTCTGGAGTTTTTTTGTTTTACAGTGAAAAATGGAATATTCAGTTAGGCTTGTTCAGATGTGTGTATTTAAACGCGCGCCCGCGCTCAATGAGTGTGTGTGTGTGTGTGTGTGTGTGTGTGTGTGTGTGTTTGAGGCAGAGATTTGTTTTCGCACCTTTTTTTGGCCTAGTAAATTCTGAGCATTGCCAGTAACCCTCTTCGATTTCGTGTTCACTGCATACTACATATGGTTTAAAACAAATTTACCAAATAACGCATTGTTTTTACTAACACTATAACACATATCCTAGAGTTAGTAAACACTGCCTAAACTGCCAACGAAACTCAAAATCAAGCATAGACACACAAGTTCACACACTCACACAAACTCACGTCTATCCTGCATGCGGTACATGTTTACAGCAGCACCTTGTAAATATCATCTTTGAGGTTATATCAATAAGGCGATATTCGTGTTTTACAAATTCCAACACCATGTCCATCTAACACGTTAACAGTTAGAAGTCCCAAGAAATGCACTTTCTACCTGTTCTACCAGTTAATGAAAGGTTTAAAATGTTTTCATTTATTGCCTTAATAACAGAGAAAACACAATTAGTAAACACAAATTGTCATTCGTGTTTAAGTTCTGTTGAGCAGAAAAGATTACTTTTGTCGGTTTTCAGATCACGTGGTAAACCTGGATGACAATTATTCGAGATTACTGTGAGATTTACATCCAACTGCTGTCGTGTGTTTGCAAAATATTACACTCTCTGGGCAGCTGCTAAGTGTGGTCATGAAAAAACCCAACTGGACTACATGTGTCTGTTTGCACAGATCTGTCATTAAAAGAGACGGAACAAGTACAACAAAGCAACAATAAAGTGGCCAGAATAGATCCATAGTTTTGGCCTTCGGCAGATAACTTTATTACAGAAGGATTCACCCATTATATCAAGCGCCAGACGTAAGTGTTTCTGGATTGGTCTTGACAAAAATAGCATGGGCAATCTTGGCCGTTACATTTTACGGGAGTGAGATATGAACCACTGGTCCCGATCCAGATCGAAAAGGGAGGGGAAATCTAAGACCCACACTCCTATTATTGGCGCGTGGTACAAGTCAGAACACATAATACTGAATTCTGTAGCATAATACTCAGCCTTTGATTTTTAAGCAACTCTTAAAGTTATTTAGTGGACTACCCTCTTTTTTCATTTACTGTTAAGCGCTAAGAGCATGCTCTCTACGAGTGTGAATATGCGCTATAAAAATCTTCTTTATTATTATTATTATATTTTCATAATCTATGCTTCTATAAAACAAAAACAAAAAAAAAACAATAAAGAAAAAGGGGAACAACTAAACCAGACACAAAAAAATAAAAAAGTGAAATATATCTTAAGAACAAACCAAAAAATTAGAAACAAATAAAAATATTTGTCACACTATTAATCAAACAGACAGAATCGAAATATTCTTCGAGAGACATCTGACGAAAACTAATGTAATAGTTATCCATCCACTGCACACATGAACGGTCTTAGAAAGTACCAACATTTATTTCGAGGCTGCTCATCACTACATTGAAGATAGTCTTTCTCTCTCTTTTCCCGCTGATATTACTTGTTTGTACCCATTGAGAAATCCTCGTCTTCCATGAATACGTTGGCTTCAAAGGTTGTCGTCGGGCTTAGATAACAGCCTCACTAATCTGCTCTTGGAGTTAGCATTTAGACTCCTTCGCAATTTATTCCACAATCTTAAGAGGAAATGGCCAAGGGAACGTCTGCGGAGCTCTGATGTGGAAATGGTCCGACTTGACATGGAAACAAGAGTGCAGAGGCTGATTGCACATTCAATATTTGCTCCTGGACTGGTAAGACCCACTCGGCGCCGCTTTGTCAACAACAGACAGCCAGAGATAGCTAGAAGAAAGTAGCAGGGGAGGCTATCGGCAGTCTAAGTTGGCAGGACACTGTTGGTTTACGGAAGCACAATCAGGCTGGGGGAGAGCGCAAGAAAATTATTCTGCACTTGTGGGTTCCTTGTGGTACCGAAGAAGCCGGAAAATTCAACAACCTCTGCCGTGACTTTCATTAGTATGCACTTTGTTTTTCTTTCCGCTTTTGTTCGATGTCCTCAAAGTCTCAAGCACGTAAACACGACGCAAATAGTCACATGATTACTTGGACGTGACACGCGATAATGAGACCTTTTAGAGTCTGTTTAGCAACGACTGTAAATCTGCTCAACATGTTTACAAACATTTTTCAGGCATGTATTTCTAAAGCTTTAAACATAAGTAAACAATAACATATAACGAAAACAGGATAACTTTATATTCAAAAGGAAACTATAAAAAATCTTTAATCTTTATTGTACAATGAGCTTCGTCTTGTAACGGGATTCAAAGAAATGTTATCAACAAATAAAATAAAAAATTAAACGTTAGTATTTGAGCCAAAATTTACATGCATTTTAAGTGGTTTTAGAACTGATTATGCTTTCAAAATGGCAAGCTTCACAATTAGTTGTTACTCCACCAAACAAGAGCTGATGTCTGGCCTAGAAGCATGCCGCATCTTTTCCCTGTTACTGCAAGCCAAACAGCTAGAAACACAATAACAGACACAGTCACCAACACAAACAGATTACTGTGACTGTCTATAAATGAACTGTGAGTAAATCTCCTAATTTTCTCAGGCTAGTAGCTACCTCATGCTTGTCGTACTCTTTTCACTGCTCATTTTGTGTCACCATCTCGCCTGCATCGGAAAGCTATTCTAGAGACCTTAACGGGAAGGTGAGAAACGGCAGGCAGGCTATAATAGAGCTGCTTATTAAACAAAAGGAAAGTGGGCCCACCCTTCTCCACCAAAACCCATTTCTTCACAACAGCACTGCCTGGGTTATGAAAGTCGTTCTTGGTCTAATGATCCCGTTTTACTGCTCGTTAGTAGCTTCCCAGCGAGATTAATGATTTCACGTCGAGTCATAAAGTAATCACAATCAAAGCCGAGGAGTTTCTTTAATGAAGCACCACGAGCAATGCGCGTGTGTGGCGCACGATAAGCTGCCAGCAAAAAAAAAAAAAGAACGCTGATGTCACTGAATTTTATGCACGTGCCGGATAAAACTGCCTCACTACTACCTCTATCTCCTTCAGAAAAAAACAAACTCTCCAAAGTTTCATGAGCAGTGCAAAGAGCGTGGCTGGACAAGAATAGTTTGGTTAGTAGCGAAATATACGGAAACAAAAAAAATTTCAAACTGGCGGACAGTAGAAGAGTTGTCTCTATCAGACAAGGAGTGCAGGTTGGCGGCAGGCAAAGATGCAGGGCTGAGGGCGTTTAAACAACGCACCTGGTGAGGGACGAGGGATACCTGTCAGCACTGGGAGCGTTCTGCTTGGTGGCAGGGGAGCTACATCAGAGAGGACAAAGAACAGCAGAGTAGGCATACATGCTTATAGGTGGTCGTTGGATGACGCTACAGTTTGGGACTAATACGACTGCAGGCTTGAAGAATTGAAAACAAATATACATACATCATATACACACATACATAACACATAAAAACACGTCATCAACTGAAACGTCCCAAATGAAACATTTCAAGACTGTGTTCTTTCAAACCAACCCTCGCTTTCTCTTCCAGCTAATGCAAGGTGTTGGGTTAATGTATGAGTCGGATTTTTCCGCGTGGCTTGAGCTGCACAACTAAACAATTGGTGTAGCCACACGTGACACGTTGAATCCAACATATGTGACGACTATAAGCAAGAGAAAAGTTGAGGTAACGAGAAGGATGCTGACAGAGATATACTTCATGTCAGAGGGCTGTGGATGAAGACAACAAACCACACAAAGAACAAGAAATTACAAATTACGATCACGAAAGATTAAAATGTAGTTAGTCCTTTGTACCAGAGCAATGAAGAAAAAGCGTGAACTATACTCTTGCTTCCTCACCTGCTACAGGAGTTTCCATAACCTCGGAATGCGTTAACCAAGTTTATGTCTGATCGAGTGCTTCAAAATGTGTGTGTGTGTGTGTGTGTGTGTGTGTGTGTGTGTGTGTGTGTGTGTGTGTGTGTGTGAACATAAATAAGGATAAGGATGAGAGAAAGTCGGCGTTACGACAGTGATGTGTAATGTATGTATTACAGGAAGGGACTGGCTTGCTTAACATCGGCAATAAGATAGGAAATTTTTGTCACACTGAATGAACATGTGGTATAGAAGACGGCTAAACTCGAATGAACAAATGAATGACAGCGAATGGACAAATGCACGATGATGGAGGGGACAGCGAGTGAACGTGGTCACGTGCTGATGAAGACACAGCGAATGATAATAGTTACATACTTCGGTGATGGACAGGAGACATGGTCACGTACTGAGAAGGTGATGACTCAGTGATCCAGAGAACCGAAGCGATGATGGGCAAGGGACATAACAAAGAACAGAAAAAAATAAGAGCAGGTCCAGTCATAGAACGGATCTAATAAGTAGAAGCCGCCCCCCTTTTTTTTTTGCTGCTCATTAGGCTGCCTGCAGAATACCTATTTTAAAAACCAAAATAAGTTCACAAGCAGTCGGAAGAGAAGCAGTGCAAATCCAGCGATAAGACAGTTTCAATACGTTCAACTGTTTCTCATCCTTCACGAGTCACAAAACTAAACGCTTTAGTTTTAGTGAAAAAGATTGTCGAAACACTGCGATAATCTTCAGCAAGCTGATATAACGGAAGATAGATGTCTGCTGCAGGTAGGCAAGAGCACCAAATCAATTGAATAATACTAGAAAATGTCAAATGCGGTAGTGTAGCATCTTTTCAGGGATCAAGATTTGCAAGAATGACTGATCTCGTATAAAGCTCTACAAAGTCGGTCGTTATCTGTGACTAAAGCAGATCAGTATGTAAATGGAAATAGTTCATGTCCACAGGTCGTCATCGTAGATAAGTGAGGATTTGCATGCTCACGAAACATATTCTCTCTTTCTCTCTCTCCCTATCTCTTTTTACTTGTTTACCAAGGAAGACAACAGAATAAAGAATTAAAAACAGATGTAATAGTTTTGCCCCTTTCATAAAGATTAATAGCTTTCTCTCTTTTTTAGGGAAAAAACCTCCAGAGCGTGAGATGGTGTCGACACATGTGTGAGTAAATTACTGCAAACAATTTTTGACGCTGATTCATTTAGTGCACAACTTGAACCACCATGGCAGCGAAAGCCAGGCAGAGCAAGTCATTCTATCATTATGGCTGCATGCTGCTTGGTATTTGTCATTAGGCCACACAATATGTGACGCCAATCCCTTCATAAGGTCGACTTTCTAATATTTTCGTGACAATAGGAAGAATTTTTTTTGTTCATCGATGCTTCAAAATAAAATGTTTGCTGCAGAAGGGGGGAAAAACGCCATTGGCATCTAATACCACAACATTTTCTCCAACAGTAGAGAAGAGAAGAGACGAAAAGCATGAATGTTTTTATTGATCGTGAAGCAGGTTGGTGAGGCGCACGGAGGAAGGAAAGGGGTAAACATGTAGGCGGGGAAACTCAGATGATTCCAGAGAGGATACGGACCAGAAATGCAATTAGCCGACAGAAAGTGGTCCAAATGAAGAGAAAACCTTAAGCAACGTTGCAGCTGAAAGAGGAGGACAGCCACACGAAGGAGCCCTCTCTTCCAGTGGGAGGTTTCTGCCACCTCTGTAATAAAACCAAAGTACTAAAAAATCGCTTAATTAACTTATCTGTGACCCAGAAATATAGAGCCAATAAATTTGGTCTTATTCACTTTTGCTTTCCTTCGCAAAAAGATATTTTACTGCTGAAAGGCATTGTCTGCACTGGTGTAGCAAACATTCTTTAAACAACCGTGGATGAGTCTGTGTATTGTGTGGATATAAGTGTGTGTGATGTATGTATCTGTGAGCCTGTATGTGTGTGGTTATGCGTGCGCGTGTATTTGTGTTCATGGATGTATCCGTGTAGGTGGTTTTCAATGAGAACTCGGCTGTTGAAGATACACTCTGTCGAATGAGATAATGGAGATCTAGCTAGCAATTGATAATCCATCATATTTGTATTTCACTTCCTTCATAGAGCGCTTTAGGACAACTGATTCGTTCAGTCCGTGATGCTCATCCTACAGCTTTGTTGAAACAACTGTTTCATTCTCGGCCTAGAGCTCACATCAATTCCAGACTTTCAGATTACAAAACTGGCTTACTTTGCTAATAAGCATTATTAATTTGCTTCACGAACTGGCAAGAAACTGCAGAACAAATATGAGGGGTGGGGGCAGGGGCAGCTGAGGAGGGCACAAACCCAACAGGAATGTTGGGCTGCACTGCGTTTAGGACCTGTGTGTGATGTTTGTATTGCGCAGGTGACGTTGTATACTACTGTAGTCACGTGATTTTTGCTACTGACCGGTGCTGTTTTAGGAGTTTGTATTTTAGTGGATATTATAACTGCATAAAAGAAATCGTAGTACCTTAAAACGATAAATTTAATTCTTTGCAAGGCGTTTTTCTTTCGAAATGATTTATTTTTGATGGCATTGTGACTGGTCATTTTATTTTTTGGTGTTATGGAGCATTTCGTGGTATGCTTTTAGGTCTTTCATGACTACTGACTTATTAAGAGCAGCCAGACGTGAGACTTGTGCAATACACACACGACATTGCTGAAAATTTATGTTTTATAAATTAGTTGAGGTATTGGGTACTATCCCATTGAACAGAGGGAAAATGGAGCTGAACAGGTTGATCACAGAGCAGTAGGGCTGAGCAGCCTAAACACAGAGAAGTGGGACATAGAGTTGTGTTCTGTTAATGAACTTCCTTTAACGAATGATAGGGATAGTTAAGTCAGTTTTTTTTTCTTTTTGGCGTCTGAGTAGGCTGAAGCCTAGT
This sequence comes from Marisa cornuarietis, assembly GCA_004794655.1. Taxonomy (NCBI): domain Eukaryota; kingdom Metazoa; phylum Mollusca; class Gastropoda; order Architaenioglossa; family Ampullariidae; genus Marisa; species Marisa cornuarietis. Next base: position 371,404 of record SMMW01000058.1, read on the forward strand.
AAAGTCAGATGACTGATTCCGCATACCTCAATTCCACCCATTAGTTGCGCACATTGGTAACGTCTGAAGGCGTGCATCAAAGAGCGGGATATTAACTCAGACTAGGGGTCCACTGTGTCAAATAAACACACACTCTTGAAATGACAAAGTTCAGCCAAAATACGCGAGGGGGGAAAAACTGATCGAATCACTTCAACGGAAAGACAGAAATCTAGAACTAATACAGACATGGAAATGGAAACATTCTTAATTGTTGACAGTCGGATGTAACTGTGCCTTCGCTAGTCACGTGACCCGGAAGTCCATGCTTGCGCAAGCAATTACGTGGCGTCTCCCCCCCCCCCCACACACACATACACCGTCGTAGCGGCTCCACGAGTTTCAAAACTAGGCGAGCAGAATGTTCAAATAACAACACACGAAGCTGACTACGGCTCAAAGTGGGCGGCAGGGCAAGAATTGCTCTGTCAATCTGACGGCCACTCCAGCAATTTCCGGCTGACACTACAGCAGAGAAACCCGGTCGCTTGCCGCACTATCTGTCGTCTTTGACGCCTGTCGCTGGCAGCACCAGCGGAATATCCTGCTGAGGTGAGTAGTCTTCAGCCCCATAGTTACAGAATTGCCTCCCTTTGGCACGCAAGATGGCGACTTTCGAACCATCGAAACATGAGGACTTTGGATTCGGCTTTCTAGCTGAAAATGCGATGGTGTCGGAATGGGTAACCCTCTGAAAGTCTTTTTTGGCTGATTCTACGTTTTTGGTCACCTGAAATGCTGTCTCCGCTGCTCGCAGTTATTAATCTAAAAGCTTTTACAGAACCATTCTCCAGAAAATCTCAGTTACAAACCTAGTAAGAAAGAAGGTTTGTTCATTTTACAGATGAGTTGAAGAGCTTATCACCTCACCACATCCAATTTTGTTTTACCTAAAACTGTTACGGAACTACGTTCATGAAAATCTATTTTCTTTCTTAAAAGAAGGCTCATGACTTAGTCCACTGCACAAAAAAGGGCTCAGCCAAGAAAGTATGAGAAAAAAGGGTAATGAACGCAACTTTGATGTATGCACCTGTATAACAGAAAAGTGTATTATAGAGATAGTTTGAGCGAGACACTTCTATAGAACACCAAACTAGCAACGCGCACTTGGATTCAAGTTCACCCACGCAATTACAGTGCTTCTGAAGGGTGGAAAGAGAAGTATAAAGAAGAATGATTGTTGGTTGATGATGACTGATGACAAAGAAAAAGGTAATAAAGAGATTACTATGTGCAGAAAGAGTGGCATGACGACGAGGCGGAGTGGGGGGGGGGAGGAGGAGAGAGCTGACGGTGAAGAAAGAGGGCCGTGGGAAAGAAGGGGAAAGACAGAGCAAGAAGGACGAAGACGAAGAGAGAAATTCTCCCCAACATCATCATTAGCAGAAAACGAGAGATCACTCTCAACTTTGTAGACCTGAAAAGATCTGCTCACCGTTAACACGTCAGTGGCCTTTCATGTGACCAGACAGCATCCGACACTACTGTCTGATATCGCGCCGGGCAGGAGGGGATCAACTTCTTAACTTAATCAACAAAATGACAGCAGCGGCTACCCTATTACACAAGCAACACACTTTGCCATGGTCTTTTTGGAACTCAGATAAAGGTCGAGGAGAAAAGTAGAGAAATCAGTAGTGGAAACTGATACGGGAGGCGAAAAAGAAAGGAAACGTATAGTGAGGTCAGTACAGAAGGAGTAAAACCTCCGGTTCATCCAGAGCAGTTAATCAAACTGTTTCTAGCAGGGTAGAAGAAAGGATTTCGTTTTGATTCATCCAAAGTGGCCAGAAGGTTCTAGATGTTGGACCAAGCATGTGGAGACAAGCAGTAGCACTCAACAAGATGAAACTAAGAGGTCAAGGCAAAAACAAGAGAAGGTTGTTTGTTTTTTTTTTGAAGATTTTAGACGGCGAATGAAACTAGATCATGCTCGATGTGAACAGATGAATACAGGGTCATCAGGCGTGTCAGCAACGACTGCGTCTTTTTTTAACAGACTGCACGCTTCAGTGTCTCCACATCGGTCTACATCTATAACAATTGAAACACAATCTTTACCAGGCGACAACTTTAAATTTAAAAAGATGTTTCTGCATTTGTTCGCATTTTCCCTGCTTTTCCGCCTAATTATCTATTTCTTGACGTCGACCAATTTACCAAAACTCTGACAAGGTGACTGTCTTTGTGAAGGGAAAGGAAAACTCTAAATACAAAACAGCTGGTAATACTGAGTAGGCCTATTACTCTGATGGGACAAATGGATTTGAGGTAATTAAAGCACACAAAATTAGAGTGTTCTCCCTTGAATATCGGGCGCAACTATTGCAGAAACCGAGATCAGTCCAGAATCTTTTACTTCTTCTTGAAGAATAGTTAGGTAGTTATTTAAGGCTCGAAACAGTGCGAAATAAATTTACGTTTTACATTATATCGCTAATTTTTTATATCATCTAGTTTGTCCTTGAATAGAAGTTCAAAAAATGCTTTTACTGCAGATGTCACGCATTCATTTGACATGGAAACGATCTAAAATGGCGCCAAAACAAACATTTTTAGAACTTTTTGGAGTAGACTCAAAATTCTTTATGAATTGGTTGACTAAAGGAAAAATCTACAATCGTAAAGAGGGAAATTAGCAAAATACACTTAGCCTTGACCTGGCATTTGTCTGAAAGGCGAATAAAAGCTCTTTCTGATGGTATGGGATGTGATCCAGTTGCTCAAAATGGCGAGTGTGCTGCTATGCTTCAAACATTCTCTATTCTCTCTAATTCTACGCTCATCAAAAGCAAATATGAAATCACTCACTGTCTTTAGTGACAAGATATATTTATTTCTAGAAGGTTTTATTAAAAAAAAACACTTGGAGAGTGGACAGAAGACATGTTGAACATTCTTAGTATGACATAATCTCAAAATGTCCAAACATCAAAATTGTTGTCAAATTTGGGGGCCGTAGCATAGTAATGTTTAGTTAAGTAACATTAAGTGCTGCTCCTATAACATCGTATACTTCTAGCTACTCTGTCTACGGACGCATGAATCAAAGATTTCTACCTCTGAATCACCAAAAAACGGTATTCTCTGCTCACGTATATCTGAAATGCTTCCCGCGTTTTAAATTACTTCCTCCCACCTCCAGCGCACCCACTCGCCCAGATAGAGCACTGCAGTGAGGACGACTCTGCATGGCTAAGGAGTTTTCTGTCATCAGTCATGTCAGGTGGCGAGGCGCCGTGTGTATGAAACTCAACCTGAGGAACGTGCTCTAACACAAGCGCGGCATCCTTAGACTCCTTCTCGTCATAGCACCCAAACCGACGGCCGGACCTCCATCGGCGTTCTGTGTCGGGAGGAAACCGGAAGTGTAGGCAGCGTGAATGGCACACAGGCCGGGAAGGAGGTGGGGAGGTCGCCTGACCTACTCTGGAGGTTACAACATGCCCTGGTCGGTGACTTACGCCGGTAGGGTTTATATGGATACCAACGCAAACACAGACATTAAACGCCGTCTATCGATATCTCGCTTTTTCTCGAATACACACACACACACACAAAGTGCGCTCAGGCACGCACACACATTCACGCACGCACACACACTATGTGCTCACATATTATGTAACATTTACAGACAAGAAAAGGCTTTATATTACGTAATACCGGGCAAAGAAAAAAGAGATAATAATAATTTTTATGAAACATAGGAGGGAAAACAGCATCGCTGATTAGCTGTTCTATTCAAATTTTATAAGCTTTTGTTTGGAACTGTATTAGTACTGTTTACATGGTTGTTTCACAACAATTTAATAAAAGTAACACCTTTAAAAAATCCTAGGTGTGGCGAGATTGTATCTACTTTCAACGGAACGGTCGAAGAAGAAATGATGTTTCATCATAATAATGAGCAGTCTAGAACACGCGTTAACTCTTGCACACTTCCACTATGTAATTTGCACGGATTCTGTAATTTGCACGGTTTTGTTCCCAGAGTGCTCACAAAGCGGAAATGAGGAGCTCGACCTCCAGGACTAGAGAGAGACACAAAGCATCCGACATTCTTTCGAACCGTCTATGGAGAAATTAGAAAAAGGGATCTGGCAGAAGGCTAAACCGCCTAAAGAGTCGGCGAGGGCGACGCGGCGGAAACGGGCCCCGGATTGATTCGGGGGGGAAAACGGCAGCAGGCAGGGCAATATCCAAATGGAACCGGAGGGCCAGGCATCAATTTTAAGCCAAACATGACATCAGCGACTCTTGCCGCCCGCTAGAACTGGTCCGCTGACCTGGCCGCAATTTGACTGCACGTCAAACTGATCATGCGGGGCCCAACAGAAACCAATCACGGAGTGACACGTAGACAGACCAAATTTTATCCCGTGGTCCACGGCCCGGCAGAAGCCCCCATGACGACTTGAAGTGGGTCTTCGAATGTTGCTCGGGGCAAGGGGCTGGGGTTGGACAAAAAAGATGAAACACATTGAAAATGCGACTCAGCAGCTGAAGGGCGCTAAACGATGCTGAAGTGTGCCAGCGATGCCAGCTACATGTTAGCCACAGTTACCAAATCGCACTAAAAATGTTGTCGCAATAAATAAATAAATAAATAAATAATGTAAAGATTTTGTAAAATCGTAAACATTAGCAAGGACTGACGGACTATCTTTACTTTATACACAGAAAATCTGTTGCGTCTGCGATTAACATGTCAAAAACAGACACTTCTGACAAGTGACAAACATCAGTAAACACTGGTGGTACGTTTCCAGCCGTCTTTCGTGGCACACCTGCTGTCCAGGGCTTAATCTGAGGATGGGATGATTTCCTTACGGGTACACCCAGGCTGGAGACGAAAGGGAGATAAGTAACAACACACAACGAGCTGACACGAAAAGATCAATGTGGAAAGGGTGAGATAACCGTTTAAGACTACAAAACTGGTAACTACTAGAGCAAAGGAACGTACTCAGGATAAAAAGTTCAATACAAAAACGGGCGAACAGACAGAATAGCATAAACGAATAAAGAAACTGGGGACAAAAATGAAATGGGACGAAATGAAAGAACAAGGGCTTAAACCGAGTCGAAGGCAGTAAGAAGACAAGTGACAGAATCACCACACAAAAAAAATAGTTTACAACAGCAGAAAAATATGGAGCAAGAGGGAATAAAGTATGACAGAAGAAAATACAGACAGACAGGCGCTAACATGCTGTCATGCATATGTGATGTAGATAAGTGTCTACAGTGAAACTGGTTTTATCTGTAAGACAGTAACCCTAGAGTCTAAGATTTTCTGCATTATTGAAAATGGGCATTTATTAGTTTTATTACAGGATGAACAAAGCCCTTCACAAAAATACGGAATCTGGAACAAACAAACCAATAAAGAAATTATAATGAAAAGGAATTGTAGATATGTAAGAAGGAAGATTTATAAGGAGGAAGAAAAAGTATTATAATTAAAACTTTCGAATAGTAAAGACACTCTACGTTAAAGGTAGATCAGGTAAATGAACATGACAAAGGTAAATGTCTTCATAAATCTGTAAGACACAGTTAAGTTGTTGCTTGTGTTAGATTATGTTCTGGGACTTTTAAGATTAAAAATCCAGTCACTGTAATACAATCAACAATGTTCAAAAATAGAATGCAGCAGGACAAATATGACATGTGGCAAACACAAAATAAAATAATGCCATTTTCCATTCCTACAGATGGAAAAGCATCAGACTTTGCTAACTTAAAGCCATTCGACAAACATATTTTTATACTAATGGGAAGGAATCTAAATAAATATGAAAAAAATCTGAAAATTAGAGATAAAAGTGCCTTGTCATAGCTGACTCTTGATGCGTAATGTAGAACGTGTCATGACCCCGTTAGCACGTTCATATAATAATAAGAACAACAAAAACTATCTAAATAACAATAATAATAACTTAAATAACAATATAACTAAAGTGGTTTTTCTCAGCGCCTAGGTTGAAAATAATCAAACGAAGACTGACCAATTACAAACAGAAAAAATAAAACATCAAGAGTTGAAGAAAGCAACTAGGCTCCGGAGTAATATTATAGGATCAACCGACAGAAAGAAGAAATATAAACAAGACCATGTATATAGACAGTAGAAGAAAGAGTAATGTCCAATATAGAGCAGGACGGAAAAGAATAAGCTGGAAAGAATTCTTTTACTTTAAGAATAGCCGAAAGGAGAGTTCTGAACACACAAACACATAATTCTAACAACATAATCACGAATCTGCCAAAGGTTTATAATCCATAACACACAAAAAGGTCTTTAAGGAAGATGTATTTATCCGCCTTTCAAGTGTCATTACTATGACAGCAAATGGGGGTCCTCACAACATGCAGCCTGTTACCTACCTTGTCTCATCTATGTAAACGTTTTCTAACACCGACGCTGCATACTCTAGATTTCTCTTTAGGTCTTCTTTGGGTATTTCCTCCTTTTCTATCCGTCGTGCAATCATCCGTAATCTGCAACAACAACAACAACAACAAAAACCTTCGTCAACATGGCGTCCTGCCCTACTTGGGGAATTGCACATCAAGTCCATCACCTTTATTTGCCGCTGCTGCTGCTGCTGATGATGATGATGATGATGACAACGACGACGACGACGATGATGATGATGATCATGACGATGACGATGATGACGAAACGCCTTAAAGTAGTTTGTTACTTTGAAGAGCACAATCTTGCTGTTAAAATATGCGAGTGTGTGGAAAAATTGAGGTGAGGGTTGTATTTTTATGTTAGAGGTACCTGAGCTGTTTTAAAATGTATAACTATTTCTCAATGATCGATACATGTGCGTTATTTCGTGTAGTATTTCGTGTGGTATTTGTGTGTATATTGCAAATAGCACTGTTGCACATCTACTCAAAATTACATTTGTAATGAACTAATCAACTTGTGAAACTTAGGTCTCACGATAAACTAAGATAAAGAATCCTTTTTAATCAATGCTAGCTAGTCTCAGAGAAGACTAAAGAGTCTTCAGCGAGCATGCTGCTGGATAGAAACAGTCGTTCACCAGCTTGATCCCCCTTAACTACAGGTAACAAAACACAATTCAAACATAAGTGATGACAAAGTAAACGATAAGTGGGCGCTAATAATGATGTTACTTAGCTTAACGATTTTACCCATGTACTATCGCATTCTGTTCACGGATATAGAAACTAAAAACACTGCTCCAGTCCTTCTCGCCATACTTTATTTCGTCTATCCACCCGAATATTTTTTGATAACTACATTTGGTAGCTATGCATACGTCCAGCAATGATTGGTCTGGCAGCCTTTCTACGCAGTGTTAAAAGAGTATTGACGAAGCATGTCGGGTACCGTGTGACAAGGAACACCATAGCAAAGTGTTTGGTTCAACATTTAAATATCAATAGTCTTGGGGGAAATCGATCGCACATGTTCATTTCTTGCGCATGATAAGATCTTCCCTAAACAAAGCCCGTGCAGGCACATATTACTGGGAGCGAGTCTCGGTATTCGGTTTCTCCAATCTGTGTGCATTTTTTCTTTCTGAGTTTCCTTCTCCCACATTAATAAATGCCTCACCCCCCCCCCCCAATCCAGCCGGTACTTGTTCCTGGGAAAACTAAACAGAAGCGATACGAAAGACGCGATACAGTAAATTAGATGTAGCTTAGTGTATCGATCTATTTCCTCCTCTTTCGGCACTTAAGGTTGTACTTCGTCGCCCTCAGCGCTCGGTATCCCAAGACAAATAACAGGAAGACAAGAGCTGCTGCAAAGACAGCATTGTGAATCCATTTCCAGACTCTAGCTGTGCGAACACGCTTGAAGAGTCGCAAGAAGGCCAAACTTCAGCAACAGATTCAGCCTAAGAAATGGTTGTACGTACCACGAAGTGGAAAGTGTTAATGGATCTTGAAGAAACATACGAATGGATTCTGTAGTCTTAATGTTCTCGCGTTCTTGCCACTGGGCATTTTCAAGGATAGGGCTTGGTCCAATTCCAGTCAACAACTACGTTCTTTAACCTGGGTCATAAAATCCCCATGGAGTTTTACGAAATGTTCGCTTGATAAAAAAAGTAATAGAAAGTTTCCTTAAACTCCACCATAAATGTTGTATACTAAGAATAAACTTCTAGTTTCTTGAAGCTAGACAGGAGGGGGGTGGGAATGAGAAAAGTGGCTATGGGGGAAGGACAGCAGTAGGGGAGGGTGAGAGGGAGTGAGAGAGATAGAGAGACAGAGAAAGACAGAGAGATATAAAGAGAACTGGAGGGAGACAGAAAGAGAGAGAGAGACAAATACAGAAAAACAGAAAGAGGGAGACAAAGAGAGAGAAAGAATTACTCTATCAGTTATTTTGAGCCTACTATCAATTTTTTCTTTCTTCTCAGTCTGTCATCTTCTTGTTTGTAAAATCCTTTCATTGTGCCCAACCGAACATTTAGTTTGTAAATTGAGATGATTTAAGCAGAAAAATACTTGAAGAAATGAAAGTCTCATATGGTCCCTTAAATAAGCTTACTTAAAGACAGCAGAAACACATCTAGTTACAGCGATACGCAAAACCAGATGACGCAGGGTAATACTTCTGTCGCATTTCATTTATCGTAGACCAACCTGAATGGCTTGCGTTTTTTGCAGATATTTGTAGATATAGGCGATGTAAACCTAACCTGTAAATTTCAGCCTCCAAAACCCATCCGTTAATTAATAATCCGCTAGAAAAGTACGCGATTTGCAACTGCTAACAGTGTACTACGTCACACTAGTGCACCATTCACAGCATTGGCAGCAACCAACATCAAACAGAGAAAGAGAATGAGCAACAGTTCGGATTATTCAGACGCTTAAAGTCTTCATTTCTCGTGCTAAAGTAGCAGATTTTCAGGTGCGATATTAAAAGATGGGTTTTGATATCTGCAAAAAATCGCAAACCATTCAGGTTAGTCTTTAAAAATATATGACTATATGAAAGGAAAGTTACGATTTCTTGTCTAACGACTAACTGTAAAAAAGATAGGGAGAACATGAGCAAACTCTTTAAAATACTATCCCTCCCTACTGTCTTCGTTCACTTCCTTTTTCTTTTTCTCTCTCTCACACACACGCACAAACACACAAAGTAACAAACACATACTAGCACATACACTAGCAGATACACTCTAAAACACCCACTAGAACGAACACACACACCATTTCATCCCCTCCCTCTTTGTCTCCTTTGCGCATACCTGATGGAGCACACGTGCGCGGCCTCCGCTGTTTCGATGGGCGGCATTTTGTCGATGCCCAGATCCACGGACGCGTAGGAGTCGACGCTGTCCATGCTGATGCTGGAGGCCCGACTGCTGCTGCTGCCCGTCTTCCGGGAGTTCGTCCGTCGTAAGACCGTGAGGGACCCCGTTCCTGTACATCACATACATACTGCATAATCTTTTCAACTTAACATACAAAACTGTGAGCAACCTCGTCGCTGTACATCACAAACATACACCATACATACATCATGCATACATCACGCATACATCATACATCTCTTCAACCTTTCATACAAGACAGTGAGTAGCCACGTTTGTGTTCATCATGAAATTAAGAGTTTGTGTGATCCTGGAACACAGTGACAACAACGGTCTTCTTCCTTGACGCCCTAGAACTTTCTGGGTTGTTGATAGCAAACCTCTTTGATATTTCCAGCGGAGGTGTCTACATCACAGCTTACCAAGTTCAGTGCGGCGAATTTACCTCCAGCTTGAAGACCTTTGCAAAGTTTAAGTCTTGCGCTTTCTCCAAATCAAAGCAAATTCGGGGGGAGGTGGTGTTCGAGAGGCACTTCACTTTCAGCTTCATCTTCAGAAAAGGTTAAAAAAACTGTCATGTTCGATGTCTATGTCAGCGCCTGGATGTGTCCTGATCTTGGTTTTGTTGATGCTGAGTTTGAAGTGTCTAGGCATCAGGATGAAGCTGATTTAGTTATGGACCTATTCATCGGTTCCGATCATCGCATTTGGCAGTGGTGACGCGAAAAACGGAAGAGACCTTTTGTTCATAACCATTAAATAACGACCTCGAAGAAGACTGCGACTGCCATACATAATTTCGAACGTTCAGCTCTTCATTCTCCATCACGAAGTTTACAAAACATTTCCTACGGCGGCTTTAGCTGTATACCTAAACATTTTAAATAGGTCATCTCTTGGACACCACAATTCAGCAATGAAACCTGCATATGTCTTAAAGCTTAACCGAAAATGCAGATTGGCGGAAAATTAAACAAAAAATTACAAACATAATACCAATCTCGAGACTGAATAAAAAACCCAATTCAATTCAGAATAATTAAAAAAATACAAACTCAATCAACGTGCACACTTAGGGGTGTCAATGATGTCAAAGCCGTCACTTAAACCTTGTGAGTTAATTAACGACTGTAGTGACTACACATTGCTTTCAGAGAACGATAACTTGTATAGCCGCACAACCACATATTTATTAAGAAATGGCAATACAGTTTTACAGATACAAGATACAATACAAACTTATTTATCCCCAAAGGGCAATTTCAGGTATATATATATATCTTTAATGTAATCGAGCTGAGGGAAGTAAAACGCCTGCTTTCAGAAAGCCAGCGATATTCCATTAACAAAATTAAAACGAAATTAAGCAGAAATTCGGATTCGCATATAATATCTTTTAATTACTTTTCTGTCAGTCTGATTCTTTCTCCGAGAGGGCAATAGCCTGACCAATAACTTTAATGACGCAAGCACCCATTTAATTTTCTTCACATAAAGTCACTTTCTGCTCGATATGAACCAGGAAAGGAAAGGCATAGTATTAAAATCTGGATGAAAAAAATAGGCTACACACAATTTTAAGTGGTTACAGACACAACGCAACAAATGAAAGAAAAAATGCACTCGTTAACCCATTCAGTTCAACGACAATAACATTACTAGATTCAAATAAATCAAAAACGCTTATTGTAAGCGTCTAATGTTTTAAGTAGACATGGCCTACATGACTCACACTTGTGAAACAATTGGAAAAAATAGAAAAAAGTGTAAAGCAGGATCTTTCGAAATCTTAGATAATGACGGTTTTTACTAGTATTTAACGTCCAGTGGGTTGATTTATTTTTTTGGCTAACGGCCACGTAAAGCTCATGAAAGATAATATTTCACCAAATTGGGTAAATATTGGGTAAATCTCATTCTTGAGATATGTGCGTACAAGCACCACCATTACAGATCATCACTACGGACCCCAGGATGGCACATAGAGAAGTTTACGTCGTCTAAGCTTGAGCACATAGAAGAGTTGTTAATTAGCCAGACAAGTGTACAAACGTGACGTCACAATTTTGACCTCTTTCTGTAAATACACATATTTGGGGATACAGCACTTCAGCTTCACACAGTCATTAGAAAATAAATTACACGCTACTATGCCTTTAAAAGCGATCGGATGCAGATTTTAAGCTCAATATTTTTTTTATCCCCACAGTGCTCTGAGTTCCCAAGCTGCTTCAGTCTGGGCCTAATGTGAACCGTCAATGAGGCATCCACAAGGCCAAAAACAATAAGACACAATCTGTGCGTCAGACATTTTCTTGTATGACCTTTCGAACGTAGCGCTTTCACAACATGCCTGCTGATTTGCTGCTGCTAATGGCTTTATCTTGATGTGTGTTCAGTTTAGCGTTCATTTTTCAGCTTCATCCGGCCTTCTCCAAAATGTCCTGTCTTGTCAGCACAAGAGTTTTTTTGCCTTCTGCACCACGGTAATTGGAGCAGATGCCAGCGACCACCTGACTGTGAGAGTCAATGCATTTAAAGACCACAAAACCTAATAGGAAGGGCTTTTTTGGTTTGATTTGACATTTGAATGTAAGCAGCCTACCTGCCAAAACGTGATTAAGTTAATTACCAATTAATCTCAGTTCTCATGCACTCCAAATCAGTCGTACGTTACATGCGCATTTCTTTGTTTTACTTCCGCAAATGAACGGACTTCAAACGGTAATGATAATACTGAAGCTCTATCTTGAAAGTACCTTAAAAATTGAAGACCACAAATTAAAAAAAGGACTGAAAAATATGCCAATCAAAAGTAATTTTGTGCTGATACGTTCCAGAACAATTTAACCAGAGGTTGCGTTTTGCCAATAAAAACCAATCAGAATGCGGTTACAGTTCCTAATAAAGTCACGTAACAACAAAACTGGATACAAGTGTTCAAATCTCACTTATCTGTATTATATATTGCTAGCATCTATAGGCAGACACATGGAATAGAAGGGAACAACAGACGAGGAAAAAAGTAAAGAAAAATATTCATGAAGCACACCAGAGAGAAAACAGCAGACTGAAGTTATTTAGGTGATCGTGGCTGAGGAAATGTATGCAAAATTAAGAGGAAAACAACGTCATACTAGAAGCTTTCAAGTAAAGAATTAAAACATACAGGAGTATGTAAAGAAAGCAACTTTTGTCACAGACACCAAAACAAAGAGTTCTGTGCAAAGACAACTAAAGTAACAAAGACGGAAGAATCAGAACGACGGACAGGAACGGATGGGAAGGGAAGAAAATGAAACATGCAAAAAAAGGAATTTATGGACGGGTGGTACAAGACAGAAAACTAGTGCTCACTCGACAGCTGTCCGTTCCTGGCGCCAACACTGCTGTCATCTTTGGCACGCTCTGGTGGGTTGGCCACTGAAACATCACAAATCAAGCAGAACAAATGTAAAAAAAAAAAGCCTTTCCATCAGTCTGATGTAGTTAATTTTGCAGAAAAAGTTTTGCATGCCAATCTGCTATTTTTAGATAAGAAAGCCATGCAGGAAGAAAAAAACTCACAAAGTATTTTTCGCATTTTTACGCGCTAAGTTTGGAGCAAAAAATCAATCGCATTACTTGAGAGAGGATTTCCTGGTCTCGTCTGCTAATGGTGGTGGGGAGGGAAGCCACTCTTCTCTCCCCACCACCACCACTTCGACTTCTGCCATTTTTAGGCTAGTCATTTCGTGCGCAGAATATTCTTGTGTTTCTTGGGGTGGGATTTGCCGGAGAAAGGTAGGAAGAAGCTGTAACGAGAGACTAGGGCACTCGCGAAGAGTCACAAGAGAACGACCGTCCCTCTAGAATTTTCCAAAATGGAAGCAATCACGCGCACGCAGTTCACTGGGTGCAAGCTACGGATGTCACCACTGGCCTTTTTTTTTTTTTGGCAGATCATGATGATGTCCATTTAATAGATTGATTCTCAGAAAGGATATTTCTCGCATGGAGGGTCATGTGACCGTAATCTCCGTCCTCCAACTTGTGTTTATCATCGTTGTTCTAGTAGTGGTGTAAGGAGTAGTTATGGGGGCTGTGATTGTGGCTGTAAAAGCAGCAGTAGTCACGATGACAGTAGTAGAAGATGCTACTAATAATAATTATTATAACAGTAGTAACACTGGAAACCAGTTCTAACAGCTAGCTATGAAGAATAACGAGAAGAGACCGACTCGAAGAAATAAGGTCTAGAGGTCATGGGAAAAGGTTATAAGACATTGAACACTTTTTTGTTTCCATCATTTATATTAGTTTAAAAAAACTTTATTATGAATACTCCTCAAAATTATACATCATGCAGACAAATAAAGAGAGAGAAAAAAACAAAGTCAATAATGTATGAAAAGATATCCAGACAGGTGACAAGATTACTATGGCCTCGGTGTCATATGCAGAGTCACTCGTTAATGCGACTACTCTAAAACAAAGTAGTGACATCTTGTCTACCCTAGAGCATAAAAACAAAAATCCCAGGAAGACGGATGTATCCTTTCCAAAACAGATTTCGATCGTATCTACGATACTATATTACTTCGGTCAGATATGCACTAATAGCTGAAAGCTAACCAAAAGCCTCATGCAATGAACCAAAGCAAAACATTTTTCTTCACGAAACTACACGGAAGGGTTAAAGGGCTGACGCCTGCCGGGCACAGCCTAATTGGGTTTATCCTAGCAAAGGAGTAAAGACAAACTGGAAGCAGATTTGATGCAGGATTAACAGCCCCGAGGGCCCGACGGGACGCCCAGTGCTATAATGAGATCAGCCCTCATTCCTCTTGGATCTGCAAATACTCTGATGGAGGCAATCATATACGAGTCGTCTCCTCCTGCCAAGCAGCAGCCCTCCTCCCCCACTAGACCCCTCCCGACGTCCAGAGCGTCGTAACAGCAGTTGGTTCAAAATGGCGGTCATATCGAAATGGCAGCACGCGGACGGCATCTCAAGCACTGGCACGACCAGAGGAGTGACTGTCTCCTCTTAATCTGTTTATCTGAGATTTTTTTTAAACAGAGAGTAGAGGTTAGCAGTTAGCAGGCATTCCGCAAGCAGCCCCTGATCGATTGGAGGCTGCTTGGCCTAGCGTTTCCTTGGCCCGGCTCCAGTGCGCATCACCTTTCGTAAGTCTTCTAATCCGCCCCCAGTCAGGACGGTTTTAACGCGACGTCAACATGGGAGGGTGGGGGGAGGGCGAGAGGAGGGATCCCACGCACCGGGTTGTCCCTGACCTAGGTGGCGTTGCATTTATTAACTGGCAGGTGCCAGAACCTCCGCCTTTGTAGAAGCTGGTGTGATCGCAATGTGTTAGAACAACTTGAACGAACCCCCTTCCACACTACGACTACCACCACCATCAAACCTCACCCCATCCCTCCATAAAAAAATGAGGAGAACAAGGAGAAAATTATCTTTATAGGTAGCGCCTGGTTGAAGTTTGCCGAGAACGACCTGTTTGGTACTGGTCTCGGTGGCCCGGGCAGTGATTATAAGGCCAAATAGGCTTACGTTGAGTTTAGAAATGCAGCAGAAGTTCGACGGTAACAAAACGCAGTAAATATCTGGCAAAGAACTGATCAATGCGCCGACCACCAACACATGGGTGGATACACTGAACAAGAGATCAACAACACAGACGTCATGATTGTACATGGATTAATGTGCGTTGTGAAGGCCTCAGCCGATGGTAGAGATACGACCATATGTTAATTAGACGCATCATAAGAAAAATAATTACATGCCAATATATCTCTAAAGAACAAAAACGAAATGGGACAAAGCGAAAAGACGCGGAGAGCAGTGGCAATAATTTTTTTTTAAAGTCATCCTGCTGAGGTAATGAGTCAAAGAAAGTACATCATACAGAACAGGGACTGAAGGTAGACAGCATGAAGAGGCGAATAAGGCGAATGAAATTTTTTTTTAAATTAGTGTTTTTCGCTGAGCCAGAGACTAGGGGCATTTCATGGTCGAATAGCTGGCCCTGTAAAGAGATGCCACATGCAGAGAAAGAACAGCATACCAGAGACCAGATCTGAACCCACAACATTCGACTGCATTGACGACACGTGCTTTAACCGCTGCGCTACTGGGGTCGTCTTCAAGAAATAAAGAAAAAAAGAAACAACAACGAAATCGACGAGGAACAAGGCAATGCACTAGTCAACCAATACACAAATGTTGATTAGTACGTCACCTTCAGCATTCTTTCCTGCAAGATGAATTCAGTCTGCAATGGTTCAGGAAGGCAATAGGCGCGAACGATTCTAGCCAGACAGACCACCGGGACAGAGAGCCGCGCCTGAGGCAGGCAAGGCGCTAGATCCAAGGGACAGCAAAAGAAAGAAAGAATCACAGAAACAGAATTAATGTCTCATCCACCACCACCACCACCACCCCCGCGTCGCCCCCAAGCCCCTTCATCTCAATCTCCCTCTGCTGTGTGCTGGCCCTGCAGTGACGTCTACTTTCGTATGCATGCAGTTTGACCCGAAAGTCGCTACTCTTTTACCCTCGGCCCAAGCTCCATGATTGCGCCGCGGCTCACAGTATCTACATTTAAATGACAAATTTGGCTGGGGACCGCGCGATCGGACCGACAGGTTCCCTGACTGAGGGGAGCGTGAGAATAAAAGAAGTGACTAACACGGGTGAACGGCTCCAGCCAGCGCCACCACTTCTCCCCCCCCCCATCTACCCCTCCAACCTCCATCACAATAAGTCTCGACATAGGCGTGATCAGCAGGGAATTCTGCCTTATGGCGGAGGACTCCAGAATTTGCCAGCCAGCCGCTCTGTCTGGCACCTGCGAAGTCCTGGCGTATAGCGCGTTTGGTTGCAAGAAACGGTCCGAGTGGAGGAGCACAACATGACATAGACTGTGGCAGGAGATCAACTGGAAGGAGTTTCAGGCACGAAACGCGATGCCTCTCTGGCTTTTCTAGACTAAAAACTCTCCATTTATGCTTATACCTCTCTATTCTAAAAGAACTATATTATTTCCAGAATAAATATATATAGCTATAGGCATAAATATAGAATTTTATCTATAGAAAACGTGTTGCGACTGGCAGTTATTTTACTGCTGTTGTTGCTGCTGTTATGCAATTGAGAAAAGTCTCTTCGAAGGTCGCAGACGTTCGAGGGTCATTGGTTCTGATCCTCCCTCCCGAACAGGTAATTTTTTCTGGGTGTACCATCTTTTTCACAGGAATGGACAAGTTCGCTAGTTAAACAGAACCAGTTCTCATTATGGACTATTTACACACACACCCTGGTGCTGAAATGGACAATTCACATATAACCAATTGCTAAAGTGGACTAGTTACACAAGACTTGTCTCTGTTTCAGAATGGAAGACCCATCGTTGAGGATCTGGAAAGAATCAGTTGTATTTAATATACGGGCATTTAAAAAAAACTTTAAATGAGCCAGGATTTTCATTTCTTCAGGCCACCCCCACACAGAGCATGGACAGACGCACATACTCACGTGCACGCAGATTTCGCATCCACTATTCATTCACACACCATACATTCAGAGACACCCAAGCTAGAAGTGGTTTACAAGAAAATGGGGGAAGCTGTTTGGCCTCTCAAGAGTTTCTCCATTAGTTATTCATTCTTCCCTAGAGATTCATAGCAGACCTCAAGATGAACAGCATTCAGCATGAATCAGGTTTGCAGTCGTTCACCCAGTAGCAATATATCCCGAGGGTTCCCTCATCCTTTCATTTCCTCCCTCCACCCCTATTCACTCCAAGGACTCTCGATGAGAGGTCCAAAATGACGCTGGTCGTTAACGCGGCCTTGACCTGCTTTCTTTTCTGCTTTCGACACTTTTTGAATCCAAGATGCTGACAGGAAGCCATTCCAGTGTGGAGGCGTTTAACGGAAATCCTGCTCGCTCGTCGCAATGGTTGGTACTTCTGAGTTAGTACTGAGTTTGAGCGTTATCTATAAGCCTGAACAATTGTGACATTCTCCATTTTTCATTTAATCTCTTCTTTCATCTACACCTTGCTTCCCTTCTCTCTCTCGTCTCATATATACTAAGACTACAACAGGACAGTAGCTTTATCACAAAAAATGTAGGATACATATTATAATTACTTATACATTTCCACTACTGTGGTGTTTCATGCGTGTTGTATTATTTTGCTAAGATTTGTTTTTCTTTAGAACGACGACTAGATGCAAAAAGCACTTCTGTCAATGTTATAGTCTTCCATCTTAACCTCTGCCCTTCCCCTTCCTCACTCAGACCTTTACTCATCAGGAACGCTCACTTCAATTTGGTTTTCGTTCTTAGACGGAAGAACTAGCGCTCATGCGCTAAGAGATTAAAATTTGAATTTATATCTTACAGAAATAAGCAACAGTGCAAGTTCTTCATCGTCTGCGTTTGACGGCTGTTCCGTTAAATCCTCTTGTTGAGAGATGACACTACGACAACAGAAGTTTTATTCCGGGTACAGTTCCTGGCGCTTTCACTTTATGACAGGACAGGCTGTAGGATGTGTTATAAAGTCTGTTCTGTACTCGCACGGGGCTGTGCCTGCAATGCTGATCTTCGCCACCCAGACGTGGTGTCTCATACCAAGACAGTCGATGAAGAGGGTCTTTTAGTCTCTGCGAACCTGTTCCGGAGAGCTTGGTATCTGGCATTCAGTGACACAGTCTCCTCCGTATCTGCTCTCTCCTTGTAGATTGAGGGATTTGCTGACTAAAGGAGCTAGCTGCTTTCTTTAGCCAGGCAATCTGCAAGCTGATTTTCTAGAAGACCAGCGCGCTTGAACCCACATGTTGGTGTTATTGCTGACCGTATGGATAGAGAATCTCTGAGGCTCAAAATAAGTGGGTCGGGGATCTGCCAAAAACAAGAACTACAATGGCTGCCTTGCTGCCTATGAAGATGGAGATGCAGCCTAGGATTCTATTGCAAATGGAAGAGTAGCCGCTGCTTTAAACAGCGAGGATTTCTGCTTTGAAAATGGAACTAGGCTTTCCTCCTTGGCCAGAGGCAGACAAAAGTGCAATGGATGAGAGACTTAAATGATGGGATGTGGGTTAAAAGTAATGCCATTAGCGGTTTTTTTTCTCCTGTTTGACAGGCCAAATATATTGCCGCTGGGGGTGCAGCACTGTAAAAAAAAAGTTTCGGTCTTTCCAGGAAACAAGGCGGTGAAGGACTCGTTGTCTTCGATGCCCTTTGTCGAGTCCCATATTACCACCTCCTTGCACATTAACTCATTCAGAACGTTAAGTTGCTCATCTTGATTTTCATTATCGTCAGAAGTGGCTATCCGTTTTGATTTATTATTATTGACCTGTTTGTTTCCTGTATCATCAGATCTAATTTATCTAGACATAATACAGTTTTGTTTTGTTAGCGATTTCAAAACCGAGATGTCTTCGTCGACTGTCCTTTCGCGATCACATCCACCCCACAAACTACCCGACAGATGGTCGGTGAGCTTTCCAGGCAACGCTTTCAGCGGACAATTCATTGACGTCAGCCATATCGCTTTCTCTGCAAGTGATCTCCCCTTATACCTGAGCGATTGGGCGACCGCGGAAATCAATATGGCCGCTATTTATTCCTGTCCACAGAAGGCAAATAACGCCAGGCCACAAGTCCAGGCACCATGCTGGTGGAGGGTTTGTAGCTGACCGATATACCGAAAGGATTGATACACCTACATATACAGTCTCCCATTCTGGCATCTCCTCGCGCTCCCAAGTCCTAAACCGTTGATCTGATGCCTTACCATGACCAGTCAATGACAGCAAGTAGATTATGTGTGTGCACCTTGGGAGATCTTCCACTGGGGTTTAGCATAGCAGGGCTTGATCCATTTCGATTACTTTCATCGCTGACGTTCATTTTGCTAAAATGATCTTTGGCATGTTATTACAGCCGAGTGAAATAAAACCTCGGGTCGGACGTCAAACAGAAAGCTAGCCAGAAATCTTGAGTTTGGTTCGGCTAGACAAAGACATAAAGTCTTTACTGCGTGAAACAACAAAGTTCATACATTTTATTTTGGAGGGGGAAATGGTCATAAGCTAGATAAAAAAAAGAGTACCATGGGTCACAAAAGAAAAAGAAGTGCGGAGAAAGACAACCAACTTTGACCTTTACCGGCAGACCAGAAGCCTAATCGTGGGTTTTGATCGGCTAACCTGGTTATGGGACGTGGCTATAATTGCGTGTGCGTGTGTGTGTGTGTGTGTGTGAAAGAAAGAGCGCGGTAAGCGTCGACAGAGTCGTCAGGGGACGGAAGCGTGGGTTAAGTGATATAATCTCGCTAGATCTGCAGCAAAGCAAAGAAAGTGAGAGCACGACCAGAGTAATGCGCCCTTCCTTAACAGCCCTAACTGCTGCACAAAAAGTAGTCGTTGTGCACGACGCTGCTGGTCAAGCAGCTTTAGACTTGAAGTAGGGGAGTGGGGAGATGGTCTGGAAGGACATAGCGGCAGAGGTCAATGCGACAGGCAGTCACGGTTTAACAAGCATGATCGTTCCCTTGGCAACAGGAAGCGAAGTCTCATATAGTTTCTACTAAGTTCGCTCTGTGAACACGGCTCAGCTAACACGGAGCAATTCACATCTAATAAATCCATCAGTACATATAATATGAGATGAGATCTTTCTAGCTATTATTTCTCTGAAGGCCGACTAGCATATAACTTTTATGGAAAATAGTATAAAAAAAACAAACACTAAAATAATCAAAATAAAGGAATCATTCAATTTACATAACTATATAGCTGCAAGCAAGCATGAGAGAAGTAAACAAGAAAGGCATAGAAAAAATATTGGAGCTGAATATTAAAATAAATATACAAACATTAACAATGGACGGCAGTTTCAAAACTGGTGTGGCTTAAAATAATACCAACAGTTGAACACTTGCCAGCATGCTCTTTTTTCATGCCCCGGTAGGACAATCAACAAAATCAACAATGAAATGGAAGATTGGACGAAGAAAAAGCAGGGGAAGAGGGAAGAGGGGAGAGGGTGAATGAAGAAAGTAATTTCCGATTCTTGACAACCAATAATACAGAGAAGCAGACGGGAAAGTGCTCGCGAGGAATTCACAGCTAGAAATGAGCAGTCCAGGCTTCTAGGTACAGTAACAGCGTTCACAGTTTCACGAGGCTTCTTTTTTTTGTAGGAAGTTACAAATCGTCTGTCGTTCCATCTTCCTGCTTTTCCATTTTCTGTTACACCCCCTACCCAACCAACACATTTGCTCTTACAATAATTCTACAGGCCGCGCTGTTACCTTCTCTTCCGAGGCTGAGTGATGCCTATGGCCTCATCTTTTACATTGTGCAGCTTTATACACGATGGGCTTTTGCGAAATCAAATGCGTGTTTTGGCTGAAACCATCATGGAGTTTGCTTTAATCTACATTTAGGCTTAATCCTCGCTTTCATCCAAATGTTACATCTTTTTCTTTAAGACGTTGCATGACTTTACAACCACTCTTCTCACATTCTTACATCACTGCTGCAAAATACTCGAAAATATAACGATTTCTAAATATGAGGGTTCCCGACTATTTTAAAATGAAATAATTGTTACACTTTTCGAATACAAAAATAATGAGTTGGAAAAGTATGAATTTTTAAAACGCGGAAGTCTTTCACACGTTCAAAACTAGTAATAATTTCTATTTTTCACAGTCTATATGTATTTAAATAATGACTGATTTCTCAAGTTCTCAGATGTTTGGATTTGTCCCTATTATATAATTATTATGCATTTCAGTTAAAAGACAACCAACTGCAAAACAAGCTTTTCATTCAACCTAGGCACACCGTTACCTACATCTCTCAATAATGTTGATGGTAGGATACTCTTCTTGAGCCTGTCAGTTCGAATTTCTTCTTTTATTTAGAGTGCATGAACATAAAGTGCATCTCTGTTTATAATATCACGCAGATATCAGATGATTGATTCAGCGTTTAGTATATGTATTCACCCATCTCTAGGAGTATCTGAATAATAATAATAATAGAATCTGCTAACCAACAATAATAAAGAAATAAATTTGAAAACAGCTAATTATAACATGTTATGGTACACAACACACGCTCTGCCACTAAGCCCACTCAAAGAATACATGGGTAATGAAAATTAAGAAATTAAATATAAAACATACATCTGAACATGAATTGTGATGCATAATTGTAGCAAAATAAATAGTAAAGATCAAATATAATATTTTTAATCAAGCATAGTTTTTTTTTAAACACATATTTTCAAGGAGTGTTTGAAGAGAACAGCGATCCTGACGTGGAAGAGAGTTTAACTGTCTAGAAGCCCAGAAGCGGGATGTTTGTTGTCCACATGTCACTTTACGAGGAGTGAGTACAGTGCATGAGTCAGATGAAGAATGGAGGTTCCAAGCTAGAGTATGGACAGACTAGAAAAAGATAAAGAGGGAAGGAGGTAGACAAGAATTCATAGCAGAGAGTTGAGAGTTTATAGTCAATTCTTGCTTTAGTTGGTAGCCAGTGAAAAGCAAAAGTGTAGCGAGTCTGGAGAACGAGACGAACAGCCAAGTTTTGGAGCATGTGTTATTGCTAACAATATTTGGCGAGGTATTTTTTCTTAAAATTAAATAAATATCAGATAAATAAAACAACTGAATGTGAATGAATTTCAATTTACACGTCATCAGTGTTTGTAATATCCCTTTCTAATTCTCTAGAATTTTACTCTTAAATTTACATCAGTACTCAAGGACCATCCTAAGCAGGATAGTAAAACATGAAAAGGAAACCTACAATTCACAGCTTTGGGTTTCAAATATTTCTAAATCTAGAGCCTTGTAATAAATACAAGACATTTATCTCTAAGTGCATGTTTAGGGAATACACGATAGCGGCCAGTACATTGGATACGACACAGCTGTCGACACTATCACAATGTACAGCAATGGTACAGCAGCCGAAACAACTTACAGGTACAGCAGAAATAATACTAATAACAATAATAATAAACGTGTAGTTTATATAGCGCATAATTGCGCTCTGGAAGGAGCATGCTTTAAAGACAAGTAGGAGACATGGACAAAATAAGAAGGAATGAAGGAGAAACAACTGTACACAAGTAATAAAAGACAAACATAGAAGACTCAAAGAGGAATCAGACTAATCTGACATTAAGAGACGCAACGCACTACAACTTAAAAATATGAACACAACAGCTACTCTCTCTCTCCCCCCCCCCCAATAAATAAAAATAAAACCAAACCCAAACAAACCCCAACTTAGAACTGTGGACGCAGGATACAAAACAAACAAGTTACAACTGTGGACACAGCTGCCAAAAACATAACTTACAGCTGTGGACGCGCCGTTGTCTGCGCAGCTGGCTATTACGGGGAAGCTCCATGGTGCGACCCACTTGCAGTCGCTAGCCACCAGCTCCTTTATCGTCAGCGTCTTTTATCACCGATAAGCAGCAAACACACGCACACACACCCACGCACGCACGCACGCACGTATGCAGGCAAAAATACACCTCGAGTCACCTGCGTTATTGACTGCGCGTGACCGGCGCGTGGGGTAGAAAGTCTATTGATGTGCCGCCATTAGACGCGCGCGGCTCCAGAACTGAACAGTGGTTTTTCTTTCTTTTTCTTTTTTTTTACGACAATTTGTTTGGGCTATTCACCGAACTCTATATAACGAGGACGCTGAGGTCAACTTGGACGACAGGTGTTCTCGTCAGTTGGACGATGAATTCATCGTCTAGTAGTATTAGCGGGCTCATCACATCCCCGCCAAATGCAACCTGATCACGTGTGTCAGTGGGCTGTCTGCAGTAGCAAATGGCCGGAGGGTTTGGGAGGGCTTGTAAAGTGAGGAAAGCAGAGTAAAACTAGTTTCAGCAGGTCAAGACTCCTAGATGCAGTTAGCCAGCCAATAGTCAGTCCTACTCTGGCTGCGTCTGCAGGGATTGTCGTGACAGAGCCACAGTTTGAGGCCAAGGTAGAGGCTATAAAATGTATCGGGGGGTGGAGATAGGCTACAACATGCAGGCAAGTTGTCGTTCGCTTGACTGTTACCCAACCCGTTTATAATGAGCACTTATCCACATAAGGCAGGAAGGTCGGCCTGGTACCAAAACAGCCTCCTCATCTGACGCAGTGCTCAGTTAGGTTTTTCAAAAGGCCACAGAACTGTCGTCTGTTATCTTGCGACAGATCACCATCAGTGTTGTCCTCCTCGCAAACAGGTGATGATGTTTTCCTTCATCTCAAAACAAGCATAATTGAGCTATCTCTTTAGATTCACAACAAGTGTTGTTTGTTCTCGCTCACCTCGCGCATAAAAACACATTGCTCGTCTGTTCCCATTCTTATTTCATTGGTGTCGTCGAGGAAAGTAGCGAATCCCACAACGGTTTCTTTTTTCCTTTTTTCTTCCTGCGAGCTACCTGGCGTTCCTTTGAAGAAGCATCCCTCCTACAGTGCTTGTGGAGCAGATTCAGCTGAGCTGTCTGAGATCACTCAGATCGCCCTGAAGAAAAAGTTCACTGATCTCTGTGTGAGCAGCCGGGAGACATTTTTTTTAAAGGGTTAGGGAAAATTTGCAACCAGCAGCAGGACAGGAGATGTCCGACCACAACAAATGAATGCTTCAACGTCGCAAGGAATTGCAAGTCGTCCTCTTAACTGCCACACCCACTCGATTTCTGTCTCTCTTCCTCCACTCACCTTTTCTCTTTCACTCCCCCCCTCTCTCTCCCTCTCTCTCGCTCAGTGCCCATGAGCTTCGTGAATTTCCTGTCGAGACCCGCGCACGCGCGCGAAACGCACACGTGACGGCGTGACGTCGTGAACTAACTGCGGACTTTCCTGCCCCTGGACCTTGTTACGTAAGCCACGCTGGAAACGAGACCGCGATGAATATGCCGATGGTGCTGCCACCAAAACCAGTCGATACTCCAGTCGCCTGGCAGGCCGTTCATTAGGACTCGTTGATTTCTCCTCCTTCTCTCTCTCTCTTTCTTCCTTCAGGCTGCGTCTGCACAGCGACTGTAGTTTTCAGCTCTGTGATTGCCTGCCTCTTCCTCCACGACCCGCACCAACTAACTATCGCCAGTGTCACCATCAACATCGGACTAGGCAACAGCGGGGATGCCACACAAGTAAAATAACGTTGTGGTTGACCATCTAGACTGCTGGTCACGGTGAAAGTTCAAGTAACCTTTCGTTAGTGCAGAAATCGTGCACAAATAAACACATGGTCAGATGAGTGCATTACACGTGCATCCACACTTGCACTCTCTTTCGCCCGCACACACACGCGCGCGCGCGCGCACACACACACACACACACATATGCGCAGATAAAAAAGGTAAAAAAGTAGGTGCTGCTGGACCTACATGCAAACAAATTCACACTAAAGGAAACATGCACAAAATCGTGAGATAAATTAAATATTCTTTTGAACAGTAGATACACGAGCATTGCTGTCAGTCGTGGCAACAATGATTTGTGTGAAAGACCCAGCGCTTGGGACCCACTGAAGTGCTAGCTCCGCCCTCTCCCCTGATGTGATCGGGTATGAATTCATTGCACGATGCAAACGCCACAAACTCTGAACGAATTACATTCTCCTCCTCCCGCCGCCTTCTGAAGGGAGATGTATGCCTTTATACATCGTCACACACCAATGAGAAGACGGTTCTGCCAAGTTACAGCATGACAACGCCTACCGAAAGAATGTTCTCTTTCTCATCGGCCGTTAACCTGATGAAGCAAGCGTTTCCATGATAATACATAACATTACAGGTGTAGCCTCGTTCTGAGAAGGCTTGTACTTCGCAATCTTGCCGTTCTTGGGAATTATAATGCTGTGATGAGCTCATTCAAATTATGTGCGAAAAGTACACAAGAAACGGTCCTCAACATAAATCTCCTGTGGAGAAGGTCTCGAATTTGAAAATAATACTGAACAATGTTAAGTATAAGCTTGCAATGACTTAGTATATATGAAGTAAAATGTTGATTGAGTAGCTATTACAATTAAGCTTTGGTGTGCAGTCTCAACATACACACGACAAAAGGAGACTACAAACAAAGAGGTGAAAGCACAATTTGTGAAATCGTCACAGGACCCGAAAATGTACAGCGAAAGCGAATCAATGAATGAAGTCAGCTTTATTTTTAAACCGAAATCATTGCCATTCTGCAGGAAACTTCTCTGGCACTCTCCGTGTCTGCCTGTATTACGACACTTCTTTGATGGGCTTTTTATCTAGGTGTTCTTAATGCAGTCTCTTCTTCCACATCTCCAAAGCCTCGTCCCTCTCAGCTCTCCCCCCACTCCCTCCCTCCGCCACTTCTGTAGCATGTGCACGTACAGAAAGAACAGGCGCACATGAAGATGCAGAAAAACCACCGAAGTACGCATTTTACAAGTTCACATTTGTGCACTGACTGAGAGAGTAAGCGAAACAAGGAGAGAGAGAGAGAGACAGGGGAGCTAACATGCCTCACGTGCAAATTATCATTGAGGACATCAACGCTTCCAGCCGTGCCGGCAAAACGTCGCCGACTTCCTGTCACCAGGGCCGGCAACTCCACAATTATCCTGCAAGGGCTTTCTACTCGGTACAGGCGAGCCACTGAACGGCAGTCGGTGCCGCCACTTGTCCCACCGGGTGGAAAATGTACCCAGGCGTCATGACGGAACCACCGTTTGAGCATTAAAGATGAGATCATTAAAGATGGGATCATGAGATCATCCACTACTTTCTTCCTTCTCTCTGTCTTACACACCCACACACAATGACACAATCAGCATGGTGAGATAATTGTTGCTATAAAAGCTAGGTGATGATCAGACAGCAAGACGGCTTAAAAAAAAGATAAATAGGAGAATATAATAATAATCAGTGCAAAATTTTTATAGCGCATATTCACACTCTTAAGGACTATGCTCTTAGCTCTTAAGAACAAGAACGAGACATGGGCAACATACGAGGGATAGAAGAATAATGAAACAAATTATGAAAGACGGAAGGATAAACAACAGAACCGATGATGAATAAAGACAAATACAAAAAAAAAAAAAAAAAAAAAAACGTAAAGTGAATCCAAGTAACAAGGACAGAGAGTATCACGAATTTGCAAAAGGAAGACGAGCAGGGAAGTAGCAATAAGCGGAAAAGGGGGGAAAGGGTGTGACAAAGGACTAGCATTGTGGGAACTGTTGTTAGGAGTAATGTTTAAGGAAGATGAAAGTTTTCAGTGTGCATTTAAAGGATTCAATTGTGGGTAGGTGGCGGATATGGAAGGGGGAGAGAGTTCCATTGTCTCGCTGCACAATTTAAGACAGAGTCGATAAACCATTCTCGGTTTCACGGGATAGAATAGCCGTAAACAGACATGGTAAAAAAGAACTTCATTCTTTTTGTCCATAACACTGTAGAACAAGACATGACAAGGCAGTGTGTGCGTGCGCCTGTGTGTCTGAAACACACACACAGATTGTGGCGGTGTGCGGGGGCGTGTGTGGGCAATGCTTTATACTGATCTATTTTTAGGTGCGTGTGGATATTAAATGTTACATAGTCAATAATGTCAGAACGTTCCATTATTGGGAACAGTGCGCTTATTATTATTATTGTAAATGCCTGGTAGCTAAGTTTCTACACAAATTTCTCTCAGGAGACAATAAAGTTTCAAGTAGTACATCTCTCTATTTCTCGCTGTGTGTGAGTCTGTGTGACTGGTTTGCGTGTTTCAGCAAGAAAGCAAATGTGTGAGAAGGCCAGATGCGTGTGCGAGATATCCGTTGTAAAACCACACTAATTAAAAACCGCTGTTATTGTCTGACAAGTTTTACAGGATGGACTTCAGCTGTAGTGACCCTCTGCGATGTGCAGTTCGTATGATTATTTTGGATGTTCTTTATCTTCGCCACAAGTATTTAGTTATGAGACACGAAAAAGGTCATAACTTACTTTGACCGGTAGTCGATGCGGCCTGGCTAAGACGGGTTGTAAAACCGTTATCACCTCCCACTGTTACCTGGCCGTTGTGGACTACTTTGCGGCTGGTGTCTGGTTGATGACAACTACTCTCTCAGGCGCATGCGCATCCCGGCTTACAGACTGTTTTTCACGCGGTAACGTGTTAATGAAGACACGCACAGCAAGATTAATGTTCACCTTCTTGTTCTTACATCTCAGAAACTTTATGATATGAATGTGTGACCTGATTTTGCAGTAACCCTTGGCCGGTAACCTACACTCGCAAGTTCCCAGAGAAAAACCAAACAAAGCAAAGCAAACAAACAAACGAACGAAGCAAACACAAAACCAACCGAACAAGCAACCCCCACCTCATAAAAAAACAGTAACTTGTTTGACATGTTAAGTCAAGTATATGCATGTTTGACGCAGGAATTATGTTGAAGATGCATGACAAATGCATGATTAAGTGCACTCTATGATCTTTGAACCAATGTGGTTATAATTATACACACACACACACACACGCACGCGGAAAGGGAGATAAGATCGACAGCGAGAGCTATGTACTAGGGACAACTACTCTTGACTGTGAATGTTTTTCCAGCCGCGATCATCTCCCTTGTACTGAAACGCACTGCTTTCCGGCCAGCGCAGAACCGGTAGAACGACTCTTTCATGCACTGAAAATACTTCGTCAAGAAGATAAACGACTTGATGAGGATTTCGCAAGAAAGCAGGGTACATGCCACACAAAGTAAAATGAACATGAAACGCATTTCTCAAGCAGTTCATCTGAAAGTCATGGGCGTAGGCTCATTTAAAAAATCTCATAGGATTTATTTTAATTTGAATTCCTCCGGACTTGGCATACTCTAGACTGCGTTCACAAAAGACAAAGCATAATGATAAAGTGACTGGTAACTAGTTGCTGGGTTTCAATCACTAATGATACAAAATGAGACAAAATGGGGCAAAATGATTGTCAAGGGGCAGGTACTCGTTACCAAACAGAGGCACGTCACAGAGGTCGCCGAACCAACAAGATGAAAGCAAATAGTGGTAGAGATGTCCTGCTTTCTCGGGAATTAAAAAAAAATAAACAAAAACCTATACATGTGCCCAAAGTCCAACATAAGTCTTGTAGCAGGAAAATACCTGGGTTATTTCAGATTAGAAAATATACCCAGATCATTGTTAGCCTTGCTCCAAAGAACAAAACTCATAGCATAACGAATTAATGTGAAACACTAGTATAGTTTATTAAGGTTAATTTGCTGAGGTAAATTCTGAAGCTTCAACCATTGTTTTTCTAACACATCTGTCTCGTTTGCAATTAAGTTTGTTTTTCCTTATGCTACTGCGCGAACGTTCATTTTTAAATGGTGTTTAGAGACAACACTCAATACGAACTAAAAGCCAAGAAGACAAGAACAAAAAAATATATATATATTTTAAACGAATGAAATCATTGTATCAGGAAAAGAATGGACAGGAAAACTAAAATAACTGAAAGAATTTGAGATTAATGATGTAAAAACAAAAGTTTTAAAAAATGTCCAAAAATAGGTTTAATCGTAAAAAAAAAGAATTCAAAAAAGGAGGAGAGGGGGAGTAAACAAGCGAAGCAAACGATAAAGGGGCAAACAGGAGGGAAGCAGCCCCAGATATTTCTGCAATGAACATAGAACAGCACACGTTTGTTAACATCAGACGTAAGCGCTGTGCCGTGCGCCAGTCATTGACCAGTGTTGTGCTGCTTCTATCGCAGACGCCTTCAAACATAACGCAAGAAATCATTAATAACAAATAGAGAGCGATGTCGGAATGACTGGAGGTACTACAGGCAGGCCCTTACTGCCCGTCCCACCCCGCGTGTCTGCGCAGCGCGATGTAGAAAGACACCAGATCGATGCAGAAAGGGGAACACGTGGGAGAAGGCGGCCGGCTGGCTTTGCGCAAAAGGTCACGGGAAGGAGGGGTTGAGGGGAAGCGGGGGTGGGAGTTTGGGGGTTTGGGGGGGGAGGATGAGGTGGGGAAAAGAGGAGGCCGCTGGTGATTGCTGCCGTCATAACGAGTGCCTTGTCGATGAAGCGGGTGCACAGCTATCAACACCTGAGCAAACACCGGGTGGGCCGATGAGCAGAAAATTAATTTGCTTTTGTTCTTCGTTAATGAGCAGCCTGGTAGCACCAGTGAGCACGGACACCGGTGTGATCACGATGAGCTCGAGCAGATCCCTTGGCTCCCTCCATCTCTCTCTCTCTCTCTTTCTCTCTCACCACCGTCCCCATCATCACCCACCTCTGCGGTCTGCGTTGGCCTGGCGAGCGAGCGAGCGATCGATAGTGCGACACGTGTACACAAACCCATTCTCATGACCATCCTCCCTGCTGTACAGTTCTCGCTGCTCCCATTCCCATCCACCACTACCACCACCACCCCAGTACAGAGCTGTAGAGAATACAGCCGGGCGGCCGTAACAGGCTCCTCCTACGCAAAAAAAAAAAAAAAAACCATCCCAAAATTTATTTATTTGGAACGCAAAGATTGTCCCAGATTATTGCTTCAAAGGTGGAATTCGGTCTTCTCACCTCATCCTCCTCCCCAACTACTCCCCTCCCCCCCCCCGCCAGACTACCCTCGTGCTCGCAACAGATTCCCCAGCGGCCAGCAACGATACAAGACCTCGATGAATGACATCGCTTTGCACGGGGCCAGCAGTGACGCCACTTGCGCCGTGTGGCTGGGGGAGGCATAATGAAGGGCTGATAAACTCGCAGGGAGGGTTAACCGGTGTGTTCAAAGAGCGCTCTCTCCATCTACCTCGCTCCTCGATGCTCCATTCCAATGCACGGCCTGTTTCAGTACTCGGATGACGAAATGATAAGATATTAATGTGGGCATTGAAAACGCCTCATCTCTTCATCACCTGCTTTCCTTTCCTGACATGATTACACAGGCGTGATGAAGGTTCGTCAACCGTGTGGCACAGCCTTATTATTGTATGCACAGCCATGTTATTGTATGCACGGCATAATAAAGCAACAGATTGTGTGCGCGAATAGTTGGCACAAGCTAGATAAACGCTTTATTTCGTACGTCACATTTCAGAGGAAATAAAAAAAATATTTATGCCATGGGTGAACGATTGAAAGGACAGGCATTAAATTACAACGAACTGCTTACAATACCTCTTTAATATGAGTCTCACGTCCACGTTCCTCTCTGAAGCAGTAACAGCAAATTTCCTTCGGTTTTTTTTTTTTTTTTTAGCAAGAACGATTTTCCCATGATCCCCAACAGTTCTGCAGGTGCTTTTGCTCTTGTGGCTGCCAGCACAATTGAATCATCGTTACATTCGCAACCACCACCAAGGATCATAAAAGTGATGATATAGTCATCATCTTTATCATCTTATTTAGTCTCCTGGTTCTTTCAAAGGCTAAGATTTTAATGCATGTTGATGCTGAAGTTTGACGCATGGTGTCGTCGACAGCTACAGCCTGACAGTCAAAGTTCTTACAGGTTTGCGACTTGCTCGCTGGCACTCGATCGTCCTGAAAAGAAAACAGGGGTCACTGACGATGACTGCCACCATAAGCTCTCCCCGCGAGCGTCGTCCTCAAATGTTTTCGAGCTCCTTTTTTTCCTTCTTAAACGACATGAAATCGTAGCTTCTGTTTCGTGTACCCATTCACTTCGTAAGGTGAAGCAACTGGTTAAAACATTGGCGTCCAAATCCGGAGGCGTGCAAGTTCGATATCTGTGCGCAGGGAGCACCTTCTAAGACAACCCATCTGTCGGGAATGGCTACGTGACTCAACAGAGGGTTGGGGAAAGTGAGGAACCGGAGATGAGTACCGACCTCACAAAAAGCTGGGAGAGTATGGTCCCAACACCTCATTCTTCAAACTACTTAAAAAGGGTAATGAACATTTTACCTTAAATTCACTTAGTAAAGATGCAGGTTACCTCTGTTTGTTCCTGGGAGTTCTTGCGTTGATTGTTTTAACTTTCGTAATTTTTGACAGATCAAACTATCGAAAGGTTTGATATGATGAAACTTGCTTATCTAAGTGAAAATGAGGAAACAAGGGCAGGCAACATCTAAGAGATAACACGCCTGTCCTTGAGCAAATTCCAGGGAATGACTGAAAATGAGAAAGATGGCAAGAACTGATGATAATATCGTCAGGTGCTGAATAACCCGTTCGGCCAGTCGGGACTCAAGGTGCACGCTTGCTGCTGTTTCTGTTGCAGCAGCAGCAGCAGCAGCAGCAGATGATGATGATGATTTGTCCAGTGAGACTTAACTACATCGTGACAGTATAATATATTAATATTCTTCCCATCCAAGCCTAAGAGAAAAGGTTTAAGTTTATTATTGACTACAGGAAAACTCACCTCTGTCATCAGTCTAATTGAGACAGTTGAAGTTTCTATTCAATTAATGAACCCAGCAGTTTTGTCCTCTTTCCCATCATTTCGACAGTCAAAGTGTTTCAGTAAAGGATTAGCGGGAATGAGCTGCTACTTCTCTACAACATATATTTTCCACGTCAGAAAGAGCATTTTTTAGCGCCGTTGTCCAGATGTAACTCTCGATGGTTACCTGACAAGAGTTACCAAAAGTTATTTCTTCTCACACAATGCCACCATAATGCTGCATGCCTGTGATGGCACATCGCATTGTGAGTTACGCATGCAACCACGACGAAAGCATGCGATGGTTTTGGCATGAGAGCTCATTTGCAAGCCGTTAGTTGGAGTGGAAGAGCATCATCTCGAGGCCATGAATATGAATGAACCGGATGAAAAGCACAGAACTCACTCGAGATCCGCCTTAAAACCACGTCAGCGCTTAACAACAACAATCGAACTCACCATCTACACAAAGCTAGTGAAGAGAGAAGCAAGCTGGCATGATTCAGACAGTGCAGAAATCTTACACATGCCTGAGACAAAAGAAATGTGATATTGAGCTTGTTGAATAATTATTGCACAAATCTAGCATATACCTTAGACAATGGAAATGTGGTATTAAGCTTGCTGAATAATTATTCCACAAAAACATTGATTACGTTTAGTAGCTACTTTAGACTATACCAGGCTGTTTTCAAACCTATTTAATAATTACAAATCTAACGGTTACTTTAGACAACATAAATGTGGTATCAAATCTGTTGAATAAGGGACACTTAAGAACTCCACATGTCCATATAGTGGAGATATTGGAACGTCTTTAAAGCTATGCTAACCCTTCCTCTACAACCCTAAGAACCTTGTAGGTTTGTAGGTGCAAAAAAAAAAAAGAAGCTAAATGTAATGCCTGGGAAACCTGACAGTACCGCAGCGCACGAAAACAGCAATGTAACCAAGAGTTCAACAGTGCACAGCTGTCAGCAGCACTTTACAGCTAAAGGTCGATTCGTAGTTTGTAACAGATTACCGTTTAGGGCAAGAAGCAGGCGCATAATTATAAGTAAAAAAAAAAAAGAAATTCTCACTTTCAAGAATACTATTTCAAAAGAGGGAAAAAAAGATAACATATATTAGGAAAGCCTGAATACACAATGGCTCTGCATAAAAAAATAAGAAAATCAGAAATATTCATTGCTAGAGCCTATTAATATTTTTGTCAGCTTTCAGAGAGAAATTAAATTACATGAACACGAAAAAAGAACGGGTCACTTGATTTCGCTTCAGACAGTTTCATCTGATTGCAGAGATGAACCTCGTTACGTTTCGACACTACCCATCCACTTGGCGGAACGAAGACACACACAATCTCTCGATAAGGTTCGTCATCATCATCATCTCTCTCTCTCACACACACACACACACATACAGTTCCTCGATAAGGTTCGTCACCATCTAACAGATCTGTCAACACAGCGCCACGAGCCTGACTGTTCAGATGGCAGGGTGCCAGAACGTCCGAGGTTGCTATCGACGAGGAGACACACGGTGAATGTTTGCAGAAATCTATAGAACAGAAGGTTACTTCTCGCTTGTCGTTAATTTTTTTAGACACCTCTCCTATATCTCTAATTTGTTGGGCGGAGTTTGCCTCAGAGTTGTCTGCTGTCTATTAGCCCAAGTCGACATTTGATTCAAAAGTTTGGAGTAAATGTCACAAGCACACCACAGACTCTGATCATAAATAAAAAATAAAAAAAGACCAGCACGCACGTGAAACTCGGATTGGGTTTGAATGTCAAGGCCACTGACTCCCTTCTGTAGATAATGAGAACATCGGCTAAAACGTGCTCGATTCTACCTTTAACCGGTCTCAAAACTGCTAACAAAAAAGTAAATAAATAAAATGGATGAGTAAATAAATAAGTACGCAAACCCAAGTCGTGTCGTGAGGCAATGAGCGTTTAATGTCAACAGCAGACTCCCCGCCCCTGGACGCCATTACTGTCAAGTGAAAATCGATATCGCTTCGGTCGTCTGTAGGCCACATAAAGCATCGGTGCTGTCTTTGATGTCCATGGGATAAAGAAACGAATGTGGCGCGTACTAAAGTACAGAATTACGCAAACGACACCGGTAGTAATTACTAGATTACGTCGTCTGCCGACCGTCCGCGGGGCAGAGGCACGAGGGGGCAGAAAATACTGTTTACATCCGAAAGCGTTGTGTGCAACCCCTTCCCTAAAATACCCGAAAAAAAAATAATAATAAACCCCAACAAAAAAATGCTTGTCAAACAAGTAGTTTTCAATCGGCCAAGACAAAGCGCACTCGAAGAATCGTTCTCGAACCCCTTCCCCAATCATCCTAACCTCATCATCCCACTATTGTTCAGTGATGGGCGGCTGTTGCCGTGAACAGTTCCCCAGGTCATGGCACTTTTGCTGCCTATGATTACACCAGATCAAACAAGTTTCAAAAGCCCTTAGAACTATTACCACATCCCACATTTCTATTTCTGCAGTTAGCGGCGGTGAGAAGACCTGGCCTTCATGAGATGATATTTTTTAAATCCTTTTTAAAGGAGACAAGGGAGCAGTTCTTGTCTTATCTATCTTTCGCCCTTGCGCTATTTTTACAGTCTGCAGCCCCGTGTTGTCATCGCCTAAGCGGCGCGGCACGACGGCCCTTTTAATGAGAATAAAATGGTGGGAGGCAGGGGGGGTTCAGGTTGCAGCGGTCTGCTTCATGTCTTGATCGCTTTCGACTTCTCCCTCAAACCATCATACCATCAAGCATGCCTTACACATCTGTCTGGTGGTGTACAGGATGTTCTGCTCTCTCTCGTGCAACTTTGTGCCGGGCACGAGTAAGTATGGAGTGTTTGGGCGTTTAAAGGACTAGAGGGAGAAAAAATGTCTTTTTGGCGATTGGTTTACAGATACTATTTCCCCAAATGTGACTGACCACACTACTTCCGTTCTCGAGAGATATACTTTCAAACGTCACATGCACAGAAAGAGATCAACAGCACTGACGTCAGGATTGTATTTGGATATGTTGACGCTGTCCAGGCCTCAGTCGTATGTTACACATGACGTTGGTATTCCAACTTGTGTTTGTGCACAGTAATGTTTGTAGGCGTGTATCTCAAGAAAGGTAAGTTTGGGGTAATAACGTCTTAAACGGAGCTTTAACAAACCATTAAAAATACAAATCCCCCCTCCCCCACTAACGTAGGAAGAAATAGAGCAGCGATAGTTATATATATAAACACATAGTAATACACACAAAATACAAAACACACACATACAAACACACATAAACACATACAAAATACTCACAAAACACACACACATATATATATATATATAGATACAACCACACACATATGAACGAAGAATGCATGGAAACGATGTTTTCTATTACACTTATACTCACACTGGATACAGGTAGACGGGCAAAAAACGGAAGGTGCTAGAAGTAACGGTCTTTTTTAAAACTCTTTTGCCATGGGATTCTGCATCAGCGCCCACTTCGTCCTTTTTTTTCTCCTGACTTGGCCTTTAAACTGACACCTTGCAGCGTAATGATTTTCCCAGTTGCAAGTGTCACTCATCCATCACAAAGCCCATCTATGCACTGACGTGCTCCCTCGCAGCCTTGGCAACCGTGTCTTTAGAGGTCAAGCAGTCACGCAACGTCTCGAGGTAGGAAAAGACAGCTTGCAAGGACAGAGAGTGAGTGGTAAGCGAACAAGAAAAGGGAGAAAACACAGAGAGAAAATGAGAATGAATTAAAATTACAGAGGCATGACCACAGCTCCTTCACGGTCTTTTTCATTTAGAAGGACAGCTAAAGTACGGCAGAACTAGAAACAGAAATGCACTAAAAGCCGGTCTTTCTTAAAAATGAAAAGAAGTAGATGCCATGTAGTGAAGTCTCAACGAGTATTGATCTCCAGCAAGAAAATATAAATGTGTGTAACGGCGCTCCAGCACAGCTTGACCTTCATACGAGTGACAGAGCAACAAAATGTATCCAATGCCAACATTTTTTGCCATATTATATTCCACTTGTGGCACTAGTTCGTCAGTAGGTAATTTGTCATTGTCCTAATTTTTTATTTAAACAAATAATCATCCGAATATTAAAAGTTTGAACTTAGCGTTATTTGTATTCTTAGGAGTTACATCTAAAATAAATGTAAACCCGCACAAATAAAAAATAGAGCAACTCTTTTGAAAAGCATACTTCTAAAAAAAGTAAACATCTGACTATTTATTTGTAAATATTTTCCGAAACACTGCTACAAAAAATATTTAAAGGACAAGACTTACATTGTTCATTTAATGCGATTTTGTACGCTAAAAGGGGATTCTGACTTTTGCCACAAAGGATTCCCCAGATCGTGGTAATATGCCCCAAATAAAATAAGCTACAGAAAGTATCAGGGCACTACACAAAACTTAACTACTGGTTAATTCCGCTTTATACAATGCAGCATCATAGCTTGAACGATCCGGAGAAACCAACTAAAGCGCATAACAATAAAGTTGTTTGGTTGGGCGGGAAAGTGGAAAGTGCTTCTACCTAAAACTGATTTTGGGAGAGAAAAAACCCAAGTGCCAGCCTTGGTAACAGGTACACATAAAAAGAGGGTCCCAAGACGAAATATGAACCCTTAGCCTCTCAGTGCACTTGGTGACAAGCAAGTGCTTTAACCACTATGCTAACGGGCGGCGACTATACTTTTCCCCTCGACAACCGGCGCGCATTCCCAGGCTTTTAGTTTGTCCTCATGTCAAAATGTAGAGCTTCAAAAGATTGACTAATTTTACTTAAGCTGCTATGGCTTAATAAGAAAAACGAGCGGTTTTTTAATACAAAGGTTGCAGGTCCGATTTTATTTTCGGATGTTTTTTGTCTTTATTATTCACGTTTTCATGTTTACTTTTTATGCAGAATTTGCAAGAATGCGTAAGTGTGTTTAGGGTGGGGGAGGTATATGTTTAAACTGGTGTTTAGGTTTGGGTGTAAGTTTAGGATTTGGCTGAGTGAATGAGCTGAGGACAAGTTGAGCTCGGTTGAGGACAAGGTTCGTTTGTTGGCAACGAGGTTTGGATATTCGCGGCTGCGTAGAACAGGTTAGCGCCAGGATGTCGTGGGAAAATTATAGCCGCTACTGGGCGCCCCGTAAAAAATATTGCATGACACAAGCAATATAAAAGGTAGAATGGAAAATAATCACAAGGTAAACAGCATAAAACTGTATGCATGCAGTTATGTTAGGTATCTGCAGGCAAAGAGTGTCACGTTGTGTTACAGTATCAGACGTACTTCTAGCACCTCTGGCAGACTTCATCATATCTTACGAACACAAAATCATTGACTGCCGTTCTCAGTCATGTAAGTAATGAGAGGTAAACAAGTGAGCCAGAAAGCAAAAAAGTAGTTGCGGTGGTGTCCTGCATGAAGATTTCTATTTTTGTTAGTTTGTTTTTTGTTTTGATATGTTTGAAACATTTTCACTCACTCACTCACTCACTCACTCACTCACTCACGCACGCACGCACGCACACAAACACACACACACACACACAAATATACATACCTGCACGTGGGCCTTTGCGTGCTGGTGTATGTAATTATAGCGTAAACGCATTATTGTCAATGTCACGCCTGTCTATGTTAGTCTTCAATTACGCAAGTGCACACAGGCGAGGTGAAATAGAAATCGAACACTTATCAACCTCGTCTGATTTACAAAGACGCACAATCTGGTCTGCGTTATACCTGCAACATCTGCATAAGCAAACGCCTCTTCAGTTGCGAAACACCTCACATCAATTCACGAAACCTGTGCTTGTCTCTTTCTCTCCCTCCCTCCTGAACCCTCCTACCCCAACCTCTACCCTGTCCCTTGCCCTGCAGGTATATTTTTGTAGTCTAAGGCTATTACTTCACAAGACCTTGAGCTCAACTTCTAATTAGGATCCTTGTGTGTGTGTGTGTGTGTGTGTGTGTGTGTGTGTGTGTGTGTGTGTGCGTGCGTGCATGCAACAGCTGTCGTTATTAATGCCTCACATCGTTATGAGGTCAGAGATCGACAGAAAGGTCGTCTACATTAGCTTCCTAGACAGCAGCTGGGATCAGGATTACTTCCCTTTGGTAGCGTCTAACATCTGCCTGCGCAACGGATTTCATCTCAAAGTGGTCAAACATCTGAAGGCGCCTAAAATCCGCTTCCACGTCGACAGTGCTACAGCATCCGCAGCTGTCTTCAAAACTATTTCCACCCCGCTGGCATTCATCATCAGCTGCATAGGACAGTTGAAGGCAAAATCTACTACAGCCGAGTGTACTGCAACTGCGTCAGTCACAAAGTAATTTAAAATTTCCCGGCATCCACGACAGAACTTCTTTCTTTCTCCAAGTTGCTTGGGTTTAGTCGAAAATATTTGTTTTTAGTTTTTTTTTCCACTGCGAAATAAAATATGTCATCTTATTGCAAGTTATGCTGTATGGAATTCTTACAAGTGCCGCCCACCACAATAACAGTTTTGTATGAGTAAAGTATGCACTGCTCCGTTAATCCTCATCTGGTTTTAACGGTCTCGTGTAGCGCCCCAAACGTATCCTCATCAAGAAACCAGCTTCTTAGAAGTACCCACACTCCATAGATCTCTTGCATAAAGAAGAAAACAACAAGGACAACTTAAGTTTTTAGCTAAATATCGCACATAAAAATATCATCCTTCACATTAACAACGCAGATTTTCTTTGGTTGTCTTTGCGCGTTCGACACACATTAAATATTTAAAGAATATTTTCAACCCGCTTAATTATTTTCCCTGGTTTCTTTCATTTGTCAATTTTGTTTATTCTTCTGCTCACCGACTTTCTTTCGGACTTCACTCAACCATGCCTCGTCTACAAAGGTATGGAGGGTCTACTGAGTGGGGCGCCTTGGTAATGAGCGCGCAACAGAGAAAACACTTAATGGAGTTGCGAAAACTACTCGTGTCCACAAATGCAGTTAATTGCCTCCCTTTTGCGTCCTTTTATCCGTGTTGCATTGGGCGACATTCTTTGACCATTGATCACCCACAACAGCCCTCGATTGACAGAGTTCTGTACAGGTATTGCGAGTTCCTGAATACTTATTTATAGTTAAGTCCACAGTGTGCAAACAAACAGGTCACCGCACTTTCTTTTTGTTTAATCCTGGGCCTCAACGCTTTGAAAAAGCAAGAATCCTGATAATTAATTACCTCGTGTTCTAAATCTGGATTCCTCTCAGCAAATCAAAGTTCGCCCTCATTTTAAGTAACACCGCAGCAACCTTTCCAGAGGCTGTTTTCACGTTCAGTGTGTGTGTGTGTGTGTGTGTGTGTGTGTGTGAATGTGTGTGTGTGTGTGTGTTATGTGGGTAAATATTGTCTTCTTAAGACGTGCGGGATTTTCTCTTGATTGCTAGTGGTAGATAATGCAGATAATTCAGGCATTTACATTCAACAAAGATTTCAGACCCTGTGATCTTGAAAACAGTGTGGCACTCACTTGTGCAAGTATACACACCAGCGCAGTGGAGCGACATAAATGTAATAATAATGACAAAGAAGCGTTTCTATAGCACTTTCCGGTCAACGGTGAGTTCAATGCACTTGAACATTAACAGCAGTAAAGACAAGTACAACTGTATACAACAGTGTACAACAATGTACAGTTATGTACACTAGTGTATGGCCGTTTACAGTAGTTTACAATAGTGTACAGTAGCACACTTTGTAGACTACAAACACAAAGCGGGGTGGAAAGAGTATAAGAAGAGAAAAGAAGGTTAAAAAACAAAAACGAAAAGAACGAGAACAAAAAGAAGAATCAAAACAACCAAAACCAAAAACTAAGAACAAAAACAACAAAAAGACAAAAATAATCAAAAAACAATAAAAAAGAACAAGAACTATAAAACAAGAAGAGAAAAAACAAAAACAAAAATCCAAACCAAAAACAAAAAAGACACATACAGTAGTGTATAGCAGTGTACACAAGCACAGTTTGCAGACTACAAATACAACGCTGGCCGCAGAGAGAACGATAAGGACAGGACAAAAACAATACAGAACATAAAGAAAAAACAACAAAAGCAAAAAAACGAGAAACAATGATAAAAACAATAAAAAAACAAGAACTAAAAAATAAAGAACAAAAAAACAAGAACAAAAAACCCAAGCAAGCCACCCCCCCCCAAAAAAAAACCCTGCAAAGACAAATGCAGTAGTGTGCAATAGCACAGTTTCTAGACTACAGACACAAAGTGGGTTGAATAGAGGAGCGGGGCGGGGGGGGGGTATGTTGTTTTATGCCGAACCAGCAACTCAAACTCTATTATGGCAGACAGCCAGCCCTGTAAACAAAGTCCACAAGCAGAGAAAGAACAGTGTGGCCGAGACGAGACCTGAACCCAGGACAGCCAAACCTCACTGCATTGGAGACAAGCGCTAACCGTTGCGCGACCGTGCCGCCCAGGAGTGAAGGAGGATAACGAACAAGAACAAAAATAATAAGAAGAATAAAATCAATAAAAAGAAGAAAAAAGTAATAAGAACAAAAACAAAAAAAAGACTTAAAAGACGATACCCCCTAAAAAAAACAAAAACACATAATAAAAATAACAAAAAGCAAATAATGACAAAAAACAACAAATATAATAAAGACAAAAACGTGTAATCGTGCAGTGGTACTCGAAAAACGCTGGTTTGGTTCAAGTCCGAAGTACAAAGTGTCGTGCCTACAACCAATCCAGCCTTGGTGAACACGCGCTGAAGATTTACACCAGCCTCGTATCTCGCACTGCACCACTGGTGCTGGCACACATCCGCAGCAATAAAGTGTTCTGCTTGGACTGTCTTGCTAATGAACAGCAAACACTCCGCAACACTTACAGGCCCACACTACGATGTCAGAAATCCTAAAAGTTGAACAAAGAAGCACTTCTCTTCCCCCCCGTTAAAGGTCGTATGTGAAGAATCATGTCAGTGTTATGGCCCAGGAGATGGATGGCAGTCTTCTAGTGTCGCCAGAAGACCGTCAAACTTTATCATCAAAGACATGGCAGCGTTTTCATCGCCCAGCGGAGCATGTGATGCGCAAAAGAATAGCATTTTGTGGAAAACAACACTGTACTGGACGGATATTTAATAAAAAGTCTCCCAAGAAAAACGCACTCGGGGAGAAAATAATTATGAGGAGCAGAAATAAAAGAAGTAGATAACGCTATCACCACAGTTTCATTTGCTGGTGGTATGGCTTCTTTTAGTGGTCAGTACAATTTCTGTTTGTGTCCAACCACTTTTACATGGTTAGAAGACCCGACACCACACCTTTGGAAGAATGATTCTTTAAGAATTTTTTATTTTGTAACAGTAACAGTAGTCGACAGAGAGAGAGAAAGAACGAGAAAAATGTGAGGGAAACATATACCAAACTATTAAATACATAGACATGAACATAAAAGCGTAACTACATATATGTCTGTTATGTGTGCTTTTGGATCGCGTGTGTGAAAAGATGGAAGGGGGAAACGATCGTCAGGGATTTTTTTCCGGGCACCCCGGTTTCCTCCCCCTTCCATCTCCTCTCATGGTATGAAATCACCTCTAGGTGGAAGCACTTTGTTACCAAAGGAACTTAACAACCGAAAACAACCGAGAGCGAAGGTGAGTGAGTGTATAAACAGTGTGGTCACCCCAAATAATCATAGTGGTGTCAGCTAAGGCACAGGAAGAGTTGCCAATCACTGGCAGCAAGACACAATCAGCCGCGTCTGTTTGCGCGAACTACAGGTTAAAAATAGCCAACTACAGTCTAAACATAGTAAACTATACACTAAATATAGCTTTCAAGTTTACACTCATGGAAACACATCAAAGACATTGGTTTCAAACTGAGCTCAGAATAGATTCTCGAGAAATCCGATCATGTTTTCTCACGCGAGTTGTCCTCCCAAAATAAAAAGCCTTATTTTCACGTGCATAGTCGGAAGTGTCGTCCAACAAGACAGATTCGTGGTACATGTATAGGAACTATGGGGAATGTGCTGCTTGAATCCAGACAGTAAACACAGCCGATAGTCTCAAAATACCTCTCCACGCTACTATCAGGCGTGTCTCTTTATGTACGCAAAACAAAAGTAAACATAGCCCCATGACCT
Organism: Marisa cornuarietis; assembly: GCA_004794655.1. Lineage (NCBI taxonomy): Eukaryota > Metazoa > Mollusca > Gastropoda > Architaenioglossa > Ampullariidae > Marisa > Marisa cornuarietis. The sequence continues at coordinate 413,456 of SMMW01000058.1, forward strand.
TTCAGTCGCTGGGGAGAAAGTAAAGTGTGAGAGACCGCAGTTTTGTCTCGAGAAAATCTTTTTGTGAAGAGGGTGACCATTCCACTCCTTACTAAAAACTTCCTAAGGCCTATTTAACAGCCGTGAAAGTTTGCTGGACAACACGGGTATCGAATCAGTAACTCTGGCCTCAGACGGCCTTGCTATAATCACTCGAATATCCACTTCTAGTATACGGGGAAGTTGCCGGGGGTGGGGGTGGGGGTTGGGAGGACATAGTGTGTGCCCGAGACGTCACATAATATCAGTTCCTCTAATCCAGCAATTAACATTTCAGCCATTACAGTCGGGGATTCCCAAAACACACGTCATCATCAAATACCGAAGTCACATCCCTTTAAATACATAAAGAAATATTGTAAAAATAATTAATTATATAAACATAATAAAAGTTTTCAGATAGGTCATATAACGTTTACATAAAAACTATATTGTTATTTTTATTTTTCGCATTTTTCGCAGAAAATTCTCGTATGTTTAAGGCGTAAACACTGGGTGGGCTCCAGCAATGTAACAAGTGGTGGTGAAGTCTTAATCATGTGTTACACAGTAAAATACAGACACACGCTATACACGCTCATGTCAGGACAGGGTCACAGGGAAGTCGTCGTTCGGAAAAGATGTGTCTTAAGTTTAGACTTAAAGGGGGGTAAACGAATCAGAGTGTCAAAGGCTGATGGGCAATCCGTTCCAAGTTGATGGGGCTTGGTAGGAGAAACTATGAAACACGAACCTCAGCTGACATTGTTAACTTGAAAAACAAATGTTATTGCAAGGTGAGACGTGGAGAGATACGATCCTGGCAGACGACTGCCGCCTGGTGTTCTGGCAACGCGAACGAATTCCCGAGACAATGCCCAGATGAACAGGACACAGCAACATAGGCACAGGAGACAAGGATTAAGTCAGGGCAAAAAGGTTGGGGTGTTGTACATTAACGCTATACAATATGAAGCGCGCGCACACACACACACACACACCGTGTCAATGGCGGAAACGGGCTAATCGCAAAATTGTATGAATGATTGCAGATGACTGTCGTTGCTGGAGGGATGCTCCTACGCCATCTACACTTCTCTTTCTTTCACCCTCTCCATCCTCCCCTGCCCACCATACCCCACACTACCCCACCCCGCTGCTCAGTCCCACGCCCTGACGGCGACTGTCGCAACGACAAGGCTGAAGCGACGACTGGTCCCCGAGGTTCGGTGTCACTTTATCGTTTATCGATCAGGTTCTCCGTGACCTAGCTTTTTCCCCTCCCTTTGCTGCGGTTATGCTTGCAGCTCTACCATCCACCTCTCATCCTCCAACCCCTCCCCCCCAAGTCACGTGACCAATCCTCTGCAGCGCTCAATGTCGACAAGACATGAAGCGGCCAGGGTGTAGTGGCACGAACTACAGAGTCGAAAAATAAACCGATGGAGGAAATGGAGGTGGTTACGTTAAGTTTCTGGTCTTGGGGATTGAAAGGGGCGTGTTTCGTAGCTATAAAATGGCAGGGTATCATCTTTTCTTATTTTATTTATTTTATTTTTTGTCGGCTGTGTTTTCTTTTCGTTACGAGGCTGCTCACGCCATTGTTTTACACACGTGGATTTTAGCTACACAGTATGGCCTGCACCGTGTTGGACAAGATGGCAGTCAGCTCAGCTTTATAATAAAACAATTTTATCAAATAGTGACGTAGTCGTTATTGCTGTCGAGGTTGTTGACGCGGCTACTGTCTACGCTAATTATAATAATAAATATTATTACGCGCATACCTCTCCCTAACGAGAAAGCTCATAGCGTTTACCAAAAAATTATATTCAACGATTCTGATGTAGAAAATTCCAGGTACTTTGCCCAGAACGGATATGGTTCTATCAACATGTCGACGTCCATATTATTATTTATATCCTTTTCAGAATCATGTGACTGTTCGGACCAGAGCAGATGAAGAAGTGAGAAAATGATGAAAACTGGAGTCCTGGGGCCAGTTGCACAACGTGTTTCTAAACCTTAAAACTGTTCTAAAGAAGCGAAATCTCTTCTCTGACATTTTGATGCATTGCACAAGAACATACAAAAATTGTATTGACAGGACGGAAAGTCAGACTTAAAGAACTTGATCTTACTTAAAGCAGTTTTAGTTTTAAAAATTCTAAAATTGTGGTGTGCACTTTAAACTGATTATCTAAATAGAGTTAAGGCCTAAAAGTGTTTGAAGTTAGAAATGTGTAGTGCAACTGGCCCCTGGGATTCTGCTGGTACGGACCAACACAATATAGTTACTCCAGAAAGATATGAGCTTGTCTTGGCAACTTTTTGCAGGCCATGGAACCTCGTTCTGGAAAGAGGCAACAGGCATACTGTCAGTTTGTTCTTCACTTGGCAAGAGAGCAGAGTCTACATTCCGAACTTAGACTGCGAGTTGAAGACAACAGCGATAAAATGGGAAGAGGGCAAAATGACAGCAGGGAGCCAGTTTTGCAGTTGGGGCTGAAACATGATGTAGGTCTCCCACCCTAAGAAGATGAAGGGATGCTTTTTCGCATTCAGCAAGATGGTGACTGTGAAAGCTCTCATCGTACACCAATAAATCCAGGCGCATCTTTAGTGCATGGTGTTTTTCAAAACATCTTCTGACAATTACAAAGTGTGGACCAAACGAAGACAAAAATAAAGAAAAAAAAGGAAAGTTAAAAGAAAGAAGTTAAAACTGTAATTACAGAAACATTAAACAGAACACACACACACACACACACACACACACACACACACACACACACACACACACACACAAGGAGAGTAAAGACTGTTGAACATGCTTCACATTGACCCAACAAAGCTGGAGTGATGCACAGCAAGATGATAAGAGTGAGGACGCAGAATAATGTCGTCGAATCTTTCTCGGTGGAAGACACGTGGGGATTTCATGGTTGTTTTTGCTTTGGCTTTTTTCGCTAGTTTATTTTGTGTCCAGAATATTGCGTCACCGTTATGTGCACACCCCCGGAGTGAGCGCAGACTGTTCACACGCTTTCTATCGTCATCACGTGCGTGAACTCACCTGCGATGTGGGATCATGATATGGCTGCTAGTCGTTAGAGATGTGTACTTTCTGGCCTGGAACCGCAAGAGTAATCACACCATTCTGATGTCTTGTTATTACGATCGCAACTCACCTTTATGCTGAACAGTATGATCAGAGCGGGCGAATAACATACTGTGCAAATTAACAGGTAAGGCAGAAGCCACGAGTCAGTAGAGCACTGGGTACTGGACACCACCATCGATGGCATGTCTCTCAAACAAATATCAGACTTCAAGTATCTGGCCAGCATTTTTACAGACACAAGACAGACGGAACTGAATCCAAAAAGCAAACAATTCCAGCTACAAGTTGCCTCCCCTTTCTTAAATACCCCACCAATCCTAACAGAAACCAATCTACTGCTAATCAACAGAAAATTCCTACCCAACCTGAACTATTAGTGTCAGACTTGGAAAGGCGCAGGACAGAAATCAGCATGGTAGATAAGATGCCTCAGAAGTGCAGCAAAGTAGAACTGATATGATCCGAAAAAAAACAGAGATGGCAGAGGCCACATCAGTTTATAAGCACATCTAGCAGCAGAAAGTAAAATGGTTCCGTCAATAGACAGTGATGCCAGCACTCAGAGCTCACACTCGCACGTGCTTTGGGAGAACGCTTCCATGAATGGACGATGCTATAGAGACCCTCCCACTATGTGGCTTTGCCTCCTCCGAGACCTCGAATCTCGTCATCACCCGCCTTCTCTACCTCCATACGACACCCCGGGTACTAGTAGACGATGTCGCGTTCTTCATTTCTTCTAAAGCTTCTTGGAAACAGCGAGAAGAAAATGCAGCAAGGGATCAGAGATCAACAGATAGATAAGCAATGTACAGAAACTGTTCAAAAATAGGAAAAAATGCGGGAACGGCAATAAGACAACTTCCCCCCCACACCAACACCAACAACAAAAAAAAACTGTGCTGGTGTTTGAAACAATGTTAGGGTTTTCTGCTCGAAATATTTCTAGGAAACGCATGCAAGTATCGTACGTGCTTTCTTCTCCACAAAATTCAACATTTAATTAAAAAGTTCTCAAACAATCCCCATGACATTTGACCAAGTTGAATGAAAGAGCTGGCCCAGTACTAGCAACTCTGAAACCAAATTCTCTGTAAGGCTGAAAATGAAGTAAAATCTTGTTGCAGACAATCTGATTAGTTATTTACCAACTGTTCCATTCGATTCAATCAAACGCGAGGCTGACTGGATGTGACACCAAGGTTACGAAGGAATGCCTCGTGAATATATATATATATACCTCGAATAATTGGCAAGAAATGTACGCGACTAACTGGTTAACAAAATCGAACGCGATTCTGTCGTGGACAGACAGACAGACAGACAGACAGACAGACAGACAGACAGACAGACAGACGGACGGACGGACGGACGGACGGACGGACGGACGGAGGGACACGTATACACGCAAATACGTATATGCATACCACTAAACCACGCGCGCGCACGAACGCAGAATGACGGTAGACACTGCAGCAAAGTTCTGACAGGTATGAAAAGTCAAAGTGCATAAGTCACACTACAGAACATTCAGCTGGAAGTCAGAGAATGTAAAGCATACATTTTGTGTGTGTTCCTTATGGCAAAACGATCATCTGATATTTACTCTGCATGTGACTCCCTTTTGATTTGGGGATGCATGTTTGTACACCCGACAGAAAATATCTACTAGTATTTTATTTTTGCCTAGTCTGCCAAGGGTCCCAGCTATATCGCTGACACCATGGCTCACTGGCTGACATGAGATAAAGCACATGCAATTTGGCGAAATGATCCTGTCGGGAAACTACGATCTTTGAAGGAGCTTCTACCAGTATTTAAAGTCGTTAATTTTGCTACATTTACACAGCAGTCGTAACGCATTGTTGTCATGTAGAAAACATGTGCACAAAGACACAACTGACATCTTTTGACATCGATCTATCTATTTGTTACGCAAACTAAGTTGATGATGAGGCCTGTTTGAATGTGACAACCATCCAGTTTGACTTTAGTGTCTGTGCGCTTTGGTTTCCATGCCGTAAAATCCCTGCATGAGGTCCCAGTTATATCGATAACAATGGTTGATAACAAAAGCAGAGGTAATATTGTTTACTGTCTACTTTTAACAGAAAACGGTTAGCCACTACACCCGATTCCATACGACACGTGACGTGACGACAGAAACAGTAATGAAACAGCAGTTTGTGAGGTCACTGCTCAACGTCATCTATCTGCTCAGTATTAGGTCACTGCTCACTATCGGGTCCCTGCTCAACGTCAGGTCTCTGCTCAGTCACCCATTTATAGGCCCGACGCTATTATCGAAACATTCACAGCAGCATAATCTATTTTTGAATACCAAATTTTACTGAGTACATATGGATTTGCCACAGAGTTGGGTGACGAGTTCTTTGAACTCTGACACTAAAATCATGCTAATTAACTCTCTGACTCTGTGAGAATTTTTAAAAAATGAGAGATAAAAAGATAAGTCAGCAGAAGATGTCAGGACAGACGACGGGAGAGGTGATAGAGCCTTCGACTGGCTACATGATGGACCGTGCTGCTAGCCATGGAAATAGTCACAGAGCCCTCAAAAGCACTCACCGTAATTTCCCATGGTGCCTTGCGGCGTAATGAGCGTGCATGCTAGCAGCATGCTAATGGCTGGCTGCGGGCATTGTAGCCCAGAATAGAATAGTCTAAGCATAGAGTACCGCACGAGGCGAGGACCACTACCTAAATACGACCACAATCCAGACCACCACCACCACAACCACCACATTGCAAGCTTCTTTCACGGTAGCTGTTACTGTCACCAACATTAAGAACTCGTAAAGGAGACACAGCAATAATATCGTGTGTGTGTGTGTGTGGACACAAACAGCTCAGACAGGCAGGCAGCCATTTGGATAGTTAGCTGTCGCACTATCTACGAGGCAGCCGGTCACCAAGTATTGCAGCCTTGTAGACGAGACCCTATTAACCTCTTAGCCTTCAAGCTTGACCTCATCCACTCTGATCCATGCAGCTTATCTGCAATTTCATTTTCTCGAGTTTATAACTATGAATATTATGTCTTGAGAGGTAGACTGCGCGCCAATGCATAAAGGATGATGATGATGATGATGATGATGATGATGATGATGATGATGATGATGATGATGATGATGATGATGATGATGCAGGTTGATGCAGGTTGATGCGGTGCATATTTATTGTAAACTCCTTGATCTGAAGCTACATAAAAAGCTACAGAACAAGCAATATTCCAGTGTCCTACATCTTAGAAGAATTGGGTGGAATCATCTCCTGAGTTCAGCGAAGAACAGAGCAGACAGCTATGACCACAAGTTAATGTTAACAGAACCTATGAGAGACCAAATCTGGGCCAATACATTATCCGGCTCCCGCATGTACACACATACACACAATATAACCGTCAGCAACCCCAGTAATACATAATTCAAATATTCACACGCCATTCCCAAGCAGGCTGCCGAAAGGATCAACAACAGCCCGAATAACAATCCCCAATCAACAAGGAGGAAATCTTGCCTGGGAGAGAAAGAGAGAGAGAGAGGGAGGGAGGAATGGTTCATTGCTGGCTACACCGCACAGGAAAACAACATCAGCCAACAACGCCTGCAGCATATACACGCGCAGCACAACTCTTTCGTACACTCCCCCTCCCTCTTCAAACCATCCCATCCCCTCAGACAATATTTCAAGGTGACAGACAAAAACAGACGAGAATGGTTCTACACTCATCGGACGGAGCGTTAACGGCCTTGCCCGCGGACATGCCCCGCGGACTTGTTGCGACGATCCCACACCCCGTCGGTTTGTCATCTCCAAGAACCCGGCTGTAGGACAGTTTCGAATCGTCCGATCGATTTTGTTGTTTTGTGGTTTCTAAAAGCCGGGTGCTCTATCTCTGCTGCAACAGTTTCCTTTATTTGAAGTCTTCGACATTCCTTTCTTCCACTCGCTGTGTTCTCGATGTCCTGTCTTTGACAGTTCTCACAGCCAGAAAGCCTGATCTGCTACCTGGGGTGGCGGGAAACCAACAATCAAATCACATCGAACGAGTCTCTCATTTTTTTATCGCGCTTTGTTCTCTCATTCTCTGCTACCTTCTTCCCTTTTTTCCCGTTTGTGTGTAGGGGAATGTTTAGGGATCTGTGCATGAGTGAAAGCGCCAGGGAACGTTATCAGCCAGGCATGTAAATGCGTATGTCTGCGTGTTTTTCTGTTTCAGTATTGTTGGGTAAGAACGTGTATTTTGGAAATAGCGTGGAAGACCTTTTTTTATCGACTTCTGCCGTGGTCATTAATCTTTCCTGGAGACTACAGTGTATTTTTATTTAACGAAAGGGTGCTTGCGTGTGCTGCAAACAGCCCTCACACAGCTTGAAAAATGTGCTGTCATGCTGCTGACAACTACGATAAACAATTTATGTAAATTCACACACACACATACACACACTCATTCACACACGCACACGCATAAAGATCCACGCGCACTGGCAACTGAAACAGTTTTTCAGAGCAAAGTGTCATGCCGCCGATGCCTGCACGAAATTTGAATTAGAGGCACACCCATAATTGGTCAATTAGAGCGTGTTTTTTTAACATGTGAATGGATTGAGCAGGTATAAGATACTGCTTGTCAAAATCTGAGTAGATAACCGACTTTCATCTTCGAGATAAAAGCCCAAGAATTTCATCATCAACGAGATCTCAAAACTTTTCTTCGTCCAGGTTACAGCCAATGGAAGATCTTGATCCTTTTAAAGACCAGGGGCTGGTTGCACAACATGTTTTTTTAAAACTTTAAACTGCTCTAAACAAACAAATTTAGAATGTTCTTTTTTTCAAAAATAGTTTCTAAGCCATTCACATGCACTGCACAAACGCACACGTAAAATTTGCTGACAAGAACGAAAGCCTGTCTTAAGCAGTTTTATCTTACTTAAAACAATTTGAGTCGTGAAAAGTTCTAAAACTGTGTTTTGTACTGTGTTTATACAAAAACTGATTATCTAAAAAGACTTTAGGCCTAAAAGTGTTTAAATTACAAGTATGTTGTGCAGCTGGCCCCTGACGTTGTTGATGTTGACGATGTTTGTACACACAGCTGCGCAATTTGAAGGCAGTGCCCCGTGAGACGACCTGTAAGGTTTAGTAGATTTATGATGTCTGGGGTCATCAACAATTTGATGCCTGTCTAAGATGCAAGGACGTCCATCTTGTGCGAGCACGGACTGGCCAGACGCAGTATTCATATCGAGGGTGTAACCCACTTGCTGGGAGTCCTTGTGTTGCGAAACACCAGAACAAAGATCTTGACTGACCTATAAGGAGGTTATAGATTCTACGTGAATGCCACCAACCCGTCCTATTTTTTTATTTCACGAGCTACAATGCATCTGAAGAACTAGTGCAGTTCTGGTTGTTGGCTGTCACCCATCGAAGAGGAGTTGCTTCATTTGCTTAGCCTCGAACTGCCAAGACGGGCATTATACTGTACTGGGAATGTACGTTTGTAGACGACTCTTATTATAGTACAGGACAATCCCTCTTGACAACGCATAAAAGCTGCAATATCCGGCATCCGAATCAATACGACTGCCTGCGCATCCTCAACCATGCAGGCCTAAGGACTAACTCCACAGTCTCCCTTTTTTCATGCCCCAAGATTTGGTCGCTGTATAGTCGACCGCGCTCGCCTCCACACTTGGAAAGGGCTCTACACATTTCACTATTATTTTTTTTCTGAAGCTAGTACGCAATTTACAACTGTCAGAATATGCATCTGTTCTAATTAAAAGGCCATCTTGTTCTTTTATGTCGCAAGCACACCTAAGGACAACATGACTATAATTTTATTTTGGATTAGGAAGCTATTGGCGCGCTGTAGTATAGAAGTCGATACAAGTCTCCTGATATTTTGTAACGGTGCCTGCAGACAAGTGTGAGTTTGTGTTTGTGTATCAAGTTCGTGTCCATAGTTTATGAATGTTCAAGGGGGAAAAAGGGATCAATAGCTTGATAGAAAGGTAGAAGAAAAGTGGGTTTCTCCCCTCTTCCAGCCCTGATTGTCAGTGACTTTTTCACCAGGACGGATGCTGACGTAATTCAACTCTACCCATCCTGGCTCCACAGTGTCCACACGACGCATACAAGTCATCTTTCACTCGTCAGACAACAGACACCTAGTTGCCAGCCCGCGTCAACAGTTGTATTCTGCGTCTTGCCTAAGAATTGAATTCTAAGCGGCCGGTTATCACGTGTTCCATCACTCACTTGGGCAAAGAGAGACGAGCCAGCTCATCCCAACCAACACACGTCATCTCAACAAGTCTCCGATTCATTTGACTGGTAAACATTCCGCAGTCACTGCACAAAGTGCTTGTCTTCCCTGGCGCTAACATCGACACCAACAATATGGCTGCTGTTATGTCTAATCAGCTGTTTTCCACCGCTTGGCTTTCTTCTACACTGCGACATGTTCTCCATGGCCCATGACGCCTCGTCTAAGGGGTTAAAGACTTAACGCCGTTTCAGAGTTTATCCACCTTAATGTTAAAATATGGCGAGCGTCTTAGATCGTGACTATCAGATACGACGTAGGCAGCTCTGGGCAAAGTGGGTATTATACAGAAAGTCCCTCCCAGTTCAACGGTCAGCTGGTCTTGCCCTCAATAAATGTTGGGGTATGAAATTTTGCCGTTTAACTCTTGAAGGGCCCTGCTAAGCCTGCGCCTATAGAAATGCGACAGGAAAACAGCTGCTTACGCCGTCACAAATGTCTTAGTCAGTCACAGCTGTTCACATCTGTTACGAATCTCTGTATCAGTCACAGCTGATAATGTCTGCCAGAAGTGTTTAGGGATGCCCTGCATCTGTGGGTGCTGCAAGTGTTTTTGGCATACCTTCCTGATCTCAGCATGGATGCTGCAGTACCGCTGGGTCATTATTGTTTATTGTCATACATAAAAGTTGAAATACTATTTATAGATTTAAAGACGAGTGACGAAAGGAAGGGAAATCACGATACTGCGCTCGTCTGCACCATGGTCACGTGGTCTCTAATGAGACTTTCTGCATGTACGACTTCACACCGCAATATGGCAAAAAATAAAAAAGCAAAATGTGTGATGGGGGAATGGGATGCACTTATGCATGTGTGAATCTGGATGATTGCCCCAATAGGTGTGTGTGGGTGGATGGGTTTTGTGCGTGGAGGTGGGTAGAGGTAGGTTCACACCTCTTTATCTGGTACCTATCTGTGTAAGGATGGCTCACCTTCCGCTTCCTTGCTCTCCCTCCCATGTGCAAAGCTCTGTCCTGCCATGTAACTCGTTCTTACATTACATTAGGTTGCTACACCATCAGTCTGTTCAGTAGAGCAAGCAACAAATTTCCCACTTTCAACTTTTCGGCTACAGACTTGCCAACCATTTCCTAGGCTAAGCAAACTTTCTTTCATTTATTTATTTATTTATTTATTTATTTATTTTTTTTGGTCAGCCATTCGACTTGTCGAAAAGTTCTCTCTTAGTTTCTCTCTTGTTTCTTTCCCCTCTGGCATTACAGCTCATGCTGTAAGTGTCTGTTATCTGTGCTGTAAATGGAAAGAGATTAACCCACTGTCTCTGAAAAAAAGGCCACATACTCTCCTCAGGAACGATTGCATTATTTAGTGCTGTTGCTTGCAAGGGTTACAATGGAAAAAGCATTTACACGTTTGCTTACGTTTGTTTATAGCATATGAACTAAACTTGTTCGTGGGTCTGCTTATTTTTTGAGCATATGAACTACACTTTTGCATGCGTTTGTTAATATTTTTAACATATGAACTAAACTTTTCAAAGATATTGTTTGCATACAGTGCGCAGGAAGTGTATGGTTCAGCTATTCCCTTCTGCTCCGCAAACACTGCATGCATATATATATATATATACATACACATATGTATAAATGCATCAATAAGTGCATGCATATTTTTAAAGAAAGGGGTTGTCAGGTGTGTCAAAATTCTGTAAGGGTAGAGGGAAATAAGATGAATGTAGAGAAGTGAAAGAAGGTGGTAGTAGTTTATAATGCGAGTACAGGGAGAAACCAAGGACATGTACTTATATGTTTCAATTTGAATCAATACCCTTTCTTTTCTTTTTTGTCTGAATTTCTTTCCGTCACTTTTGTTTCCCCTCACACTTAGTTACTTTTTCTTTCTTGTTTCAGAAAATGTGCATGATGTCACTTTTTTCTTTCCGTATACAACTTTCAGAATTTAAACACAGAGACTCACAATATATATATATATATATATAGTTAAAGAACTGGAGACTATCTGTAATTAACACCAATGATGCATTTTAAATAAGTAACCAAATGCAAAACATTTTATCATTGCCTTCAGATGGTTGTGGAATGTTCCTGTGCAAGACCGATTTCCTAGTGGTTCCCTCCTCCTCACTATTTTAGTCCTGCCTTCCTTCTTCATTGCCTGTATCCTGGTACCTAGTTTGAATCAAGCTCAGCACTACGATGCTCTTAAACTTTATTCTCCTTCTCCCAGGGAACACAGATGGCTCAGTTCTTAATTAGAATCCGCCAGAGCCTTGCTAGAGTCAACAACACCGCAACAAGGCATCTCTTTTAGTGCAGCCTCGCCTCCCCTCCGACCCGCTGCTCAACGCATCTTGCAATAACATCTATGCATTCTTGTCTACTTGTGAGGTTTAGGAGAAGAGCCAAGATACCTGCAGAGAAATAACGCGGATTTTTTTATATTTTATTGTATTGTATTTTTGTCCCTACCCTCTTCTTTTTGAAATCTTCGGCAAGGTATGTCATTTTTGTAGGCGATGAGTGCACATTATTTGTTTCAGATGAAACAAACGGTATAGCAGAAGTATTCTTTTTTATTATTATTTTCTACCGTATAGATAGTGAAGTACACCTAGCATTTCCTCCGAAGCAAAAGAGTGAGAGCTGCGGAGGAAAATTTTATTTTAATGCGACTATTTTTGACAGACAGTTTGGCAAGATGAAGAAATAAAAGGCCGTTAGGTTTGTTTTGTGACTGCGTTCTCTTTCAAAGAAACAAATATGTTGCGGTAATACAGATTGGCATCATCGATAACCACACACATGCAGAAACAAAACAGCAGACATATAGTAGGGAAAGACAGAAGTACGCGGAAAGACAGATGGATGAAGAAAGATTGGAGTAAAATGTTACTAATCTTTTATTTCAGTTGAAAACGTCGAGCATCAAACACTCAGCACCAGGAAACATTAAAGAAGTGTAGACATACTATTGTAAAACCAGCCTTATACGAGTTGTCAAACTAAAAATGAGCCTGATATAAGCTATAAGCGATAAAATGAGCTTGACATAAGTTGTCAAACTAAAATAATGAGCCTGACATGAGTGTCTAACTGTAAAGCTAACCAGACATGGGCGTGTTACTATTCTAAAGTCAGCTTTACGAGTTGTCAAACTGAAAAATAAACCTGACATGAATGTCAAGCGATAAAGCGAGCCTGAATGGTCAAACTTGAAAGAGACAAATGAAAAACTTGAATTTCTCCCTTGGCCATTAGCCTGAAGTCCAGCCCCAGAATGTTGGTAAATTGGAGACTTAAACCACAACTTCATCTATTCAAATTGTAAGCAGAATGCCAAGTATAATTGGAACTATAAAGCATATCTAGAAATGAAAAAGTAACAACTGAAAATGTTCAGAAGCGCACGTGCTCTCTCTCTCTCCTACACACATTGGCTCGCTTACGTGTTTGTGACAACAGCCTTGACAAATGACTCTTCAAATAATTACACTCATCTTACAACAGCATTCTGAAAGCTTCCTAAAACATTTCTTTAAAGTCAGTTCCAGTGCATTCCTTGCAGAAAGCAAAGTAAACAGAGGAAGATGGAGGCTCTGCCTCACGTCTTCGTTTGGAGAAAGCGGGACGGGGGTCGGCCTCATACGCCGCGTTCATCACTTGGGACGTTAGAGAAAAACACTCACGAGCGCTGCTCAAACGATTTGCTCGAAAAATACAGGAAACAAACCGCTGAGTGGCTGGTAAAAACAGTGTGTGTTGGCGGCTGCCAAGTGTCTTGGTCGATGAGGCGTTGAAAAAAAATAAAACAAAAAGCAAACATAAATAAATAAAATAATAAAAATAAACATTTTTGGGGCATGCTCCGTCGATCATCAAGAAAATGGCCGTGTAGCAGCTGTAAATTAGTTACGAGAAATGCCTTGCCCAGCAATTTCCTTTTTAATGTAAACTCACTGGGAATTTGTTTTTAACCTGTTTGTTTGTTTGTTTTCGTTAGGAAATGACGATATGATGACAGCGAGGGAAGGGAAGAGGTAAAGAAAACAAATATGGCTAATGGGCTGATCTTCACACACGAAGGTCATCGGTATGTTTGCATGAGCAGCTGTGTGTGTTTGCACACACACGCGCACACACACATATACACACATACATGAGCAAACACACACACGCGTACACACACACACACATATACACATACATGAGCAAACACACAAACACACATACACACACACGCGCGCACACACACACACACACATACATGAGGAAACACTCACACACATATACACACATACATGAGCAAACACACACACACGTGCACACAAACACACATATATATACACACACACGTGCACACACACACACATATATACACACATACATGAGCAAACATACACGCACACGTGCACACACACATACATGAGCAAACACACACGCACACGTGCACACACATACATGAGCAAACACACACACACACGTGCACACACACACATATATACACACATACATGAGCAAACACACACACGTGCACACACATATATACACACATACATGAGCAAACACACACACATATATATATATACACACACACATACATGAGCAAACACACACACACACACACACACGTGCACACACGTGCACACGCACGCAGGTTTGTGAGTTTGAAACAGGGAGACAATTTCACTTTTGCCAGCAACATACAGGCTTTTTTTTGTACAGAGGTGTGATATCTTGCCCTGCTGTGAGAATAATTTCCCCGTTTTTCCCCTCACCTGGGGAGGTGGCTGCAGAAGCCAACTTTGAGCACCATCGGTAAGACAGTAAAATATCTTAGAAATGAATGTTCCCTTTTAGAGCCAGCATGGTTAGGGATGAAAATAATTACTACTAGAGGAAGCATTCCAGCCTAAACAACATTTTTGTCGTTTTTAAAGATTTGCGTAATGGAAACGGCATAAAGATGTTCTCTCGATCCTTTATGGATGTGCATATGGCTGTGTATATGTGTGCATTTATGTGTATGTATTTTATGGAGGGGAAGGCGGGCTGTCGTGTCATATCATCTTTGTGTTTGCATCCGTGATTTATAAACAAACACATCATCGTACACACGTGACACGGTGCATTGTTGTTGAGCGACAGTTGTGTGTGCCTGAGTCAGCAGGTTTTGGCTATGGGCAGGTTAAGCCGCACGTGCAAAACGAAAGTGTGCGAAATGTTGTAGTAGGGTAGCTGGCCCTACATAGTTAGACACCCGGCAAGTTTCCAGTGTAAAATTTCCTCCGAGCTTGTCATTATTGCTATTAATGTGCTTTCGCTGCACAACCTGAAACCGAAAATTGTGCTTTAGGAAAAAAATGTGTTACTATATACTCTGTCTCCTCTAGGAACTTTTTAATTATAAATATAAATTTTACAGACTCTAGTTGTTTCTCAATGCTTTTTATAGGAGCTGAGCATAATTTTCACGCAGCCTGGGAATGTGCGAACCCAAAAGTGTTAAAGCCCTTTGGCGAAACTACAGCTTGACCAATCAGAACAGGTTAATTTTTAAGTAGATAATGATGTGTGGCCCACGAATGATGTTATAAATATCAAAATGGCCCTAGGAGGATAAAAAGTTCCCCAACCCTGTCATATAGGCACAGTTTTGATGCCAAGACAAAGATGAGCCTCAGCATCAGAGTCATTCAACCAGCCCAGAGAAAGAACGACCGACACGAGAGTCGCCCTGTGCATCGTGTTGCAACGAGAACGTCAACCCCACGAGTTGACCCCACACACACACACACACACACACACACACACACACACACACACACACACACACACATTGAGTAGATGTGAGCTAAGCACCGTTAACCCCCAAGAGGCGACGTTCAGATCTTATGTGTACTCAGATGATGTCGATTCCTCAGTAACGACATTGGGACGCGTCACACGAGAGGCGAGTCGTTCTACTGCAAGATCAGTGAAGGAATAATGAAGAACACTGAGACACCCTGACCTCATACCGTTCATTCATCGTGATTATGCCATCCAGTTGATTTGTGTTTGTTTGTTTGTTTGTTTGTTTTTATTCCGCGTGCTTGATTGAGATGATGCTCGCACGAGTATTGTGACACGCATAAGGGACTCCGCATGTTGAAACTCCGAAGCAGGCATTTCAAACAGAAACATGTACATTGTTAACTATCGTACGGCTTACGGGGTTTGGTCTTTAGCATTAAATGAAACTGAGCGCACCCTGATAATTTTCTACACAACTAGCGATCTAAACCCCGGCTTGGTTTTAAAAGCAGAGATAAATGGATTCTTACACACAGCAGCGTTCACAGCTGCCAGGAACGTGAAATCTGAAAAACAAAAGTTTTAGAGTTTACAGCAATCTCATAGTTGACAGACTTCCTTTCGCCATGTTTGCAGGGGCTAAAAATACCCACGCGCAAATATTTTTCACCCTATTGCTTCTCTATGAATGTCAACAAAGCAATTAAAGATCAATGACACATCCACAGTCTCACGCGTAAAGGGGTTTCTTTGCCGGACGGCTCAAATCTTCATGCATATCTCGCCACTTCTCGCGAAACTACAAAGGCAACGAGATTACAAGGACATTTACATGCAGAGAACGTCACGACTTTCCTCGCATCAGAAATGAGCAATACTCTCTCTCCCTCTCATGTTAAGGGTGGTAACGAACCAAAACGCTTGTCACCAACATAGAGAGGACTGGGTGCCCTGGGTTCAGATCCCGTCTCGAACACTGTTCTATTTTTGTATGTTGTACCTGTTTACCGCGGTCGACTTCGTTGCCATGACAAAGCCATATCTGCTTTCTCGGGGCAATGACCCGTTCCTGTACCACCCAGTGTCTTAGGAATGCACGTAAACACTCTCTTCCCCCTTTCCCACTCATCACAGGCACACACCTGTCCAAACATCCACCAACACACATGTGTCACGCATGTTATTTTTAATTACAGATTCCTAGCGTCGTTGTACAGATGGATGCATCGCACGTGTTTGCTGTGACAAAAGCGTTTTCTATAATATCAAGCTGAGGGCCTGAGGCTACTACTAGTAACAAAGAGAATAATGGTATCATCTTTGCTATTACGTTCATATACATTGCAGATTTTGCGGCCTTGACCGGGTTTCCTACAGCCCATCCAAACAATTTCGTTGGAGAGAGGACATCCTCCATGATGCTTGATGCTTCCCCTCACTTGAAGCCTCGACAGCTCTGACCTCTGAACATGAAGAAAACTTGACGCTACTGTGGCCATATTGTTTTGCACTGAGTCGTTCCTTTTGTAAGAATGCGCCCTGGTCCTCCACCTAGTGTGTGACCTTCGGCTTCCATTTCAAAAATGCGTTCTGACGTGCAACTGTCACGATAAATACGTAACGACGCATGCTAGGCGACAACAGATTTTGATAACGACCCGTAACCTGTTTGTAAATGACTTTGGGTTTCCAGCAAACGGGTTGTTATTGTCTTTTCTTTAATTTCCAACACAAGCTGCGCTCGATCACATCAAGGAATGAGACAGAGAGGGAGAGAGGTACTAAAATAAAGCACAGTCTAAAGAATCATTTTTCTTGCATACCAGCGGTACCCAAGAATCCACCCGCAGTCCATGCCACGACAGGCAATCGCGAATACTTCAGTTTCTTCACTGAAAGAAGAATGTGGTCATCTGACCTGGGACAACAAGCCCTGGATATTGCGAAATGAGAACGATCTCAATGGATATGATAGAGGACGGATTTCTGGTTCATAAACGTTTGCATGCGTCTGAGCGCGCGCATATGAGTGGTAACCGTAGCAAAGCATCCAACAGAAGTGAATGCTCAGTCTCCGAAACAGACCGCGTGAGGAGATGATGGCGGCGGCATCAGGTTGGTGCCGCGTGGCAGCGCCGCCTAGCTCCAGAGTGATCTGCCCTATCAAAGGCCGCCTGCTGCTAGTCGGTCCGAGGTGAACCTAAACAGACTTTTTCTTGCACCTGGGGGGTCTGCAGGCAGGTGCAAGTCATTAGACGAAAATAACAGCGAACACGAATAATGGTAGCTGAGAGAAAGGTGGGGGGGGGAGTCAAAAGAAGTCTGAGTAACAATGGCGTAAGATGCAAGAACGAAAGGACAGCAAAACGACATGATTGGCTACCACACAATTATCGGATAAAAATTTGAGATCTGGTCTTTGGGGCGAATGAGATGTTTGCATCAGAGACAAAAACAGAGGTTAGCCAGAAGGCATTTGCGGGAGGAAGACCTGAGCTGTTAGCGTCACCTCTAACCCCTCCTCCTCCCTTCTAACATTCCGACAGATATTAAGACATTGAGAGGAGACATATCTCAAGACAGTAAAGGGACAAACCTTAAGAGAAAAGACACAGGTAAAGAGTAGAAACGTACCTAAAAATAGCAGAGATATAGCTAAAGAGAGCAGAATCATATCCGCAGAGAACAGAAACATACCTAAGCCCGCACAGACCAGAACATACAGACGGACAGGCAGTGAAAGGTAAAGATATACATAGGAAGATGGTGAAAGAGAGAGCAAACAAACAAAGATGACAGTCAGAGATAGAGACTTACCCAAGCAGACCGTAGGATATGGTAGAGATGCTCACAGACACATGGTAAGATAGATATAAATTATCTCTCTCTATATATATATATATATTCAGGAGAGACATACAAAGACATTGATAGAGATCGGAGAGACATACCTAGAGAGTTAGACAAAACTTTGAGCAGAGACATACACAGTCAGACAATGCAAGTTATACAGAGTTAATCAAAATTATTCTAACACTAATACTGACTGTAGTATCATCTATTCCCCGCGAAGTGTGTGTCCAGACTTTGAATGATACTGTTGGTCCTTAGTTTTGTGTGTTTAACACCATGACAAAGAAGTTAATACCACCTTGTAAATCATCTTACATATATGTATGTTTTGTAAAAAAAATTTACTGTTTAAGAATTAGCTAAGTTTGACTAACCTTCTATATCCTAATCCTTTATATTGGAAGCATACCTAGACAGGCAGACAGTTGATATGGTAAAGATATACGTAGACAGGCCGATAGTACAAATATACAAAAGAAGGAAGACGGTGAGATATAATAAAGCTAAGCATAGGCAGATAGTGAGGGGTATAGTAGAGACATAGACCTGCTCACCGAGACTGAAGTGAATTTAAGGTGTAGACAGTTCATCATCACGTGTTATGGGCTTAAAAAGCGAGTCTGGTGACAGGTGCAACAGGTTCACACGCGTTAGAAACAGCCACGCACCCTGTCCTGTCCACGCGGTGATACAGGAGGACCTCGTCATCCTGTCCTTGACATCCTGGTGGTGACCTAGATGACCTATCCGTCCCTTTCCTTGACATCGTGTTCTTGATGACCTCGCCACCCTGTCCTGGATGATGAACTGCAGCTGCACAGTTTCTTTGTGCGCTGTCTCGGTGCCGCCACGTGGCCCCGGATAAGGCAGGCACATTGCACACTAAATAATAGGTCTCTGCCAAAAGTGACCAACGACTGGTGACGACTGCAACACTCGGCTATCCGGCTGGGTCTGCCTGACCCTTAACCTCAGGTCACCGCACACACACACACACACACACACACACACACACACACGGAAAAGACATTCGAGCATAGCTGGAAAAAGAAACAAGACACCGAATAAAGTATCTCACAAGATGAACAAACAATCCAACAAAAAAGAAAGCCCCACGTGTATGATAAAACGCAGGATGGTAATGGAGTTTGAGACTGTGCGGTCATCACCAATTTACAATTTTAAACTTGCAGAACCACCACTGTCTTTATCTTCAAGCTTTAAACACTG
This sequence comes from Marisa cornuarietis, assembly GCA_004794655.1. Classification (NCBI taxonomy): domain Eukaryota; kingdom Metazoa; phylum Mollusca; class Gastropoda; order Architaenioglossa; family Ampullariidae; genus Marisa; species Marisa cornuarietis. The sequence continues at coordinate 432,816 of SMMW01000058.1, forward strand.
GCAATGCCTGATAATTTGACGCTAAGGCACTAAAACTGTGATAATACAATATATCAATTTAAAGAGATCCACAATGAAGTTTAAAAGCAACATGTCGCCTTTTTGAAGTCCTTGCTGTAAGCGGGCGATCGTACAATAGTGCCTGCAAACAGACCTTTTTTTGTAGAATCTGAAGCAGAAGAACGTTTCTCGTAAGAGAAGAGTCGTGATGGGGAAAATTGTTAAAGAGGAGACCAATGGTCACCCCCCCCCTCTCTCTCTTCCATCGAGCTCCAGATAACTCTCAACAGCCTCTAACATCGTTCACGCGCACTCGTCGGTTCGGGTCTTGGTGGGAGGTGGAGTGGCAGCTGAAACCCTTCCCACCTCCCGCCCCTTGCCCGTGTCGGATAGTTCAGCGAGTCTTTGATTTCTCCGCACCTCAACCCCCACCTTCATTCTCCAGACCTTGAATTCTGCAAGCGTGTGCAGGCAGTAAAGATAGAAGGACCTTTAAAAATGTACCGTCTGCATTAACACCGGGTCGTCTTGCTCTAGAACTTTTAATGCAAGAAAATTCCGGTGGGCAGACACAGACGCCTTGTGTATTACATGGCTAGCACCACTGTATAAGTCACACCTCATAATTTACCTTTATTTGTTCTTCTGGTTAACTGTAAAATAATTCACACCTCATTATTTACCCTTTTTAGTTCTTCTGGTTAACTGTAAAAGGACGAAAGCGCTCCTCGCGGACAGAAAAAAATAACTCCACAGTTTTTGTATAACAAAAAAAAAAAAAATCTATTACATCTGTAGGATCTTCATCTTTTCTAGCAGAGAAATTGCGTCGTGATATTCAGAGCACTTTGTTTATTCATGTTGGGAAATGGATGGACAGCGAGTTATTTCACGCGAGGCAGCGATGTGAAGGAATGAAACATGGCAAGAGCTTGAAAACCGAAATAAAGGCTGTATGTTTTCTGGCTGTCAGCAAGTGAGACAAAGATGAAGTAGGTACATATGCCAAGGGAGGTTACCTACTTCGTACACGTGCACTTTCATCGAAGCCTCCCAATATGTAGCGAGCCACACGTTCTCATAATTCACTTTTATGGACAGAACGGACGCATTTCCACCCAAAAAATAAAAAATAAAAAAAACGGTACTAATTATTTGATAGAATGGTCGTCCAAGTATCGCGCGCCAGCAGGCTGGCAATGCAGATGGAAAACTGCTTCGTCCAGTGAATTGGACTCATATTTCAGGTGTCCGACAGCTCAAACCACATGGAGCTGACGTAAGGTAGAGCCGGTTATGTACGATCGCTCCGCTCCCGACGTCAGCAAATAACCTTTCAGCACTAAGTCCTTAGCGGTTGACACAATTCTCTGGCCGGAGTCAGGGCAACTACTGAACCTACAACGAGACTTTTATGGAGCTGTCATGTTTAAAGACTTTATTTCAGCCATTATCAGCTCTCCAATATTCCAGCACATGGCTTGCTCTCAAAGTCTGCGCGACACTTCGGTTCAACCGAATTTATGGCGTGTTGAATTAACCTGTGCGTTAATCTGTGTGCTTCTTTGTTTTTATGCCCTCTGGCCTCGTGAAGATAAACACAACCGGCATAGGTATCAGAAGTCAGTGTTTGTACGCATGCATACACACGCAATAGTTCCCTCTCTCTCTCACACACACACACACACGTGCAGTCACGCTGCTCACACATGCATTCTCACGAACCAATCGACCAGCAGACGGGTAGAGAAAGACCAACAGACAAAAAGCCACATACATTATGCACACTGCCTTTGGCAACCTATGCGTCACGCACTTTGCAAGTTCTCGTACAATCTCACGTTGATGCATGAACATCGCGTGGCCAACGCCGAGGCTCGAGTCATGACCCCCTACCACACATAAAAATAAAAAAAAATCTTGTCCATCAATAATCTTGGGCTGCCGAGGAGGTCACCTGGTCATTTGACGCCCTGACCTCGCCTATCCGTCGGAAACAGGGTCTCGATCCACAGCAGGGCTGACCAGCACGGAATAGTATGTTGTAGAGACAGATATGTACAGACAGGTTAGACAAACAATACAGAGAGAGAGAGAGAGGGAAAAAACCCAAGAAAAAAGCGACGTTCTTGCTTTTTATAAGTGGTAGGTACAGCAACGGTTGGTCAATGTTAATAAGGCATGTATATATATATATGAGATATGAAAGGTAATATCCCTAACTCACCCTCTCTTTTCCTCCTTGCTTCATTTCAGTATATTGAGTATATTTTATTGTTCAATGTATTAGATACAAACATATAAACACACACAAGCACACATGAACGCACACGAACACATATGCACAAACGTATCCCTGCATGACTGCATCCTCGACTACAAACCAGAGGGCAAGAATGCAAATTTTAGTCAAAAAGCCCCCACCAGTCTCCTACTGCCATCTCATCCACCACCCCATCCCCCCATCAAGAGCTGTAAAAGAGAAACTAGTCAAGGGAGGCCAGAACCACTACAACTACTACAACCATTACAGCCACTCACCTTCCACGACCTCGCCGTTGGGAAAGACTACAACCACCTTGTGTGTTCGGCTCGACATGTAGATGCGGGGCCTGTCCCCTTTGGGCTTGAGCTCCATGCTGGTGACTGCAGATGCAAGGAAGTCTATCACAGACTACAATGGACAGGAACCGTACAGGCAAGCCAAGAAATGTCCGGCCGTTCATGGAATGAAGTTAGCACGTTGTACAGTGTACTCCTATGTCACACATACACACACAGGTTCGGTACCTCGTCCATTGCTTAAAGAGACTCTATTTTCATTACTGGTGTTATTTTACTGATTATTTTTCTCGTCCTGATGCTGCTTGGCAGTTTCGATGTAATTTTGGAAAAAGAGATTTCTCCACACCTATGTGTACGTTCACAAACTGCTTTATCCCTTGTCAGCGTGACGTGCACATCCACGTGCGCAGTTAGAAGCGAGTCGACGAAAGGACGAAACACAGACACAGACTTGTCCAACAGAGGAGCTAGGACTGCGGCGTTGGCTGGCCACGGTCCTCACCGACATTATCTCGTGGCACTGATGACGAAACACAAGAGATTTCACTGCACACAGCAGGTGTCTTGCTTTCTCCCCCTCCCACCTCCACTTTACACCTTATCTACTTTCATCTCGCCGCTCAGCATGCTCCGTTCCCAGGTATCCTTTTTTTTAAGTAAAATCTGACGAAAGACGAAAAGTCTGTGACGCCATCGCAGTTAACAAGACGGAAGGTGTATCCTGATTATCAGACAGTTTACATTTTTTTCCCCTTAGGCAACGTAAACCACAAAGAAAGTGAAAAAAATCAGCTTACTCAGATCTGCACCACGATCTTCTTTTTTAACGTTATATGTACCACAAGGATGGAGATGTTGTCAGAATTTAGATGGTAGTATCCACCCGTAATGGTTCCGGCACCAGCTTTCAGCTGCCAGAGCACTCAATATTCGCAGCAGTTAGCAAGTGGCTTTCGCGCAACCGTCGCTTGAATGCTTGAAGGCGGAGGGGGGGGGGAAGGTTGGGAGGAAGACAGAGAGAGACGAAGGCTCAAGTGGGGTGGAAGGCAATGGAGGCTCGAAAATTGGGGAAGAGGATGACGAGGAGGGAAAATCCTTGCAGAAGCTAATTCCAGCCAAATCAATCAATGATGAAGATAAATCAAACCACAATTCACAGGAGAGCAATTGCACCGGGAGGCGTCGTCGTCGCGCGACAGCACGAAGCAGGTGCCAGCAGATGTCCTGGAAGTCTGGCAGCAGCAGCAACAGCAGCCGCGCCAACACGCTGCCGACACTTGACGTCACAGCACCGGGTGCACGGCCGGCTCACCTTGTCACAGCACATGCTGCAGTGACGTCACCATACATGAAATACGAACGCATGACCTTTCAGTACTAATCAACCCCACGCCGTATATATATATATATTCTTCAACGAGCCACTTAAGCAATAACCTGTTTCCTCTCCTACAAAAAAAAGAGATATTTGGGGTAATTTTCTTTTATTTTTTTTCACGACATCAGGCTCGTCATAACAACAGACTTACCATGACAACAACAGTCTCAGCAAGACTCACCAAAGTGTTGAATGATCCGACGGTTGAGAGGGCAAAAGTCACCTTTGGACCTAATCGAAAAATATGGAGAGTGGGGGAAACAAAACAAAAAAAATAATTCTGTTCTCTGAGTCATGAAGTTTTCATGAGCTCACAGAGAAAAACTTGCAGCGTCCACCCAAGATGACCAGCGAAAGTCTGTACCTGCCTTGACGGCCGTGCGCGGTGGTCACGGAGTCTGCTCCGCGGAAACGGCGACTGCCAGTGATTGACTCGTGTAAGCCGACGCCTCCGTGCCTAGGAGTGCGAAGGAAGAGAGCGTGTTTTCCCCCGTAAACACCAGGGGAACTCGCTTTGCTCCGACACCGCTTTCCACGGAATTGTAGACAATGGTAATCGATTCCAGTATCACTGCCCGCTTTTTGCATATTGGCCTCCAAGAAGTCTCCAATGTGCGCTTGTCAGAGAGAGAGAGAGAGAGAAGAATAGGTATTGGTGAGGGGAGAATCCGTACGGGTGTCGGAGGAAGAAAGAAGGAGATAAGGAGAGTGAAAGCCTCTTCGCTTCCGTTCCTCTACCTTTCCCCCCCCCACCCCACTCCACGCGCCTACCTCTCCTCCCGCCTGAAGTGACGCCAACGATGACTGACGATGAAAAACTGCCAATTTCGTCGAATCGACTATTTTGTTGCTGTTGTTGTTTATTTGTTTAGACTGTCACACGTGGGTCCTTCCTCCACAATGTCGGAATGGCGGACTCCTGCCCGAGCGTTGGTAATCAGTTTCGAGCGAGGAGCCGGCGTTGTGTCGAGGGGTGCAGGCAGAATGGCACCACCATCACTATCACACAAGCAGTATCAACCTTTGGACGACGTTCCCCAAGTTTCAGACCTGCTGGCATCGTCACGTCGTCCGTACGGCTTCACATCGTCCGACCATCAACAACGAGGAGAGTTGCTCTGGGTGGGTGGATTTTGAAGAGAGAGAAAGAGAGAGAAAATAACGTCACGTGCAGATGCAGCACTTGGACTGTGTACACACACACACACACATGAGGGTGAAGGGCGGGAGTTGGCGGATGAGAGAGAGAACCGTACCACGTGATCTCCCGAGTCGGCCCGCCCCTCGTGCTGTGTGGACGGACTGTCGGTTTGCGGGTTAAGTACCCTCGACGGATCAAACGGCTCGGCTAGCAGCCGACGAGCAACTGGAAACCTGTCAGCGTCTCAACTTCCTCACTCACTCATTCACGGCATCTGCTGCAAGCAGGCAATCAGTTCGCGTGCGGCCAGCGCAATGCAGCTCCATTAACACGGCGCGTCACCAGGATCCTCCGCGATGGAGAGTGGTATGAGTAAGAGAGACGAGAGAGGGAGAGAGAAGGAGCGAGCGAGAGAGGGAGGGAGGGAGCTGTGTGTGTGTCCATACTGCGCTTCGAGGCACCAGGTTACACTGAGGACAGCGTACACACAATGCTGCTGATGCTGTCGTGTCGTCTCTGGTGGTGGTGGTGCTGCTGCTGCCGCTACCGCCGTCACATCTTGCTTCTTCGTCGCCACCACTACCACCACCACCACACTGCGACTTCGTGTTGCAGTGACAGACTGTCCACCAAGACCTGATGCAAACCCAGCGCTGCTTTCATTCACTGCGTGACTAGCTCGTTACGTCACACGGCCTAGCCTTCATTCTGACCGCTCTCTCTCTCTCTCAGGAAGGAAGGAACAGCTCGACCAGTGTCGTCACGCTGAGCCCTGCAGCCATCATATTTCTTGAGCTGTTATTGCTGTAGTGGCTCTGATTTTTTTTTTTAATTTGCTGTCAAGTTTTCCTGGCATTGATGCCGACTTCGATGACGTGAACGTGCATGACCTGTGACCTACGCGCTGATTACAAACGTAATTCCTGCATCTCCCATACTTGCGCGCCACACACCTCCCCACCTCATCTCGGCACTGAGGCCATCTTTACACGCGTTGCACTAAGATGATGATAATGTGTATGTGTCTGTGTGTGTTCGGTGGTGGTGGTGTATCGTTATGTGTGTTAACATAATGTGTTGAATGTTACTATGTATTGACGTGTGTGGGGGAGAGGGGTGGTGAGAGAGAAAAGGAGGCAAACACACGTGGAGGACACGTCAGTTGATTTGAAGAGAGCACGGCGCATGTTATCGAAAGAGATGGAGCGGCTGGCTGGAGGAGAGAAAGAGAAAAGAAAGAGTAAGGGTTGTGTGGGCGGAAAGCGAGACTTCCGTCTTCAGCCAGGGATAACCATCCACTTCCCCAATCTTCGCAGGTGAGAGGAGACGAGCAGCTATGAGGCAAATCATCCTTCACTTGCGAGACTGAAACAAGATAACGGGTGGTGGGGCGGGGCGGGAGGAGGTAAGAGTCTGGAGCAAGCCTCTGCCAAACACTTGTACAAGGAAAAGAAAAACTCTCTGGACGATCCCAGGCTGAGTGCGCTGATTCATGCAAAATAAGCGCAAGTCTCTCCTTACACGCTCTCTCTCTCTCTCACCACTCCTCTCCTCCCCACATCCCTTCTTTACACGCACCGCTTAAAAAATAAAATTTCAGCAAAAGGTTTGCATTCGTACGTGGGACTGAGAAATCTTATTTCCCACTCTCTAATGCCTCAAGGTTGGACCACGTGAGCACAGATGTATACCCGTACAGTGGCGTAGGAAGATGCTCGGCTTTGATAGGGTGGGGGTGGAGGAACCATGCTAACAGTGAACGACGTTCACCTTCTTCCCTCCTCAGTATCTTACTTGAGAAGGCTGCGGCCCCCTTGCCCCTACCCCCCGGGTCTTACGCCACCTTCTTACACTACCTGTCTCTACAGTGCAATCCTTTCTTCTCCTTCACCCCCCACCCTCAAGCAGCTCTATTATGCAACATTGTGTTGTCTCCGATTGCGAAACACACACACACAAGCGACTCTTCCTCCAGTAACCTCCACCAAACCTACGTAACCAAACTGTCGTAACGATAGTGTTCTCGCCCTAACGACATTGAACTTGATCACAGAGACTACGCAGACGCCTGAAGCTCTGCTCCGACACGCGATACCCGACATAACGCACTGCAAGACGGAAGTCACGGAGCTGGAGGGCTAGAGGGGGGAATGGGGAGAGTGGGGTTAGTGGCTGAGAAAAGGAGGTGGGGTTTTTTTTTAGGTTGCACTTAAGGAGGATGCCTTGTGATGTCTTTAAATGTCTGAAGATTCCAGCACTTCCTCGCACTTTACAATGGAGACATGTCTATTTATGTCACTGGCATTTTCTATTCTCTTGGGTGGGCGCCAATTTTAGTTCAATACTAGAGCTGAACTCGGAGTGCATGTACCTACTAACAGACATACTTAAATGCAAGCAGATACCGAATCGCATATATATCTTTGCATATATATATATTCAGCATACTAACATACGCGTATGCATCTTTGCACACACACACACACACACAAACACGCTATTGCAAGAAACTGTATCATCATTCAGTACAGTATCTACAACAGCCTGTAATCTAGTTACAAATCGGGATCCACCATCTTGACAACAGTTGCGGCGTTGAGACATCTGCAACCATCCGTCTCACAGTAAAAACGTTCTTGTCTCATTGGCGGCTGTCTGAATGGTCTGGTGAGTTCAAGTGCATGTGTTAATGTGTCTGTATATCAGTGTACACGCAAGTGTGTGTGTGTGTGTGTGTGTCTGTTCAAGCGTACGTGTGTAAAAAGTGTATGCGTATGTGCGTCAAAACTGTTCGTGTGTGTGCACACGCGTGTGGCTTGCTGGTAGACAATCCTTCTTTTTAGCGAGGTTGTGGCAAACGACAGCAGTGTTGTGTCGGCGCGTGTTTTCCTTGTTGTCGCTCGTTTGTGCGTCCGCCCACGCGCCCACAATCATTACGCTGCGAATGTAGGCCGCGCGATGATCGATGGCTGCCCGATCGCTTCAGACCAGCATGCCTTGCGGCAGGCCCCGCGCTCTAGCCTGGGTGTACAGCCACAGCCTCGCCTGTCTCCAGCGAAGGCGCCTAAGACACAGCTCATCCTCTCGCTAAACCCACCAACCGCTTCCGTACTCTGTGTCTCGGGGTGGATGGGTGGGTGGAGATGGGAGGCAAAACAATATTCTGCTGAAAAAAAAAGGTACAAGAATCAACAGCAGCAACGACCGAACCGATGATCGTAGGAATCGCCGTAACAATGACTGCATGATTCGGTGTCATAATCACCATGGTAACCTGGGTGGCACCCGGCATCTCAGGCCCGTTCGGCGTGTGCACCAGTCTCCTCGGCGCGGACACGCCGTTCTGTCATACTATCTCCCTTCGGTCCTCGACAACAAGCGCACGCAGCTACGATGGCACCCTTCCCCTCAAAATACCATTTGCATCTCCCCTGCTCATTCCTCCCACCCGGTTATACCCCTCTCCAGCTCCCGCCACCCATTTCTGGCGATGGCGACCTAACGGCTTGGTATGGCTACCGTGACCCCACAGCCAAGACGGAGTCCAAACGCCGGGAGACTGCGGATGCTAAATCAGCGCTCCTGAAACTGATCGAATGGGCGAGCCAGATGAATATGTATGGGACAACTTTCTCTGCTCGACACCAGGGACTCCCTCTCTAGCTCCCTCGCCCTTCTTCTTTCTCTCCCTTTGTGTGCCTCTCCAACCAGCTTCTTCATTTCCCCCCCCCCTTTCTTCTCCTCTTGTGTTAGTCCTGCCTAGCTTAACAAATGTTTTATCATAGTCATAGTGCGTGTTTGTTATGTGTGTCTCCGTGCGTGTGTGTGTGTGTGGTCCTCTTAAAGGAATATGCTTGAAATAAAGATGAGTTAAGTAAATGACGTTCTTGACATTGCTAAATTGATCAGCAGATCGAAAATAGCTGGCTACAGCATTAGGTTAGGTAACTAGGCAACTGGTACTTATATATTGCTAGCACAAAGGGCACTGCAACTAATAATTGCAGGAGAGATACCCTGACTTTTACGTTGCTTGCCGAAGGATATTAGCCGGCATTTAAGAAAGTGATAGGACATTCTGATGGTGCTGGCCAAAGGCCATAGGAGTTGCACATCACCGACCAGCCTTGTCTTAAAGTTGTTTCAAATCACCACATCATGATGTTTGCTAAGCAGAGATAAAAGTGATCTCTCCTTCCCAAGAGTTGTGGGGCAAATGTGTCGAACTAGTTGACCCCTTCTCCCCCGTGTCAGAACTCCCGTCAGTACACACTCTCCCCATCCTCCGAACATCGCAGCCAGACCGCAGCCACCAAGTCTTGTTGACTACGTCCTCGACGACTGTCTGACAGCCACCCCAACATCCTGCTCTCCTCTTCTACCAACGCCGGTAGGCATCAAAAATATTGTGCAATCATACCTTTACAGTCTGGCCGCCGCCGGGAACGCAGTGGAGCGCCGGCATCAAACTACCCTTGATCCCACCCTCCAAGGTTGAAAGTAGAGCCCACCAGGTAGAATGTTACCATCTCCGTTCAAAATATAAAAATAAAACTTGAGACCTGACGAGTTCTATCCGCTGACAGATCGCAGTGTTTGTTTCGACGTTGGGGAGATGGCATTCATGAAGACTTGGATACTGTTTCGAGACAGTTGCCAAGAGCACAAAAATCGTATTAGTACCTGGGTGTATGAATTCCTTCTCAACTAACAAAAGAAACTCAGAAGAAAAAAAAAAGAAAATTGCCCACTGCTTGCGGTAGGAACCACTCTGTTTGCAACACAGAAATCTTTTAATTTCCTCACCGCAAACATGTCTGCTGGTTCTAAAAATAGCAAGCGCTTAGTTTACACCTTCCTGTGTCCTTCACAAAGTCTTTCGATCTCCCTGCCCTTGTTCCTTCCACAGCTTTATCTACATCAAAACTCTTCTACATGCTCCTCTTGCCAGGAGACGATGCCCCACAGCGCTCCAGAACCGCGTTGACAGTTCATCGCCAAAGAAATAACGGGCTTTGTCTCGCCGCGAAACATGGTCCACACACACCTGGCCGTCTTCTCATTTCTTTCATTAGTCACTCACGTTGTGTTTCTGTGCGATCTTTTGATTTTCCTTTTTACTACGACAGGAATTTGTTGTTTTAAATTATGTCGTTTTAACATGCTGTGACACAGGTCTTTGCTCAGATTTTGTGAACTATTATCTGGTGCTACAGAGCTAAATAGACCCAGACATTCGAAAAAAAACAAACCCCAAAACGTTCACCCTCGGGTGAGCCACGAAACTCTGAAGGACGATGTCCCAATATCTGATCCTTGTGTATGTGGCCCTGTTCATGCCCTCGGTCAGCAGACCCTGGGCTCATTTTCCTCCCTTCACTGGCAGCTGCCGCTCCTGGCTCTACGATCGAATCCCTAACTCGCGAGCTGCAAGACACTTAACGGCTCTTCATGTCAGGGAGCTTTTATTGTCCCTCCCTCCTTTTCCCCCTTTTAAACGTGCATCCCACGGGTGCTGGGAGGGGGAATGCTGGGGCTGTGAGAGGAAGACGCGTGGGAGAACGAACTGACGCACTTGCGTGCAGGTATGTGTCGATGTAACAGTGTGTGTGTGTGTGTGTGAGAGAGAGAGAGAGATGAAGAACGTCGGTCTCTGCTCTAGGCAATCTATCTCAGCATTAATTAGCATGAGTGAAGGTGTGAGGACTGATTACAGACACACGTGACCGGCATGCCTAGTGAAGACTGTGCCCAAAGGGGACATTTCATTTCTTTTTTACACATGGCAGCTTTTAAGGCGTTTACCGACATGGTCACCCGAATCATTGTTTTTTTCTCGTTTTATTTTCTTTCTCTGACTTAGCAGTTGTCAGTTGTCATTCTTAAGGTGCTGCGGACAAACTCGGTGAAGGTAGTCCCTGAGTCACTTGTGAGTAATGTTATTTGAGATCGTGCTCTTCCCGAGTTTATCAGACCTAGTGATGCCCATCTCCATTTCATCACCTTTCCTTTCCCAGCCACTTAAGTGCTCCTAAAATTATTATACTACACCTGCAAAACCACAATGATAACCAATAAAAGCAAATAATAAAAAAGACTAAAAAGCGACAACACCAGATGCACCAGACCGAGCACAAGCTACATGCTGAGAAATGGCTAGGTAGCAGACACCGTGGCTCTACAAACAGCTTTACAAAATATATTTTGGGAGAGAGGGAGGAAAAGAATCGTGAAGTGCTACCAAAAAAAAAAATGAAGCGGGGATATACATTCTCCCTGATATTCACCCATCTGCCCTGTAGGGTCGTGCTCGAGGGATTTATCACTGTCGTATTATCACGTTTTAAATTCCCAAGACAGTCGACAACAAATAATTTATATGTATCGTGCGTCATCTCCTTGCTTCAGGGGGGTAATAGTGTGCACGTTTGCTGGACATTTGTCATGCACCAAGTCATCCAGCATGCACCAGTGAACATACATGCCTTTGCTGTTGGAGTTGTGCAAAGCCCATTCAAGCACCAGGTACACAGCAGCTGGAACATGACTCAGGAAGTTTAAAAAGTAAAAACTGTTTCCCACAGAACTCGTACTTTCTGCTCTGTAAATATGCGTCGATGAAATTTATATAAAAAAGGAAGTGAGAATAATGCAAGAAGACTTGCAGATAAAAGTAAATATGGGCAACCATTGAGCGTTGTTTAAAACGTTTCAAACTTGAGTATGAGTATGTATCATGTATTTAAATTACTTTAATTCTGCATGTTTTTTGAAGGATAACCTGGGTCAAAAGGCCAATGATACAAAGGAGGAATAAGAGGCCGGTAGACAGACAGGGAATTACTGTTCTCACCTCAAAACCGAGTTTACGTTTTAAGAAACACAACATACACAAACAACAACACCGCAAAACCTAAGAAAAAAAATGTAAGCACATTCCATACAAACTATGCAGTTGTTGATAAACAACCGCCGCTTTACCCCCATTCTGAAGAAACCGGCGATTAGATGCTGAAGGGTTTACGAAAAAAATTCATTCACTAAAAATAATCATTACGAAGAGCGAGAACTGCCAAAAGGTGAGACACATATGAACGAGATTCACATCGCCCGATGTCATGTTGACAACTAACAGTTACTGGACTCGGGGCAGGTGCTTGTCTCGTGCCCTCCACTACTACCAAGGCCTGGGGGTGGAGGTCGACCTCTGTGTGTCTAGCGCCGGGCACCAACCTCTGGGGTGGGTGGGCAGTACCCGTTAACTAACAGTCACAGTTGCTGGGTTGTTTTTTTTTTAAAGGGAGAAAATGTGTCGACTGGACGAGTTTTCACAAAGGGGTAGTACACATGAGCTCTGTTACCATGGAAACAAGGTTGGACGCCGTTACTATCTTTGTAAATGCGAGAGATAGTCACAGTCACACGCATGCGTGTAACAACTGGCTAATCGCGCGCTCACACACACACACACACACCACACACACACACACACGCATCAGAATAGTAACCTCGTTCTGATCACAATTAATGTACACGTATACCACAAAGGTGCTTATAAAAGACAGAATTCTGTGAAATCTTTTCTGCAGACCAACGCAATAGACGAAAACCCGCAAAATGTCAGGGATTTCATAGAATTCAGCGAGTCTTTGTTTTCGCTATGTGTCCGCAGTGTTTGTGGTAAGGTAGGGAATGGAATTACTACGCAATGACCTTTTACCTTAGTAAAGAACAGAACCGATTTTTCACAGAACTGCGGGAGGATTTTTTTTTAAATTAAGAAAGCATGAAGCTGAGACACAACCCGTCTGGAGGAGAAGCCTGCCTTACATAAGAAGAAATGTGTGAGTGAGAGAATAGCGTAGATCTGTGAGAATTTAGGAAGAGCTGATTGATGTCTCAGGTTAGGAACTGCAGTTGTCTACTAGGAGCATCAAGGACGCCGCAGACAACGGCGCCAACTAGAGGGTCCCTCTGAAGTCCTAAATGGAGTGGAATGTACAAAATGAGGACAGTGGTGCTGTCAAGCGCATTTACACGCACTCCCTTCTTTCGTGGCTGTCGATTTTTAATCTGCTGGTGTCGGCTCCTACGTCGGTCGCGACAAGCAGTCGTCGTTGCACACTGAACGTATTGGGTGCTGCTGTTACTGCTCTGTGGGATCAATACTGCCTGCTGGGTATTAGCTTGTGTGTGTCAGTGGTCTTGTGGGGGGGGGGGATGACATAGGATAGGAGGGTTTGCTACGATTTATTGCATATGCTGCCTTTCTTGTGTGTGTGTGTGTGTGTGTGTGTATATAGTGCGCGCGCGCGTGTGTGTATGTGGTATATGCGTGTGCGTGCGCCTGCGTGCGTGAATATATATATATGTGTGTGTGTGTGTGTGTGTGTGTGTGTGTGTGTGTGTGTGTGTGTGCATGTCGTAATACTTAATCATCGTAAAATAAAGTGCATTTAGCAAGTTATTCAGAAGCAGCTTCTGACCAACACCAGGCTATTCCTATCTGCAGCATCACAATTTAATGTCGCAGCCAAGTTCGCATCATAACTGATTCGTAGCCAGTAAATTAACCTCAGTATATTATCTACTTCATTCTGAATTGTGGTGAGGGTCTCTAAGAGGGTACACGAAAGCAATGCAAACAGGGAGAATGAATAAATTGAATAAATAAAGTGAATCTTGAATCTTGTCAAAGAGGGGCCCTGACATCAAAATTAAACATCGGTGAGGACATGCATGCCACCTGATTGCGCAGGTGACGTCACGGAGACTGGCTCGTTCTGATGCACAGCTACGAACAGAGCGTGACACTAGGAGAGAACTGAGATCAAGGCTGTCATTAAGGAGAAAAATGATGAGACGATAGATGACAACCTTTCTTCTCTCCTCCTTCGTTTCTCCCTCTCCTCCTCCCCAACTCTCAGGGCGCTGTTCGCTAGTATTTGAGAGAAATTTAAGCTCCATAGATGGTCAGGTAGTCTTAAATTAAGCTAGCTTTGTGTTTTAGCATCACAAGAGTTAAAATCTTGTACAACCTACCGTTATTTATTTTTAAGGTATTTCAAATGCCTATGAATCTTGAATGAGAGTATTGTTGAGAGCAAAGTTCGTTCGTTCGTTTGTTTGTTCCTCCCCCGGCATCGTTGTCCAGGTTCTTTTATGAACAGATCAGATTCCAGGTATGAAAAGACCAGTTTAAAGCGTATAAAATGGTCGCTTTTAATTAGTGAACAGAGCAGTTTCCAGCAAACGAACACAGGTCACTTTAAACAGATCCCTTTCTAGTTTACGGACAGAATTTCTGTAGCTTATGAACACAATGCTTTCTACATTATGAACAGATCAAATTGCACTCGATGAACAAAACAATTTCCTGCTTTAATTTGAAACTTTACTCTGTACTGAGTATATTGTCGGTGATGTCTGTCACTCTATTGTGTTTTATAGGTTAGTTTATGTAGTATATAGTATTTTCCACCGCGTTTTTTTCTGCAGTGTCTCTACATAAAACCACATTCCAGTATGTGATGATTATACGGATCCTGTATGCTCCAAGTGTCTAGGAGAAGCAAATATGGCAACATTACAAGTTTTTGTTCTTAATTAAGTACACGTAGATAGACATGTCAGTTAGTACCTGTCCTGTACATCATCTAACTCTCTTACCCCGCGAGTTTTGATAAACAGGTTGATGCTCTTTTCCGTAAATAACTGCATTACCATCGTTAGTACACTATCACTGTTCAGGGTAAGTGTTCAGTGTTCAGTGTTCAGTGTTCAGTTTGATATTCACACGCGCGAGCTTACACTGCTATTTTCAGTGCAAAGTACTGCACGTGCACTACACCTGACGCCGAAGTCGCTTCGTAGGCAGCGACCTGACGTCACTCGGGTGCAGGTCAAGACGTGAAAGCACTACGAACATATCTGTCTACTGTTCTGCAGCAGATGCCTGCGTCTGTCGCACGGCAGTGACAGGCGGCTTGGCACAGGGTGCTGCAAGACACTGCCACACAGGAGGACAAGACTTCGTACAGTGTTCGGCGGTGCTTGGCTTTGTTCCTTAGATTATTGATCTGTTTTGAAGAAACCTCCACGTCACATGGCACAGCATGGACTGAGAAAGAAAGAAAGAGAAAGAGAGAAAGGGGCTTAATATGAGACGATGAGAAGGAGAGAGAGAAAAACAAAGTGCGAAAGAGTGAGAGAGAGCGTGAGACAGGATGAGACGAGAAGGCAGTGGCATCTTAATTATTTCAAGACGCAGTGTGCCCCTCGTGAAGCGAAGATCAAAGCTATGGACAGATAACTCAGTTCCAGCGTTATAGCGTTTTGCTGCTCAGAGTGGCTGCTCCGCGCCTACCTGCGAGTGGAGGGAGGAGCATGTTCGTATCGAGCGCGATTTCATCGAGAGCACAGACAAGTGTAGCTAAAAATACGGGGTACAACGTGTGTAGATTAGGGTTACAGAAAATTCAGTCTAACAACTTGTGTTGGCTGCATTACTTTAAAGGTCTAATGGAGTTCAATTTTGTCGCCATTGACTGGTTTATGCTTTGTTCATGGTACTCTTTCGCCAAAGCCGAAGGACTACCCCCCTCCCTTCAGTCCTCTAAGTATATACCTACTTAACAACTACAGACGTCAGATTGTATAGAGATAGGCCTCAGTCAACTAAATAGCTGGAACTATATGAAAATTAGCCATATCCGGGTACGAAGGTGACGTCACGATTTTGGCTTTTGCAAGGTGATGTTTACAGATGTGTATCTCGAAAACAAAAGCGAGGGAGGGGAAGGGGAGTACACCTAGAGCTGGGGAAATACCATCTTGCACTTAGTCTCACCCAGTCACTTGAGAAACGTTTTGCGCCCCATTACACCTTTATCAAAATGCTCGACAACTATATTCCACACCGGTGCTTCTAGATAGTGGAACTCTTTTCTATATCACATTCACTTTTCTTATTAAAAGGGAGTATTTAAGCACTTCCTGAAAAAATGTTTTCAATATTATGATTAGAAATATCAGGCTCGATCTTTCGTACTCGTTTTCGTATCTATGCTTCAGCACAGTTAAGTTCTGCACAATATTCTGTTGGTTGTATGTATCCTTTCCCGCTTGATGTCTTACTTAAGCATCCATTACCTATGTATTTCTTAACCTGTGGCTCAGTGGCTGAAGGTGTTTTTATCATAGCATGTTATTGTTAGCCAGTGTTTTTAATGTCATTTCTTCATTATCTTTGGCCAGCGAAGAGATCGCGACTTACTTTGGTTGTCATGCTGAGCGACAAAAGTGTTCTTTTATTATTATTATTATGAACAAAATATTCTTGTTTAAAGAAGGCAAAGAAGTGGAGAATTTTGTCTGACTTGGAGTCTCTGTAACATCAAAGCGACAGGTCATTGCCTATAAACACCTATTCATTGTTTTTTATTGTAAATTTGATGTTGGTCATGTGACTACTTCCAAACTGGTCGTTGTAAGTGCTCTAACGTGCGGTAATTAACAGGGACAAGATATATTTGATGAAATCCCGGTTGCAGACAAGATGTAGGTACTTACTAATAAAAGCTCTAGTATCTTGGCAGACCTGAAAATACACTTTACGTCAGATGACGATAATGCGTATTAGATCAACTGATAAAAATTAAATAATAAATATATAATGCATCATAAATATTACAGAACAGCAGAACAAGAAACAAGACTTCACGACAGCTAAAGAAGCAAGATGAAACCTGGAAATACAGAAAGACTATTTTTTTGTTATTACACTGAGATGTGAACAGGAAGAAAGAAACTGAGACGTTTTGAGAGAGCAGGAGAGGAGGGTATGAAACAAAAGTAGAGTTGGGGGGGGGGGAGAGATGAAGTGTCAGATGTGATAAAAGAGGCGATACGGTTGACCGATAAGAGTATTTATCATCTTTGTGCTCACACTCGTGACCGCCATCTCAGCAGAAGTTTTTGCCTCCTACATGCAGCCGTTTTCTCGGATGGTCTTCCTCGCCATTCAGCAGGGCAAGACATCACTCTTCTCTTATCTCTTCCCAGTCAGGGGCGTCTGCTTTTCCTGCCGCGCTCAGCAAAGCACTTTTTCACTCACAGAAGATGCTGTCCCAATGCACAAGAGGAATGGAAGATTTCAAATCCCTCCCAGAAAAAGCGAAAGCTGACACCGTCTCTCCAGCCTGTAGTTTTTTTGTTTTATTTTTAATCTTGTAAGACCATTTCTCGACTATATTTTCAGGCGATGGAAAGATATTTTAAGGAAAGTAAGGTTGTAGATGAAAACTTAAAAAAAGAAATACTGGTTTGGAGAAGAAACGCTTGAACAAGGTGCAAAACACGTCTGCTTTAGAATCTTCTCATCGAAACGGCATGTTGATGCAAAGTAAATCAGTGCCTGTAACGGTACACAAAACGTTACACACATGACACCATTACAGCGTGACAACGCACGTGCTTGTCAGACGAACCATGAACGCTACTGACATTTATGCCATCACCCGACTGACTCCGCAGTAACCAACAACAACAACAACAACAACAAAATCAAGCTATTTCAGTGCTTTTTTCACGAACCGATCTACCGTACATCCTGTTTGTTACATATTGTACGTTTTGCTCCAGACTCTTTAATTCAGACAATTTTATTTGTAATTCTGTAAAAGTATGTGCAAAATATGTTTAAATGCGGAAAAAGAAGCCTTGTCTGTCTAAATGTGAAGTTATGAGCCCTATTTCACTACTTGCCTGTCTAAACGTGGTTACCTGCTTATCTAACTGTTCAGCCTCGCCTGTCGAAATGTTACAATAATAACCACGACTTTGTTAAGTAATTTATGAAAGGACTGATCAATGAAGACAAAAGTACAAAAATCCTTTAAGCCAACCAACAGACTTCGAGGAAAGGTTTCCATGGATGACTGGGTGGCTTCAAAGGGGTTCGCAGGGAGAGAAAGAGAGAGAGAGAGAGAGGTGTAGCCACTGCGATGAGGAAGTGTGTGAACTCAGCTCAGACATAACCCAAGCGCTTTGCATCGACAGGTCCTCTCGGAGCTGACAAGCTGTGGTCCTGCGAGAACACCCAGAGGACACGGGTCGCCCCCAAAGAGGAATTAAGGGCCAAGTCGTGTTCAGAGGAACAATTTTCTAGAGCTGTCAGCTCGCGAAAGTTCCTGTGCATTATTGATGACGTAGCACTCGCCAGAAACGGACACCGCCGGCGTTGTCACCGTGCTCTCGGCAAGCTCTCATCTCCACCAGAGCTCGTGTCTGTTTGTCTCCAGGCCGACTACGAGAGAAAAGTTACTGGACTGTTGAAAAGGCCGATTTGCAAGGCCAGTCGGGACGTCTCAAGCGTTTTTTGTAATTTGTCAATTTTATCAAGTGTCCGTCGTTCCTTTTCTCCGTCTCTCCTTCCCTTTGTTTTTTTTTTCTCTCCCCCCCCCCTCTGTCTCTGTTTTCTTTTTGCCTACGTACGTATGCATCCTCGTTCTTCTTCACGCAGGGATACATACATTCATACATACATATACATATCTACCAATTCGAATACATACCTACATGTATGAACCCGTCATTCAGCATCTATTTATTTTCAATTTCTTAGAGCCCATGTTGTATCTGTTCTGTTTAGTGAAATGCGTGATATTTCATTTTACATGCGTGATATGTCTTTTTAATGGTGTATGTCTATTTTAGACCACGAGCTCGAAAACTCCTCTTCCTCTCGTTCCATCTCTTGCCCTCACCTTTCTGTTTATCTGTCTGACTTTTTCCCTCCCTCTCTATCTATCTCACTTACTGTCTTCATAACCTCCCTGGACTTTTTCTGCCTCCTGGTGGCGCTATTTAGTTTCATCTGTCAAGCACTGGAGTGTCGACTGCTAAGCCTGGTCTGGATATTTTACAGATGAGACGCGCAGTTCGGTACAGGCCTGAGACTAAGTCCACGACTGGGGGACTCACAGGCAACAACTTCTACTGGGTTGCGGTAACTAACCCTCCTATCATCCCAGCCCATCCCGCAACACACACACACACACCCTCTCACCAGTCCCACCCGCCTCTCCTGGCCCCCCCAGACTCGTTTCTCTGACTGCCATGTCTCCACTCATAGCAGTGCGATGTTCTGTAGCACGAACTCAAACTCTTGCAGTCTTGGCACCGTCTTACATGCGAGCATCTACAAACAGCAGTAAAAAAAAAGCGTCTATCACCGACTGAGCTTCCTTTGAGCCTGAGTGGTAAATGCATAAAAGGTTTAGATGGAGGAGATATTCTTTGATGTTGTTGAAACAGAATTATTGCTTTTTCTCTTTTCTCTTTCTTTCTCTCTCTCTCTGTTCGTTATCCTCCTCCAGACTTCGTTCTTCTCTCTAACTGTATAATGTATGTGCGTGTATGTGCGTGCGCGCGTCAAGGTATCTGCTTTACATTTTGTCATGAAATAGATTCCTCGGTCTTTGGAAGCAGCGAGTTTTTTTTCCAGTTGAACCCACAGCTCGAAGTGTGCGTTAGGTCTACACGAACCACCGTCTGCTAAACTATCAGCCCCTCTTGTTTAACTTTGTCTGGTCATATATCTGGCTATTTCTGGCCAGCATCGTTAGATCGCTAATGCAGTATTTATCTACGACGAAGACGGCCGTACAGTCCCGTTCATCAAAACACAGGCAGACACCAGAGGTCCTCTCACCATACTTGCCTTCTCTTTTATCTTCAATCTCTCGCCTTAAAGGGGGTTCCTCTCGACTATCTGACAATGAGTTTTAATTTTCTCCATTTCTTGTAAACTCTGCTGTGTTGGTAGATGCTGGGAAAATGATGAAGATCATTGTAAAGTACGTGTCTTATCTGGGGCTGGTGCCACTTTTATCAGCCTTGTTATTGCGATTTGTTTATATCACCGTCATGATATAAGTTAGCCCTTTCCACCCCTTATCATGTATAGCTAGAATCTTCCTGAAAAGCTTAACGACTAGCATGTTTGTAAACGAGTAGTTTTACTGGGTTGGTCAGCACAGCTGGATAGAAGTATGATTGCTTTATATCTATTTTAGTACGATTTCACTTTTAGTTACATTTAGCCAAATTCATTTCTGCTATAAAGGACCTTCACTCTGACAGAAAATAATCAGACAGACAGACAGATGTATGAGAGAGGTGCTTTCGAAATTTATTCTTTAAAATTATGGTTTTTTTGCTTAACACCAATAATTGTGGTTTCATATAAATTAACCGTCGATGGTTAAATGTTTCCCAACCACAAACTTCTTCGTTTGTAAATGAAAGGTGCACCCGATCGCAAAGTTCTTTTTGAAATGACTTAGTTCATTAACAAATCAAATTCCCCCCAAAATGATCGAATAAGTATGCTCCTTCCGTGAGACAGAACATTGAACTTCTCACCTGGGCTTACGAAAGACATCGACAATTCATTTGGTATGACATCATTAAAGATGATCGGACAAAGCTTTACTAGCATGTTACCGAAGGTAATACAGTAGCTTCCACCTTCCCTTCAGTGACGACAGTCGTTAGAATTTAAGTCAGTCCACGTCAGACGTTTTCTAAATAAATGAATAAATTAATGATTGACTACATTACACAACAGCCTCCAAGGAAGAAGGTCTTTAAACTCCGACTCCTAGTCCTACTTGCCATTCACGGAACTCTCTAGAGATTCCGGTATCGACGGCTCATCCTAGACATCTTGAATTCCTACGAACTCTGATTTATTTATAGTGCGACGCTTGTTGCGCAGGCTTGTGACCTTTAACTTTTTTGAAGTCAGCATGCGAAACGCTAGTTATTCCTGTATTAAGTGTCCGCAGAGCAAGCTTCCTCACAGACATCATAAATAACAGTCTTGTCTTTTTATGAAAATGGCTGCGCGCTGTTTTTAGAGATATTCCGTCAGAATTTGTCACTTGATTTTTTACGTGTTGACAGGACAGGTTGGGGAGGGGGCTGTCTGAGGTCCAGGTCACGTGGCGTCTGTCCGAGTACAAAATTATTTCTTCTTCCTTTCATTCGCTCGGGAGCGCGGGTAACTACCCGGTCAGTCCGCTTCAGTGATGGACGAAGAGTTCTTGTCTTCCAGCTTCTAAATAGTTTAGTTTCAACGTGATGGCGATTACCCATATCTCTGCAGTTTGTAACAGGCATAGACAAGTATTTTGTAGACCTACAGTTCTCGATCCAGTTTTTCTAATATTTTCCAGGAAGGAGAGTTGTTTCACTTGAGTTCGACGTCGGTGTAGAACCTCAATAGGTCCAAGGCCTTCTGCAAGAGCATACCTTTATACACCTTTACACCTACGTGTAAACCACACATTTGAAGTGCATAGTCTGTTGTCCGGTCCTCTTGTCCAGAAAGGGTACCCGGCGTTTTGCGACACATGTGGAAGGAATGTTTAACTTACAGCCCTCGCGTACTGTCTCGTGTGTTGTAATCTTCGAAATGCCTCACAACCCCAGGGTTCTACCCGCTATGATTTTAGACATTTGGGTGTTTCAACTCTCCCTTAACCATTTGTGTTCCGGATCAAAAACAGCGCCAGACAATTCTAAAAGAAACCTAAGAGATGCATTTAACCAAAAACACATGAATAAGCCAACCAAACATGTTCAATGAAAATTTTTTCCATGCAGAACCGCGAAAAACTCCTGTTCTAACATAAATTTTGTCTGAGAAGGCAATAATCGGGTGTATGTTTCCAAAGCACGGAAATCGCTTCCATCCGTCTTGCGAATGCCTGTTGGGGTTAGTCGTCTGTCGGTCTGTCGGTCGTCACGACTGCTCACAGTCGCTGCGTACATATGTCAGTTAGTTAGTTAATTTTTGTTTTATGCCAAGTCAGTGCATATGTCAGTGATAAATGCGTGTGTTATGTGTATTCCTGTCTGGCTGTAGAAAACAAGAGGCATCGTAAATTGTAATCGTTTTTGATTTTCAGTAAAATAAACATGATTGCTTACACCTTTCTTCCGTGGTTAGATGCTTTTGACTGTCCACCCGGCTATCATACCTCTCATTGTTCGATCTCAGGGTCTTTGTATTTGAATGATGCCATCGGGGAATTGTTTATTCAGCAAATGGGAATAGGGGATGGGGAATATGTCCATACGTTTACCGTACCTACCATCAAATGCTCATAGTGGTGTACAACTAACATATTCGGCTCTCCCAGAGAATGAGAGAGTCACCCTCAAATCCTCCTCAAAACCTTTCTATTTTTAACTTCTATCTTGCATCTCACAGTCAGAAGAAAGGAGCAAAGAAGAGTGTAAGGATAGTAGCCTTATTTCAGGACCAGTACTGTGGGGAATACATCGACCAGGCGGCAATTTATCCTGATTGGCTGCTTGTATTCTGTTTCTGTTACCCCTAAGCGAGATCCTTTCAGTTCGACCAGCCTGATTTTCCTTGCTTGGGCTGGAAACCGAATAGAGTCCTGGCTTTAGAATCAGGTGTGCATTTCTCCAGTATTCACGTTTTCATAGCTCGGAGTAATGCATAGCTGTCGTTGGTAAAGTGAAATCCTATTTGCTGTCACATGCCCCAAGTCTTGTCGCACTAGAGACATACCAAATTTCCATCAAACACCAGGTATGAGCAACATTCTAAATTCCCTGTTGCCATTCCAAAAAATGATGCTTTTCAAAAATTAACATATTTTTTACCTTAAAGCTGTTCGCGCATAATTGTTTTCCCGTTCGATCTTCATCAAAGTTAGAAACATCAACAATACAGTGACAGACATGTTTTAGGTACCAAATACACAAGCATTGAGGACAGGAAGCCTCTGACACGTGTTGTTACACTCTGTCCTGACCACTGGTCTTAAAAACTAATGAATGAACCCTGGCTGGTTCAACCTCTGATTCCTCAGGCTCTCAGTCCATCGCGGTCAGGGACGTTGCGTAAGACTAGTCAGAGGAGACCATCCTGTCTCCTGGAGACAAGGGCTATTGATTTGTCCAAACTGAGATGAGAGACTGAAAGAGAAGCGAGTGGATGGATAGTATGCTGTCTGTGGGGACGGAAGAAGGGAGAGAGAAGCTCTTGTTCGCTTACAAAATCAGGTGCCAGTAAAGTTACGAAGTCATTTTTCTCTCATGTCCTACCGTCAGCTGAACACAACGTTCAGACAGAAGCGCGCAGGAACGAAACAGCAATATTGGATGGATATCTAATCCGCTTGAGGGTGGGGTGGTCAGAGCGAGATGAAAGGAAGGCCACAAGACTTGTTGCTGTTCAAGCCCACTTCAGTTCTTTCTTGTTGACCACTGACAATGATGTGTCTGTCTCTTAAATATCTAGGCCTGCAAGCTGCAAGCAGCGACGTGCTGGCAACAACCCTTGGAAAGCGGATGCCAAGTTGGATACTTTGCCGTGTGAGCTGAAAGCGTAATAGTGTGGAGTAGATGCATATAATATGAAGACATTCGATATGTCAGACCAGTGGCGCTACTGACAAACGCCGACTTATTTTTCTTTTCCATCTTCTCTGTGTGCGCGGCTACCCATCCCCATCCCCATCCCACCCTAATTCTTCTCGTGCACAGCACACAGCAAAAGATTAAAGAAAAAAACAAAGAAAAAAAATCAACCAAACAAAAAACGTGGAAGATGGATGGAGGACGAACGTTGAAAGGATTTGAAGAACAGCCAGGGACGAAATGCAGTCATCAAAATTCATGGAGTCGAACCCCGGCGCTAAAAGTAAGGCGGCCCTGAGAGTGGCTTGTTTCTCTCTCCACCAACCCTCCTGTTCGCCCATCCACCCCACTGCCGATTTGTCTAGGCCAGCCCTTCAGACCGAGAGGAGGACATGAAGTCGATGGCGAGCAAAAAGGCAATAGGAGGAGGGAGGTTGCAGGAAGGGATTTCCTGACGACGTTTTGATGTGATGGCGGCCGTCGCAATGCTCAGGACGCCTTGAGACCGGAGACTCCGAGGGTTAGCCGCCGTCAGCCCTCTGTTAGCATTTTCCGTATTGGCGAATGGGAATCAAAAGCCGAGCGTAATGTTGCGAAAATTATGGAATTAAAAAAATGTAGCTGGTCCTTGCAGTGGTGAGAAAACAGTACCGTGTGTAACAGCTGGGCAGGAGAAGGTATAGTGGAGACCAGACTGAAAGCTCAGTACGCGAAGAATTTCTACAGAATCCTTTCTGTCTGATAGAGATAGAGAAATTCGGTCTTCTTTCTCTTCATCATCATCATCATCATCATCATCATCATCATTGTATGTGGTGTATTATTCTGGAGAAAGCAAACAATGATAATTTCTTTCCAATCGAAAACCATTTCATGAAAATAATCATTGAAAACGTAACGACTGAGTCATGCAGGCCTCTTTCCTGCCCACATCGTCACGTTAATGACCTTCGACCTGCCCACGCATCGGACTGCATCCTTCCCGCAAGGCAAGAAAAGAGATATGGCAAGGGGACGAAAGCGATGCTTGACAGACCTATCAAGGGCTGTAATCCTGGCCATCAGATCAGCATCAGCACCCCTATCCCCACCCTGACCACCTGCTCCCCCCCCCACACCACACACACACACACACGCACCAACCGGCGAGCTGTGCGTGCGGCCAGCAGCACACCAAGGCCTGACCCTCGGGGTCAGCTTACACTTGGATGCACCACATGCAAATCTGAGGGTCGAGCCAACGGAAAGCTTCAAGGCAAAGTGAGACCAGTTATCACCCCCGGCCATCACTCCAGGCGTCCGCCAGTCAGCGCACTTCTCTGATCGCTGACTCCTCGCCGTTCTGCTGTTCAACAGGAAAAATCAGTTGACTGTTTGATACACGAACCTTTTTTTAAGGTTCATCGATTTTACATCAGTTCTTGATAGCAGTGTAGGTATCTTTGCAATGAATCAACTGTGAAACATTTTTTTCCTGGTTTAAAAAAAAGGGAGAGTGCGAACACAAATTAAAAAAAAATATTTCCAAAGATCTGAGTGTGCTCGAGTGGGTGTTGAGTCAGAGACAGAAAGACAGACTGATAGACTGACAGACAACCAGGCAGTCATTTCAAAACAGATCTGTGCGATCGTGGGATCACAGGAATTAGAGCATCAGAGAAACTCTCCTACTCACTTAATCATTAGACAATTATATGAACTCCAGCCACGTCCAGCCGACTATGATATGAAGTAAGACACACAATCATTAAACAGTCATATGAAGCATCGCTTCATGCAAACGTCGACACATCCGTGAAGTCTAGAGAAGTTACACCCTACACTTAGGTGGACTCTACACACCCTTCCGGTTGCATGAACAACCTGCTTTAGTGTGGCGACCCCTGTTCCTGTTTTTCTTGTCTGGTCTCCACAGAGCAGATGCTGTGCCAAGAACGGGTAACGAGGAATAACCCCTAAACACCCGATCCTCGTCTCATCCCACAAGGAGATGCGAACCGCCCTACTGGAAACAACAGCTGTCTTAGCTCAATCCCCACCCGAGACGCCCAAGTCTGCTACCGCTGTAACAACTGCTCAGGCTGTTTGCTTATAATCTTCCACTTCCACATCTGTCTTCGGTTTTCATTAGCCACGCATAGCTACGGCAATACTCGTGCGCATGCTTGAGTGAACACACACCCATATTTATGACACTCTTTATACACACGTAGATATATGGTGGTACTTCCAGAGATTCAGCATAGCTCACCAGCTCACTCATACAGAGAGAGAGAGAGAAATACGCATACACATATATACAATGGCACTTCTAGGGATTCAGCATACTTGCTTCATTCTTCAAATGTTATATACATATACACACAGATACACTTACAGACACACACGTATAAAAAAACAGAACTCACAGAGATTCAACATATTTCTCTAACTTTTATACAAATATACATGCCACACCGGTACAAACACATATCTACACAGAGATATACTTCCACAGATTCAACATATTTTACCATCTCTCTCTCTCTCTCTCACACACACACACACACACACACACATATATATATATAGAGAGAGAGAGAGAGAGACACAGAGAGAAATATACAGTGGTACTTCTAGAGGTTCGGCATACTTTACCAACTTATATAAATGTATACATACAGATATGTACACAGAGAAATACTTCTAGAAGTTTGGTATACTTCAACAAATGCTGCATAGCACATACGTTTCACCTTTTGCATAAAGATTTAACAAGCTGTACATTAATGTCTGTTATACATACTTAGCTCTGTATATCTATAAATCGCTTTGCCTATAAAACTGTGTGCCCGGAAAATGTTTATCCTCTTTCTTTCCTTCTTTTGTTTGTTTATTTGTGTGTGTGTGTGTGTGTGTGTGTGTGTGGGTGGGTGTGGGTGTGTGTATGTGTGGCGGAGTCGTAAAAAAACTGTTATAAAAGTATTACTTTTATTTGTTGCTTTAACTATATAGTTTCATTATTTTGCAATCACATCACAGTGAAATTTATATGCCTTAGACAAACCACTACTCTGCACATTTCTCGGTTTCTACAAGGATTCGTTCCAGTAATAAAAGAAATATTTATTGTGCGACAGCTTTATGGTTATTTATTAACGCATGTCTAGCAACAGTGCTAATTTTCACATTTACAAGGCTTTCTACGCCAACTGTTATTTCGGAATGAATGTTCAATACTGCAACACACATCTCTCACTCTACTTTTCTCCACTGGCTTTCATAACTACGATGCAGTATTGGGACTTGAACACTGGTCATTGACCTGAAATTCTGACACGAAAATGTCGATCACAATTGTTGAGTTTGCTGTCAGCACGAAGTTCTCTCTTTATATCGCGTCCAACTACAATTTTCGTCTTTTGGATGCTTAGGCATTTACTATCAGGAAAGCATATCATACCTTTCTCCCTCTGTTTTTTTTTTAAATTACCGCTGCGACAGTGATCTTCACCATCCTTCTCTTTATTTGTATGTCTCCGTGCAGGCAGCTGAGGCGCTAACATACTGGCCCCTCGCTTCCGCTTTAACCACCCACGAGTGTGTGCTGCGCATGCGCTGAATAACTGACGTAGGAAACAAAGAATGTCTCTCTCTCTCTCTCCTGCTCGCACACCCGCCGCACCAGTCCATAATTATGACGCTGGTGATTCGCCTGGCCCCAAACTACAAAAGAAATACTAAAATGTACCAATGCCATCTCCAGCAGACCATGACGCTTCCTCGTGGACATCGGCCTGTGAAGTCCCCCCCACACACACACACCTCCCTCTACCCCTAAAGCGCCATCGCAACGGAAGACGAGGGGTGCCTGGACTACGAAGCTAAATGCCAACGCCTAAAATAAAGTCTGTTTGAGGTCAAAGTAGGTCGCGGTCTCAGCTCGAATTTCAAAATTTATTTCCTCCAGACGTCTCACGCCCATCGGGAAGAAAATGGTTTGGGCGGGGTAGTGGGGGGGGGGGAGTGGATGGCGAAAATAGGGCTCGTGGTTGTCGTGGGCAGAGAAAGTGCACGAGTCTACGCGGGAGGCACATCCAAAGGGAGGTAAGTCGGATGTCACTGTCTGGTCTGGCACGAAAGGCGCTAGAAGGCGCCACAAACTCCTCGTTTCCCGGAGTCAACCAGTTCAGCAATTTAGATAACGGTTTTCAAGTCATCTTCTCTCCCATCTCGTTACGATGATCGACCCCACGACTAGCCAGAAAAAAATGAGATTGCCACGTCACAGGTCATTCATCACCTAACCAGAAAAAAATACTCAGAAAAAAATAGTCATGCAACAGCCCAAAGAAATCGACTTTAACCTTTCCTCTCAGACCCTTTCTCAACCCACCTACATCCCCACGGACACGCTGTAGTCAGTGCACTCTAACGACTTATTAAAACGGTTTATGACCGAAAGCAAACATGAAATTTAATGTTGCTACAGCAGTCCTTCCGATCACAGACATCAATATAACTCTCAGTCTGTCGATACTAACTGCAGGAAACCGTAGGCTGACCAGAGGAGCTGGCGTGAATGTTTTGCTGACAAACTAGTAGGAATCATGTTTTTGCGATAAACTTTGCGTGCCTCGTACGATGATCAACAGTGACATACACAAATGCAATGCTAACGATACATATTAAGCCAGTGTACAATTTATACGACATCGAGAAACATGCAATATATATGTATCTGTATTTACAGTGTGTGAGTAGTAAAATGAAGGGCAACTGTATGAAGCCAGTCTCTATCTCTCTCTCTCTAACTATCGATGTATTTGCGCGTTGATTAGGATTTCCGTTTATTTGATTTATGTGAATAACACAGTAACTCAACCAGTAACCATAGATGTACATCTCTCGAGCCTGCCAGAAACAGCAAAAACAAGCACAAAGAAATCAAACACAGAAACAGATTTTAGAAATGAAGAGAAAAACTTATTAGAGTCGAACCTATGACATAATCACACAATAAACTGCTTTTGTTACTGTGTTACAGCGGATTCACAATATCAAACCTTGCGGTATAAAAGCAAGTCCCTAGCTGTACGGTTCACTCCCATTTTAGCTGACTGCTTCGCATCAAGCGTCTTGCTAGTGCCAAGCCTAGCGCCTACAGACGTCCCGTGCACCTGGTCCCTGATTTCCCCTTTTGGCGAACTTTGCAAAACCCTTGTGATCCCAGACTCTCCCAGCGACATACATATTCATAGGTTCTCTGCAAATGGCAGCAGTTTGAAGAAACATCAAGCGTTGCTCTTTTGCTCCTTTATCTTGGCTTCGCAAAATCTGCTGACGACGATAAAAGAAAAGTCCCATTCTCGTGTAAATGAGCGCGGACAGGTCCCGGCGTATCTGATTTGCACATTTAACCTAGAATGTGAGGATCGCACTGACTTTCACAAGAAGAAATTACATCTTTGCATTCCTTTGTAATGCATAAAAAATTAATGACGGATGTGCATGCATGCTTTGCCCTGAAAGTTTTTTTCCTTTCTTTTTCATCCTCTTTTCTTTGAGTTGTGAATACAGTGTGTGTGTGTGTGTGTGTGTGTGTGTGTGTGTGTGTGTGTGTGCGTGCGTGCGTGCGTGCGTGCGTGCGTGCGTCTTCATATCGTATACAGACGAACACCGCCACACACACACACACACACACACCAATACCCAAACACATATACACAACACAAACACAACATTAGCTGACGTATGCACGTCATAATACAAACACACCGCTGCGGCACATGCACATCACTAACATGTCAGATGATGCGGATTATTACGCACAGTTGCTTGCATTTACACAAGGGTGCACGAACAAACGGAGGTCGTATATACATGACAGGCTTAACTAAACAAATGAAATGCAGGTTATTCAGATGAACAGGGTAGGTACAGCTTCTTTAAATCAACAGTCACAGTTTATGAAAATTTAAGTTACGCCTTCTTGCCAATGATTGGAAACTCTGCTGGTGATTGGGAAAAAAAACGAAACAAAAACAAAAAAACAACACACACATACAAGCAGTGAAAGGTATAGTCAAAGGGAGAGCAGCCACTCGAGTTTTGTGCCGTAAACCAAACACAGGGATTTGCTTCCCCTGCACCGCAAAAGCATTGCCTAGCCGCACGTAATGCGGAGATGACCTGCTCATAGCCTGATATTTCGGCACAACCGGTCGGGACATAAAATCTCATATAAAGCCGGGGTGGAACCTGTACTGCGTGCCATCGTATCGTGTGTCGTATAGGGGATGCTAGTAACACCCTCCTCTGCCCTCAAAACACACAAAGTACAATAACACCTTGTGTGCCGCACATCTCGTGCTAGAGTACCCTTCATCTTTCACACACGCACCACAGTGCCCTGACATTATGTTAACCTACTTTCCAACAACCGCTCGCTATGTGACAAGGCTAGATGTCGCTAGTGATTGCGTAACACAGGGGGTGGGGTGGGGTGGGGCCGCTTTTATTGTGACTGATGTGACAATGATCTTTAGCACCTGTCCTTTCTGAGCTCGCAGACGGCTTCTAGTCCAGTAACAGACCTGCAGCGAGTCTCAGTTTCTGTATTGTCGTCTTCTGCTTCTGTCTTGATGTTTATCGACGGTTTTCACACACACACACACACACACACACACACACACACAGAGTAAGGTACAAAGAACTGACTCATTAAGCACGTTTTTCACACAGTCTAACCAATCCCTTCACTTCCATTCTTCTTTTTTCCGGACATCACAGGTATAGAGAATTGTCCTAATGGTCACGCCGGATTATAAACAACGCTGCTCAAGCGCCAACACATCCAGGAAAAAATTAAAGAAAGTTTATTCATGCTGAAAATATTCTCGCGTAGTTAATTGCGACCCTTTCTTAGGCACAGCGAACACTCTTGGCAAAGCAAGTTCCGCCTCTTATCTACCTGTTATCAGTCTCTTTTTACTTTTTTTAAGCTGTTGTTAATATTTTGTCCCTTCTTTCGCCCTCTTTCAGAAAGATAAAAATATCCAAGTGTACAGTCTGTGCCCCTAAATTTACTGTTACAAATACCACAGTTCTTTTTCTAAAAAGTAAGTCTAAATATAATCAGCCAGGATCCAGGTTATAAACAACTGGTATTAAAAAAAGAAGCAGCTGTTATTGTATATTTACATGCGTGCGTGTGTGTGTGTGAGAGAGAGAGAGAGTGGGGAGGCAGGTCAGAGAAAGCGCGAGAGAGACGGGAGGATGATAAAAACGCAGAGAAAGAGGGAGAGAAACAGAGCTGAACAGGTGCTGCTGTCCCTAGTTTCCTCCCTTGATCTTAACGCGTTCCACAAATGACCAATTATACGAGTGATTTAGCTATCGTTGAATGATTCATGGGTCAGGTTAACGGCCAAAACAGCGCTATATAGTTCAACTGAAGAAGGAAATACGGCAATACGATATATGCACAGATTGCATGATGCAAGGCAATGGTGCAGTTTTAAGCAATTTTGATTCTCCCTTCCCTCCCCACTTCCCCTGCCGAGTAATTTGCTTGAAGCCTTTTCCCTGAGGAGTTCTCAGGTCTAAGCAATTTCGATTCCCCAGGGCGCCCTTTTTTACATACCATTATATGCGCAGAAATGTGAACATAACACTTTATGACGCATTTGTGAATAGTGTCCCTTCACAAACCATTAGAATTGTTCTCAACATTTTCTCAAAACATCTTGTCAGCTTCCCCATTAGTTTACAGAAAGTTGGCTTGTTTGCCGTCGACTCAGAGGAAAACACGCTAGATTATTCATTGTCCTCTTTTTTGTTTTTCGGGAGAACTTTAATGTTTGTTTGTTTGCCGGGTTGTAGTTAAATAAAATTGTATGCTCTCTATCACTGCAGAATAAAAAAAGGATTTCTTCTAAATATTTCGACAGTGACATTCGACCTTTTCAGTGCAGAAGTTTCGCCACTTCTTACAATTCCTACAGACGAGGACAACAAAAGCAACAGGATCTATTAAACACGAATCATATTAATCACTCTATCTTATAAAGGTCTGTACGTGTATAACATATAATGAAACTCTTTTACACTTAGAGGACGGTTGGATGGAGCTGTTTCGTGGGAAGTACATTATTGCCGTTTGTTAAAAGAACGTTAAAAAATGATTAACCGTGTATAAATTAAATACCTTTAAAACTTTCTGCCACTGGTATTTTATTGTAACGTGTAGATAGCCAGAATATTTTTGTACCACGAAACGACATAATCTTAATAAAGATAGCAAAACTCATCACACACTTCCTGGGTCTGAGAAAGAACGTTTTATTTACGTATCTCTTAAAGCATCTCTAATTTACTTGAACAGGAGAGCTGTTATTTCAGTCTCTCAATCTTCTAAATGAAATCCGATAAAAGTGAATTAACAGTTACACACTCATTCATTTAGAAACGTAACTTAAAGTAAAAGGTAAGTACATGTAAACTGCCAACTTCAGCTAAAAATTAAGATGCTCAAGTTCTGAATCGTTTCGTCTTAAGATTCCGGGTTTCAAACCAACCGCTTATACACGTTCATAGCCATGCTCTAAAAGCCAGTGGAGTTCAGAAATGTAATCATGTGATCAAGACATTTTGTGAAGATTTAATCTCTACGGTGATTTGCAGGATTCTCGGATGCCACCATGGTTTCGTAGTGTTTTGCGAAGAAAACCAAACTACCCCTAATTCGAAACGTAACCGCTTGACACAATATATATATATATATATATATTCTCTTTAAATCCAGTCTTCTCCGCTTTTCTCGGCTCTTTCTCGCTGTCGTCTGCTCTGACACTGTCTGGCACAATTTCCCGATGGTTTCCATGTTCACTAGACAACAACACATGACGGTTTTCATGTACCTCCCGAGAGCTACGTGTTTAACGCGAATGTAAGTAAGTGATGGTCTACCAGTCATGTTACCAAAAACGTGTTTGATGCCGGAGTTGTTATCATGGCAATACGTCCCCATGTATCTCTGTCTCGCTCAGAAAATTAAACTTCTCCGTCTGTTGTGGATTTACTGAAATGGTAATAACTTGGCTAAAATTGTAACAACTTTAGTCCGTGTAATGTGGTTATTTGAACTCCTTTAGCTTCTGGACAGTGAACCAGCACACACACACACACACACACACACAAACACACACACACACACACTGATAAAGACAATGCAAGTAGGCGCCAGGCACAATGGCTGATAATGTCTCGGTCGGTCGAGGTGATAAAAGGGGAAGCCTGTTGGGACAAGCGCACAAGTATCAAATGACACGCAGCTGACGTAAAATGATCGTCAAAACATATCCGATCTGATCCCACCTCGACCAAATGTATCTGCAAATATACATTACACCTGCTATACCTCAAATCGCTTTGCAAAAAAGAAAGGTAATTAACTACACTTCAGTAACAAGAGAAGCTATTTTAAACCATTTTATTGGGATAGTCTAGTGTTCAGCAATAATACAAAATCCTCACCCTACTCCAATCCACTAAGTGCGCGAAATAGGCAAGGCAGAAATTGGTGTACGTAAATGTGTGTAGAACGAACGAACAAAAGAACCAGACGAGCGAATGAACAAGCGGTCGATCGCATGGATACATTAAAGATAAAAAGAAGAAGAAGAAGAAAAAAAAAAAGAAGCAGGATGTGTGGCCAGCAGACAAGAAAGCTGTGAACAGAAATTAGTCGCCATTAGTCTGGAAAGTATCGACCTTCTTAAGGTCCCGGAAGATCACACACTCTCCGACAGATGTCGCCAAGAAAGGGTGGAGAAGCAAGAGGAACGGTCCGACTGAGTGAACTATCTGCTGCGTCATCATCATTACCAGTGTTCCTATTCACCTTTTTCATGGCGATCGATTTGCCCGCTTACAGCGTTACCTGCGCTTCTTTCTGTCTTTCTCTATCTTTGCGTCTTGATCCTACCCGTGCAGACACTCATCCTATTTTAGGCACCCACGCATGTCAGGTGAATCTCAGTTATAGCCGAGAAATTATCGCCTTGGTCAGGTGCTCAAACGATGCGGACGGGTATTTGATGAAATTCTCAGCCCTCCTTTCACGTACATTTCCTTTAAAAATTGCGTTGTGCTCGTTTCCCGATAATGACGTGCCAATCACGTACTACTCACGTACCACCCACGTACATCTTACAAAAGACGCAGCTGCGCTTCTTAGTCGATCGAGTCATTCGCGATTGTGCGTCGTCTGCATCCCCTTGTCGAGATCATAAGCATGTCAGCCGTTCTTTCGACGTGTTCAACGAAGGAAAAGCCTTAGCTAGATTTTCACGAAGCTTAATGACATCCGTCCCTTACTAGTTCGTGGCCCTTTGGTACAAAGCCCACTAAAGTGACGTGCTCTGCGTTCGGTCATAGCATGCAGGGATCTCCCATCGTTGAAATAACAGGAAAATGATTTATAGCCATGCTCTAAAAGCCAGTGGAGCTCAGAAATGTAATCATGTGATCAAGACATTTTGTGAAGATTTAATCTCTACGGTGATTTGCAGGATGTCGAGATCCGCTTGTTCCCCCCCCCCCAAAAAAAAAACTAATGTGTCCGTGCGTAGACAGGTCGAAGTGTGTGTGTGTGTGTGGTCATGCGTCAAAAGTATGTTAGATGACTTACTACCTATTTAGTGCGTACATATTTGTATATGCATGCATATATGCGCGTCTGCATGTATATACGTGTATAAATAATTATATGCAATGTGTTTGTATGTATGTGTGTAACTGTGTATACTTGTGTTCTTAAAAGAAGTGCGTGCTCGAGGTCATGCCCAGTATTGTTTCATAGATTCTCCGTCAATCAAATAACATCGATTTCTTCCTACCCAAACCAAAAAAAATATATATAGATTGAAAAAAGGGAAGGTAATTACCGATGATGTAGCGCATGTCGCCCACGAAGGTGCTGAACGCCTTCCTCCGCAGCTCAGGGGTGCCCGGGTGTGAGTGGGGGTGTGAGCAGACGTCGCTCACTTGGTCCATCAGTCTCGTGCACAGCGAGGTGGGGCGACACAGCCGGTCAGAGGAGGACGAGTGGTTGTCCATGTCCGTGACCGTGACGGTGGGCAGGTTGGTCAGCGAGCGGCTGGCCAGTTTGCTGGCCGGCAAAATCTTGTCTCTTTTGTTTTCCTGCTTCTTCATTTTACCCCCCTCTTTTCGCGATATCTTCGGGTCTGTCCGTCTCACACTTGATGCTTCGGCGCCCGCCAGGGTTGAGAAAAAACTTCAAACACTTTGCTCAGGGGAACATGGTGTCGTTCAGGTAGGAAATCCGCTGACTGGCGGGACTACTGAGCTGCTTCGCGTCTCTCATCTTGAAGAGCTCCGCACGGGGTAGTTAATTTTCACGGGGTGTTCACGGTAGACGCAGCAGTTCTGCGCGCGCTGCCTTATCGTTGTCGGTTCCTAACTTCACTGTATACGCTTCAAAATAAGCCACCGTCCTGGCTTCTGGTTTGACAAACCGGTAACAGAAAACCACCGCGCAGACTAGAGACACGTGCTGACTGCTGTTCGTACGGACGCTCTGTTCCCACCTGTGTTTATTCCCATCACTCTCGTCTGAGTGTAGACGACTAAGTGTCGAGGTTGGTGAGTTTAGAAACTTAACACAGCATGAAAAACGAATAAGGTTCCCTTGTGATAACGAAGATCCGCTGTCAGTTTTTTTTTAAATTAACGTAATCCGGTATCCTGAAACCTGGTAACGCATTCCTTGTAATTATAGCTCAAGTATTTAAGACATCTATGATAAAAATACATGTCAGGAACAGGACTATGTTCTCGCTAATTTATTATCCAACCGATTTTTTTATT
Organism: Marisa cornuarietis; assembly: GCA_004794655.1. NCBI lineage: Eukaryota > Metazoa > Mollusca > Gastropoda > Architaenioglossa > Ampullariidae > Marisa > Marisa cornuarietis. Next base: position 468,233 of record SMMW01000058.1, read on the forward strand.
GTAAGCCTGTGGAGATTAGCACATGCACTGCCAAGAAGACGACAACAATAAATGAGAAGTCAGGTAAATGCTGGGAAGGGGCGAGGTGCCAGGATCCCATGGCGCGTCCGTATTTAAGTATTTATACCCTTCGTCCGCAAATAATGTCCTTCCAGAGAACGGTCCTCCAAAGTCAGGTCCAGATAGACACTAGAGTTTCTTCCCTTTCTTCCCCAGCCCTCCAAGAAAGGCAAGAACAGCGCGTCCCTGATGATTTCTTGATACACTAACTGCATAGCATCCTGGGAAGTTTTAGGGGCACTGGGCCTGGAGCAGCAGCGTGACAAGACACACGGAAGGACTGGGTTGTTTGGCGACAAAACCTTGGCGTGTTATCAGTTAGTTAAATGGTGATTTCCATGATGTCACGTGCCACGCAGAGAACATAAAAGGCGCAGATGCTGGTTCTGCAGAGTACGTGGTTGGCACGTTATATCCACTGACTCTGGCTTACGTCCAATGCCGTCGAGAATCGTCGCCGGCTGAACCGGCAGAAACGACCATCCATAAGGACGCGATCACGACTGCTGGACATACGGGTCTTTGGATCGCTGCCAACATGGCGGTCAGTCGGTCGTGCCTTCCACCTAAGGCTGACGGCAAGATATGACGGATTGTTCCTCTGTCACGAAGTACTAAGACTTAACACTAACACCTGTGAAAATATTCCGAATTTATTGTCAGAACTGCAGCTCAACGATATCGTTGCAAGACTGCGATGACCACTCGATGCATCAGATCTCCTTGCTCTTCATCCTGTCATTCATAAGAATTCAAACACGTCTATGAAAGACTAGAGAAACCCTCAGAAACAAGCTTGTCGCCTTTTATTTTCAGTTCTCTCTTTGAAAAGACGCGAAGCGTTTCGCAAGCAGCGAGATAAAAATCCATACGCCAGGCAGCATGGCGCAGAATGGCCTTGGTAACGATTTTTGTCGCCTTCTAATCTTTAAGATCTTTCTTTTTTTTCTAATATTTTCCACCCGTGAAACCACTGTCTTGGTTCCTTGCGCGCTGAAGTCGGATCCTTAAAACTGTTGTTGTCAGCACTTCCACTTGTTCCGTCTGCATAGTTCCGATCACCGAGTCTAAAGTGGTTGGGTGTGAGGGACGGGTTACTGCTGCTTCCACGATAAGCAGATGTGAACAAAGGACCGAAGGTTTGCATGAAGCAAATGAGGAAGAAGGTTCACAGGTCAAGCTCTCTCGAAGTGCGACACACACAAGCGCGCGCGCACGTAGAAGCTGGGACTACAACGTGACTTCAAGCTCGGCACTGCGCGGTCTAAAGGACAGCGAAGGAAGAACAAAGCACAGGTACAACGCTCACCTTTCTTGTTTCCATAAATCGAGCTGCAGACAGCATAAAACACTATCAGAACCCAGGTGAACTTTTCCAGGGGAAAATATGGAAGAAAGCAAACGATTGTGGCAGGTAGTGTTTCATTTACGGAATACCTTCCAGACAGCAACTTCAATGTCTCGGCCTATTTCTTTACCTGCTTTAAGTGCAAAAGAAGATCAATCTTTTTTTTTAAATCGTCCTTCTACCAGAAGCGTTGCGATACGTTGGAGATGGTACAGAACTGAGATTCGTTCACTTTCGTTCACTGTCAACTTACAGTGACGATCGAAGGTTTTTTGGTGTTCACCCAGCGTGTCATTCCCGTCTGCAGAATATAAACAAGTCGCATTAATAACAGCTTGGAGATTGTCATACAGCACGCGCGTTTTGCATGCGACCACGGTTCTGCCTGCATCCGAATGAATGTGTGGTCGCCGTGAGAACAGCGCCAAAGGAAGAAGAGAGCAGCGGGCTTACATACACGGCACTGCCCCCTCCACCCACGCCTCCCCTCCACCACCTTCCTTGTTGCTGGAAGCAGCCTCTACAGACGAGCAACTGGGCGCTGGAGAATTTTGACATTTAACGATAGACGCAATTCTGTCCTGTCGGCGAGGTGCCTGGAGAAGACGATGTACTGTGGGGGGGAGTGAGAAGTGCTCGCAACACCGATCTGCGCGCACAAAAGACCAGGAGGTCGAAATTGCAGTGACGACGGCTCTTGGCTCGAAAATGATTCTCAACCCTCACTTTCGTCAGGAGTTTGTATGTTGGAGGGGCGGGATGGGTGTGAACATGTTTATAAAAAAAACCCGAACGTGGTCAGCAAGGGAATGGTGTTTTTTCTTCCTGTCTTTTGATCCGATATGCGTTTGCTTAGAATTACTGATCCACTGTGTAAAACTTACCTGCTTATCCCAGGGTTACGTTGAAGTAGCTTTGTGTATACACATAATCACCCCTGGGGGTGCGTACAGAATGCCGTTCACAAACAAAACTAGGATGCTTGTGTCCGGATTTCTTTCTGCGGCAAAAACACACCCCGCCATGCCACGAAACAGCATTCCGAGCTAAACACTCTCCTGGTATACAAGACAGGAATTTCTCTCAACAGCAACTGATAAACAGTAGGTGCGTAGGTGTGTGTGTGTGTGTGTGCGCGCGCGCGCGCGGGCATGCGTGATGTTCGCCTCACCCAACGCAGTGGGCTTGCTGTCGGAGTCAAGCAATCTCCACCAGAAGCGCCCACATGGGAGATAAATCTACGTCCAGCGGCCAGGTCTGTGGCCACCAATCAACCTGTTTACTCTCTTTGCTGTCACCTTTCATTTTTGTCATCAACAACGACCTTTTTTGTTCGACCTCCGATTGCAAACAGTAATTCTTTCCTCATCTACTGGAGTGGATACAGGGCGCTGACATTGTTTTCCCACGTCATCGGTAACTGAACAAAATTGTATCCTGGCTCAACGCTGAGTGGTTTACTAGATTCAGTCGCTGTCTTCTCATGGTCTCCTGAACGGCTTTGCTGATAATGCTCTCCCTTTAGACAAGAATCTCCACCCTTCTAATCTCACCTGGTCTCGTACGAAGTTTGTACATGTACTGGTGATGTGAGCGACTATGACCCCAAGCAAACAAGTCGTTACACTTACGTTGGTTGGGGGTGAGAAACAACATTCTATATACAAGTAATAATGAATCGCTACTTATCTTTTCGTGGAACACCGTCTCTTCCGAGACATGCAATTTTGTAACTCCTGTCATAAATATATCACAAAAGACGGATATCCTGCAGCCAGTTGTTGCACGTAATCACTTTTGAAGCTCACGCCGTTGGACCTGATGTTGGCTCGTGTTAAATGTTTATTGTCCAGTGAATTGTTCAACTCCACTTACACTGAAGGACACACTCTTAAGTAGGTATGTGAGCCCTTAGTCCATGAGCTACTCAATCCTCTTGTAAAAACTCGATGACAAACTTCAAAGAGCTGTGACAGAATGTACAACACACCAGCTAACGGCCTAACATGTGCTCGAGTGCAGCGTTTGCTTCTCAGGTAGTTTTTCGGTTCATGTTGCGAGCTTTGGTTGGTTTAAAAGAAAAGGCAAGTATGCAACAGGTAAACAAAAGACAGTAAATGCCACATCACTTTCTTTCACAATACGCCCCGGCTTCGAACAAGGTGTGAAGGAGGGGGGGGTAGAGGCTTCGTTCACCTGTCCAGTGACATGTCAGACAATGCACACCTGCTCTCCTGTGCCGACACATTTATGAACAGTGAAGAAGTTGCTGCACACTATGTTGAAAGAGAAGTAAACAAGACCCTAGAGAAGATCTCTTACTTGCTGAATCACTACTCCGCACTGAGAGGTGTGGCGGCGAGCAGAGATAAGTTGTCAACAGGCAGCTCTTGCTGCTGTGGGCTTTCCTTGCTTCTCTACCTGCCAGGTGTTTCCGTGCCACGTAGAAGCAATGAACACCTTTACCGTTGGAGTGTTCTGTCGCTTAGCAGGAAGACAGTGTTCTCGAGAAAAGCAGACCAAAAAAAAATATCACTTGATTGATTATCATCTGTTGTAGCCTCGCTTTTCTTTTCACTTTTTTTTGTGGCTCAGCTTTCACGTAGACTCCAATTGTCTCCCGTAGCCAGACTCTATAGTGAAAATTTAATGAAGCTTCTGGTTGCCGCGCCATCCAAACCATTTCAGGAATAGTAAGCCAGAAGCGACGAAACCTTCTCGAAGAGCACAGACGAGAATTGTGATTATTGAGCTGCAGCAACAACGAAGGTAGGAGTAGTTCTTCTGTGTGCCGCCAAGCATCCTCACTGTGTTGTTCTTGAGCATCTTGTCGTCAGGGCCGGGATGAAGAACCGTGAAGCGTCTGTCCTCCCGCTGATGGCAGCATTCTCACCTTCGTGTGTCCTGCTGCTGCTGCTGCTGACGCCGACAGCAAATAGTCGCATGCACGCGACGAGACGTAGAAGACGCAGACGCCACGCATACACTCGTCTCTCTCTCTCTCTCTCTCGCTCTCCCTCTTCTTTTAGATGCGCACGCGAAAACCTCAAAAAAGATCCACACGCGTATTGACTTATTGCCCTCTTGTAACAGTATTCTAGTAACTTTACTTTCATGTTTTCTTTTTTCAATGACTTTGTGTCCCTCTGTTCATAGCCCAGTGACTACGTGACTATCTACACCGCACTTCAGTGACGTCGCGTCCTTATGTCTCACAAATTTTAGTCGAATAAAGACACTTTAGTAAGTGACTGAGTTGTAAACAGGTATTCACCTTATGATCGCACTCCTGTGGCATCGTGTTCATCTGTCTGTAATCCAATAACTTCTTTATGTTTGTATGCTGGTGACCTCACGACCCTAGGATCTTTCTCGAAGTGACTTCTTATTAGTCTGTTTCGTGCTGCAGTGACCTCGTGTCCTTATAATTGTGACCTCACGCCCTGCGTCTGTACTCCAGTGACGTAACCTACCGTTGGTGTTCTCGCGAGCCCCGTATTACTGATCGATGTCTGAACCCAACAAGGGACTAGCACTGGTTTGCTAAGTTTGCTAAGTTCTAATTTAAATAAAATCAAATAGAGCCAGATAAGTTTACTAATAAAAAAGTAATCATGAGCCGGCATTGACCCGCGCCCTTCTAAACCTCGCCGGAGGCAGCGAAAATGGAAGGTCGCTCTAATAACTCCATTTTTTTCATTTTTTGCTTGTGTCAGGAACGCACGGAAAGTGTGGACAGGTCACACACAACACACACTGACCTCACAGCGTTCTTCACGTGTCCTTTCACACAACAAAATACAAAGACCTGCACATGGGCTCGAACGTTTCTATTAATCGGGTGAACGTAAATCTATACTTTACTAAATAACAACAGAAAACTTCAGCACAAATATTCTACACTGAGTTTGCACCGAAACAAATATATCTAAGCAGTTTATATTAAAGTCCTTCAAGTTCTCTCTTCTTCTGTTGTTGGGGGGGGAAAGGGTCGACACGGCAAACAGTTCCCCTCTTTCAGTCTTGCTCTCTGGCGTTGATCATACGGACAGCCTACATTCACCAAATAACTCCGACAGTCTAACGGCAGACAAATGACCAAGTCAATAAAAATTCCACAGTAGGTAAATCCACACAGTTCTACGATCTTCTCAAGAGATCACACAGCAGTTGAGAAAATTAATAAATCGAGGAACCACACAGTTAATATTTCTCCACACAGTTCTACGATCTTCTCAAGAGATCACACAGCAGTTGAGAAAATTAATAAATCGAGGAACCACACAGTTAATATTTCTCCACACAGTTACTATTTCTCCACACAGTTACTCTTTCTCCATACAGTTAATATTTCTTTACACCGTTAATATGCATCCACACAGTTACTATTTATCCACACAGTTGCTATTTCTTCACACAGTTAATATTAATCCACACAGTACTATTAATTCCAACCTCTGTACCAAATTCCTCTTTCTCCTAGACGCTCACGTCTGCTTCCTCTTCCAATTTCTAAACAACGCCCCCTATCAACATTCAAACCAGGGGTCATAATCGCTATTCAATCAAGGGCGACAACCTCGTTACTTCGACGTTCATGGGTGATAACACATGTTCATAACAGCTTGTACTTTAAAAAAAATGGCACAGCTTTATTTCAGGTCAACGGAGGTTGGTGGTTATCACTTTTCACATCTCTAAGAATAATTTTATCTATTCTTGATTTTCTTTCTTTGCACTAACTCTTCATTTCTTTTTCTAATGATTGTTTTTTTGTTCACAATTAGTGCACTAACAGCGCTTACATCATCAACCAGTTTGGGTCTTAGTAAAAAAAAAGTCGTCACCAACGGCAGCAAGAAATGTGTACCTGGATAGGATTAGGATAGGAGTGGGTGGGTCAAGGAACGCAGTTGAGTTTCATGATAGAGACTTGAACTCTCCACGCAAAATAAAGCGAACAAGAGGTCATGCATAAACACACCGTAATCACTCGCACGAACACGCACACACACGCACGCGCGGGAGAGAGAGAGGGGGGAGAGAGCGAGGCGCGGTACGAAGTGGAAGATGTATATAACGGCAGACCCGATTTGATAAAACTCCACTAAAATAACACAGAAATGCCTAGCCAGACATAAACACCCATCTTTACTCTTAATGTCAGAGGTGGCACTGAGCTTCACAAACCTTTCGCGGAGAACGTGATACAGGCTCACTACATCTATCTGCTGCAGTTTCTTTACGGTTTCTACTGTTCTTTGTTCTCTCCCCTGGCGCATCTTGTGCCTTTTTACTGCCTCCGTATCCCGCATCCGATTACGGACAACGCCGTCGTGCAAGTCTCTGGCTGACGCCTCATCGCCAAGGCAACCAGTTCAAAATACAGTTGTAAGAGGCTGATGTAAGGTCGAGCACAGCCATGTTGTTGATGACGTTGCTTAGTAACCGTGGCAGTCAACGACTGTGTTAGTGTCCGAGAAATGAAGATGAAGGAGTAGTGTTCGATGGTGAATGGCCAGGTTCACGTCTTCCCGTCCTAACGAGGGCGCGATTTAGAGGCAGAAATAGCATCATCTTAGGGCTTCAAACCTTGTCATACATTGTGTTATCTTACCTTGCCCTTGTTTCGCAGACGCAACAGATCTTTGACTGTTAAAAAGTGGTGATGCCAGCATGAACCGGGTGAAAGGGCGAAGAGTGCTCGAGGGCTCTGATAAGCGATTTTTCGTAATACGCCAAACGTGTTCAACATACTGGACTGGACAAAGCTTTTCGCAATCGAGCTGCCGAAATAAAGTCCACGGCATCCTTCACGCTGAATGAACAGAGCTGGAGCAAAGCCTGACAGTCAGCTCTGCACGCCACGGAGTGATGGAAGCAATGAAGTATAAAGAATACCTACGAAGGGAGGGGGTGCAAACGAGAATCTGAAGACCACTGGGTGAGAGTATGACGAGTAGGGGTGACGGGTCAAGCCCGACTGTCATTTTACTGCTGCTTCCTTAGAACAACGGTACCGAAGGTTTGCATGAAGGAAGAAGGTTCACAGGTCAAGCTCTCTCTCGGCGACACACACAAGCGCGCGCACACACAGAAGCTGGGACTACCACGAGACTAAATATCTAAAATACGCAATAGCAAAAAAGAACATTTTCAATATTAGACATTAGAGTAAGAGGAGTAAATCAAGATGATTAATGTTTTGCTTTCGCTCGAGAATTAAATATCTAAATTTAAAATCAATGCAATCGTAACCGCTTAAAATTCAAACACTATGCAATTCTATGAAACCCCAAAACGTGGAAAAAAACCGCAAAAATAGATTGCAATGAATATTATAGTCACCACGCAGAGAAACGAACAAGAATGAAAACAAATGTTAGCGACGTAAGGAAGGAAAAAGATAAAAATTATTAGCCCTACAAATACAATGACACAAGTGGACAGACGTGCTTGTGAATTCCCTCAGGTACACAGACATGGATCTTGATTCCCTCAACTACAGATACACCAACGCACGTCTAGTTGTTTTGTTTTTGCCCAGACTTGCAAGATGAATCGAATATACATTATTCTTCCATGAGACCCGTTGAATTTTTGTAAACAAGAAGAAATCGGTCAACGCCTAATCATCTGGTTCTATTTGCAGGCAGCCAGACTGCCGCCATTGCCAGCAGATTTCTTTATGTATGAGATCAACAGGTTAAGCAGATGAAGTCACAGATAAGAGTTATTCTCTCTATGAATGTCATTTTATTCTATTAAAATAAATGAAATCATATCGAGTACAACCTCATCCAGCCACTAACCACCAGACAACAACCACCACCACCGCCACAGGTATACAGATCTACTTAACATAGTCCAAGACTAAGCTGCGCATTAAACTGACAAAATATGATTACCTCCCCCTCCCCCTCCCTAAATGGCTCGATTACAGTTCCAAAATTCCACCCACCCACCCACCCCCCCACCTCACACTACCGTCTGGAACTCCGGAATACAAAGCGAGTCGCTACCACTGCTCGCTGTGTGGGGTACAGCTGCAGTGTCGTCATGGGTACGTGGGGAAGACGTAGTGGTGTGGTGTACCTGCAAGCTTTGGGTGGCATTTAACCAGAACTGGATGCAGACAGGATCTTGCAGCTCGTGGCATTGATCGCGCGCCGCGCGCCGTGTAAGGACATGTCGCCAGCACTGTCCTCGGGGTGTATGACTTATTCATTGCCGATGTCAGTAAGACGAATGGTGATTATCCTGCGGACTTGATGCATCGTCAACGCGAGGCCAATACTAATGGCGATCGGTGAGAGTCGAGGCGAGACCAGGGTTGCCACCAGCAGTCGGCTTCACCCATCGTACGTCGCTTCCGTGACCCATTCTTAAAGCCCTGAAAAAATGTCTCTCCTCTGGACACACGTTTTTTTTTGGAGAGGGATGGCGGGGAGAGGGGGGAGAGCTTCACTGATCGTTGTCTCATGTCGTCTTCTTACCATCTCCTGTTACCAATGACAACACGTTTTATATATCATTGAAGGGCTATGTTAAGGGAGCTATGGCTGGATATAATGCACACTATGCAGTTTCTCCCATTTCAGTTTTTTTTTACCGCATGGACAACATTTAAACACCGTTTTCTCACAGTTGACTGAGGCAATCAAAACCATTGTGTTGTTTTCAATACAGAAGTAACAAGTGACAGAAAACAAGTGTTTTCGATGCCAGCCCCACCTCAACATATTTCTCCTCTGCAAACATATGGCTTATAACATTAATTTGTCTTTACATTTTTCAATTAATCTCTTTCTATAATTGTATGATTTCCCTTACAAATATGTCTTAATTAGTGTTACGTTCTTCTTAAGGTATTTATCGCGTCTATTCTGTGTGTGTGTGTGTGTGTGTGTGTGTGTGTGTGTGTGTGTGTGTGTGTGTGTGTGTGTCAGTTTTTGAGTAGTTTTATCGCCCCCGAAAAGCTCGGTAAAATGTTTGTAGTCTTTTATAATACACGACACTTCAACACACCTGACATTTCAACTGGTGTCCACTTTCACGGCCTCTGCTGGTGCTGGGGATGATCATCTTCTTTAGAATCTATTTTCAGCCACGAGAATCTATTTTCAACACAGTTACGGAGGTCTAAATGCACTTTATCCACAATCACCCAGGTGTTGCTGATCTTAAGAGCCGACCACTGTCTCTCTTTCTGGGGGAAGACGACAAAGTGTTTGTCTAGTCCCTGCTACATTCTCTCATTATTTATCCGACGGTGCAGCGCATATCCCACAATCCTCGTGTGACGCACCATACCCGACTTCGCAGCAGAATGGGTACCAGATACCCGTAAAAGGTTGAGGAATATAAGAAAGAGGAGATAAGCCCAACACCCGGTACATCTTAATATAACTTCACAAGACAATGTGTTTCGGTTTAAGAGGGACTAACCTCAGAGTATAAATAACAGGGTGGGGGGACAACTGGAGTAGGTTACCTAGACCCTGCTGTTTATTGATGGTCGTTCAGGGCAGGTTGTCTGTCAAAGTCCTAAAGACAGCGCGTTCTTACCCGCTCACAGCTGGCGGCAAGCTGTGCTCTTAACAAGTTTTTCTCAGGAAAGGTTTACAGAATGTGAAAAAGAATCTTGGTGTTTGTTGTCCAGTAAGTACGTTCTTACGGATTATTTCCATGGTGAATTTTGTGTAGAGAGGGAGAAATAAAGTCAAAGTTTCTTAACTGTGTCTTTTATTATCAATATCGTCATTGTTGTTATCATCGACACCGTCGTCGTATTGCTATTTTTGTTGTTTCTTAAACAAGAGCCTTTGTATTGTATGCTTTTCTTATCCACATTCCTTTTTGTAATTAGCGCTTGACACTTCATCATCTGAATGCCTCTTTGTAAGCAATGACGAAACGATGGGCTTCATTTTGTCCTCCAGCCGCGAGTTTCTCGCAGTAAAGTGACACGAGGCGAGATTCTAACGTCATTGCACCCGATGGATATTTTGTTAACCGGCCTCATCCCACGCCCCACAGGAAGGGGTCCAGTGCTGGCAAACAAGCAGCCCCAACCCCAGCCCCTTGTGTACTTCAGCAGTTGCGCTTAGAAACCCCAGAATAAGTTGATCCATAAAGACCACACTGAATGGCTCGCATTTTCTTTTACAGATATCGACAGATATTAGCCAACTGTATCTGCTTTAAAAGTTGAATATTGTCCAGAGTATTTTAATAAACATTTAAACATCTTACAAGCAGCCTTTTATACGCTTGAAAGGTATGCGTTTTGCGCCTGTAATAATCCAATTTGCACCACGGGTGTAGGGGGTCTAGATGGTATTTTTTATAAATAAAAATCTTGGATGAAAATGTTAAGAAGTTAATTGTTCATCGGTTAATATACTATGTTCTGATTCTAAGAGAATAAATTATTCATTGAATTCTCGTCTTTTAAAGTGTCTACAGGTATAATGCAGTAAATCCCTCATAAACCCTCATCTGGACAGTTGGACAATGGCAGCTGTTGTTGTGCCTCTTAGGTTACAGAGTCGGCACACAGAGGAACTAAGGAAATAACACAAAGTAAAAAACCCTGAGTATTCTTATTTGAAACCATCTTATATAATTGTCTTAATATGGTTTTATAATAGAGAAATGTTTAGTCGAATTTAACAAATAATATTCAGAATGTTATTCTGCAACCTACTGTAACTTGGGAGGAGTTTATAAGAAACGCTGTTTTAGTCTGGTTCTCACATTGTCACATTCTAATAATACAGTCTTTAGAGAGTGTAAAAATACTTTTAGAATCAGTATGGGCTTTAAAAATTGGTTTCATTTCCTCGACTGTTTGTCTGTAGATTGAAAGAAAATCCTGTCTGGGATTGTCTTGTTTGATGTGGATGTTTTCTGGTTTACTTAAATATTTGCTAATCAGTTTTGCTTCGTTTATTTTCATAGGTTATCGTTTTCATGGGATCAGACAGGATGGGGGGGAGGTGGTGTAAGTGTAAGAGGGAAGCAGCTTCAAACACCAGAGCGGAAAGCCAAGAAGAGATAACTTTGATGTTGGAGCTCCTGATTCTGGATGGCAGCACGTGTGTCGTTGCATTAGAACTGACTATACAGATGGGAGGAAACAAGACACAATCCTTGCTTGGCTGTGTGCAGTCGCGAGGACTAGAATTGTGCTAATCAATGACACAACTTTTGCTTGGGACTGGATTTCAGAGCGCGTGCCATCCATAATTCAGAAAAAAAGTTACTGCATATTCTGTATGTCGTCTGAAGGTCTTTTCTGGGGACATTCAAATAAATCTTCTTTTTATTTGTTACCTTTAAGCTTCCGTCGTCTCCATGAACGCTATGTTCTTTCTCACGTCCCATTGATCTTTTTCTCTTTTCCAAATTACCATTTCTAATTTCATTATTTGTTTTTTTTTCTTTTTTGTGCTCACTACTTCCCTTTTTCGTTCGTTCGTTCCTTGTTTAACATCCTGAAACTGACCACACCGAGTTTTGTTTTTCATGCATGTGCAGTGTACCTTCGGCATTTGCGTCTTAAAGAATAAATTGAAATTTGTATCAATATTTTTATTCTTACCTTCAGGGCATTCTTAATTGGATACATATGCTGGCAAAGATTTTATATGATGATTGTATTTAAAAAATTGTCAACGTTGTGGAAATGTTTGTTCATATTTGTCCTCTTCACGAAGGGCCTTTATCTGTATGACAAACATACTCACAATGTCCAGGGCTATAAAATCTTTAAATAAATGAAGTTAGGGGCAGTCTGAAGTGTTAATGGATTGTCCATTGTGAGCGTGAGGCTTTCATTCTGCCCATCCTAACCAAGTTTGACCTTTGTTTAGGTCTAAAAGTCCCTATTTTGTACGTGGTCCTCAGCTATGGTGGATACACAGGGTTTGATAAGACTGTAGGTGTGAAGCGGAAGTAAATCTTACCCCTGAGTACTGTCCTACCTCAAGCTTATACTAAAGCGAAAGTTGTTTTTACTGAAGTTGCCAGGTCCAAGCACTGACAAGGTGGTAGCGAATACTACCCCCCCCCCCCCATCTTTACTCATACACTGTTTCTACCTGTAGATTGCGGATGTAAGTCTACTTCAAAGTCTAGCAGACGAGCCAGAAATAGTTCGTGTGATGTAGAACAAAATTCCACTTTGTTGCATCGTGTAACACGATACAAGGTGCATTACATAGGTTAACAATGTCGGAAAAACCCTGCAGTAACAGCATCAATAAAATAAACCTGCAGTAACAGCAGCAATAAGACACGTTAACAACAATTCACATAGTACTTGTATTCGCTGTACATGTGCGGAAAGGTTTAGAAGACAAGCTGATCACTAAATGTTTCAAAAGTGTCCGCTGAACACAAGCCTGTAGCTAGTAGATTGTTACAAAAACCAACTGAAAGGAACGACAAAGATCAGAAGCGTTCTTGAAATGTCATCGGGTCAAGCAAGAAAAGTCTGAGAAAAAGCACACAGGGTACCAGGAACTTCTCTGTGGTAACACATTTTAATCCGTGTTGTGTTTTGCAACATCGCTCGTTTTACATGTCAAGGCTGAAGAAGTTGTCTGCTTGTGAAACTTCCCGCGCTCACGGTGTCTACCTGTCGTTAGAAACGGATGTAGCGAAGAGAATGATGGAAGACCTTCCCGTCAGGATGGCAGACAAATTTATGGGTTGTCTTAATGAGGATGGTGGGGCTGAAAGCGAAGTCTGTGAACGCCTATTGTTGCGATGAAGTCATGAAAGTGTTTGGCCAGTTTGAACAAAGGTCACGTTTGTGAACATTAAACGTTGGATCGGAGAGAATTGCTGTGTCCATAATGCGAGTGGTATGGCAACGACGGGTGAAAATCTTCCACAGGTACATAGTGAAGCAGATACAAAAAAAAAAACCAGAGAAAGTGTTAATAAAGACAACCCGGCAGGTAATAAACACGACATTCCTGGATAGCAAAGGGCAGTTCTTGTTGGTGGACACTGGGGTTTGGTAAAAGAAACAGGAAGAGATGGGTTAACATGCAGCCTACAGTGGGTGCACAAGGGCATTGTAGCCCAAACTGTAACCCAAAGAGACCCCGTACTAATATTTGAGTGCATACTAATCACTTGTTAACCTCCCACTTAACTTTCCACCCCAACTCCTCCAACCAAGGAAACTCCAGCTTCATTCGCTGTCGGATACCCGTAAACTAAAAATGCTGTCCGCCACTCGAGGCTTACTTATGTTTCAGTAAAGACAAGGGCAGAGGTCAACTTCGGCATGCTGACTAACGGGAGAGAATAATTAAACAACACTGGCGAGTCGTTGCATAGCTTTCGTCTCGAGCAAAGGAAGAACCATACAAACAAAGTCGTCATACCTAAAATTCTTTTCATGCTTGAACTGGCACGGCAAAATAGCTGTTGGTTGCACAAACTGTCTAGCTAGCTACTGGTTACCCCATGAAAACATTTATTTATTGTTTGTTGCTGTTTGTCTTTTTTGCTCCCTTCAGCGCTGTATAACCAAGGGTGGATCACCACCATTAAAAAAAACTTGGTCACCTCGTTTCGTTTCTTCCCCTGGTCCTACATCTTCTCCCGACCAAACTGATCGATTGTGCCCTGCTGCCCCAACTGGCAGTGACACGCGCAATCCAAATGCTCAACGGCTACATGTCGGTGTACCGTAGCTTCCTGAAAGTGAGATTTTACGCTTGAGTTGCTGCAACGTTCTCTGTTTACACTTTTTGTGTGAAGTCTGGCTGAGCAAGGAATTTAGAGACCAGAAAAAGTTAATCAAGTGGAACGAAGATGTGTGCACCAGATCTAGCAAGAGTGTTCCTGACACCCACACCCACACCCACCCACCCGCACGCACACATATTCTTATAGTCACACGCACACACATCCTCTCTCTCTCACTCATTCACACACACACACACACGCACGCACACACATGCATAAACACATGCGCACGCAAACACGCATCACAAACCTATGATGAAAAGAACAAACAACGCAGTACACAGCGTGGACCAATCAAAGATTGGGGCAAAAGGTTAGGTAAGAGGGCAGGAGAAGTTCGCAGAGTGAATGAAAGGGGGTCATGAGGAGAGGTGAGAGATGTGATTTCAGCGTGGACCTATTCAGACTGAGCTGCTATCCTATACGACATTCACAACATGTGTGCCCACCTCGGCTGTCGGTCCATATTTTTGTTGACTACAGTCCCTTGACATGTAATGGTCATCGGAGGGAGCGGGGAGTGGTGTATGAAGACACGCAGAAGCTAACTTGTTTTTAAACAGTGTCATGCGTCTTTATTTTCTACTATCGTAAAATATTAGTTGTGTTTTGTATATTAAAAAAAAACAAGAAAGGTTCAAACCATTACGCCCTTCGGCAATTGCTCCTTGGACAAAACACGCGTTGCTATTCATAACGTCCAACACGCGGGAGGACGGTGAGCGGAGGGAGGAGATGTGTCTGCTTTACATCATGCATATGACAGGAAAGACTTACCAACACACGCACAGACTTTACAAAGCTTTGATCTTTTAACCAACGCCGAAAAATTCTGACAGGACACAATATACATGCCAAGCTTGCCCTCCACAAGATCCACGCAAGATCCAGTCAACCTCATTTCGCTTACCGACGACTATCTCTACTCCGTTAACATCTCACGTCGTGAATCGTACTTGCAAATTTCTATCATGCACTGCACTGTAGCAGCCTTAGACTGATTTTTTTTTTTCTTTGCGCGCCCAACAGATCGCCAACCTCGGTCAAGTCCACACTGTGCCGCTGTCAACCTCGCTCCGCGCACCATAAGCCAAACTGGATTAAGCCGATGTCCTGTAAGACGGCAACGAGTCCAGCGTGTCAATCATCTAAGTCCTAGGGCTATTGCGATAAGCCTACAGGAACGAAACAGAGAATTTGATATTACCATCTTTATTCCTCTTTTCTACTGCCCTTAGGTTCCATCTTTCACAAATTAATTTCCAGGAATAAAACAAAATGAAATAACCATTGACCTTGACGAAGAATATTGCTATTTTTCTTTTCTTTTTTTATCTCGCGGTCCTGTTTCCTTTAGAAGAAGGTGTGTTGATGTACGCAGAACGCCATATTATTTGTAAAAATGATTGTTCTATAATGTACGCTAAGCTACCTCCACCAAAGTAAGTGACTTTCAAGATACTTTTAGAGAAAACGGTGACTAATAATCTTCATTCTTCATACGAGGAACAACTTGCGACAGACTCATCTTGAGCACGAAGAACTTTCACCTGCTTCTCTTTATGGTCCTTCGCGCGTTCAGCCTCTTCCTCCACCCTTCTCTCTCTCTATCTATCTCTCTCTCTCTCTCACACACACACACACACACACACACTCATGATGCGTGTAGCTACAGACAGTAATATACTTTGTCATTATATTGGTCTCGGGAGCTTCTCTGACCTAATACTCACAGGTGTACATAAATTCTTCATTCAGCTAACCCAATAGTTTACCGTTATTAAAACGGAAATGTGCGAGAACATTCGATATTGCTATAGAAACGGCATCGGGTGGGGACAACACAGGCCAATTGTGTGTCAGCGTTAGTGGAGCAGGATTGAGTGCGCGCGCGTGTGTGTGTGTGTGTGTGTGTGTGTGATTTGCGTTCTCTCATGTCGCTACTTTTGTCACATCTCTCTTCAGACCAACAAAACTCTGGCACGTGTTCTCCTGTCACGACATCAGTAAACTGTGCAGATGGTTGTCACCTGACCACCAAACACGAAAACGCACTGACGTATGCGCTTTGACATTTCACGCCTCTGTATTTCCGGTTTGATGACCATCATGAGATGATTGCGAGTTCCCACTCAAGATGAAGTTTATTATGAATTAGTATGAACGCTATGCGTCTACTCATGTAGCAGCAAGAGCGCAAATACGAAAAGAAAAGATGTAATGAAGAAAAGAAGAAAGAAAGGAGGACGCCGGAAATAATTTTCTGTGCTCTTCTGGATGTTGTTGCTTTTTGATGCTGTTGTTTGTTTTTAAATTGTATAGTATATTTCTTGAGTATTCCATTATTTCACTAAGTCTCCAAACAGCGTTTATTTATATAAGATTGAAAACTAGTCTTTCATCATTAAAATTTCACTTATTTAAGGCGATGAAATTATGATGACAGCTCACGTCGTGATAATGATAATAATGACAACAATGATAAAGGTCCTCTGCACGAAATGGCAATTAAGTCCTTTATTGTGGAGATTAAAAGTCTAGTGGGGTGCAGTTTGTTTCTATTACGACTCGGTATAAGACCTTATTTCCCCAAATCAGGGTGAATATCCACCTTCTATTCATAAACTACAAAATCCCCTACAAACATCACCATGCACACAGAAAGGTTGACAAGACAGTTGTTAAGGGTCTCAGCCAATAAAAACGTTAGAAACATTTTAATTAGGGTTATGTGCACGAACAGGACGCCAGGAGTCTGACCACATGCATGGGAATGTTTGTAGGTGTGTGTCTCGAGAACGAAAATGTGTGTGGTATAACCAGTCGCTAGGCAAAATTCGTGACCCACCTAGATCTTTAAGCAGTTCTCTTAATGTTTATTCCTATTTGTTGTCAAATTGTTCCGCTTTTGTGAAAGCCTGTTAACATTTCGTGACCGTTTCCGCTCACTCAGAACTCTTGGTCAGATCGTCGACATACATGTGACAAAAGACTTGGTGTTACTACGACATGGCGGAAGGTAGCGCCATCTAGTTAATTATCGGCACGGTCACCCTCCTTAATTAATAAGCCCGGCGGCCTCTCCTTGACCTGCGCAAGTTTCATGCGGATGCTGAACCGAGATCCAGGGGATCAACTGGGTGCAGGTGAAAATCTATGTGCAGATTGTAGCAGGTAGGTACAGCTGACTAGAAACAAACTGAAATTTCACGATCAATGTCTTTATTTCTTTCTTTGTTTTTAGTAGTTAGAGAGCGGGTTACAAAATGACAACGGACACTTATCTGAGTCTCTGCTACTTTTTGGGGGCCATCATCGTGTCGTCTGCTTGATTCCCCCCTCACACACACACACACACACACACTCACACCCACACACACTCTCTTTCTAACGCACATACTCTTTCACATACACACACACAAACTCTCTCTCACACACACAAACACACTCTCACACACTCTCTCTCACACACACTTTCTCCCACAAACACATTCGCACACACACTCTATCTTCACACACACACACACACACACATATATTTTCTCACACTCTCTCACACACGCTCTCTCTCTCTCACGCACACTGCTCACCACCGCACGGACGACACTGAGGTAAAGTTACCGATGGAATTACAAGAAAGAAAAATGTAGATGTCACTGGTGCAGGCGATAAATGGATGACAGCCGCTTTCTTCGCTTCGTAACCATGGTAACAGAAAAAGTCCATCCCACTCAGATGAAGTTGTAGAGACTGAATCGCTAGAACAGAACCTAGTACTCACGCAGAACAGATAGACTGTGATCTCCAGATGCAAAGCACTCACATCAAGGCTGGCACAGTTTACCAAAACAAACATTAATCAACATCTGCACCTGTCATTTTCAGGTATTTAGATTTTTTAAATTTTTTCCGAATGAGAAATGACCCCACCAGCATTAATGCTTGCATCACCTGAGTGTACCATGAACACAAATAGAAAAAAGATAGCGGCACACTTCATCCAGCAACTTGGCAGCAAGGACCAGAGGCTGAGGAGCCCTCTGTAGCAAATATGAGAGGGCTAAATGGATGTTGCCCACCTTGAGATCTGTTTCTTCTGTTACCTGAGGTGTTTCTGATGCCAAATTAGCAAGAGCACTGACTGCGTAGCTGTATGTGATTTTTCGACTTCGCGGGTGTTTGTATCCGTCGGACCACAGTTATAAAGCATGGCCAAGGCACCCCTTTTGATTTTCTCATAAGCCCTTCTCTTCATTACTATTGTTTTTGGGAGGATTATGTGAAAAGACAAAGGAAGTTTTTAAAGGTTCTAAACAAAATGGCGTTGTCTTTAATTAACAGATAAAAGATGTGTCTTTAACAGATTATACACAAAATAGAAAGCGAAATTGTGTCTTCAACAGACGAAAAGCAAGGTTCGAAGCTACCAAATTAACTTTTTACAGTTTAGTCGAACACAGTCAATGAACTACATTCATGATGGATGAAGAAGAAGCCTTGAACAGTAATGAGTTATAGTCATATAGAGTTCGTCTATAACATTCAAGACAGAGAGACAGAACGTGTCTTCAGAGACAGAAAGCAAAGAAGGTCTAAAAAAAGGGGAAATGGACGGAAGGTGGCATGCGCACGTAGGCCGAAAAAAGATGACAATATCTTTGAAAATGTCAAGGCTGAAATGCTCATTAACTACTGAAGGACCAGTAAGGAAGCCATGTTTTTACAGCCACATCATCTCGAGATCTCAGCATGGAAGCCCTGGAAGTCACGTGACGAGAAGCGTGTCCTTTGGTAACGTCAATCAAATGTGACCTCGCCACTCGATTGTGCTGGCTAGTTCTGGATTAGACTGGAATAGAACAGGTGAGCACGACACCTGGCGGAAACGGTTAGTGATGACAGTAACTCCTTTACGTCAAAGCCCCGATTGCGTGGGCGAAAAATGCATCTAATTTTTTATGAACTCGATTTGTTCTAAAGCTTTAAAATACTCCTTCAAATCAGACAGTTTATTTTTTTTATACCGTAACCGTAAAAAGCCTCTTTTCCTTTCTCAGTCGGACATCTGACAAGCTAAATACGTAAAATAGATGGGGAGAGAGGTGTGGTCAGTAGTCGGCGCAATCATGCTGGACGGGCTTGGTGTTGAAAGGTCGTTGGGCACCGTCTAGAAGTATGTTTGTGCATCGAGGCATGGAGTTAGCTGGGTTTATCTGCCGCCAGGAAAAGGGTGGTCTGTACGCCATTCCACATTGACAGTGAAGAGGATGGTATATCGCTGATGTGTGGACAACATTGACAGTGAAGAGGATGGTATATCGCTGATGTGTGGACAACATTGACAGTGAAGAGGATGGTATGTCATTGACGTGTGGACAACTCTGTGAACAGAGGGAGAGGGAACCCGCCCCTAGTGCTGCAGCCTATCAGCGAGAAGTTTAAAAAAAATTTGACTTTTTTGTATTATTTAAAAGGACACGGTGAGTTTTTTTTCTCCTCCTACTTCTCTATCACCAGACATACAATGACACTATTTCACAGAAGCTCCTTGTGAACAAAACATCATGATACAGTATTAGCACCAGTAACATGCTAATACCGGAGCCGACAATATAGAACGAATTATTACAATAACATTTTTAAACTGTTGTAGCGCAAACAGTGAGGCTCATAAATTGTTCATGGTGACGTCTGGTGAAGAAAGTAGCGGGTGCAAGATGAACAATTCCCCGACGCCCAATCTTGGCTTTCTTCTGCGCGGGTCGTAGAAAATGGCTGACATCTGAAATGGAATGGCCGTCTTAGCATGGTCTGCGCATGCGCATAAAGACATCGTTTATTACCGCTCTGTATATCACCTACACAATAAAACAAGCTGTAAACGAAAATTTGCATGCGTATGGCGATCAGGTTAGTTGGCAGTGAAGACACAAGACAAAGTTCATTTCGTCCTTGTCCAGTCTTGGCACTGTCAGCAAAACCTGGCCGCCAAGTGCATGTGAGTCGTCCACAGCTTGTTTTATTGTGTAGACCATACACTTTTTAAACCTGTTTTTGTCTTCTCTCGTTAACGCTCATTTAGTTTTTGTCCAGTGTCTTCACTGCCAGCAAAACCTGATGCCATACGGATGTAAATTGTCGTCCACAACTCGTTTTATTGTGCAGATGACGTACAGACCGTTAATGAACCTTGATTTAATGCGCATGCGCAGACCCTCCCAAGGCGGTCAGTCCGTCCCAGACATCAGGCACACAGCACAGCCAACCTACTAGAAAATATGTCTGTCTGATCATGTACTCGTCTATGTCCTGTCTATCCTGTGATAGAACTTCCTTGTGTGTCTCTTAAATATTACATTAATATTATGATTCATAAACACAAATTTGTGTTGCTATGAAAAAAATCTATTATTTACTGAATTTCAAGTTCCGAGTTTCGATTTTTGCGCCCGTCTTCTTCATTTGTCATGGAAATTGATGAAAAAAAGATAATTGGTATGATCTATTACCGTAGCAGCAAACTTTTTAAAAATTGTAATAAAGACCGGGGATTGAAAAGGATTTTAACTGTAGTGCAATGCCGTGAGTCTTGAAAGTTTGGCGAGGTAAGTATCAGAAGGTACTAAAGACACTCATGTAGGCATTCCCTTTTTTTCCCTCTGCAACATTCTCTCATTTGTTTTGGATGAGCAGGTGAGTTTGCGTGAGCGTTTGCATGTACGAAACGAAAAGCAATAATAGTAATAATAATATTTAGCTATTTATTCATTTACAGAGAGTTCAAACATAAGTGAAGCACTAGAAACAAATACAGTCAAACGGCTACAAACCGCAATAACAAAACAGAGTTGGTGGGCGAAAGAGATGATGGGGAAGGGAGACAATCAGCTGGGAGAGGTGTCTTAAGGTGAGTCCTGCCCAAAGGTGTTCATGGTATGATACGAAGGTATGCTACTATGGTATTATACAATGGTATGATACTATGGTATGATACTGTGGGTCTATTTTACTAAACAGCCTAGTGTGGGAGATCCTGTAGGCCAGTAGTCCTTCCTATCATAGAGTTTACGCTTTGGCGGTAAAAATGCTTGTGGATAAAGAGTAAATTATGGCTGACAGTTTCATTTACTCTCCTGCATTCATAATTGCTTGATAAGCCTTCAACCAAACTTGGTTAGAACTAGACAAAATGTGTGGAGTTATTTAAATTTCCAATACCCCGCGCGTGCATTCATATCCACCCCCGCAACACAGACATTGCCACTGTCTGATTGAATATAAGATTGTGATTCAAATTATATAGTTACAGTCGAGGATAAGAATAATTTTTTCATATTTATTATATAAAATAAACAAAGATATAAATATATTTATTTCATTCTGTTCATTCCAGTTACTTCCTAATTCTTACAACGCCTCTGTTACTCATGCACCATCACAAGCCTGGAGCACAAAAGGAAAAGGCAGTACGAGAAAAACCAAACAAATAAACAAACTCAGACTTCAAAGAACACTATTAAGTTGTGCACCTCTACTACCGTTTGCTGTGTATATTACGTTACTGTAGATTTAGCCGGTCGTAAGCATGTAAGCATACTGTTGTATACTGGACAAATAACAAACGATAACAATTAATGATTAATACAAGGAACCCAGACAGGTCGTCTGCCCTGGGACCTGTGCTGGCTTCCGGTGCCCTGTGTACGTACACCCACGAGGATATACAGAAATATCTAACGAAACAAACCCAATCATCAATATACCTTCGTCAACGATAATAGCGCAACGCTGTTGTACGTGTCACCATCGCCGTCGTCAAGTAAACTATTGATTTGTGCCCCAGTACATCCAGCCTTGCACTCCATACCTTAGCGGGCCTGTCGAGCTGGAAACTAGAGACACAATAATAGTATTGTCAGCGCTTGTACTGGATCTGGTTAGAAATTAAACACACAGCTGTGACCGTTTCCATCATGTCCCCATTTACCCACGTCTGCCATGTCGTTGCTGGACGAAGTGACAAGGTCGACAGATTATTCTCACTCCAAACCTCACCAGCATCATGGACGTGAGCAGGTAGACGAGCAAACGAAAGCAGAATTAATCTTTATTAGTTAACGATATCTATAGAAAACAAATGTGTGTGTGTGTGTGTGTGTGTGTGTGTGTGTGTGTGTGTGTGTGTGTGTGTGTGTGTTCTCGCGTGCATGTACAAAAGCTGATCTCCATTGCGATCTGGCGGCTTCAAATGTCCTCTAATAAGGTAGACAATCCCTTTCTTGAGCTGTTCGGACAATCCGAGGTTGCTGCCCTTGATCTCAATATGAGCCCCAACTGAACGGCGGTGTGACAGCAAAGAGTGTCCAACGCAACACAGTCTCAATTCTTTCTTTCTTTTTTTTCTTTTGTTCTACTTTCCTTATTAAACATCATCCTTTAGATTTTATTAGTTTATTATCATTTCTTGCTGAGAAGTTCCACAGCTTTGTCAGCATGTAACCTACGCATATACTATAATTCACCTATCGTGAATACGAAATCAAAACCGTCCAGTTCTTCATCTGCCGTGACAAAATCGTCCTTTGTACTTTGTTTAACCATACCACCGTCCCTTTCTTCCACAGCAAGTGCAATAATTTAAGGACACCGTGGTATCTGCCTCCTCTGACAAGCCCACGCCATCGTCTCATCGTCACAACATTATCTCGCGTTTTCACAAGAATTTCCGCCGCATAATTGTAGAGATGTATGTAACAGGATCAATGCCAGGGGGGGCACAGGCCGTGTAGTAAGGTAGAAAAACCGGCTGCCACTAGTCTCTGAATTATTGAAAACCTTATCGTTGATATTACGTGTCCTGTGGTCCTGGTTTGACAAGATCAAATGCAAAGTACCAAGTACTCAGGAAACATGCCGTAAATCAAAACAGGTTCTATTCAAGACCCTTTATCTCTGGATGAGAATAAAGCTTCTACTGCCAGAGAGAGGTGCCAGCACCATACAAACAAAGTGGAAGCTATTTTTGAAGCGACTGTCATGCGTCTGTACAGAGCCATCTTTCTTCCCTCAATCGTAGATAAGCATGTCACAAAAGAAAAACATTTACAGTCTAAATATGAACGTTAAACTGGAGCAGCAATGATAAATGAAAGATAACAGTGAACGATGAGATACCTATAGGCAAACTGAACAAAACAACACTTCGTTTAGATACGGATGTAAGAAAAGACATTATTTACTTTTTTTTTATAAATGACAACACTTAGAGTCTACTTACATAATATATTAGATGACAACATTTACTAAGTACGCGCTAGATACAACTATGCAGCCTACATACTATGTTAGATAGGACAACACGTGATGAGAAGTTATGTTACAAGATATAGTCTATATACATTTTACAATCTATATAATAATGTTAGATAGGACAACACTGAAAGTTTAAATATATATATATATATGTTACACAGAACAACACTTACAGTCTAAAATGGAAAATAGAAATGCGCCTACTGTCCATACACCTTTGATACAGGAGTACAACACTTGCAGTCAACACTTGTCTTAGGAAAACACTGAAAGTCTAAACACGTTTGTTAGAAAAACACATAAAGTCTTAGTAAGCATGTTACAAGAGGAAAAAATATGAAGTCTAAATACATATTTTACGTAGTACAACACCTAACGTTTGTTAGAGATAGACAACGTTTACAATGTAGATACGTATGTTAGAGGGGGATTGGTGTTTTACGCCGAACCAGCAGCTAAGGCTATAACACTGCAAGGCAACCAGCCCTGTAAACCGACGCCAGAGAAAAAAACCTTTTTTTCTTTCACCGAGACGGGAGTTGAACCCAGGACAGCCAACCTTCACTGTATTAGTGACAGGCGCTAACCGTCGCGCCACCGGACCAACCTGCGTATGTTAGAGCAAAACTGTCCAGTTATGTGCTAGGTGAGGTTAACACTAACCGTCTATCAGAAAGTAGGACTCGTAGTTCTTACACTATCGGTTTTTATTTTTAAATTTATCTTTAAAAAACATATGATCGACTACTGTCATTCATATGTCTGCCACAGATGTTCTCTAAACAACAGATTGGCTTATCTGGTTGCGAGACAGAACAATGAAGCAAAGATGGATACATGAAACAAGAGGTAGGATATTTTTGTAGCAAAAACTGCTAGCAGAACACCATACTACAAAATATTAGTCAAAAATAAAGCAAACAGAGCAGCTATGATATGTTAAATATGTTAATTGCAGTTACAAGAAGCGAATTTAAATTTCGAGAGTTGCTGAGGTATTCAGCGAACCTCAGAAAAGGTAAACAACGTCTCGTCTCGAGTTTACTCTATCGTCCATGCGAAACATTTGTTTTAATCTAAAACGAAAGGAGAATCAGTTTAGAGCTGCGAAGGGATTTTCACAAATGCGAAAAGGCGTTTAGAGTAAAAAATAAACTAAATTGGAAGTTGCTCGAGTAAAGACCAACGAAAATGTGAATTTTTGAAGTTTTTGATGCTATTGTTGTCACTTTTTAATCATCGTTGCCATAAACGGCAGCAAAGAACCGCCGACTGATGTGAAGAATTGAAAGCCAAAACGCCACCAGCTGTCGCAGTGCGTTTCTAACGCCTGACTGCAACAAGTTAATGAAACCTTTTCTGCGCCGCCATTGCCGAACGCGCCTTGACGAACCGTTTCCACGCGACATCGTTCAGGGCAACAATGGCCGACGAAGATCACTCTTCGAAGATAAAGGGTGAAGACAGAAGTTGTCGCTCGACTCCCTCCTCCCCAAACTGATGGTACATCACATATGCAGTCTGGGACAGCCTCCGTGACACGTGCGGTCAGCCAGGGGTGAAGGACTCCGAAGAAGTGAAGACGGCGGTGGAGTAGTGAGGTGACGGTGGGGTAGAGGACGCGGGGGACTGGTGCAGGGTGACAGATGAGGCTCAGGCCAGCCTGCCAGAGGACCGTACGTCAGACCAGCTATCCCTGCCGTCGTGCCCGGGCAACTGAAATCGTCTTTGGAAGTGAGTGGAAAGACGATTTTAGCCATTTTCTTGGAGCTGTCGATGGCCGCTGTCTTGCACGGACACTCACGGAATGGCACTTAGGGAATCTAGAGGAAATGGGACGCGTCCATTGAAGTGCACTTTATCTCTCTCGACAGTGCTGGACATGAATGCTTTTTAAAAGAGTTTCAGACCTTAAAAATAGTTCTTCCCTAATAATGTTTGTATTTTGCTACAAAGATCCATTTCATCGTCCCAAGAGCACAGAAGGACAGCTTTGTTCTTGTGATGGAAAAAGCCTCCGTAGTTGATGCTTATTTTATTTCTTTGTATTTTTTAATTTCGGGGTTGAAAGTACCTAAAGTCGGTTTTAATTCGGTTAGAAAGATCTCAAAGATTCAAGACAAAGATTCTTCAAACTCTTCATCTTCTATAATAGACTGATGGGCTAGGTTCTCACCCTCTGCAAAGAATTGGAAGCTCATACAGGTTTATTTTACCAATTCGAGTTGCGCAAAAAAACGTCTTTTATGATAATGCGGTACTTGCAACATTGAGGTGACTGCATAATAGATTTTTTAAAGACATACATGAGGTTAAGACATTGGCTGCATAAGAATTCAAGCAGCACAAACAAACGGCACGGACGTGCACACACACACATACACACACATACAGATAGCCCTATTAGCTAGATAACAGAACTAGGCGTGAAAATTGAAGGCAATCTTCGTTTTTTTTCTAAAAGAATGAAGCAGTTTTTAATTCAACGCTGGGAATAGTTGCCAGTGTTTTTCACAGTGTGAGCAGCCTGAAATACGTTAAGAAAAAACAAATTAAAAAAAGTTCGGCCTAGCACACGTAAACATATCATTTCTAGTAAGCGCACGTTGTTTGTCCTCCAGATAGCTTTCAATATTCCGATGGGTTGTGTCAATCTCAGTTTGGACAATTTCTGTCGATGCCCGTTTCTGTGAGTTCACTGATGCAAGCAAAAGCCACTCCAGCCCTCGCTTTGATCAAACACGGAGAAGCAGCCGCTTTCTGCACGAGCTGCTGAAGCCCTGCATGACTGCACAGCAAAGCGAGCCACCCATCAGTCGTCATCACAGGCGGGAGACTTTCTACCCACAGTCAAGAAAAAAATATTTCTTTAAAAAAAATACTGCTTGTTCTAGCGTAGCTAGGGACATGGGGATGAATATTCCACCCAGTATAACACGAGAATCAGTTTTAGATGTTGAATTAAACATGACCGCATGCCTGTCTGTATCAGGAAATACATAAATATTATTAATGTGCAGGAAATATTAGGATTTATCAAAGACTTATGTTCTTATGCTTGCAAATATATACTTTTTTAAAACCCAGATACTTCTAGACTGACGATTTAGTACAAAAAAAGTCACCGCAGATAAGACATGACAATTACTGCACATAATCTGTTATCAAACCGAAAACATGACGGTTGGATAATATTGACTAAAAGTAGCAGAACAACTGGTTATTTTTAAAAAAATACTTTTTGTATCCTACTGTAATTATACTTTATGCTTTTTTCTCCAAACTCACCAAAGAAGAATGGTAGCACGTCTGTAAGTATCCATGCAACAGAAATGCATACCATTAATCTCTGTTTGGTAAAATTAAAATTGCCACACGCGCTAATTTGCATGAAGAACCCAGTCCTCATTGTCATCGATGACGTTGACCTTTTTGGCAAAGCTATAACAAGACCTAGGTTTCTTCCTCACATGCATTAAGAAAATCTGATTACACGGGTTGAAATCCCATTTTCGAACCCTAACTGCTTCTTTTTTCTTGATTTATGTGAAGTTTGGAAAGATTAATCAATTCATAGTTTTCTGTATCTTTTAAATAGTTTTCCCACTATCCGTAAATCTCTCCCAGTCCTTCGCTATCTATTGATTTCGCGCGCGCAGAAAAAAAGAAGCAAGCGGCATAGACTGATAACTGTTTCTGCATTTTCACATAGTCTTGCTTAATTATTGTCCTTCATATATTGATATATCGTTACACGTCGTTTATTACAGCCACCAACTATACGCATCAACTTGTAATCATTCTCGGTAATCATATCAAGTATATCCCAAATTACACACGTATATCTGCAAACTACACACTTTTTATAAATCTTAACGCAACCTCAATAAACAACAACCTGAAGAATCGTCGGTTTAACAATAAATAATTGCATACAACGTATTGCAGAAGGGTGAAAGTTCTACATGTAAGAAGCTTGTGACAAGCTATCCGATGACACAGTGTCAAACTGATGACAAAGCGAATCCGATGGTATGAGGCAGGGCCCGAGAGCAAGAAACAGGTTTGTGTTATCCGAGTAACTATAGCCTCATAACAACAAGATACTTAGTGTCATGTTCCATGACTGTACTATTGCAGCTGACGACAAGGGTGAGCAAATAAAACGTTGGTCCTGTTTGAACCTGCTGTGCCGTTACGACAAACATTCAACACTTTGGTCGTCCACGGGGAGGAACGGTGGAGATATGAGGGAGACGGGTGGGACTCAAATAGTCAAGTACCCTTTTATTCGAATGTTAATCTGACGAGCAATAACGGCAGTAGCGGAAGAATAATGAGAATACACCACACCAAGAGCGATTGAACACGTGAAGCAGTGCACCCGGTATTCAGAAAGGATTCGGTAATAAAAAGTTAGCAACAGGCGACTTTGTATGGCAAGTACTCCTTACAGACTAAAGCTAAAGCGCTGAATGGCGACTGTCTGCAGAGGTGCGCGGCATTCAATGCCCAGGGATTTGTGATCTTCATTATCTGTCAACACGACACAGGGTGGCCATGGGATACATGTTTACGGCACCGACAACAAGCACGTTACTGAAATAACGGTCGGTTCTCGTTGCTAGGAAACGGCAATCTAGAGGTGTCAGGTCTGGCGTTCCAAAATATAAAAAAAACTCTGGAGATCGCTTATTAATCGAAAAGTTCTCAGCTTAATACCCAGAACAAGAGTTTATGCCTGTCGTGAGTTGCATGTGGTTGTGTGGCTGCCACCAGCGCCCAGGAGAGCTGTGTATCGTTATTGAGACAATGCAGGATATTGTTTTCAGATTGCGCTTTTCTTTTGGGAGAATCTAAATTCACGAACAGAAAGCTGGAGAGGTGAGGGTATTTGTCATTCATGACGAACACCAGACGTGATTCCCAGCGTCGTGGAGGGTGACCGTTACATTTCTGACACATGTCGCCATCACCAAAAAGTAAGTCATACCGATTAATGCCGAGAAAGTTTTTAATAAAGATGCATTTAAAGAATTTCCATATCGCTCCTCTTTTCTTGCTTGCTTGCTTCCTTCCTTCCTTCCTCCTCCTCATCATCATCATCGACCATAGTAACTACAACAGTTATTATGCACTGAACGATCTCAAGTATGTGATCATGAGGCACAGATGCTGCGGTTTAGAATCAGTACTCAGCTGAGTATGTTCGGAATATGTACATTCCTATCAAAATGTAAGCATGCTCTCTATGAGGGTGAATATGCGCTATAAAAATGTTCATTATTTATTACTATTTATCATTATTATATACTTTGGCAGATTTCATGCATCACGGTATTCATTAACTTTTCTCTCCTGTTTGTTTTTTACTAGGCCTTGGCGATAGCAATGTGGGAGATTACCTGCCTAGTGTTTACTACCATATGGACTTCACACACTTACACACACACACACAGACACTGTTCATGTTACTTGTCACAAGTCTACAAAAGCATGAACGAATCAAGTAACTTAACAGCAGCAGAAATCAGTAACCCACAATCATCATCAAAGTGATCAATCGATCCATCCCAGTCACAAAATAATTGAAAAACCACAATCAATCAAAAGCGTTCAATCATCTTCTAAAGGAGGAAACAATCTTCTTCTCGATTTGGTTTTTTTTTTATTCGTGCATGCATATTTGCATATGTGCGTGCATGTGTGTTTGATTATTTTTGCAACCATGTGTATTTTGTGTGTGTGTGTGTTTCCATGTTCGTGTGCGGGTTTATGTATGTGTATGTGCGCGTGCATGTTCCAGCATGTGTATGCGTCTGTGCGTGACTGTATACGTGTATTTGCGTTCCTGTGTGCGTGTGAATGACATACAATGCGCGCTTTTTGCGGACGATATAAGCATAAGGGTTAAAAACGGAAAACAACTGTGCATAAAATTTCCTGCAAATAACGAAGAAAAAACGAACAATATCAAAAACATCCACTAGTTAGATATCGTGCCGCAGCCGTAAATCATCACTCCGACAAAATTCAGCAAGCTTACGGACCGGTTTCTATAAACTCTCCGGGCTTTTGCTTTGCTGTTTGGGGAAACAAACATCAGACTCGTTGTAAAAACTCACCTCGCAACTCGCTCCATAATTTACAGGATGATCTCTACGCTACATTAGCAGGAGAAATTCAATACTTGCCTCGCAGAATGGAATCTGCACTAGGATCAATGTTACTGTGGTCGCACAATGGCATCCTGGTAAACACGAATACATGGGTGCTCCGGTTACCACCTTCTCACTTTGCCAAACTGTACCTGATAAACTCGGGGTGTACAGGTACAGAGGCCTTCAGCACCACATGACGGGGTATGTAAACGCACCCACCCGTAACACGCATATTAAAATCTTTGTGAAGAATATTTGAACAGTTCAAGAGAAGAACTGACCAAGCACTGCAATTAGTAGATTATAGTAAAGAAAAACTGTGACTAAACTTCCTGCTGGAAATAGGACTGTCCATAAAACGTGAGTGTTTAAAAGCTGGTATGGCTTGATTTACTTTGATGGTAGAATAATGACCACAACCACTTCAATCCATTATTGAGCTTCTATAATAATAATAATAATAATCAAAAGAAGAAAACAGACCTATAGTGTAGCGATGGCCATCCAGTCGAACAACACAGCGCCTGCGGGCGAGGTTGGATCCCACACTATTTTGTCGGTACAATGCTCCCTCCGGCTCCGCCGTAATGGTGACCGTGGGAACATCTTCCGTGTATTGGTCGTCCTCACATGCCTGGCTGGCCTCGTCAACTTGCGTGCTGCAGCAGCTCAGTCCCTCCACCCTGTCACTCTCCATCCTGGGTACGCAATCCCTAGCCTTCGGGTATCTCGTATACATGCGCAGTGGGCTTTCTGCAGCCACTCAGTCGACGATGAGCCAATCGAAAGGACTTTAGAGTGAGCAAAACCGGGACGAAGACGACAAAGAAAACGATGGTGAATAAGATTTGGAAGTCGTCTGATCACCGGTGATGGAGAGAGGGACAGACGCTAGGTGGCTACGCTGTCTGATGCTTGCGAGCTAGCTAGCTAGCTGGTCGGGGGCCAAAAGGTCAGGATATTGCATCCCAACGCACGTTCAGGTCGCATGGAAGCGACTGGTGACAACCTCTCGTGTCGAGCCGGCGCTGCCAAGGGCAAGGCCAGGGGAACACCGGCGTGGATGGAGTCCGGCACATGGCCTATTGCACTTCAAGCTTGTAGCTTGGGCAGTGCTCCCGTTCCGAAGATACACCACACACCACAAGAGACACAAGCGACAGGCGATCAATGGTAGGACCCTGTGCGTCAAACTTTTTACCTTTTTCTTCTGACCTCTAAACTTACAATCTGTGAGTAGGTGAGTAGCTCTTTCCTTCAGGGTTCAGATCTTCTAACCTCCTTGCCAAGCACAAAACGCCAAACACCAAAATATGAACACCAGCTCATCCTACATCGAACTTCACTATTTGTTGTTTTTTTTCAAAAATCACTGTCAGCAGTTTGTACCGTATATCCTTAAATGCGAATTTTTGCCACCACACATCTGCACCCGAGAATCACGCACACCGAAAAAACAGCTTATGTCACAGAGAAGGACAGGCAAGCAGCTGCTCTTACTAAGTGTATTCTCTCTTCGTTGAAAAAAATGGAAAACCATAAAGCGCTCAAACACGATCTTATCCTGTAATGCTATGGCCGCGCATGCGTACAGGCTCTGACGAAACCTTCCTCTTCGTCATACCTACGTCAGCGCCGCTTGCAACGTCGAGGTCGCCGCTGCTATCTTGTGCGCCGATCTGTCCACGGTAGTGTCAACTTTTTTTGCTTTTCACGTGTATCCTACGGCAGTTTCCCGCCAATGCATCTGCGTACAGACAATAAATGTGAAGAACACTCCGTGCAAATCACCGCCGCAGAACGCCCCGGACGTGGAGTCGTATTCGTGTCATCTCACACAAAAGCCGGCGGCGGCGTCGGCGAGACATTGACAGGTGAGAAGGAATCCTGGCGGAACGATCAATCCCCCCCCCCTTTCTCCCAGTCTCCTCGCCCACCCCATCCCACCTTCGCTCACGCACTGACGACGACGAAGACGACGACATCGGAACGTAACGCCATCAGCGACGACGCCGACTCTTTTGAGGGCTGAGCCTGCCGTTCAGTAATGCGACGGACGCATTTTGTGTCGTAAGCGGCGGCCGGCGGCCGAGTGGCAGCGTAATCATAGTCGCTTGTAAAGTTTCACTGATCGATCTCCAACAGTCCAGCAGAAGATTTCGTGTCCCTTTAACATTTTCCTTCGCTCTTTTTTTCGCGAACGTCACACCTTCTCAGTGCACGTCACTGAAGGACCTTCTTTGCACCGTATCGAAGCTTTTCTGATACCGGCTCTCCAGCAGCCATCGTGACGTTCCAGCGTAGAATGGAGGGGTCGGAGGTTGGGGGACACCTTTCAGGCCTGGCGACAAAGAGCGCAAGCGCAACGTTGGCTCACTGCTAGCACCAGGGTCTACACCCTCCTAACCCCCTTCCCCCCGCCCCTCCCCCCCGTACACGCCAGCCGGCAGCCACTGACAGTCGGCCTGCATTGATCAAGACCCACTAACCGCGCTGCTTTAGTAAGTAAATACAAACTGTATTATCTTCGGCACTCATTCAAAACATTTGGCAGTGAAAGATATGGTTTTGGGAAGAGAAGAGGAATCAAACCTCGTGTTTGTACAAAAAGCCGTATGTTGATGCGAAGAAGGTAAGTAGGACGGCTTGTTGAAGAACGTCACACGTTTGTCAATAATAATAATAATAATTCTCCAGAAACACAAAACATCGACAGCAGTGGCTAGCGGCCTGCCTCTCTGGCAGCAGAGTCGCTCTAAAGGCCGTTACCAAATGCTGTTTCCGGCGTCGGGCCGCCAGTTCCCGTCGCGAGGACGCGGCAGCTAGGGGGTCGACATGGCGTCACGACTGGTGGAACAACGGAACTGCGGCGCGCGCTCCCCCTCACGTGCCGGACACCAAGGTCGCCAGCAACAAGTGGCCGACGCCAGATTACTGCGCCCATGACGGCCTGCAAGGTCAAGGCTAGCAGAGGATGCTTCGCCGCACGTCAGCTTCTGCATCAAACCTCCAGGGTCTCTCTCTCTCTCTCGCTCGCTATGTACTGGCTGATGTGATTACAGCGTAAGTTAACTACTAAAAGTCCTGAAATATTTCCCTCGACGTTTGGAAGAAATTCTTACTCACATCCTACTTTAAAAGTTACTTTTCTTTTCACCTAATTCTTGTTTTTTGTTTTGTTTTTGTTTTTTGTTTGTTCGTTGTTGTTTTTTTGGGGGGAGATGGTTTCAAGCGCACAACTCGGGACAGAAGCTAGTGCGCGACGTAATAAGCACGTAAGTAAACGGAGGTTTAACGTACATACGGATAGCCTCTTGACTGAACAAACATTCGTTTGTGTGTGACGGCTACCATCAAGAATCTAATATCAGCAGAACTCGTGGAGACCGAAGCTGTCTGGCAGCGCTGAGCGGTACTCAATCGACACCACCACCATCAGTAAAAGCAGCGACAGGCGGATGCGACCAGTAGAGGTGGGCTGGCAGCCTTGAGTGCGCACGTAACACGTGACAAGAGTTAGGTGGTGGGTGGTGGTGGTGGTGGTGTTGTGATGGGTGAAGTAGTTTCGGTGAACGGAAAAGGGGGGTACGGGGGACTATACGTCACCTTCAGAGAGTTTTTTCCGGTCGGAGGGTGCTGCAGCGGTGATACGTCCCGCCTCACCCGCCAAAAGCCGAGTTGACAGGGGAAGAGGGGGAAGAGTTGGATGGGGTATGAAAATGGTTGACGTGGGTGGAGGGGCAGAAAAAGGGAGTGGGGCAATGGTGTAGAAGACAGCGACCGACGACAAGCGCCAAGACGCTGGTTTAGGAGACAATGTGGTTGAAGCCACAGATATAAAATCGTTATCCTGGGGATACTTGCACAACTTAAAAATGTTCTAAGGAAGCAAATTTAGAAATGTATTTTTCAAAAATCACTCCTGTACCATTGAGATTCATTGCCCAGGCTTATAAAAAATAATATGCTGACAATAACAAATGTCCGACTGAAAACATTTGCATCTTATCTGAAACAAAGTTTGTATTAAACAGTGCTAAATTTTGTTGCGCACTGTGTTTCTGGTCTTAAAGTGTTTAAAATTAGAAATGTGTCATGCAACTGGCCCCTGCTCTCTCAAATCTGAGCAGTTTTATGATGAACAGAAGGGGGATGGACGCGGGGGCATCGCGACGACTGGAGGACTTCTTCCTGACTGGATGTCAGAGAGCTGCCGAGGCCGACAAGTGACGTAGCGGCGACCGCTTGAGGATCTCGCCGACGACAAGTCTAAGGCCTCGTCCTGGCACGCACGTCGCAAACATGTCAGCAAAGTTGACACTGTCGTGTTGTCGTCTGCGTCTACAAAGAGAACTAAGAGAAGCCAGGGACAGACAGATGTGGAGAAGGGGAGGGTGCGATTGACTTAATTAACAGCAGCGCGACCTATGACTTGCTAGTATTTTTTGTTAAGAGACAGCTAGAGTTAGCCATCAGGCTACCGGCAGACGATGTGCCTCCCCGCGATAACTTAGAGTGACTGGATGTGTGAGACATAATGTTTGTGTGTGTGTGTGTGTGTGTGTCCACTTCTGCCGCTCATAATAATGACTAACGATATGTTTACACGTGCGCGCATACACACAGCGAGATCGTTCACATGCTAATCCACGTCAGGGACCTGATGTTTTCATGGGCTACCGGCTACCCCCTCTGTTCCTCTTTCGCTCAACAAAACTCTGGATTATTTATGTTGTTTTCGTCAACATGTACTATCTCAGCTTTTTGTTTGTTCACTACCTCAGCTCTCCGTCGGGCCAAGCGTAGACACACACACACACACACACACAGAGAGAAACCCTCGTGTCACTCGATATCAGGAGTCATGGGGCGTCACTGACTTGGACACAGTTTGAGTACGGGTATATCAACGGCACTCAGATCAGTACGTATAGTGCTTATGATGATCACATTTTCCAAAGTTGTCGCTTCTTGTTACTATGGCAATAAATGCCACTCTTGTTCGGTTAGATGGGGAGTCAGCATGCACATCGGTGGCTGGAAGTAAACTGTACTACTCGCTCGCTCAGATATTTCATTGTGTCTGTTTAGGGGGGGTAGGGGGGGTAGGGGGGGGGAGAAGTCTCTCTAGAACCACTCTAAAGCGTAACTCGAGGTGAGCAGACGATAAACGGACAAGAGGTAAAATCGCAAACGGCTTGTACACACGACCACTCTCGCTTAATCAGCTAATTGAAACGTCTGTTTTGGTCCTCGTGTGGAGTACGCCAGTACCTCACCACGACGCACGTACTACAGTGGCCTGTCGCTCACTTGCGCAAAAGTTGCAAAAGGCGAGAGGTCACCCTCGTGGAGAGAAGCTATGACCCTCACGACCAGTGAGGCTTCCGCATGATCCACAATTCAGATTGTAGGAGACTTTCAGTGGTGCACTAAAATCTGAAGCATTAGCGAAAGAAGGTTTATTATCATGTGGATAAATACGATGATGATGATGATGATGATGATGATGATGATGATGATGATGATGATGTCCATTTGTAATGCGCAGGTGTCCATTCAGAAGAATGTTCATTGCGCAGCAAAAACAAAATAAATAAAAAAAATAAGAAAAAAATTAAGTAAATAAATAGATAAAACACCAGGAAAGTAAAAAAATATAAAAAATACGATGAGAATTAAAGTCTTTATCAACAACAATCTACTTGTACAGTAATATACAGTAATAATATGCAGTGTGTACGCGCGAGAGCTTGTGTGCGTGTGTGTAAATATGTATGTCTACACAAGGATGATTGTGTACCTTTGCAGGTAGATTTGTACACATAAATAACGGTAGCAGCCTTGGTTAATACAAGCGACGTGTTGTTTCAGAGAATTATTTGTGATCAGACTCACCAAAGATGATCTAAGCAAAATCATATTTGTGTTCTCCATTTCTGACCATCTACCCCACTAGCCTGTCTGTATGTGTAACATTTGTCCATTTGTGCTTGCAGCAAAGGTCCGTTTGGATGTGTAAGTATGTTTTTTTATGCGCGTAACTTTTTGTCAGTTTGAAACATTAGTCTCGCTGATTATGGTGCCTTAACTTTAAAACATTTCAACAAGAAAAAAACATTTCGCGAACTTTCTCTGCAGGACCCAAATGTGCGTTTAAATCCGCTTGCTAGTGTAGTATTCTCGAAGAGAAGCGCTCAATAAAACTTTATGCGTTCTATGTGGAATTTTTTTAAGGGATGCCATCTTCGAATAACAGCCGGGAGAGGTTGAGTGGCAGACCCACCCTTCATATCAGCCTGACGTAATACGGCGAGTGTGAGCCCTCGAGATAGAGAG
This sequence comes from Marisa cornuarietis, assembly GCA_004794655.1. Taxonomy (NCBI): domain Eukaryota; kingdom Metazoa; phylum Mollusca; class Gastropoda; order Architaenioglossa; family Ampullariidae; genus Marisa; species Marisa cornuarietis. The sequence continues at coordinate 504,224 of SMMW01000058.1, forward strand.
ATTGTCCTGCACAAAGCCGGGACACGACCCCAAAATGTATTCCTTATTCATCTATCCATCAGTCGTCTTCTCATTTGCAAGCCGACGAGCTTAGAGTTAGCCATCCTCCCATCCCCACCTTTCATATGCTGTCGTCACTGGTTCTCTTCCTCTCCAAGGCTCTCCCCTCCCGCCACTACCTCCTAACCGCTCGTGAATGCGACCCAAGTGAAGTTCAGTCCGGCGAGCTGGAGGGACCTTTCGTCCATCGCCATCCTGCCTAATTAAATAATGGGGGTACCGGCATCGTCGAAAAACCCAGCAAGCAAGACGCATGCAGTTCTCGGCACAACGTCTATACCCTCCATGCCAACGACTTTAAGCAAAAGATGGGAAAAGAGGGGCTGGGGGAGGGGGTTAAGGCTGGAAGAAAGAGGAGACGGTCATTCTTGTCATCAAACGCCAGTTTCGTAGGGTCCACGCCAGCGCGCAAGCTAATTGAGGATCAGCATTGCCGGGCCGAGGATGGAATATTTAAGAACCGTATTTCTGGCAGCGACATCTTGCGTCCTTTTCTTTTTTCTTTTTTTTTATTGACGGAGAGGTAGAAGAAAGAAGAGGCCGTTAGCGATGTGGTACATGGTGGGGACGATGCAAAACCGTGCATTGTTATCGGAGCTCTTTCCTTCCGCACGCGTGTTGTAGACTCGCAGGTAGCCGGCAACCACAGGGCTCAGTAGAGGCCGGATAAATGTAGCTTCTGGTTTGTTTGAGAGTCACTATAAAAGCAGGCTAACTATATACCCCATATTATACCACAAACGTGGTACTGATTTGGTTGTAGTATTGAAATCAAGTTACTAAAAACAAATTAAGCAAATAAAGACAATATTAGTGTAAAACAGTTTTATTATTCAATCAACATTATAGTCAGTCAATAAACTTTTCGATTTAAGGAATTTCACTAACACAACTTATTTTTTCTTAAACTACAAGTAACTTAAAACATTTTAAACTGTTAAAGTAGTGATAAAGAGTTTATTGGGTAGATATCACATAAGGATCATCAATCTGAACTTTTATTTCCGATATAATGAGATTTTATGAGCGCGCTTCTTTAAGAACCAGCCAGAGACCATTGCATATAATTTCAGAGACACAAAAAATCCCAGAAAAAATGAGGGCCTTCGACAATTCTTTAAGTGTGTTCGGCTCATGAGAGTAAGATATTTTCATTAAAAACCCTTTCATTCAAAGTGTCACAAATCAATGAATAACCGTCTGTAAGGTTGCGTCCCTTGTGCGGGCTCGTGTGTTTACGACAACGAGAGTCGGAGGGAAAGGAAATTGGGAATGATAGAGAGGCTACATATCTTTGAGAGTGTGAGTCCACCCTTTGTGCTGAAGAACAAATAAAAGTTATACACTTTTTCGGGGATAATGAGCGATTTTCTAAGTTTGGGTGTCGTGATAAAGGGCCGGCACTCTGACAAAATAATTTAGAAGGGAAATACAAAGAATTCAGCGTTCAGACTGGCCGAGACAGACAGACAGACAGACAGACAGACAAAACGAAATTACTTGTAAACATGCATTGAAAAATATTCACCTCAAATAATTTATCTGGGGGGAAATTAATTCGTTCCATTTTAAGCTGTAAAAACGTGGAGATGCTCATTTTAAGCTACAATACACTTTTGCAAGAATAAAACTGCGACCTGTAAAGACACTTAAAAATAAACAGCTTATTCTGAGGACGTACAGGCAGATTAACATGATACATTTGTGTACACCCTAGACGATTCTGACATCATTTAGAAAAGCATTTCAATTCTCAAGCGGTGATGCGCTGAGGTCATACATTAGTCATGATCTGGATACACATCAAAGTGCATGCAAAACGCTGGCTGCGTTGGAGAGCGTGCCCCTCGCTATAATCTATTGAATAAACTCAGAAAACGATCCATGAAACTACCAAGCTAGCACCGGGAATCGTTAGCTTGTCCAAAAATCCCCCTCGGCACACAATCGATTGGCGTTTGATCAAACGTGTAATGGCTGCGTCTACCACGCTGGAGGCACATGCACTCCTTTCTGGGCGATGAAGCCATCTGGATATTGGAGGACGACCTCTCGATGATGTGGTACATTGCCGTCTCTCTGCCGCCAGCTGGGTATGCCGACGTGCTAAGCGTTTGGATATTTTGTCTCTTAGAAAGGAACCTTGGCGCCAATATTAAAAGTAGAATTTGTCTTTGCTTGAGTCTTAGCTAAACTTAATGTAGCAGAATTATATCAAACCGATCATCTACTTGTGTACGTTTGTGTGTGTTGTTAAAATTAAACCACCGGTACGACTGTCTTTGAATCTCTCTCTCTCTCACACACACACACACACATATGTCTAGAACCGTAATCTTACCGAAAGAGATTTTACTCGTTTTTAGTTGGTTTTTTTTTCGTCTTCAGTGGGTTTTAAGAAACTGACAATATTCAAACAGAAGGTCCACCAGCAACCATGTTAATCTCTACAAATTATTGAATTAATATTTTTTAAAGTATAAGGAATGTTTCATCGATTATGTTCCTCTATTTTTAGCTTTTTTCATTCATAAACACGCGCACAAACATGGACTATTATATAGATATATTAATCGATCAGCAGGTAATAAGTTTTTTTAACATTTCCACAGTATCTCTTAGAATGACACTTTAGTAATCTTACTAATATTTCTAAGATACTCTCATTTTCAAGTCGCATTTAATACTCAAAACACAAAATACCGTTCGCAGGGAATCTAATTTTGGAAAATAACAAGTATGATGAAACGGTTTCAAACGCACTAATGGCCGATTGCTCGGATCCCCGCCTTGCGTTGACAAGGCTGTGTTCTGATTGGACAGCGGAATAAATTAGAGGTCACAATAGGCCGGGTCGACCCTTCAATGGGATGAAATATCGGTCCGCCCACAGCAGGTCCTGCCTTGGCATCAGGCAGCTCATTTTCACGGTGACGATAAATGGAAGCGGGAGAGTGAGGAGCAACCTGTTAACCCTTCCTGGCCCCCCGGCAGATGAGTTCCGCAACAAGCACTCAGACCGTCTCGGCCTCTTTCTGAAGAAGACCACCATCGGTTCTGAGTTGTCTCCCTGTTTACCCTACAGCTAGGCACGCCATCAAGTTATCAGTCGCTTTTGCCAAAATTACAGGGAAACCAGATAAATCCCGGTCGACAAGTTGTTACCCGAACCACACAGTCGTGTGTACACGAACTTCCACTAAACTTGTTTGCTTTACACGTTGAAATGTTATTAAAGCATGTTGAGGCAGATTGTACAGTCCACCATTAGCTGCTGAATAACTATCAGGTGAGAGCTAAAATGCTTATAAAAGACCATCTATTTAGATACTACTGGGGGTTAGCAAACGGCCTATGGTACACTTGGTTCCAATCTCTCAAAGCACGGTCATCACAAGCGCTTTGCTTTAAAAACACGCAAACTTTATCAACGTCAAACGTGCTCGGCCTGATTGTAATAAAGGTAAACTTAAGATGAGTATGAGGCAGTTATTTTCTTCGCGTCACCGCTCATCAAAACCCTCCGCACCTCCGCAACAGATGATTACTAGCTGCTTCACGTGCAATCCCTCTTCCTACATGAACTTGAAAAAGAACTTGTTGAGACGGACATCTCAGTAACCAAACCACTCTGATATCAGGTGCTCCATAATCTTCATGTTTTTGCCATTCTTCACACACTTTGACTTTTAAAAAGCCATTGAAAACATTAAACAAGAAAAAGATGTCAAGATGTCTGACTGTGAGGTCAGGAGAGAGGACATCGTGCAGCTCATATAATCAGATATCCAGACGCAATCAGATATGGAAGAACAAGCTCGAGTTCTCATATATATATATATATATGGTGAATATACATGTGATCCAATTGTCTAGTCCAGAAGATGGGCGCATGCACAGGCAGCGGTGCAGAAGGTCAAAGTTCACTGCTAGTGCCGGTGTGGGATATTCTTCGAAGCCCTTCGATGGCATTGACCACGCAGTGGAAAACACGAGTTAAAGGAAAGGGGTAAAAGCTCCAGGGCCGGGAGCATGTTGAGGGGACAGGGTGTTGAAGGAGCACTCAAACTGACATTTTTGTCGTCGTGAACGAAGAAAATGGGTCTGTGGCTCATGATGGCCGGATCTGTCGAGCACAAACTGCACGGTAACTACCGTTCAAGCGCTCTCTGAATGTCGAAAAGAGGACAGTCGAACCAGAGCTGTATTATTAACTACAAGGTTACAGCCTTTTTCTTTCTTTCAGATGATGCCTCACGGGGAGCCATCCACAACTGCAGAATGTCCCTCATCTCCGGTACATCCTGGGATCGCATCGTATAAAATTTTACGCGTCTGTCCATGTTCTCTACAAACTAGACTCCTAAAATCACCCACATCACAAATAAAATGTTAAACTGTTCTGTCTCACGGAATGATTCGCAGTGGCGTGTTCATCAAATTTGCAGACTAAGGAGACTAAGGAGACGATTCAGGAAACCTGTGACGCCTACAACTAAAGTTGTATCGGTGATCGGCATCTGCAACAGTTTCTGTCTTCTCGTTTTTTAACGTTTATTGGTCTCATTTGTAGACTTTATATGTCGTAGGGCTGTTTCGAGACCAGGTTACAACAGTCTTTTGCGAGAACTACTCCATGCTAACTTAATATTCCGGACATACCAATTATATTTAGTGGTTTGTGGATCAGTGCACTTCAACAGGTAGCCTTCATGAGAACTACCGCGTGCCATCTGTATATTCCAGCTACCCCAGTGACACCAAATGGTTTGTTTCTGGGTGTAGACTCCATTTGCATTGCGCTGTGAATTCTTTAGCGAACATTTCAGAGACGTTTGCTCATTTCGTGAAAGCAGCTGACAGGTTAATGTCAGAATGGCTGGACCATGCCTTAAGCATCTTGAAGCCTCTGGGACATTATGAGTCGCGTAGAGTTCGTTTCATCCCCTTAGCAACGACCTCAGGCCACGAAAGGCGAGGCGATAATGGCAAAGACTGAGTGTAGACCGGAAGAACTTCCAGCATGTGGATGAGGAAAGGAAATGAGATTATCTGTTCGAACAAAATATCTACAGATATTGGAGTTCGCGGACCTCGCAGTGATTGGAAGAGCGTATAACTCGTTTAGACATCAGGAACTACAGCTTGAATCGAGAGAAATCTTAGGCCATCACATAACTTGCAGGACGGACAGAGATATGGAATAGACCAGCGCTGGGTCTTTACAAAAGGTAAGTGTTTTAGACATTTGGAATTTTAAGACTAAGAACGAAAATGAAAGCAGATTTCAAAATTTTTAATTTTAAATATGTTAAAGAGAAAAAAGACTTTCATAAGCGAAGCTTATGTGACAGGTTTGAGAATTACTAGTTCGGAGGACAGGTGACTTGCAGAAAGCCAGGTAGACAGTAGAAAAATGCTCTAAGGGAAGTAAGATTTATTAGGGGAAAACAGCAAAGTATCAGTGCACGCTATAGACGCTATAGGCTAGGGACCCTTCATCCTTCGTTACCATTACAGCTGTATATTAAACACCAGCAATCGCTTTCACAGAACAACGCGTTCCTTCCCTTTTTTCTTCTTTTAAGAACAATCTCATTCACACACCCCAACCCAGCCACCCCCACACTTAGAGATATGAACACAAGCAAATATGCACAAACTCTCTCTTACCCATATAAACACCTGGGCGCGCGCGCACACACACACATGGTCCTTCATAGGATGACACATATTATGCAAATAATTCAAGCCATTCACTTTGTTAGCACTAAGATCTTAGCAGTAAAGAAGTCGCATCTGTTAGGAGAAATGTGTAAGCAAAAATTTCTCATTGACAGCCAAGGCTTTCATTCATCATGACTGGCAATAACACTTTTAAACAACATCAATCAACGAAAAACTAATACAGCTCGCAGGACTAAATAAAGAATGACTCGACGAAAAAGGAGACCTAACAATGGAAATAGAAGACGCAGGAACCTGTCATACTAATCTACGCAAAGATTCAGCCCCCCTCCATCACCTCTTTCCCTCCCCTTCCATAGTGGATCACGTGGTCTGGTCCGATTAGAGAGTGACCCTAGACTTCTTGTCTTTGTCTGAGACGCAGAGAACAAGGCGAGGCAGTTGATTCCATCTGACTTTCAGATTGCGATATTTGTGGCGCTGGGAAGGGGCAGCAGCGTCTGTACCGTTTGCAGACGACTTGGGCCTCTCAATCTCGCGGTCGCACGAGAGTCGTGGAGCTTTCCAGAACAATCGTTCCTAAAATAATCTCCTCGGAAAGCACTGTAAACAGAATCAGTCTTGGCCGCCCGGTTTCTGATCGTAATCTCGACTGCATCAGCCATGAGCTCCAACTACTTCTGGCCCGTGCAGGCACCCAGGCCACCAGTGGCGGCTCTACTGTGTACCCGGGACTGAGTAAAGCTTTAAAAGCACGCGAACGGCAAAGCGATGCTGCATTCGGACGGGGGTTTGATTCCAGATGCTGTTGAGAGAAGATGCCACTCCGCGAAGGAGTCATAATAAATTAAAATGAAATTACCAAAAGTAAAATAAGTATATAAAATGAAGCATTACGTGTTCTAACGTTTTGCTGGAATATCTCAAGACCTTACAAAAACATTAAACTTGACAAGTAAACATTCAGCGATTTACATCTTCTTTCCAAATACTCTTGAAATGAAGTCTAATTACTCGTCAGAGTTTTACATGGACAAGGGTCGAACTACTTGATTTTTTTTTTTTTTTTACCGAAAAGCCACAAGCCATGCGCACTGCATCAGTCTTTGTCTACTACACTACAGTCGTCTATGTATTTAGTCTGCGCTTGTTGTCTGCAGCAGGTCTCTGGTCCCTGAAGAAGGTCCTTGACACATGACCTCCATGCTCCGCAACGAGCCACCTAGGAACCCAACTGAATATACGTTGTCATGGAGACACAACAGATGAACAGCAACTGTCAGTTCTGTCAAATTGCATCCTGCGGTAAGCGCTGGCCTCCAAGTGGTTAATGGTGGACATTCTGGCCGCAGCGCACGCGGCACTGGTCACACACCTCCTTAGCAACACAGTATGGTCTTGCATGAGACAAGGGAGGTGTTCGGCTCTCAGCGGAGATTTGATAAGTGAAGGGACCTGATGCGGGTGAGGAGGCTGGTATGATGAGGATGAACACCAGGCAATTTCGCGTGCTTTGGTTCTGGTTTTCGATTTGCAGAAATGATTTCAGGCCAAAATAATGTCACATGTTGTTGTCGTCGTTGTTGTTGCTGCTGGGTTCCTCTTTGTGCTACGCATAAGATGAGAGAAAGCATAATCTTCTCTGACTTCATTGTCTGGAATTCTCTGTTCGTTTGTCTTGTATTTAAATTCTGAAGCTTTAGTTTTCTTTTAAGTCCGAACTCGATACCCAACTCTCATACCTTTCAGTGACCTATTCCACTCGTCTTTGTCCATGCACGTATTTATGTTTTCGTCCATGTCATCCGCTGGCCGTTGCTGGTGAAGACGATTCATCAAGTCAGCATCAATATTTTTAACCCACTTTTTCACTTCACTTACTCTATCCATCAAGGGTGCTGCAAGCTCCCAAACTGAAAAAATTTAGGTTTATCCTTTTTATTAAAACATTAACTTAAAAAAATCACATGTTTCTTTGACAGTCTATGAGATCGTTAGATTCGATTTACCTGTCAGCAACTCTGAACTTAATTTTATGTTTTTCACAAAACAGAATAAAAAATTGTTTTCCCCTTTTATCGAAAAAATGTCAGACATCTAAAGACTCCATAGAATTCTGCGTTCTAGTTTATCTTTATTTGCGATCTCTATGGACGATGTAGAAAAAAATACAATTTTTCTTCGAGTTAAATGTGAAATATCATGTCTTTTAGAGAGTTTGCATATATTTGAATTGTTTTTTTAATACAAATTGCAGTTATCATAAGATGTTATGCACATAAAATTCTTTCCACTTTTTTTACAAGCTTACTCGCACATTTCCAGACAAACAAGCAATCTGACTTCAAACACTACCCTCTGGTCAAATTCCTTTGAAACAGTATTAATGTCATAACTTGATATACAATATCACCCAGTATATGGGCGAAAAGAACGTCAGAAAGAATGATAAAATTTATATCATTCTTTCACTTACAGTATAAACCAGTACAACTAAGAAAAAATGTTACTTACAGGAAACATTGCCGTTATTACTTTGTTCGCGATGTAACGTATAGGAAAATCCTCACGTGCATTATCTAAATCTCACGAGCACAATAAACTGTAAGCAAGAAGTTACACGGAGGAAATTTGTCTGAAGAGCCATACAATGTGAAAACAACAGGAGATGTACGAGTTAACGTAATGGAAATATATTTATGGGCAATACAAACTGGGAAAAAGATGTTATATGAAGTGACTTTACGAAGAGAAAATCTCCCTTATATATAACAAGAGACTACATGTAGCGTCTATGATATCGCACGATACGTGGATCAGTTGGTCTTTACGACTTGCATGGTTCCGAACACACTCTGCTCCACAGGTAGCCTGCCAGAGTTTGTTTCTTTGTTTGGGAGTTTTTATTGCACTGATAATCAAATAACACTGTATAATGTCCGTTTCTGTGTTTTCTCTTTGCTCACTCATATACGGGGAAGGTCTGGCAGTAGCAGAGGATGGCGAAGAGTGGTTCTTTCCCATAAATGACTCTTTACTGATGGAGTAGAGGACGCCACCACACATCACACACTGCATTTCCCTCGACGGATCCTGAACTCGGAAAATATTTTCGTTTCGTGGTCCCCATATGCCTAAGGTCTACAACTTATTTTTCTTTTAAGCAAAACGGAAAGAACGCAAGCGTATTCTAGATAAATGTCCTCTGCTTCCCACTCTTCTCCTCTTTTGCTACCTTCATCTCCTGTTTACGCATTCTACGCCATTTTGTCTTCTTATTGGTACTGAGCCACCCCTTGTAATTCCCTTGTGAATACACTTGTGTATAGTCTATCGACAGAACGGAAACTTAAAGGCGCAGGTCTCCTCAACAGCATCGATGCTCTCTTCCACCCACTCCCCCATGATGATTTGGTTTACTCACAGCTGAGTGAAAAGCTCAATATATTTGCACTATTTACATGAGTGCTATAAGAAATATTTGATCGGATGAGGAATCTTGTTCAGTAACCAAGACATGGGGATGTTTACTGAAAACCATGTATTTGGCAGTGCTACCCTTATATGCGTTGGAATAAAACAGGTTCAAATGTTTATACGACAGAAACATTAAAAGCCTGAATTTTGAAGGCAAATTTTATAAGTTGATGAATACAGCTCCAATGATACCAAGAAAAAACTGCGCAGAAATAGTCCTTTTGCCGAGATTCTGCATACAAAATCTTGGTTTAAAAGACGACCAGGACCAGACCGGTCCAATCTCACCATCTTGGCACACTCAAATAAGCATTACGACAAGAGACGCTTTTTTTTCGACAGCCGACTGTCTTTCTTTAAGGAAAAAGGGACACGCGCGATTGCAGGGCCTTGAGCCAGCAAGTTTTCGCTGACAGAACCCATCACTCAGTCTGGCGCTCGCTGGCAAAAACGCTATTCACGAGTCTGAGGTTGGCCCAAGATGAACAAAGCACTTTGTCAAAGATGCTAGCATTTTCTTTTCACTTGTCACCTGCACCGCCTCTACGCACGTCATTTTATTTTCTTTAACATCTTCAACCGTTAGACAGCCAACGTTCCACAAACGAAGGTTGTCTCCAATGACATCGGTGAAGACGATTTAATATTTGAAATATTGGAAAAATCTCCTGTTTATGTTTGATCATTGAATTTGAATTAGAAAAACACGCTTGGACTTAGATTTAAGTATGTGCGCGTTGATGTTTTCTGGATATTACAGACATTTAGAGATATCTCATCTATACTTAAGAAACATCTGATGATGTATAGGTCTCAACAAGTAATTACATTATTCCGCTTGGGGAGGAACTTATGTACGAAGGAAAAGCACCTTTACTGCTTCTTCTGGGAACCTCAAAAGGTTAATTCTGGGGATACCGTAATGTCTAAGAAATGAACTCTTAGGATGAATGACCACTTATCATTATTACCTTTTAGGGTCCTAGTCTTAACTGATCAATCCTTCCGAATTCTGAACCTGTTTCAGGAGAACCAACAACCAGTTTCGCTCTTAAAAGAGAACATTCAGCCGATTCTTGCAATTCATAGGATGAGCGAGCTCTCGAATTAAAAGAGTCTACGAAAATATAAGTATTTTAGATAGCAGAAGTAGTAGCAGATAATGTAGGTGCTTCACGATAATGTGCAAAAAAGTGACTAGAAAATGTCATGATATGTCACAACTAACGCACGTTAAAATATGTCCATCGAAGGGCACGTAAATATTCCAAACGTTAATAATAATAATAAATGTGAGGAGTTGGTTAGCCTCGAGCTCGAGAAGAAAACATGGCTGTGATGTTTCTTCTGTCGTGTAGCTCTAAAATGAGTCAAAAATATAGCGCAATGTCATCTCCAAAATCATTTATGAGCATGGACAAAAAGCTGTGGCACCTAAATCGCTGATCAACACGAAACCCGTTCGTGGCTAATCGGCTTTTTATTGGAAATAAAGCTTTGACAGCCTGAACCTTGTTCAGACTGGGAAAGATCGTCCAATTAAGACGCTGCTTTATAATGCCTTGTCGTTTATCGCATTAACTCTGATTAAAGCTGGACTGTTCATAGACACGACTCCTGGATCCCTCACCAATCATCGAATTCAATGCGAAACATTCCGCCCAGGGCCTCGTGCAGCGACCTGTCCATGGCGAGGGGCTTAATATGAAGCTGACACGAACCTTCTTTCTACATCAGGCAGTGTTTAGGTCTTATTTCAGAGACTTTTTTACTTATTGTAGACATTCAGCTGCATGTTTTAACCCTTACAATTTGCATATTTTCTCCGCAGCAACGCTACAAATAGAATAAAATAGCAAATGTTCACAGTGTCCTAGATTCATCAAACATATCTGACATATGGAGGACATGGGCGTGAATCTGGAGCAAATGTAAAGCTAGTTGGAGCTGGAAGTTCTAAGAACGTCCCAGACTCATTAACGAAGGTGACATATAAGGGACATGGTGGACCTGAGTCTGGCTCTGGTCGTTGTTGGAACCTTAGAGCTGTGGTCCTGGGGATTTCCCTGGCGTCAAAGTGTACTTCCATGCTGGTGATCCACATGACAAGTCTGTGGAGGGGCTGGCGGTGTGTGGCAAGCAAACAACATCAGACTGCTGGTCTCGTTTAGTCTCGGCCAGCCGCCAATCGATCAGTAGTAAAGGAAAGAGAAAGGTTATTGGCCCTGTCAAGTGCTTACATGCGACGAGGACCGCCATCATCTATCTCCTCTTTATCTTTAGTTTATTCCACTCTGTCCTCTATACCTCCCTCCGTCCCTTTGTTGTTCTGCGTGCAACATTCTCTGATCAGTCTCAACGTCTTGGTTTTTCTGTTTCTATTTTCGTGTATGTTTACGTGGATTCGTGTTCCTGGCTGCCTACGCTACACAATAGAGCTCCACAAGGTAAATTTTAAGGCACAAGCACCCATACGAAAGAGAGATTCTTCTTGAAGTCAAACCGATCCTCAAAAATATATGTGTATTCACAATTAACAGATTTTGACGAATTCACATCAGAAATGAAAGAAAGCATATGTACCTATTATCAATAAAACTGGATAAACTTGTCAGACTTCAAGAAATATTTGTGACAGGTTTCTTGGCAGCTGGTCACGTGATTTTACCATTTTTTTCATCGTACGAAACATCTTTTTTACTTGCTGCATCTTTCTGCATTAAATGCTTGTAACACTTGCATGTACTTTACGGGGTAAAACTGTTTCGACCACGAACATCGTATGAAATTTAACGCTGTCAAGTGCCTCTTATTTGTTACTGCTAGTCTAATCGAATGAAATAACACTAGAATTTCACAAATTTCAACCCGTTCAGTCCTGCGCCAGTGATGCTTGAGATTTCTCCAGGCACGATGTGCACTGCCTTGCAAATGAGCCACTTCCTTTTGACTGTGAACCTGACTATTGATTACCTGCCCTTCTCGAAACAAAAATATTGTAGGGTCCATCCTCCAATCAAATTTGCGAACATTGAAATCACGCTTGGCTCCCACGTCATGCGAAACTACAGAACATAACTGACTGATAACATCTCAAAGAGCTGGGCTTCTGCTAAAAAGCCTCCTCGAGTTTTTCACTATCAACTTTTGTAGAACAAGACCCACTGACTGAACTAACCAGTTTCGGGTGTTCTACTCTAGATTCTCTCCATCAAACAGACGAGATATAAAGAAAACAACTGATGGTAATGGATGCATGAATTAATGTACAAGACATTAAACAGCTGTTGGTATAAATAACTGAGGAAACCTGAATACTAAATAATTATGTGGCATAACTTTACGATTACAAAACACCGTGAAATTGTTTCCATAGTAGTATAGAAGTGAATTTCGGTAAACTTTGTAGTGTTGCTCAAAACAGTGCGTCACCGAAGGTCAGTTCGACATTGCTTTGAAGAGATTTCATTTACGCGTTGCTTTTTGGAGACACTCCAAAACAAAGGGCATTGTACTGAACAGAGAAAACATTTTTTTTTTTTTGCCGAGGCACTTTTCTCGTTATTACTCAACCTGTTTACAAAACAGGCGTTGTTCATTTCAGTGACACCTGCAGCGGTGAGTGAGAGCGAGCAGGCAATTCATCACTATGATCAAAAGGGGAGTTAATAATGTGCACTGGGCCATCCCGAAACCGGATCCGGAAAGCAAGTACAGCAAGCGTATGTAGCAGACGTGTTTGTCAAACCAAAAAAAGCAAACTGGATGGCATAGGGAACCTTATGTTGCGAATTTCTTTATTTTTTTAAATATCGTTATTTCCTTGAGATTGCTGAAAATGGATGCGCGATTTAGTGTAGGCCTAAAATCTTAGCTCAGTGGAAATAACCCATTTTGTTTTTAGTTTGAAAGTTAATTGAAAGCTTTTAGAAAGGTACATGATGAAGTATGTGCTGAATGTCAAACGTTATAAGGTTCTAAATTGTTACTTGCGTGTGAGTGAGTGAGTGAGTGAGTGAGTGAGTGAGTGAGTGAGTGAGTGAGTGAGGTAACAAAAACAAAATCCATTAGAAATTAATATCCTTGGCTTCATTTGTTTGTTGCCTGTCGAACGCACACCTTAGAAACTGGTGTGCGTCACTGACCACGTCACAGAAGTACTGGCAATGCCTAGCTGACAAAAGCCTCAACTCTGCCTGATCTATTTATGATAGGAGGGGATACTGGCCTAAATGTCACTGTCACTGTCAGTTAATTTCAAAGTCAACATTTTTTTCCTCGTTGAACTCTCGCACTTCAAATTTTTGCTGTTGCCTGAATACGGAAATTAGAAAGGTAAGTTTCAATTCACTCAAAGACCTCTCGCTAAACACAAGGTCCAGCAATTTATTTTCAACATCTGACAGCACGTCGCTATATTAAATTCAAGGAAACAAAGCAAAGAAGAACAGTCTTTGAAGCAGGATGAAGGAGGCTGACGGATGTACGGCTGCGCTAAGGTCTCTATTAAAATTTCGCTTTGCTCTGGCGTGTTTTGGTGATCTTTCATTCTCACAATCGATTTTCACGCCACCGCAGCAATGTCCGGCGATATCACAAAAAGCGACAGGTTTTCGATTTGTGCAATAAATTCAGCACGAATTCTTGATTTCCTCAAGGTCAGTGGGGGTAACATATCCCCCTGTAGAAGTGAAGAACTGATTCAGGAAGTTTAATCGAGGCTCTAAAAGATAGATGGCTGCCATGACAGCTGCGGCCGCAGATACGAGTATAAAGGTTGCCTTCGAAATAAACATTGAAACGATGCGCCTACTACTGAGGTGTGGGCAGCGTCCGCTATGATGCAGTTCAAACCTGCATCTACAATCAGTCTGTTGCTGGCTCCTCCCGTACTGCGTATGTTCTGGCTGAACATTATGGAGTGAAAAATGAACAACGCTTAAATGTTTTAAAATTCGTGTTACTTAAAGAACAAAAAATATCATTTGTGACGTGAAATAAGAGCAGAGAGTAAGCCTAGTATGTACGTATATAATGCAAAAAAAAAACCCCAGAGGACAATACGTCTACACAGCTCCTACCAAAATTTATCGATATTATCATTTGATGGGTCTTAATTTGCTTTATAAATATGTTAGTGCTTTGAGACTGCGCAACAACACCAAGGGAGCAATTCACAAATTTATTGGTTTGTTAACATCGTACAGACGTAGTTATATATATATATATATACACAGGTACAAATGTATTACACAAACACACACACACACACACACACACGCACGCACACGCACAAACAAACACATTTCAGCTTCTATGGTCCGCAATTCTTCCCTTCAATCAGTCCACAAACTGGGAAAAAACCGCATCCATAATACAAAACAAAATAAAATAAGGGAGACCACTCCACGGATCTGCCGAGATCTTGGACGGATTACGCCGGAAGCTCCAGATGCAGCTGCCCAGTCCTCTTCCTCTGACGCCACGACATCGTAATCCTGCTCCCCCCCCCCCCCCCCCCCTCTCACCGAGTCCCACCAGCCATCCAACTCGCCCCTTCGCCCCCCCCCCCCCACCCTTCTTCTGTCCACACACACACACACAGGTAGCCTGGGGGACACAGTGGCTGCCCTTCGTTTTATTATTTTAATTCCGCGCTGACCTTTTCTTCAACAGGAAATTGTGCTGCAGATGCCGTCGTTTGCCCAGAGCCCGCAAGTCTGGAGCCTTAGCACGCACTCTTACTGTATTCTGTTTCTCTCTCTTTTTTTTCCTCACCCCTACCCCCTCTTACCTCATCGCACTCCCCTTTCTCTCTTTCTCTCTCTCTCTGAAAAAAAGAGTAGGCCCAAAAAAGGTTTGAGAAGAAAAGAAGTCTTCATTCGGCTCTGCTACTGGTCACAGAAGCCCCTTTTTTTTTAATCTCCTCACTGGAGATGCTTTGGCAGCTTTGCGGAAGCGGCCGCAGGAAAGCTGCATGAGGACGATGAAGTGTCTCACAAGACGGCTGAAGAGCCTGGCGGTTAAGAAGTAAAGGCTCGTCTTTCGCTGAGCTTTCACTGCAGGACTGCGCCTGTCACTGCTGCTGTGTGTGTGTGTGTGTGTGTAGGGGGGGGGGAGGCACATGCTTCACCAAGCAAGCAAAGAGACGTTTTCACTCCTTTCAAGCAAGAAACACTTGGGACTCGTGGGCTCGTCAGGGAAATCGAGACATTATTTACTCGTCATCACACCCAGCTCGCGAGGTTTGAGGTTTTCTCTTTCTTTTCAAGCTCTTTATACTGCAGTTCGGGAGATGGTAGACGCAGGGTGTGATTTCGATTTAGGTTTATCGGCGTCTCATCTTTTTTATCATTTCAATTATTTTTATGTAAACAAACTGTTGCAGTTGCCAAAAAAAAGCCAAAAGCTAGAAGACGCATTTTGTCTCTGAAAATCCTGAAACGCTTTAAACCGTGTTTGATATTTCAAAGATAGTTTTCAAGTCAAGCGTTTTTATGTAAGCAGGTATGAGTAGTTATTTGTTTTATAATTTTTGGCAACTCGTGGATGATTATCATGATTAAAACAGTTGGCACAAGCTAGAACTTTCTTGAGCAGGATTCGTGGAGGAAACAACATGGAAATTCACTTATTATGTTTATTTTTAGTCAACGAGCCGTAGCAAAACCAGAGAGAATGAGCTAACACGATGAATGAAAGAGAAACGCAATTGATGGATAACACAGCGGTGGAAGCAGGCTCCAGCGGCGAAAAAATCTACACCGGAAGAAAATGAATGCTCATGCGCAGCTGGCGACAGGCGCGTTCCTCGATGGGGAGGGGGAGGCGGAGAGGTTATGCCTGCTGAGTGGCAGGAAGATGTGTATATTTAGCACAGAACTGGACTTCGTAGAGCTCAGCGCCTGTGGAAGTGCTCTTGTGCTGGTTTCCCGTTCTTGGTTCATAATGGCTTCACCGTTTCTGACATAAAGAGTGAGTTAGAAAATTTGCATGTCACAAAATAAAATACAAATGTCAGGTAGTGCACAAAAAAACACGTATCAGCAGGTAGATGGGAAGAAAACATGTCTTTAGTGACACATAAATATGAGCCTGTTACACAAAGTATGTCAGTAGGGACAGAAAAAATGTCATCAAGCATTATGACAAGAAGCAATAGGGATGCTTCCACGGGTGTTGTGCTACTTCCCCACCATCATCAATACAAACAACAAAAACAACAACAAAACCCCATTTAATGTATCAGCGTACTATAATACAGCTTGAGATTGTTAGCATATATCAGAATAAATGCTAGGCTACAGGCTATATTAGCTTTCCTTTCATTGATGTTAAAAGATCTATCAGATGACCCGCCAAGAACATCGTAACGAGGTCTTTGCCAGTAAAGCTGAGGGTTTCTCTCAAACAGTTCGCAGACCTCTACCAGGTCTGACGACCCTTAGCTGTCCGTAGTTTCTCTGAAAATTCTGGCTTTAAATCAGCGGGATTTATTTATTTATTTATTTTATTTATTTTTTTATTTTTTTTTTTTATTTTTTTTTTGCTTCAAACAGCGGGATTTATTGGCTTCTGGTCCATTTTATGTCCTTTGAGCTTACAATCTTCTAAAACACAAACGCCTTTTTGTAAGTGTGCACTGAAGAACCTCGAGAGCGCAGTAAATGCTGAAGACCACAAAACATTCTAGCAAATAACACCCATGACTCAGACTTTCCATCTGTTTCCACAGTTGCTTTTGATTTTTTATAAATAATATTGGAGATCTTACCAACCCATTTGTTGTCCTTAAACATCGTTCTAAGAGACCGCCAATGTTAATGAACAAACACTTTGCTTCTCTTGCTTTTAACTTCGTTCAAGGATTGACACACGTCCATTTTGACAAGCAACATTAATACTTAATAATTAGACGATCGTAAAATTAGTCTGTCTTGTTTCTTTCTCTAGGGCTTTTGACTCTGCTAGGATTTCGCGAAGACTGCTGCGGAATGGCTAATTATCATGAACGTTTCTACTGCAAGAGGTTTCAAGAGAGCCAAGGTGTTCAACGACCATCAGAGGACACGTCTGGTGAAGTGAATAGATTTATCCTGTGCGGCTGTGCCCAGCGTAAGTATACATTAATAATAAAGGGGAAAGTAGGCAACCTATTCCCAGTGCGACAGTGCGTGAACATTTGTGACGTGGCGTCAAATATGTCCATGACACCGGCCGCACTCACACGATGGACAGACGCTGACCTCTGCAAGAACACGGTAACCCTGCTCCGGAATAAATTTGCTCGGCGGCTGATTGTATGGAGAGTAAAAAAAACAAGATCACAACAATGGAAATAAAGATAATTGTGTTAGCATAGCCTCTTCTCCGCGAGATAAGTGTCAACAAGAGGTACAGAAAAAGAGTTTCGAAACTGAAACTAGCTAAATGTGAAGTATGTTTAACAATGCATGCAGCACATGTTGTTGCCATTGCCTGCCTACTTTTCTTCTCTTTAGCCATCGTAGCTGTTCTCGATAAGATAAATTTCTTTCCTTACAGATGTCGCAGTGGTCTAAGATGTCAGATCGATTTGAAGAGGCACAATGGTCATATAGGCAACAGAGGTCAAAGATGTTAAAGATGGTGTGTGGACAGACTGGCGTGGGCAGCTTTCGCCGCAAGGCCTACACGTGTGCCGGTAGTTCAAAGGTCACAGAAAACAACATGGTGATGAAGTCCCTATATACTAAACGGACTCTGGCCTTACTTCTGCGTCGTCCATTTTTGAAGATGGAATCATCATCTTCCGCCATCTCCTCTCACATGATCACGTTCCTCCTCTCTACTTATTCCTTTGACCCTTGTGCACTTTTATTGTGTGTACACACACACACATATATATATATATATGGACGAAATAAAAAGTTAAAGTGAAAAAGTTGGTTTGCTGCCATAGATGACGTCGGCGTCATAATCAACGAACCTAATTCTCGCTGCATTTCTCCCTGAGACCAGTCATCTTGAAAACTCCAAAGACGCTGCTTTTCCCGGACCTTAACAACATCGCTTCTCGTCGATCACGCAGAACCTAATTGTCTTCCCCTGCAAGCACCAACATTTCTTGTACTCTCCGGGCTGACCTGCTTCCCTCAGTGGTTTCTCCGTGTATAGGACCCTGAGATCCAGACGAAGTGAGCTAAGACGCTATAACCTTAACCCCTTCCCTCCTCCACACACACACACACTCTCTCTCTCTCTCCAGGGGTTGGTCTGCGCAATACACGAACAAAAGAAATTGGTGGGGGATCAATGCTGTCGCCCCTGGAGGGCTGTCAGTTAAATGGCAAAGCGCGTAACGTGCTGCGATGGAACAGCAGGCCGAGTGCCAATACTTTCCTTGCGCAAGGCTGTTTTGGTGCTCGATAAATTAGAACTTGTCAGAATATCGACAACAAGACAAACTATTAGTCATGTGATTAAAAATACTCTCTCTCCCAGAAAACTGAACTTAACAGCAATTTGGCTGTTGGACCAACACACTTAACTTGAAGGAGAATGTTCTTTCGTCATGAAACCTAAGCGTGAAGAGTTCGTCTCTTCGCGTGCTGATAAAAGACCTTTTGAAGGGAAGAAATTCAATGTTTTAGCTACAAATCAAATTCAAAGTATATTGAAAAGTTATTAAAACAAGGAAGACACATGTTTCCCCAAAAGTCCCACTTAAAATACAACTGTGCTTCAAAACAAAACCTAGGAAAAAAAGATAACATTCCGCTAAAAAAATTAGTTAATAGATTCTTTTCTCTTGTGGCCATGTGTCAGGCAAAGTCGCCAGCCATTGTCGAGATAACAAAGGTCATCTGTCTGTGTGTCCCACTAAATAAGATTGGTCTGAAGACAATCAGGAGGCAAAAGTTAATGTATCTTTGTTTGTGCACCGGTAACAGCAATTTTGGCCGTGTCGTGCCGTTTGCGGATAACAAACAGATCTGTTTCACATGGAGCGACGGCGAAGTACAGAGGATGCAAACAGTAGCAAAATATTATATTAGGAGGCAAAAACATCTTTTGTTTGCTAGCATCATTACTGGCCACACTGCACACTCTCAGTCGGATGTAACATAGAACGTAGAGATAGAAGTAAAAAAATTAAGAAAAAGAGCAAAAACAAAATTGCGAGAAAGAGAGAACTAAGGACAGGAAGAAAGAATGCATCAGTGATTGCTGAAAACGTGATTAGAATGCAGCGTCACCACTGAATTCTAGCAGAAACCATAAAGACATCAAACAACTGTAAAACCACGATGACAACTTCCAATTGATTTGCTAATGACTTCATCTCCTGGTGCAGTCATACCCTCTAAAAGATTCCATTAGAAAAATGTACAGGGTAGGGTGGGAAAGACACCAGATGAGTTTGTCTGGAATTTATTTTACAAGACACACGCCGCCTGCCTGCTTTAGTTTAAAAAAATAATAGCTAGGCAAACAATGCATGAAGCCCCTCCCATCCCCCTACTGATGGACAGGGAGGTAGGAGAGATGAATACGAATATGAATTTTAAAAGCATAAAAGATTGCAAAATTACGCAATCCTGGGTAATAATGCGATGCTTGTTCGAGAAAGTGAGCCATCGAGTCATAGTTTCGATTCTTAAGCAGCAGATCTCGAGGGTTGGGTAAAAATGCGACCTTGACCTTTGAGAAAGAGCATCTTGGGATAGGTTGCAAGCACCTAGAACACCCCATTCACACACATATAGGCACAGTCATATACAAACGTACACGTGCGAGCGCGCGCGCACACACACACACACATACACACGTGGACGTACTAGTCGTGTGGACAGGCGAATGTTTTGTGTGAAGTTTGCAAAGTGACCGTCGTGCGCTGAGAGGGTTAACGAGGCTCCTGGACTTCGAAGAGCACTCACTCTTTTTTAAAAATTCATTGTCCTCTTGAGTAAATTAGACTGTGGTTCCTTAGGTTCACGGTCGATCAAGGACACTCCGATGTCACGCTAAACCAATGACACTTAAGTGTCACAGCTGTGGGGTCACCACACTTGTAGTACTTGGCGAAACCCTTGAGAAGGAAACAAGGTGCAAGTGGAGTATTCAAGCAGGTGGATGTTACAGAGTAGAGGGGTATGTGATGGAAGGAGGAAGACTGTAAATGTAATAAACAAAGAAACTTCTAGAACTGGCTACAGATAGATCAGCTATAACGTACATCTTACCTCTCTCGCCCGTTTGCACACACACACACACACACACACACACACAAACGGGCGCGCGCGCAAATATACACATAATCACGCAGGCATACGTACACGCACACGCAAACTTACATGTATACATGAACAAATATGCACGCACACACGAACATGTACATCACTACTCACACACACACACACCACACACCTTCTTCGCCTCCTTGACATCGTTACAGAATTAAGCTTTTACCACAAAAATTCTCGCGAAGATAAACACACCCTACTCAAAAGAAAAATACTTTAACATGATTTCGACAGCGTGAAAACCTGTTTATCGATTGCTGAGAAAGGACGAATAGAAGGCTGCCGGGGTCTCCTAACCACTCGCTCGCACCACCCACATCCCCGGGACACGCGGGGACAATTCTGCGCTGACAAGACTGCGCTTTCCTAGGTTGTCTCCCTTTGTTTGCAAGACGGGTTGTCGCAGATTTAGGACGATCGCGGCGAATTCGAAGTTGTTCCTGTTCTCAACGTGCTGTCAACCTCTGTCGGCATGTCTGTGAATCAAGTTACATCACATTATTATCCCATCCATGCTCTGCGTATCTATTCCTGTCACCAAAACGATAAAGATGAAACTAAGACGAGCTGATCCTCAACACGGGTACCCCTTAGGGATGTGTGCTTTCCCGTCCTATTCTCTGTATAAACAAATGAGATTACCATTAACAGTGCTATTCTCAAACTTGTGAAATATGCAGATGACATGGCCCTTGTGGGTTGCCTCAAAGACGAGCAGTCCCTTTCAGTACCTGGCCTGCGTGGGGGAACTAGAGGACTGATTTGACCGCAGCTTTCTGGAGCTGAACGTTGAAAACATGGAGGAGATGGTCCTTGGGAGAACACACGATAGATGAGATGCCAACACCTCTTTCTCCACGTCAATCCAAGTCAGGGGACAGCAGGTGCACAGGGCTGCTGGGTTTAGGTACCTTGGTACAGTGAGAGATGGTAGGCTCTTCTTTAGTGATCATGCGCACCAAGTGTACCAAAAGGCCCAGCAACGACTGCACCTTCTGAGCAAACTCCGTAGTTTCAACGTCAGCTTTGGGGTTCTGGAGACTGTCTACAGGTCTCTAGTTGAGAGCACTCTCACTTTTAACATCGCTGCCTGGTATGGCTACAAAGTGCCACGTGTGCGGAAAACTGCGTATCAGAGTCCTTTGTGCCAGCAGCCATCACCGTCCTAAATAAAAGGCACAAGGACCGCTAGGTCTACTGGCATCCTGCTTGTGAAGTCTCCAATTTATGTGTGAGAATGTGCGCGCGTGTGTTAAATGTCTGTATGAGTATGTATGCCTGCCCGTTATGTTACATGTTTGTATGAGCTAAAGGAAAATTTATGTCTTGGGCTTCCTCGAACAGACAATAAAGCTGATTTGATTTGATTAAGATTGGTTATTTTTAGTGCATCGTAAGAAAACAGCGAAACATTTCATCACAGCATGTTAACCTCTCTAACGATGCATCCAAAAGACCCAGCACTACTTCTATAAACAGTCCACACAGTATTAGTCAATCTGCTAACCTCTTCTGACTCTTCTTGTATTTCTGTCGGTTGATCTGTCGTGCCTATATGCCTGTAATGTCACTATATGTTGCCACTACGTAACTACCGTCTAGATGACGTAACTGTACGTCTTTGGTATTTCTTACTATCTATTCCTTCATTCTTTTTACATCGTCTTTCTTGCGTCTCCACAGCAGAGAGGTTGTTCCTAGTTGATCATGATCACACGCTATTTAGATCATATACTCTATTATAAGGATTGTTATCATTATTAGTAGCAGTAGTAAATTATATATGCTTCCGTTTCAGTTAATCTTAGTCATTCATAAATATCAGCTTTGCATCAATTTTCTTTTATAATGGTTCGCTGTATGTTCCAAAACTACACCTGTTGTAGACATGTCTCTTCTCTGTGCCCAACCCGTGACCAATGGCCGCATTTATGAACCGTTTATTCCTTACTTTAGCAGCCCTATGTAGCCAGGGCTGTTGACCATTCGGAAGACAGAGAAGCTAGATTGCTAGCCAACCTTTTTGCTTCTAGTACAGGACCCCGGAACCCTTGCTAGCCTTGAGGTAACATAACCTCTGCTTCATAAACTCAACCCCCAAAATCAACATTGTTCACCAGCTTAACTACTGCATTAAACGACTGGCATGTGGATCCCCAGGTCGGGTGCAAGACGTAAGCTGACTAGTTAACTCTACCAGACATTTAAAATGTTAAACCTTTATCTAATAAGCATTTTATCTCACTGCTATCATTAGCCGCCCAGCTGCCGTCTAGTCCTGAGTCATGCAGCTGGCCCCAGAAAATATATCGCCATGGTTATTGAAAATAAATGACCATCAACATGCCTTGCGGCAAAGCAGTTTATACCAACCGAATTGAAGTGACTAACGTTATTATAACACACTACCCTAGACTTCGACAAGCTAGCCTCTTTGCTGATGTGTTTCCATGATATGCTTGTACTGAGTCTTCGATTTTCTCCTTATTTTCGACTGTGATTTATCTTTTTTTAATGACTCTTGTCGTGGAGATTGTCGCAGAGAGCTTGCATATAGGTTTAGGATATGACACTATATAAGCGATTATTATTATTAATTGAAGGACTGACATATTCAGATTGGCTCTGCTTGTCTGTCGATACTCAAAAAATATGCCGAACCTTTACAAAGTCTGATAAAGAAACCGAGGAACATAATTCTCCAACGTTGTGATTTCCGCCTATTTCTTTTAGATTTTGGGTGCAAATAATAATAATAATACAAACCGCACAATTTATGTAATTTCCGATGAGTTTCATAACTTGTCTGTATTTAACCCCCCAAAACAAGAATCGTACAATAATTGATCATCGCCTGCAACATGCTATGTGCACCAGAGCGAATCACCGAACCCATGTGGCTGGAGTAATATTGCAGTTTGCAGAGCAATTTGCTGATAGGTGAGAGACACAAGAGACAGCTCAGCACATTCATTCATTGTGACACACACACACACACACACACACACACACACACACACACACACACACACATCGTTTGGCGTGTACCGGCAGAGATCAGGTTGTCGATGACACGCGGGGACTGAGGAACGAAAGGCCATCAAGAGACCGGGCGCCAGTACGTTCGATCTGTCTTTTAATAAACTTACAATGTCTGCACCTCGCTAGTTATTCTGTGAATAGGAAACACAAGGTTTCCCCCTGGGATAGTACCGCGACAAGCCACTAGTCAGGCACCGCCTCTGAGGGGGTATCTAGACCTAGCGCTTACGTAAATCTAATAACTTCTCAAGACATTTTCCCTACTCCTCTCTTTCATCTTTCTTTTATTCTCTTTCTACAGATCTCTCATTCCTATTCTGTTTCCTTATCTCATCAAAACTATTTCATGGCGCATGCCATTTCCATGAAATTTGGTGTGCTTGCATTATTTTTACACTGAGAGAAAGGCAGAGAAAGAAGACGAACGATGCATGATGAGGGCCTCCAAGTCATGAAGCATGGTCCTAAAAACAAAAATCGACAATAAATGGAAGGTTTCGGTGCAAATGAGTCTGTTATGGCCTTTTAGCATATGACGTATTATACGATGTATTATCTGTGACCTCCTGTGACTTCTCACTAGGAGAACAAATTTGTGCATTAATTTTCCCTTTCAATTCAGTTCTTTTCTTCCTCGTTTGTCCTTTTTCTAGTCCTTACTTCTGCGATGCCATCCTTAGGAGTCTGCCTCTAGATTACAAAGCATCAACGAGCCAGTAAGGAGCAGCATGGGTTAGTGGGTGGTTCCTTAAGTTCATGAACAGCAAAGATTATAGCGCATAGTCTTAGACTGTGACGACTTTGAGAGGGAGAAGAGTCGGGCGCCCACAATACGTGCCCACAGTACTCTCCTGCAATACCTGCCCACGATACTTGCCCACAATACATCCCCACAGTACTATGTGATTTAGCAGTTGTTATTTTGGGATAAATACAATTCACTGTGGTCAAGAAAATTACTTATTTATGTACTTGCATCCACAAAAGAGACAAAGAGAGCGGAGGGTAGAGATAAGAAAGGGAGAGTTCAAACCGGTCATCATACCAACGAAAACTGTGGGAAATACGAGAGAGGTCAAACGGACTTTCGATGCTGTCACATTGAAAACAGAGGTCCTCTCGGCTTTATAGTAAAGGAGAAGCAGTTCATAAGAAAAGTGTTTGCTGGAGACAGCAAAGTGCGGCAATGAAAAACATGGCGGTGGTCCCTGGAGATTTGCTGACGACAGAGGAAACACACTGCAGCTGCCCCGGGAATATGGTCTTTCTTAGAGATAATTGCACACATGGTGGTACTGGGGTAAAGGTGTGGAAAGGGCGGAGGGTGGTATGTTTATGATCACAAGTATTATCCCTTCGTCACCTGTCAACAATCCCATAATTCACATTTCCTGCTGCTCTCAGAACGGATATTGCACAGACTCTGGCGTCTTTCTTTCTTTCTTTGCGCTTTACATCGAGCAAACGCGCGCGAAAGAAAACAATTACTAATTCACTACTGTCATCGGAATTCAGTGAATCTTCGCTTCTTTAATTTTTCATTTCGTGTCTTTGAGACTAACAGACGACAGTGTATGAGAAATTTAAGACGCTTTCCGCGACTAAACATCCTAATATCATGTGAGTGACCACGTAAGAACGTTAGACAATAACGTTATGTGACGTTAGTCTGGACATCAGAAGGTCAGCCGAAGACGTAGGGCATGTTCTGACGTAAATCTGGACGTCAGATGGTCAGATTCGAATGTGGAACCGTATAACAAACGTTATACAGAAGTGTTCCATACAAACCTTTCCAGATGTCGTTAACGTTAATTTCAAAGGGACTGCTCAGGACGTATAGAAGGTGCAGCGGTTGAGGTCAACAGGTATAATTTCTCTCTCTCTCTCTCTCGTGGTACTGCTTCTGAAGAACTGTATTATGACACTAACAAAAAGCACGCCCATTCACAACTAAGCTCTTTCTGTCACCGCCAAGCTTAACAGACGCCAGGACACCGCTTGGTCTTGCAGGAGCTGTGACCCATCGTCACGAAGCATAGCTTATCCGGGGTTTCCGGAAAGAGCAAGCGAAATTGCTATTTTTAACGTATTCTGCACTTTTGTTATCCAGCTCTCTTTCTCTATCCTTTTTCTCTCCTGCTCTCCATCTCTTTTTCGCTTCTCTTTCTCTACATTCCAGCCTTTCTCTATCCGCCTATTCTCTATCTTTTTCCTCTTTCTCTCCCCTCCGTCTATCTCTCTCTTTTTCTTAATGTCCCCTACTTTAGCAGGAAATCCAGTTCTGTTTGTCCTAGCCCCTCCCTCCCATCATCCCATATATTAAAGTGAACGTTAGGTTCGTTTACCCTCAAATTTATATTCACGTTCACATACAGAAAGAAGATACTAACACCCATGCCACCAGCGGAGCTCGGGTTTATTTCTCTCTACCACGATTTCCATTTGGGAAGCCTGAGATAGAGCGACAAGAGCTGCCTGGGCTGCAGAGTGAAGAGGGAACTCAATAAAAGAGCCCTCGACAGGCTTCTAATAAATCCTCAAGGGTCTCGTTGTTTTCCGCGACTTCCTGGTGCCCTGGTGTCACGGGGGGCTTCGGACTTGTTTTGCGCTCGGCGCTGGCTTTAGGTGCATACAGGTGTATTTCATGCGGGCAGTGACTGTTTTTGTGGGGGTGGGTGACAGAGGTGTCTTCATGAGTACAGGTGTGTGTGTGTGTGCTGACAGTGTGTGGGTGTGGACGCATGTCTACGCGGGGAAATTCCTATGGAAAGGGGGGATTTGTCTCGAGCCAGCAAATAAGGCTATATCACTGAAAGGTAGCCAACGTGAAGAAAGAAACAAAAAACAGAAAAACACGACAAAAGATATAAAACGATATGAAGAAAGAAAAACAGAAATAGACGAAGAATGAAAGAGACACGAAGAAAAAAGAATACGAACATTTTATTTAGCAGGATCATGTTCAACTGTCACGAAGATACACAAGCACAGAAAAATATAAACATCACATTAAATTCATACCACTTAAAAAGTTTTAATTTCTCGAGTTCTATAAGAATAGAAAGAAAACGAAATCCCGACATACACATGGAAGGTTGCCTAGCAACAAAGGTTTGTAGTTACACCCGCACCCCAAGCAGTGTCAATGCAGTTAGTTTGAGGTGATGTTACGAGAAAACACTCTCCCGTCCTTCCTAGAAAAGTGGCCAGACAGAGTAAGGGGACAGACTACAACAGCTTACAGGTGGTGGACTTCAAGTGGCCGTAGTTATGAAGCGAGTAAGTCGTTACCCCAGGGCAAAATTGGGAAATCACGGAAAAGCGCCTTTTTCCAAAGTTATAAGGTGGACACTTCGTGTATCTTTTACCCCGGGTAACCTTTACCGCTGCTTTATAACTACAGCCTTAGAAGTAAAACAAGATCTGCAGGGTCTGGATACCACTAAATAACTTCGGAAACAAGACGCTAGTGCTTGAGTTTCCCATGTTGCCCCAGGGCAGTGACTTACCCTTGCGTCATAACTACGGCTCCAGGGAGCTTACAGATAACAGGTGCGCGCAAACATCTGCAGCTTGGGGAGGCCCTGACGTTACAATTATGCAACGATGGAGCACTTACCTTTCTTATAAACATATTTTTTCTAGGGCTTGGGAATAGTTTGGGGTTGGTTTTTTGTTGTTGGTTTTTTTTTTGGAAAGGGGAGCAAGTGAAACAGATCATTGCGAAGAGGAGTCGATGCATCTTCTATTCCTTCTACTTATTCTTCTCCTTCTTTGCTCTCTCATTCTTCTTCCTCTATCTCTCTCTCTCCATCGTTGCCTCCCTTGAATGATTTCCTTTTTCAATCATCTTTCTATTTCCAATGTCCTTTTCTCCTCTCGACAACACCTCAATGCTGTTCTTTGAAAGCTTCGCCTGAATAGCGATCGTTAAAGAACAAAGATCCCTGAAGCAGCCTTTGTTCACACGGACATTTTTTGTCCTGAAATAAATACTCATTCTGTCGTCATCATGTCATCAGGCACAACTCATGGGTCAA
The DNA here is from genome assembly GCA_004794655.1 of Marisa cornuarietis. Taxonomy (NCBI): domain Eukaryota; kingdom Metazoa; phylum Mollusca; class Gastropoda; order Architaenioglossa; family Ampullariidae; genus Marisa; species Marisa cornuarietis. The sequence goes on from SMMW01000058.1 coordinate 531,819, forward strand.
CACCTGTCGTGCTGTTCTTTCCTGCTTCGTCTCACTCTGCTCCATCTTTTATTAACACATTTCTCTCTGTTTGCAATTGCGCGCAATTATGCACAACACAGACACGTTCAGTATTGTAAGTTTGTGGTTTCTTCTCTCGTAAGTTTAGTACAAGTGTGAGAACAGGCTTTTATTAATCTTCTCTCTCTCTCTCACACACACACACACACACACACATACACACGCGCGCTCAAACACGGGCGCACACACGCACATACACACAGTGAGCGTGATTGCTCCCAATATGTCCTTGCCCTTTAGCAGATCAGGGTTAATGGCTATTGGAAGTAATGATCGTATGGTCTTGTATGCTCATTTCCACCCCCAGCCCACACCTTCCCCATCTGCACTAATTTAGCTCCGCCCACTCTCCATTTTTCAGACCCACAAGCTGTCCCTTTTTATTTCTGCATACCATCAGCTTCTGACTCGATCTCCACACAAATCTTGTCTTTCCTCATCGTAAACACTAACACTTCAAGTTTAATCTCTTCGTGAAAGGTGCCACGTCACCACTGGGACCGATAGGATGTCACGTGAGATAGTCACGTCACACGTGACCAGCCTGCCACTAATCACTGATCGCGCGATGGCGTGGAGCTGATGATGGGCTGGGTCCCGGCTGCAGCAATGTCTCTCTCTCTCACTGTCTGCATCCCTTTACGAGTGTTATCACTTGTTTCTCTCAAACTCTGCAGCCAATGCCCATCTCTGAGCTGTCGCCCTAGGCAACAACTATCAATAAATTACATCTTGCCGCATCGGGCGCTTCTCTCTCCCTCCCTCTCTTTCATGTACTGCTTGAGACCACCTTTCTCTGGGGAAAACGCCCCTAAAGACCATTCAAATATGGACGAACTTTTGAGAAAGTTTGCAAACTTTTTGTACAGCTGCCATGTAAAATCCTGGTCAAATGACTGCCCGTATTGCAGCGACTAAGAACGCCCAAGTTGGATGCAGTGGGTTTTTTTCTAGAGATTGGGTAATGCCCAATATAAGACACTATTTCCTCAATGTGGTTGAATACACTTCCATCCGTTCTCGCGATATCCACCTAAAAACATTTCCATGCACAGAAAGAGGTCAAACTGTGGTCACGTTTGCACACAGCAACGCCTGAAATATGCTCGCAGCACTCACACTACCTGAGATCTTATAAACGTAAACTTATCCAAATACATCATTTCTCTTGACATGTTTCTAATACACAAGTGTGTATTCATACTGCATATTTTATACAACGGGACCATGTCACTCCTCTCCTTCGTTTTCTGCACTGGCTACCCATCCGTTCTCGCTTTCAGTACAAACTGTCTATGCTGTGTTTTGATTTCTTTGCAGGCTCCTGCCCTGACTATTTCTCTGATCTTCTCTTCCCCAATGTCCCAGCCAGACCACTATGCTGCTCGTCTCATGACCTTATCCTAAATATTCTGTCACCAGAACAACAACATGCGATCCCAGGCTGTTTAGTTACTTTAGTTACTGTACAGCAAACAATGTAACTCTCTTCCCTTCCATACCCGCCACCTACCCACCAATGAATCCTTTAAACGTGAGCTCAAGACACACCTCTCCCTTGAGCATTACTTCTAATAACAGCCCACACAATGCTAGTTCATCTTCAACCTTACCTAATCGTCTTCCTCTGCAGAATCAAGATACCCTCAGTTCTTGTTACCCGATTCCTCTTTGCGTTTTCTATATTTGTCTCTTAGTAGTCATCTTTTAGTAGTCATCAGTACTGCTGCCTATCCTTCCGTCCGTTGTACGTTGTCCATGTCTCGTTCTTGTCTCAAGCGCCAAAAGCACGCTCCTTACAAGCGCGAGTATGCGCTTTATAAATAAATCGTTGTTTATTATTATTATTCATTGGAATATGCACTTTAAACAATGCAATAAGCACGAAGATGTCATCGCAATAACTGCATGCAGGTAGCTATGAATGTATTTCGAACATTATTTGATCCGCATTAGACCCTGGTTGCTAACGCATACATCTTGTTTCAAACTCTGTTCAGACCCTCGGGGTTCTTCCAGCATCTAAGAAGTCGCCGCTAGCACAGGGTCAAGTGTCAATCATCGTGGAAGATTAGGTAACCTTATATTGAATCTCCACCTCCAGCTATGCTAGTCACCCCCTCCCCCACCAGCCTGCAAGAAAGTGGTCCACTAAACAAACACTATTCTCCCAGAAGCGATGTTAGCACACACATCGCATCTTTGAGCTGTCGTGCATCATAAATATTTTTTGTCGGGATTCCAGACCGAGATATTCACGATATGTTAAAGTCACGTGACAGCCTGTTTTCATCTTCATTCTGTTCTGTTCGTTTCCCCCCTCCCATCCTAAATTAAGGGGTTGTACGACAAGTCATTACTGAGCCCTGACAATGAATTTAAAAATAGTTCAGCGTGGATGTCGGTGACTGTAATTTTATGTGAGATTCGACTTTAAACACAGAAACTTGTTTCAAAACGCTCCCATGTCCCATGCGGCTGAAAGATAAAGTGGTCTGAGTTGAAGGCAGCGGAAAATTGCGGTAATCATTGGCGTGGTGCGACTGGTTAGTGCCGGGACACGCTGTCAACAAGATTGCCAGCAATTTGAGTGTGAGCGTTCGTTAGCACAAAAATTTCTGGCTTATTGGACTAGTGGACATTCTCGCCCTTTCTAGAAGGAATCCGTATTCCAGGATGTTATTTTTCGTATTCTGTGTCCAATACGTGTTTCAAATGAAAAAAAGTAATAGCATATAAATAAAAGAGCAGAAATCACTGATATATTTTCATACAATTCTTTTTCCTTATTTTTGACATTTACTGAAAAAACTGTATGGGTGAATATCTCTGCTACATCCCTCTGACTGGATGTTTTGGGACTTTGCTTGGCGGAGAATATCATTCGAAAGGAACGTGAGATGTCGATGTTACATTGGTATCATGAGCAAAATTTGTAGCTGTCCTCGAATTTTCGGATGTGGGGGGGGGGAACTCAGTGTAGCACCAGAAGGAATGTTGGTACTTGCTGACCAAAACCTCTTGGTTACTCTCTTAAGTAGCACGGCTGAAGTGCAGATGTCCAAACTACGCACTGGAAACTGCGGACAGAAAACTATGGCCGGGCGTTGAACGAAGCGGAATTAAATTTAAAAAAAACACTTCGCGACCAAGAAAATCGCACTAACAGTTCAAAAATCGTATTTTCGTTTTTTCTGGATAAAATGCGGAGAAATGGTGTGGGTAAGCATCTGTGTGACAACCCTAAGTTAAGCTTCTTTGCAGGGACTAATGTCTCTTAATTGAAGGTCAGATGAGGACAAGATATTTTTGAAAACAACGGAATAATTCGGACAATTAAAAAATTTTCATTAAAGCAAGCCAGACTTTGATAATTTGCTGACGATTTTTATGTTCACGAAGCTAGAAAAAGAAAGAGATGGGTAGGGAGGGAAGAATGACGAAAGGAAGGAGAACATCGACTGACAGGAAAACATATGAAAGTATACTTGCACCAAGAGCAGTCGATGGATGCAGGTACACAATAAGAAAGCTTACGATATGCGATATGTATACTTCAAAGCACTATTCCCTGGGGGAAAACAGTTAAGAGCAAACCCCGTTATTTGAGAGAGAACGGGGGCAGTAGATCGACAAACGAGTTCGACAAGGATAGTGAGATGTGACCTTGACATACTACCCATAATGTGTTCAGAATGTCTGGGCTGCAGAAAAGAGCTATAAAATAACTGTCATTAAGACGGCTGCAAAAGAACATCCACACAAAGAGAAAGAGAGATGGGTTGAAATAGAAACAGAGAAGACTGCCATAGTTAATCGCAAGTTTCGGATAAAGGAAAGTGATAAAGAAAGAAAGAAAAGGGACAGAGAGAAAGAAAGAATGAATGAACAAGCAAAAGAGGCAAAACTTAAGCTGCTTCAGTTTGCCATTGTAAGGTTAATTTTTCACATTCTAGACCATCTCCCACTCACGCACTCAGTGGCTGTCTGTGCCCCTGGAAGCAAATCAAGCTCTTGGGGTCGTTTTGGGCAACATTTAAACAAACAGATCTGAAGCCGCCTCCTGTTTTCTGTCGATGAAGGCACATCCTTACTCAACGATTTTTTTGTGCATTTAAAACTGTCTTCGTGTTTAAAGGCAGCCCCCCCCCTTCCCAGATACATACGCGCGCGCGGACACACACACACACACACAGAGCAGCTTGTCAGAGCGCATGCACAAACGTACCAGCAGGGTCTGTGATGGCCAGTCTCACTACTCACTACTCACAGACTACCACAGTACGTTGCCTCGCTGTAAAAGACAGTGACGTCAGTGCGCAGCATTGGCAGCGCCATCTGCCCACCCACGTGACGCAGTTTCTCGTGGCGAACACACGAACCATCTTCATCGAAAGCCGCGGCTTTTCTGTCTGCACTGCGGAAGCCGCACGTCCGTTTAAATCACGTGGAAGGCCTTATTAAGGTAACTGGGAGCGAATGTTGTGTGGTTCTATTAGCACAGCCTGACACGACAAATCCTACATTTACAGAGATGAAGTCCTCTACAAGCATCCACAGAATGTCAGAAACTGAGTTCAGATCACTCTCTCATTACTATCACATAAACAGATGATAAAGTGCTAGGTAAGTAAGTAAAAAAATTATAAATCTGTTTTTATTTATGTGTGTGTGTGTGTGTGTGTGTGTGTGTGTGTGTGTGTGTGTGTGTGTGTGTGTTCTATGCTGTGAATCTGTGAGCGTGCATGTCTGTTTATGGATACTTCTGTCAGCGTGTCTGCGTGCGCATGCATATGCGTATTTGTTTGTTTGTTTGTTTGTTTGTTTGTTTGTTTTCATTCGAGAACGCATGATGGAAATTTCGCATTTCCAGATAACCATCACCGCAGACCGTTGCTTCATCCACGAAAATCCAATCTCGCTCACGAGCAACATTAATGCGAGGCCTGGGCCTGAGATAAGGATGTTAAAGTGCAGGTGTACTTACAGATAGTGTAGAGCATTCCGTCCAGAGCAAAGGTAGCGCTCTTGCACTTCTTAATGTGTCTGTGAGGAGGATGTTGATGACCCTCCGCCATCCCTGCTGCTCGACAGCTGGTACTTCAGTCGACTAGCACAGTGCTCCTCTTTCTTTTTTTCAGCGATAATCCAGCGCCGCAGACGGGAGAAGCTGTCGCTTTGTTATATAAAGCACGGAGCCAGATGTTGAACTTCCAAAGCACGGTTTGCTGATGCCACGTACAGAAGACGAGTGCGGTCTCGAATATCAGGGAAGCAAAGTCACATGACTAACTATCACAGGTTCTGGCAGGAGGATGAACGTAGAGCCAGGATGTCTTTTATTCCGTTCCTTTGAGCCCGCATGAAAGCAGTTTCAGCAGGAATGTGACCAAAAGGCAGACGAAAATAGTCGCAGTGATCCGATTTAGCCGATCACGGAAACGCTTTTCGAGTCGGTGCAAAGGGGTGAACTAAAAGCTTTTACGACTATAGTTCAGGGAGGTGGCTGGTTAATTTACTATGGATCGCACTTAGTAGAAAATCGGGAAGAGATTGATCAGTGGAAAGGTGGGATACACCATAAAAAATCTGCTCCCACAGCGTCGTCAGAGTACTTCGACAGAGAAACAGTCCCACTATGATCTGCCTGAGTGATCACTGAAATTATGTAGGGCTCAGCTTTACCTGTTGCAAAACAGGTAGAGGCTGCCGCTCGCGATCGACTTATCCAGGGAGATCAATGAGGGCGGGGACCTGCCAGTTAGAGCAGGCACTGTCTGCCTGTCATCCGGACTTTCAGCGTAAGCGTCTAATCTTGAAGCCAAACCTGCAGCTCACCTGTACTCCTTGCCTGTCTTTACCTGGGTCTGACCAGGCAGCAGGTGATGAACGGCGACAGTTGCTGCTGAACACGTGTTTTAGCACACCTGTACGCCAGATTGATCCATCCACACAACTCGCTCGCCGAGCGGCGAACAGTTCGATCGCTCGAAACCCGTTGCTGCGGTTCGTCGATCGGAAGAAACCCGATTTTCAGGTCTTCGAAGGTGCCAGAGGCCAACCACTGAACAAACTGTAGGAGACCTCAATGAAAGCAGGTTAACAACAGACCTCCTGCCCCTCTTCAACTCTGCTTATAGTCCGAAACACTTTAAAAACACATGCGGTGAGGGCAAATCCCTGTAGAATACTTTCGGAACCTCTTTATATATATATTTCTGGACTTCTTATCATGTTGTTATCGGTCTGTCCCCCGGGGCAAGGCCAGCTGCAGAAGTTGTGTTGACAGTAGGAGCTCTGAAAGGATTGGCGATATCTGGAAAGCAATGAAAGAAGTGTTTATAGTTAAGCTCCCAGTCTACTCTTCTCCACGTCAGGTGACATGGATGCAGGGAATTTATTTCAAAAGTACCCCCTACCCCAGGCGGTTAGTTGCTCAAGTCTAATCACGCAGTGCTGAGCAAAAAGGTTCCTTCTACAACCTGATAAATTGGCAAAGCATTCCTCTGATTTATCTTTTTTTAAAACTGGTTCTGAGGAAGAACAGATTTGTTTGGATTTGCGTTGATTTGCGTTGTCTGCGATGACAGACATAAGGACAAAACTGTGGCGGAACACGTAAATTATGTCAGACAAAAACTACATGGAAAACGACAAGTGTGGTTTTAGATTTTAGCAATAGCTTTAGTGTTCAGTTTAGGAAAGAACCCACAAGAAATCGTTAAAAAAAAACCGAACGACTTTTTAAAAAAGTCCAGCGAGCTGCTCTGTTTGCGGTGGTAGCGGATTCTTTAGTGTAAACTGCTTTTTCTAACACACTTCTGAAGACACTGAAGTCTTGGCATGAAAGGTGCTAAAAAAAAACCTCAGGAAGACTGGTGCTTTCAAGTGCATACGTAGCTTTCACTAAATGTTAGAAAGTTGAGGAAGCAACTGTAATGTGGGTAACATTATCAGCATCGTTTAGCTGGGGGCTTCGACATTTTTACTAAGCGAAGTGCGCCACCCCATCAGGATTGATAACCTAAAAAATTCAGCTGTAAACTGGGAGTGGGATGAAAGAGAAGATTTTATTTTTTTGTTTCTTGTAACTTCAGGACTGGTGGTGCGCGTCAGGACTCGATAAATCAATATGACCAGCGACTTCTTTTCTGCTGCTGCCTGCCAATGAACCCGTAGTGTTTGTTTCTCTGATGGAACTCTATCTGCCAGGCAAGGCGTCAGATAGAGCAATAACTGTAAGTAATACCGTCAGCTGATAAAATACTAAACGTCAGCTGCAACAGCGAGCGTCAGCTGCAACAGTAAGGTCCACCTGGAACATTTACCGTCTGTTGGAACAACGTGTGTCAAAAGTCACAATTAAAATCAGCTGGACCTGTAAGCCCCCACTGGAATATTTGCTTTAGAACAACTGTCAGCCCTAACTTTCGAGTAGACATCTTGGATTGAGTAACTGTTCTTTCACCAAGAGACTGTCTACCCCACTACTCCTATTTCTACTACTATAATGTAGTAGGAGGGGGGGGCTAAAGTACAATGAAAATTTTGCTATGACAGACAAATAAAAAAAAAACTCAAGTGAAGAAAGAACACTTTGCATGGCCTCGAACCGGAAAACACTCGTGCTTCACATACCACCAGTACAGGAGGAAAAATTTAAAAAATTAAAAAAGTTCACACGTGACAAAAGATCATATGCGAATAAAAGAAAAATAACTCACAGCTGATGAAGAGTGGTCGGTTGTTGGCCCTGGTCGTGCAGGGGTGATGTCTCGGTCGTCACGGCAATGTAAGCGAGGCGCGCGACTTGCTGGTCAACGAACGGACCCGGTGATGCGAGGTCGCGGCGCGGAGTGAGTGACTGCGACCCGCACGAGACACGCTTCTACAGACCACTCACAGGGCCAAGCACTAGCTTACAGAGCAGGTGGCCTGCGATGACATGGAATTTCACTACTGCGACTAACATTGTCCCCGCCGCCGCCGCCGCCGCTGTTGCTGGTGGTGTTATCGCTGCTGCTTCTGCTGTCGAGGCTGCCGCTACCGCTGGCAAGCCACAAGCCACACCTTGCTCCGCACCACAGAGCGAATGACAAGAAAGAACCGAGTGTAGGAATCAGCGAGAGCTTGACATCTGCAGTCGTATGGGAAGGGGTGTGTTTTTTTTTTAATTCTTTCACCTCAATGTTTCTTCCCACTCCCCCCCCTCCCTCAACCTGCTGTATCCACGGCGTCGGAGGGTTGGGGGTGGTGGTGGTGGTGGAGGTGAGATAGAGGAAGAGGAGGCTGACACCTCTGCCGCCCGCGTTATCGCCTCCACCATCCACCCACCGCCATTGCAATTGCCGCTAACATTTTCGGGTCTCGGGTGGCTGGCGAGATAGTCATACCTGCACTTACCTGGCCTTTGATTCAAACGAGTGGCTCCTCTCTGGAGAGCATTTCTTCCTGTGACTCAGCACACTGCGCCGTACTCTTCCTCTTCATCCTGTGTTGCATCATTCACTGTCATGCACGTTCAAATATTACCGGTGCATATTCCTCATCTCCATCACCATGGAAACAGTTCGTGTTGGTCTTTAAAACACGACACTGCAGTCTGGCTCCTCATTCTCTTTAGGAACATTTATGTAATAACGTTAATACACCAACCCGTATTTTTACCTTCCCTCCGCCACAGAGACACTACTTCCTGTAATGTGTTAATACATACCAACATTTTTTGTTTCTTTCAAAGAACCATTTCCATTAATACACAGAGTCAAATTCTTACTGTGCGTAACCTTAAAAGCTTTTCATTTGATACTTTGAAAAAAATTAAATATTTTAATCCTTTCATCGCCTAAAAGCAATTCCTTTATCATTTTTTTTTTCGCTTTTGCAAGATGCTTTTTATTCATTTTTAGTGTTCATACACTATATAAATACAATATTTCAGTAATGCGTTTATAGGGATCCATTTTTTATTTTATTTTTATGGCAGTCTTAGCTATTGTTTGCGCGTTGCAGGAACTATCCTTCTAAAGGTGTCTGCGAGCGATTGATAGCTTAATACTAATGACTAGTATCGAGTTTTCTAATGCTGCACATCATAAGAAGATTCCTACAAAACAGCTACTGACAGAGCAAGTACGCCATTGACACAAATCTTATTTCCCCGGTAACGCTGTTAAAACAAAACAAAACAATAAGTTCTGAAGTTCTACTGGACATCTTGCATTTCGATAACAGCTTATCTTCTTATGTTTTTTAAACGGTTCCTACGACAGGCTGCTTTCTAGCTCTCCTTATAAACTGTCCTTTGCCAAAGGAATTGTTGCATTAAAGGTCTACTTGTATCCAGATTTGCTCTCGTCGGACGATCCTGTAGCTGGTGCTTCTAAACACCTACGGCTATTCTTTTCATAGGCTGAAAATACCCTTGGGGGGAGGGGGATAAACCGTGTAATCGCCTGCATCTGGAACTTCTGTGACGCCGAACATGTTTCCTAGGGTTTCACTTCAGTGACAGCGGGCATCCAATGACAACCAGACCCAACATTCCGCATCAGTGAGATTTTTGTGAGTTTTTTTTTTTTACAGAGTTTCTGCACAACAGGAAGGAATCTACTTTCCTAGCACTGTCATCAGTTTATTGTAAAATGTGTTACTTTCCCCCTCCCCTGTACCCCTTCCCACACATTGTATTGCGAAAGGGACCGACACAGATGCAGCAACCCGAGAGATAACGTTTGTAGTCATCCACCCGACTTCTCCCTGCGGCATTCCTAGTGAGGAAGCTATACCATTTCGAGGTTAAATGTATTTACGCTTGGTCGATCAACTGTACAACAAAAGCTATCACTTCACTTTCCTCCCCTAAGCGCTATTGTGTTCCCTGATGCAGGTTTTATTCGAGGCTTGCTTTTTTTGTATAGTCTTTGTATAGTCTTCACTAGAGGCGACTAGTACGCGCGTGTGTGTGTGAGAGAGAGAAAGAAGTTGTATGAAAGACAGTGAATGAGCGACGAAACAAGAGAAAGAAAGCCAGTAGTCATTTTGGTCTGCCCACTAACAGAGAAATTAGAACAGAATGAGGAAGTTATCCTGAAATTGGAGCATCGTGCATTCGCGCGGAGCCCTCGGTAGGCACGACGATCGGTGCGACCATGAAGGACAGTAAACTGAAGAGACGGTACTTTGCCAGGCCCCCCCTGCTAGACACTCGCTGTCAAGAGAACACTAACCAGATGCTGTGTTTCCGAGAGCCTATGATATTCCTCGACGCCAGCGTAACGTGTTTACCCGCGCGAATGTCACCAGCACACGACATCGTTTCAAATCTCAATAATCTCTCAGCAGTGGCTCAGTCAAGTTCGGGGTCATTTGTTTATTGCTGAAGATGCTCCAGACCTCCTGCACATGTAGAGCATGTATTGTGGCGTGTGTAGAAATCATAACTGTTATGTTGTCCACCACCTCTACGACAATCATCACCATAGTGTCTCAGTCGCAGAAGAGCAAGAAACTATTGCAAAGGCTGCGTACGTCACCTGCATCAGTCGCGCTGTGCGCGTCACACAAGAACGCGTGCGCTAAAATCTGCATTCGGATGCATGTTCGCTGTCGACAGCTTTATCACTGGGGAGCTAGTGGATAATCCCGTGGCTAGTTGCTAGAGCAGTGGCTAGAGCAGTGACTAGAACAGACGCGCACTGGTTCGATCCCCATGAGCCACAACAAAATTCCCCCAAGTCGACCCAACTGTCGGCAATGGATACCTCATTCCATATGGACATCCCTCATACGAAGAGGGGCTAAAGAAAATGGTTATCTCCAACACGTCACGCCTAAAACCATCTTACTAAAGGTTGAGGGAGATCTTGACCTAACCTTCAAAACATTTACGGCGGTCAACTTGATACTGGTTTGTACAACAAAACAACAAACGCAGGACAAAAAGATAGCCAGACAACACTTCTCCCTACATCACTACGAGTGTTACAGACACATTAGAGAGGCAGCAGAGGTGGACTGACTGACTGACTGACTGACTGACTGACTGACTGACTGACTGACTGACTGACTGACTGACTGACTGACTGACTGCTGTTTTGTGCTGCATGTCTCACGACACTTCTGCTGCCGTCGCTCACCAAAGTGTTTAATGTCGTTTGTCGTCTGTCTACCATCACAACAGTTTCTTAAATGGTTGCCGCTGCCTCTGCTAATGTCATCAACACGATCACGTCTCTGGAGCGCCAAAGTTCAGCTCTTCGTCTGTTTATCCAGTTCGAGAATTATTCTCCTTCCACCTACGAGCCGTTCTCAATCAGGAAAAGTGGCGAACGTGAAATGTCTGAGGCGTTTAAAGACCTAAAATCCCAGCCATTCCATCTTTGACCAACGCACTGACAAACGAGCTAAAACTTAGCTCAACATGTTACTCAGTGCTCAATGTCCCGAACATTAATTTTGCCCCCAAACCTTTGGTTTCCGGTGGCCTTCACATGCAACTTTGTCAGACTTGATCAAACGTTCGACGACATTTTCCTCGTTAAGCTTTGGAGAGTGTTCATCCAACCGATTGTCTACCGTTCTTATATCTGTCTGTCACCTGCGTTACTGCTTTTGTTTATGCCGCTATTCTAAGTGGTCTGCTTTGCTGTAAACTCCAATATCTGCTCATTCCTACCATCACGGCTTTTATATATGTTATCGAAAACACCGAATCATTTTATCCAGATCATTTCATAAAGTTTTGTTGTGCATATTGCAGCAGGTAACATGCCATTAAACTTTGAGTGCTTGGCTTTTAAGTACGAAGTCCTCCAATTTGCTGGTCTTGTCGATCACGGATGATGAAACGTTTTGAGGATAAGTGATCGCTGAGCAGAATTTTAATCATCCTCTCTATCTTCATCTGTCTGGCGACGACAGGTCGCGTGAAGATGTCTTGGTGGTCGCCGTCACCAACAGGCGCTTCCTAGACATTCGCTGCCGCTGTGCCTCGTACCTCGCGTTCTCGCCGAGTTCTCGCGCTATACCTGAAAACCCGAGATGCATCGGTGCGCTGCTAAACCCTATCTCTTGTTTTGCCACCCAGGAAAGGGAAACAAATGATGTGATAACAGAAGCAACTCCCGCACAATCCTGTCAAGATTGCGAAGAAGAATGTGTGGCGTGAACTTTCCAAACTTCCAGGAGGGCGGCGGGAAGACAAAAATGAGGAACAAGCACAAGGCAACTGCCCGAGTGAGATTTGCTACGAGTGAGAAGAAGAAAGCTTGTAGTTTTATTACGCTTATTCCTTATCTTTATCGACTTGTCGAGGGTATTGACGGACCCGAGAAAATGAACGATTGGTCAGCGCATGTTAACCTGCTTATTCTATAACTGTTTCATTGTAATCGTTTCACATTGTGATCATTTCACATTGTGATTTGTGATTATTTCACATTGTCATTTGTGATTATTTTCCATTGTTTATTTGCGATCATTTCACAATGTTTCATTGTGGTCGTGTCATATTGTGCTTTCCTTGTTCTCTTCTTTCGCTTTCTCCTGTTTTCCCACCCATTACTATCTATAGTTTGAGTAAATAACTGACACCATTAAATATTGCGATGCTTTTTTAAATGCATGGTTATAGTAATGGACGTTATGGAGTGGTCTGAGCAAACCTCACGACACTTGTGCTTTTCCTTATAACCTTCGGTGGCGACAGAGATTCAGAAAGGCATACAGACATGAAGACTGATATAGCCATAAAAGTATGCAGGCAAAGATGGCTGGCAAAGAGTAAGTCAAGCAGATAGAGGAAGAGAAGGACAGACTTCAGGACGGACCGGGCAATAAAACGCTAAAGTTCAGTGAGCGAGAACAAAGAAAATCGATTCGAAAATATAAAGATGAGCAGAAGGCAAGAAACTTTAAAGAGAAAGAAGGAAACATGGACAGGGGCAAAATAACCACTTAGTTCTACTAGGTCTGCTTAAAGGGGTCGTCTGGATGGTAAAGATCAGGGTGCAGAGAGCAGAGGACAAACTCAACATGGCTGAAGAGATTAGGACGTCAGCGTTAAGCGCTGTGGAGCAGTTACGGCAGCTCCGCGCCCCAAGAGCTGGTATCTGTAAAGCCCCTTGTTGGCCACGGCTCTGACGACTGCGGTATTCATGGGACAGCCTGGTTCACTGTCCTGGATAATGAAATCTGTCAGCCCATATTACTGAGGCTTTACAACGAGATCGCGTAAAACACTACAGGACTGTCACGGGGGCCTTTCATCAAGTTAGGCCAGGTAGGTCGCCGACATTATCTAATGGAGTCCAGGCAGCTGGGCGAAGAAGCGTGGCCGTCTAATCTAGTCCGTCAGCATCTTCCTTTTAGTGGCTCATGCAGTCTTTGTTGTACTTCTCAGTGTTCGGAGGCTGAAGGGAGTTTTAGTGTGCACAGTTAGCTAACTCCCAGGCGCATGCTTGCACTCACGTGCGAGTCATCCAAATGGTCATATCCAATGGATATTCGTATTCACACAATGACTTTCTTTGACGCACACGCACGTACACAGAGACAAACACCCTTCACACACACACATATATATATATAAACAAACACATGCAACCACATGCGAAACATCTGTTGAATATCTTACACAGGGTAAGCGTCGCGAAGTAGTCTGTTTTATCGCCTCTGGTGGTTATACATAATTTTGCCTTAACAAGATTCGATGCATAATCATAGGCGGGGAAACAAAAAAGACACATCGTCGTACAAATCTCGTGATGTAAAATTGAGTTTGGAACCGGATATCAAAGAAGAAATCGTGATACGCAGCAGACAGCTAGCTCGGAATTTTAAGAAAAATAGGAAACAAACGGAGAAAAAGTTTGTCTTTCGATCACGAAACGTAACTCAATGAAACTTAATCATATATGGGAAAAGACTTTACAGGGAAAACACTGGAAATCACGCGTCTTTCCAGAAACACATACTTGATGCGACTGGATATAATGAAGTTGTCTACAATCACTTCCTTAACGCAAGTGATGTTTTGAATGATCGTTGGTTGATGAACGAATCGTTGATACGAGTAGAAATAATAAAGCTGTCCACGAAACTGACTTCCCTAAGGCGACAGGAAAGAAATCATGCTGTCCACAGTTGATGTCCTTGACTCCATTGGAAATCATAAACAGGTCCCCCAAAAAAACTGACTGCCCTGAAGCGATAGAAGAGAAAAAGGTTCTCCAGAAACTCATGTTCCCCGACTCCACTGGAAATAATAAAGCTGTCCAGAAACATGAGGACGTATCTTCCCCGATTGACCAACCTCCCCGCACCGTCCATGCGGCATCACCCAGCCGAACATCGAATCTGTCAGAAGGAGAAAAGAGGGCTTCACTTATTGAAAACCCCTTTCTCCTTCCTTGTGGACTGTACTTGGTGGTGGATCGAAAACTGTGCCCGTGTTGCCCCGAAGACCTCAAATAGACTAGAGCTGGTTAGCAGTCACTTTACTTGCTCTCCTTTTTTCTCCTCGTAATTGCTTTATCTTATTTCCTGTTCCTTTTTTCCCGTTGACCAAACGCCTAGCATTTCTTTCGCTCCGTTCCTACTTTTCATGTCAACGCACTGGCTGTTTTTAATATTCCCCGCGTCCTCATTGCTACCTTTCTCCGATCCGTTTTCTCTCCTAAGAGCAGGCAAAGACTCTCGAGGAAAAAAAAACACAGAGATTTAACAGCAGAAGTAATTAATTTCGTTCTCCTAGACTCATTATCTATTTATCCCTCAGCCTACATGGCAAGTCTCTCCCATCTTTAACGTATTTCTCAATCTCTTGCGCGCGCACACAAACCCACCAACACACACACACACACACACATGCATACGCACACTCGTAATTGCGTACACATTTTCGTTGCAAATTTTTTTAACCGATCCCTAATCCTAGCCACATGTATTGTGCTGGTTAGATACTGATTTTTCCTTCTAATGTTCACCTACATTCAGTAACCCCAAAAACTCCGAGTTCGAGTTTGTTCACTCGCACCTGGCAATATTCGTCCGTGTCATGTCATACATTCGTCTTCAACCGGTTGTCTTTCCTCATTTACTAGTCCGTATGTCTCTCCTCACTTTGATATGCTTTATGCCTGTCTTATCATCATTAGGCCGTATGTCTGTCCTCACATCAGCATGCGTTATGTCTGTCCTCACTTTATTAAAGCTGATGTCTTTCCTCACTTATAGGCCACATGTCTGTCTTCACTTCATTAAACCCATTTTAGTCCTCACTTCGCCAGGCCGTGAATGTTTAAAAGTATTACATTGCCACAAATATCAGTGTATATATATATATATATATATCACTCACTATGTGACACTGAAACATCCGTTATTTCTTACAAGAATTAGAAAGTTTTTAATCCAAACAATATCTGACACACCAAGTCTGCTCTCGTTTACAATGTTTTACTTCAGAAGCCAGGATCATAAACTGCCTATTAAGACAAGAAGAATATCAAATGTACCACGACATGATAGGTTGGGTAGTGTATGTGATGCTTGTGAACTAGGAGATGAATTTCATTATGTTACACAATATAAATACTTTGCCAATGTTAGAAATACTGATAGTCACACCGCTTTCAGTAGAGGCCAAAACATTCTGAAGTTTCGTGATTTGCGATTAAAAACCGTTGACAGAGATGTTTATAGCACGCACAAGATACGTGACTGGGCTTTTTTTTTAAATTCCAAGCTCGCTTCATGTCAGGAAACCTCCGATTATTGTTTTTAATGCAGGTAACTGCATTTCATGTACCCTTTCAGGTATTTATGAAATAGAAATAGAGTAGTTCTTGTTTGTCTATCCTCACTCCACTACACCGCTTCTCTCCTGCATTTATCCACTCTACCCATGTACTCCACGGGTCTCATGAGTTGAGCCAGTCTCGACAATTACTGAACCACTCTCGACAATTACTTACTGAACCAGTCTCGACAACTGCTGGCTGAACCACTCTCGACAATTACTGATTAAACCAGTCTCGACAATTACTGACTAAACCAGTCTCGACAATTACTGGCTAAACCAACCTCGACAATTACTGGTTAAACCAGTCTCGACAATTACTGGCTAAACTAGTCTCGACAATTACTGGCTAAACTAGTCTCGACAATTACTGGCTAAACCAGCCACGACAATTACTGGCTAAACCAGTCTCGACAATTACTGGTTAAACCAGTCTCGACAATTACTGGCTAAACCAGCCTCGACAATTACTGGCTAAACCAGCCTCTACAATTACTGGCTAAACCAACCTCGACAATTACTGGCTAAACCAACTTCGACAATTACTGGTTAAACCAGTCTCGACAATTACTGGCTAAACCAGTCTTGACAATTACTGGCTAAACCAGCCACGACAATTACTGGCTAAACCAGTCTCGACAATTACTGGTTAAACCAGTCTCGACAATTACTGGCTAAACCAGCCTCGACAATTACTGGCTAAACTAGCCTCTACAATTACTGGCTAAACCAACCTCGACAATTACTGGCTAAACCAACCTCGACAATTACTGGTTAAACCAGCCTCGGCAATTACTGGCTAGCTGCAGCTGGCCTCTGGAGAAAGAGATTTACGCGTTATAATAATAATAGTGAAGATTTTTATAGCGCATATTCACACTCGTAGAGAGTATGCTCTTAGCGCTTAAAACGGGGAAGAGACGTGGACTAAGTAGATACAGAACACAGGGGACGAAAGAAAACGACAGTACTGACAAAAACAGATAACAAAAGGCATCAAGTAACAGGAACAGAGAAAAATAGTGATGGGTAAAGTAGCAAGAGGGAAGGGGGGGGTAAGGACTAGCATTGTGGACTAGGAGTAGTGCTCAAGGAAGAGGTGCGTTTTCAGTGCAGATTTGAAGGATTCAATTGTAGGAAGGTGGCGGATATGGAGAGGAAGAGAGTTCCATTGTTTTGCAGCACAGTAGCCAAAAGTCCTGTGACCATATGTTGTTGTTCTGGTGACAGGAACAGTCAGAGTACGGTTGTCAGAGGAAGAGCGGAGTTGTCTGGCCGGAGAGTAAGGGATGAGAAGTTCAGAGAAATAGTCAGGACAGGAGCCTGCAAAGAAATTAAAACACAGCACAGACAGTTTGTACTGGATGCGAGAACGGACGGGTAGCCAGTGTAGGAAACGAAGGAGAGGAGTGACATGGTCCCGTTTCCTTGCTCTAAGTACCAGACGTGCAGCGGAGTTCTGTACTCTCTGGAGTTTCTGAATGAGGGATGAGGGGCAGCCTGCCAGCAAGGAGTTGCAGTAGTCAAGTCGTGAAAGAACAAACGCACAGACAAGAGTGTTGGTGGCACGTGTAGAGAGAAAGTGACGGATGGCACTGATCTTACGGAGCTCATAGTAGGCAGACTGACAGACAGCTGTAACATGTTTATCAAGGGTCATGTCTGCGGTGACAATAAATCCCAGATTCCTAACGGATGACGTGAAGGTGATGTTGCTGTCGCCCACCTTGATGTGATTGGGCAGACTGACTAGTGAAGGTTGATGTCTTCTTCTATGGCACAAGAGGGCTTCCGTTTTATCATCATTTAGTTTAAGCTTGTTTTTCACCATCCAGCCCTTGACATCACTAATACAAGCTTCTAGAGAGCTAATAGCAGAGTGAGACTCAGCCAGTGGAATAGAACAGTAAAGCTGCGTGTCATCTGCATAGGACTGATGAGACACCTGGTGAGACCGGATGCAAGATGAAAGTGGTTTAGTATACAGGATGAACAGGACTGGGCCAAGTACTGAGCCTTGGGGAACGCCACAGAAAAGTGAAGCAGGGCGAGATGTCTGACCATCGACTACCACAGTCTGGGTCCTATCAGTGAGATAGGAGTTGAACCATGAGAGGGCAGGTCCAGAAATCCCGTAGAGGGTGTGGAGTCTGTGAAGAAGCAGAGAGTGGTCTATAGTGTCAAATGCAGCAGACAGGTCCAGTAGGGTTAATGGAGAAACATCACCACTGTCAAGAGCAGATAATATGTCTGTTGTTACTTTAATAAGAGTGGTCTCAGTGCTGTGGAAAGGTCTATATGCCGACTGAGCTTGTGGAAGAAGATGGTGGTCTTGTAAATAGGCCCAGAGCTGTGTCAAAACTATTTTCTCTATGATCTTAGAGAGAAAAGACAAGTTGGAGACTGGGCGGTAGTTGTTTAGCACATTGACATCAAGCGTGGATTTCTTTAGAAGTGGCCTCACCACCGCATTCTTGAACAGAGATGGGAAAACACCTGACGACAGGCTGACATTTACAATATGTGTGATGTATCTAGGCACTCGAGCAGAAGGCTCGTGGGCATCGGATCTAACTCGCAGGTTGTTGCTTTAGCTTTTAGGATAACCGCTTTTACATCGGTCTCAGAGACTGGTAGGAACTTGGTCATGGAACATCCTGGGAGGACATCACAGGAGATGCTGTCAAGCGCCGACGCCGAGTCTAATGATGATCGAATGTCCGATATCTTGCTGGTGAAATAATCACTAAAAACTTGCGGCAGCAGTGAAGCAGGGTAGGCAGTAGGCAGTGGTGTTGCTGTCTTAGATCCAGTCATTTTATTGCAAATGGCAAAAAGCTTTTTGGAGGAGGTGCAATTAATTATTTGGCCCTGAAGGTATGATGTTTTAGCCTCATAAATGCATTTTGCCACGCTTCGCTTTGCAGCATTGTAAATTTCTTTGTGGATGGCGAGTCCAGTCTTCCGGCAAAGACGTTCAGCTCGCCGGCGCGTGCGCTTCAGGTCACGGAGTTCAACGCGGATCTGTGAATGCCAAGGCGCACATTTAGACTGGCGCATCAGACGTCGAGACACTGGGGCGTGGTCATCAACTACTCGACGTAAAACACAGTCAAGTTGCTCGGCAGAGGGTGGTTGGAGGAGCTCCATCTGCAGCTGTGCTTTGAATGCCAGTCTATCAACATTTCGTAATGAGCGAGTGGATCTAAAAACTGGCGCCGATGATGGGCATTTGTGATCAAGTTCGATCAGTACACAGTAGTGGTCAGATGAGAGATCGTGGGAAACATCAACTGACTGGACTAAGTGGTCATCAGGTCGATGTATGACCCAGTCCAGGATGTGATCTCTTTGTGTGTTGGCTGCGACACGGACTGTACGAGACGAAAGGTGTGCAGCATTTCAGACATTTTGACAGTGTCAGGGTGAGCACTGTTGTCGAAGTGCACATTCACATCTCCGAGGAGTATGGCGGGTCCAATTAGTGTATTGCTATAATCCAAGAGATCATGGAATTCCGAGAAAAATGTAGAGGCTGTAAGTTTGTTCCTTGCACTAGGAGGAGGTCTGTAGATGCAGAGCAGGTGCATCGAGCAATGAGGAGCCGAAGAGGAGACTTGTACAAATTCAAAAGACGTGTGAGGGAACGATACGGCAGTAGTAAAAGACAGGTACTTGGCAAGTGATGATCTGTAGATTATAGCAATACCACCACCACGTGTAGGGCGGGGGAAAGATTTCAGGCAGTAGCCCACTGGAGTAAGATCGACACACACGCTCTCGTCACCTCGCTGTTTAAGCCACGTCTCGGTGATGATGAAAATATCAAGGTGGCGGTCTGTCACAAATTCTACTATTTCAACTCGCTTCAGTGACTGTTGTGCGGACGATACCGACTGAGCGTTGAAAAGCCCAACATGGAGGCGAGTGTTCAGTTGTCGTGTGCGGGAAACTTGGGTGACTACTGATTTCAGGCGATCATGTTGGTTTGGTCGCCGAGATGTAAAGTTATTTGACCCAGTTGGTCGGTCGTGTTTCCGGCTGGTGTTACTGGTGGTTATGTCAACTGGTTCACTTTGATCACGGCGAAGCTGGTGTCGCCGACGACCGCCACGGAACGGGCGGCGTTTTTTCTTTCGAGAAATGTCACAGTGGCTATGAATGTTCAAAGTACGAAGCACGGTGCAAAGCGCTAATGAGCGATCAGAAGTCTTAAACCTCAGTGATATAAGTTCGTGCCTACCGTAGGTAATTTTCTTGTATGGGAACACGCTGGGGTGGCTGCGTCGTCCTGTCTGGTGCGTTGAGAGTGTCGAAGCAAAGGCCGGCAGAGAGGTTCGGTAGCCATGTTGGAGCACATGGTGTAGTAGGCAGAAGAAAGTCCAGCAAAGAAAACTTTGAAAACGTCCTTCTTCCACGAGCGAGCAATCCACAAACATTCCAGAGTAGATGTTTTCAAATAAGGAAGCAGAAGATGTAGAGCACATGAGAGAAAGATCAGTCAATCACAGTGAAAATACATATAATTTGTAGAGCTGCCCCATCAAGCACATGATGCGACAAGGGCAGGTAACTCACAAGATTTACGCGTTATAGTTACACGTGGCAATGATTGTCTGAGCTCCACGATTTATGCAACAGCTTTCTCCGGTGTCCCTCGTGAGGTATTTGCTCTGTCGATCGCTGCTGATAGCGGGATAAATGGCGCCACAAATGATGAGATCTTGTGAGGCATTGTAAGCATACATCTGTATTAGCTTGTGCGCGTTCGCACAGGAGTACAGGGGGAGAGAAAGATGAGAACATTGACTTTTATATTCTAAAGTCAACCATCTTCCCTTTTTGCTCAAATTCGATAGAGGAGATGGCAGCAGGCGAAGCCTCATTCAGCTGACATTGTGGTAGCAATGTTGGGTTGGGCTATGGAAAGGAGTGTGATGGCATTTGTATTGCACAAGTCACCTAATCGTTTCTGACCAATGGTGATATTTTACTGTGTCAACTTGTTTTGTTTTGGTGGTTTGGGCCTAATACAAAGTCGTCTGCTCTTGTCGGAGATATAAATGCGTAGAATTTGTTGCAGCACTTCGCAAGAAGAAAGTTAGATGAGGTTTTTATCTCCTGGAAGATTTGTTTTGGATGAAAGTGCGATGAGATTATTTATTTTTGCCGTAACTCAGAGGTAATTTTCGAGTTCCAGTCTGACTGCTCATCGACTGAAAATAGTCGCATTTGTATTTTGGTGGTACTCAGAAAACGTTGACTTATAGAAATTTGGAGCGTGACCAGAGGTATCGGGTAGGATCCCACTGAACAGAGAGGAGTGGCACTGACAAAGTGAGCAAACGGAGGTGAAGCTGTGTGCCGTTAATGAACTGTCTTTCAGGAACAGGGAGACAGAGATGTTGTAGGGATATTTTGACCCGGTTAAGCTTGGGCCTGGGTCTTGTAAAAATTTGGTGCGTCGACTGCTGGCCCACAGGTAAATCACCTTTGCTCACCCCTAGATTTTGAAAAAATGTGTAGCAGAAACTAGCAACAAAATGAGCTAAATTTAGAGAAATGTTTTCCTCTCTCATACACAATCTATGCACACACACACACACACACACACACACACACACACACACACACACACACACGCACACATAATTTGTAACTGAGAAGAGCTAGAACAGATGATATGCTACTTTATGTTTTCCGAACATTCTAGAGAATTAACCAGCTGCCTCCGGTCGGACTGACAGTGGACGCTGAGCGGCTCCTATGTGTCCCCAGTCTATCCATCAGCCTACCCACGACCTGAGACCGACTCTGTAGTCTGGTATCTGGCGACAAAGACGGATCATGTCTTGTCCCCGCGCTATCCCTGGATACTCATTAACACGTCTCTTGTTTCTCGGGAAAATACTGTTGCCTTTCCTAAAGTCACTGTTTTTAACGCAAAGAAAAATCATCGATATTGCCCACAAAATTTGCGGTTGATGTTCATCGCCCACAAACCTTGCAGTTTACATCTATCTCTCAAGAACCTTACTATTGGTATCTATTCCCCTCAATCCTCCCATAGGAAAAAAAATCTGGTAGTTTACAGTCGCTGCCAAAGATGTACGAAACCTGTTCACTAAGCACCACTCACTCATTGATACATCTGCCCACCAATTTACTCTCTTATTCATTCACTTAAGCTCTCCCGCGACCAGCAGGAGCCGGGGTCATTAAAGCGAGGACCACGCTAGGAATCATCATAAAGACAAGAAAAATACTGCACAGAACCTTTCGACCAAAAATACAACATCCAGCCGCCCACTACTTCCTCTCTCCAGACGTTGTTATAAGGCCACGCCTGGTAACACAAGTGGAACAGGGGTTGGGGGGATGAACTGTCAGGGAAGGTTTTTTTCAAGGTTACCACAGATCCCCCTTCACCTGCCAACGCAAAGGCGTTTGAAAAGTAAGATGGCCATTTATCCCCCAAAAAACGAGCACGATCCGTGTGAGAGAGAGAGAGAGAAAGATGGAGATCGTTTGTCAGCGCCTGTTCGTGCTAGACCACGTCACGTGGTAGGTCTTGCAGCCAGGCGCCGCCTGTCGACAGCTGAGGCCTAGCCTTATAAGCTAAGATACCAAACATAGCACCAGACTTAAGTGCTGCGAGTTCCCTCACGACTGACAATGCAAGTCAATAACCCGGGAACGAGGCAATTCGTGACTTTTCCTCCGGCCAGGACGCCATTACAACTGGCGATGTTAATCCAGTTCCTTCACTTGGACCATCGCCTGAACAAAGGATTTTAAGTGGCGGTAGGGGATGGGGGCTGTTCGTCGGAGAGGAAAGAGGATACGAGGAAGGGAAGACTATTTCCGAACATTTGCCAGAGTGGTACTTTACACCTTTTTTAAAGAAAAAAAAAGAAACTTCTAAAGTGTTGGAGCTGCTGAGCGTTGACAGTGAAATCCCTTGCACTGGATTGTCAACACTGCGCTGCTTTATCAACATGAGCGAGAGAGCACTTCCTGTGCTTCTCCCTAAACAGAGTATGTCAAGAAAATTTGTGAGGCGAGTTTTTTTTTAAGGGCCTACAATTCGTGCCCACAGCACTTGCCCTTCTCATCACGTTGTCTGGGGCGTGCTGTGGTTGACATCAAGATATTTGCCATTCGATTATCAAGCACGTGACTTTTTGATGCACTTACCCTCGCCATATATTACTCGCTTGTAGTTTCGCCCACACAATTAACCTATTTGTGTGTTTTGTCAACATAGGGGCTCTAACAGCAGATCAATCTGAGCCAGATGTGACTGAATGCCGTATATTGATCAGCTACTGCTAGTTAGCCACGACAGAAACACAAAACCGGTATTGCTGGCAACTGCCTGTAATGATAACTCTAATATTGCTTATACGCACAAAAGACTCCTACTATTTATACCAAATAAATTTAAAATAAATTCATCGTTATAACTCTAATAGCCACTTTCCTTGACAGTGCACCAAGATGTTTACATTCAAAGAGGTTCAACAGCTGCCAATACATGTCGAATAATGTTCTCAGTTATTATCCTATTATCTACCCAGCTGCCTTAAAGACCGGATGCAGTTTTCAATATGCTTGCTACTGCTTATTCCATTAGATGTATTCCAAAAAATTAGTCTTATACCTGTCTTTCCTGATTTACAGCCACTTCCTGTTTCACTACTCTGCATGACCACTTCGTTGTCTGAAAAATTATTGTATTTAGTGCACAGAGGTCGACCTGTAACTGCTGATGCGGAAATGGCATCACGCTTCACGAGAGGAGGCATCAAACCCATTAGGAGGATAAAGACACCTCGCACAGACACAGACACAGACACATAAACCTAGACACGTAGACAGACGCAGGAACACAAATGTACAGACATGAACACAGAGACAGACGCGCAGACGAATGCATACCTAGGCCGGAACTCAAACAGACCAAACGACTGACTCACTAATTGACCGACTGGCTGACGCGTTGATTAATCATTTCATTGCTTTCTTTAGTATATAACAACAGCAATGAAAGAATTATCGATACAATGATGAACACAAAAACACACCATACAAGCCCGCACACACTGATACACACTCTCTATATCTATATAAACACAAACGTCTACATGCACAGATGCAGAGGCGGGTAAAGATAGAGATACATGCAATACTTTATCATGCATTACAGTGTCTTAGAAATACAAAAGAGTTGCTTGCATATCATATGGTTGGGTCATGCAACCCAGTAACCTTCCCTACAAAGATACACCTCAGTTTGTGTAAAGAAACATATCAGCTCAAGATTCTGATCTCAGGCTGCTCTTCAAAAGCTCTCGAGAAGAAGAAAACAAAGACACAAAACGAGTATCCGCTTGCAAAAGCTTCGCCTGCAACAGCCAGCATCAGCTGTCCTACATCGTCAGCAAAGCCCTGCAGGAAACTATATCGTAAAGTAAACAAGACACAGCCTGCCAAGCAGATTAATATGTTTTCTGAGGCCGTTACCGAAGAAACTGTTCTTTGTGTTTTAAACTATTATAGACATTTTTACTTTGGAGAAATGGTGTGCATCGCAGCACAGGGACTCATGGCAATAACTAATCAGCTAGTTCAATCAAATCTTTATTTATATATGTATGTGTGTGTGTGTGTGTGTGGGTGAGTGGGTGGGTGCGTGTGGGTGCGTGGGTGGGTGCGTGTGAAAAGCCCATTATTTTGTTTTTATAATCATTTTCTGCTCAGTCTGCTTCGTCTGATCTCTGCTAAATGGAAAAGTGTACGATCGCGTGCCTGTAATCCAAAATCAATGAATTTATTTTCGTTACTGTAAAGTGCGTTTCGCTCGATGAAAGCTGCAGCAAATATGTCTCGGTCATCGAACTGCACCTTGCCGTTGTCGTCTCCACGTCCTGCTGATAACCAGTAGGTCCACCTGCGAAGGGGGTTGCTGGGCTCAAAGGACGAAGGTCACATGTGACTGGTGTTACTTATGATGAGAAAAAAAACGTGTTCTGTAATGATGATGGTGCTGGTGTATATTTTTGTATTCCCCAACAGAGCAATTTAAGCGAGCAGGTGCGCGACTCCAGGAAACGTGCAGGAGGTCATAGTGCTGAAACTCTAGTTACCTCCCACTTCTTTCAGCCTGGCTCCAGCACTTAGTTGACATTCACCAATCGGCGTTTTGCTGTTTTATACCGTTATTGCAAGAGTCTACGTTGTACCGAATCGCTGTTGCAAGATCTTTCATTGCACTGCATTGCTATTGCAAAATCCGACAGTGCATTCCAGTGGCAGCAAAGAATTAATACACTTTAAATACTTAGACCATTTTGTTGTTGTCGCTGCAATAAGATGTAACACTAGGAAAACCACCCAAAGTGCTGACTGCAGAAGGACCATGTAAAAATCTCTGACAACATCATTTCGTGAGTTCAATCATTAAGCGAAATTTCAGAACCTTTTTAAATGTAATCTATCTGAAAGCTGGCCCAAGGGACTCGGCAAACAGGTCAAACAGGAATTTCCTGCATCACGGCTTGCACTCATTCTTTCAAAAGCGGGTGTGCAACAAAGAAGAGACAACCCGGTCCCCATCGCACCTTCGACCGACCATCTGTGTGTAATCTTCTGATGACTAATGCAAAGCAAGTGAATTATCGTCCTTTAGTCGCCTGGCGGATCCTGTAAACAAGACCGGGGGGGGGGAAGGAAACAGCAGAGGTTTAAAAACACGGCATGTCACTACTCACCTGCCGGTCCCTTCTCCTCCGGCGGAGCTGGCTGCTGATCCAGACACTCGCCCCCACTCGCCTGACTGCTCGGCCGAACAGAGTTACCTGGCAACAGAGATGATAACAGATACACAATACGCACATACACCCCCTCCCCCCCTCCCCCACACACATGTACACATAAGAATTCCTCCATTGCATTTAATTACACAAGTTTTAAATAAAGTTTATGCCAATGATCCGTACACATATCTGTCACTGAGGTGGTCGTAAACTGTATGTGGTTGGTGTAGTGGTATCCACGACGCAAGAGAAGTTGACAAAAGAACAAATCAACAAGTTGAGGCGGTGATACTCCACCCGGGAAGGGTAGAGCTTAAAGAATCGCAGGCCTTTCAAATAAAGTCGTTAGGTAAACTGTGCATACAACGACTGTTGGCTCTGTCCATGCTACTGCTGAAGCAAATGCATTTTTGCAGACAGATGTGAAAACAATGGTCATGTTGACGATACAAGAGAACAGCACAGTTTCGGATGATGTTTTAAGTCGTTAGGTCTCAGAAAGATATCGCTAGAAAGAAAATTAATTGCAAGCTTTCTCTTTCACTTCGAGAATCTACAGTTCTGGACATTTCGGATTCAGGGATTTCCACTCTTCACAGTAACCATCTGGAAAACTCAAAATGAAAAAAAGAGAAACACCAAGAAATAGAACGCCCTCACCCCGGTAATAATGAAAAAGCGCAGTTTATTCCCTGTTTACCCTTGTAATACACAGCTAAGGACTTTATTAAGAGTAATCTTGAAGGTTACCAACGCCAGGCAGACCGAGGAAGAACAGGCTTACAGACATCAAAGCATGGACAAACCACTATCCGCCACATTTACACCCCCACCCCTCCTCACACATTCCACATCGGCCTTAATGAGCAGCCAGGTCAATGGTTCAAACTGACTGAACTGAAATGAATGGCAAACTTTCGCGCGTCGTTGAAACTCGTTTGTACCTGGTTGTGCCATTTTATTCGATAGGATTTACAGGCTAGCCCGAATCATGAAATTAGCTTAAATACAAAATATAGAACAATTAGCTCAAAATACAGTGTACTGAGCATTTTACAAAAATATGAATGTGGATGTAAATGATTCCTTCATTTTGCAAGGTAAAACGTACGTTCTCATTTATGATGTCGCTGAAAGCCGAACCAACCAAAGATCTTCAAGAACATGATAGTGAACCAATTTGCCTCTTACCAAACCCCATGTAAAGGCTATCACGTTAAGAGTGTTGTATTTCGTGAACGGTAAAGTTGGAGACGTTTTGTACATACAGGACATGCACCTTAAAATTTATGAAACCGGACAATTTTGCGCTCAAGTATGCCTTTAACCTCAAAGTTGATCTTTGTGCTGTAATTACTCGTGTCCGGTCTGAAGCCCAAACGTCGAGGATGTAGTATTAAGCACACATCCTCTACCCTTCATCACCCTTTACTGTTGGCACCAATCTATGGAAAAGCCTAGAAAATCATTAGTACGTAGACAGTAAGGGGGATTGAATCTCGTTTAATGTTCTGTTGGAAATGAGCTGGAAGGAGGGGGAGCAGCGATGATCTCTGGTTTGCTTAGTGTTTGACTCTGTCCAAGGACTACAGACACAGATGGACAGCTACACGCAGTAGAGTAGGGCTGGCAGGTCTCTCGTTTGCTGTGTGGAAGTTCTGAGCACCTTGCGCTTTCTCTATCGTCCAATGCCGACACAAAAACATCTTTAACATAAACAAATTAACTCCTGTGCTTTTGGTAATTTTTATTTCAATAGCGAGAAATCGATAAAGTTTCAAATTAACCTCTACATGTATTAAAAGGGTTGTCGCATAATATTTATTTGTATTTTCATGTTACGAGGATGGTCTTCACTAGCTTTGTTTCATAGTTCAGATAAAGGCTTAGAGAAATGTATCTAAATTTCATCTGTTTCTCAGCGTGTACCGAATTTGTGACGACATTTTGAAGACACCAGTTGTGTAATTAAAGGAAAGAACATCATTAAGATATTTAATGATATTTTATTAGTTTTAATGAAAGGCCAATTGAACAGGTGTATACAGAATTATAGTCACTAGTTTATGTTCAACTGTGGATTTTATGTCTCCTGTAATTTGTTCTCCACCAACTGAGCAAATATTTTTACTTGCGGTAACGAGCACCGTATTGTAGCCCTGGGACCAAAAAAAGTTCCCCGCTAATAGAGCGTATAACAAAACATTTTTAATCCTCTCTCACCCTTCTGTAATGCTATTCTGCATTTCTGCTTTCGTAAGGTCTTCCTGGAAGATTTGACTGTCCGGAGGTTCGGGACGGAGAGAACCACGTTTAGACGAATACAGTTATTGCAGTTCGTTATTTAGTGAAGATTATTGACAATTCTGTCTTCTCCGGATGAGTTTATAACCAAAGCTTTTCCAAGGGCGTTTATGAAAGGAAGTCACTAAAATAATGAAATTAATCCCAAACCCAGCCCTAATTCACACGGAAATACTTTTATCTGTGTCGACCTTTGCGCGCAGAAAAGCTCGGAGTTTTTCTCTGGTAAAAGGTCAAAATAATAACGACTGTAGCTATAGAACGCACTGTATAAAGGAAAACCGGAAATGGCGAATGCAGAGCTTAATCTAGCGCATGCGCATCGTAAATTCCTATGCACGAGACTTCAATCCTTCTCTCATCTCTGTTCCGTTTCATTAGTTCTCGCTCCCTTTCTTTCTTTCTTTGTTTCTTTCTTTGTTTCAATGCCTTGTGTGTGTAGGGGTGTGTGCGTGTATTTACGCGTGTATGTGACGGTAGGTTCGTGAGTGGGAGAGGGTTCGTTAGTGGGTATTGTGTGTAAATGGGGCCGTGCTTGTGTGCGTGCGTGTGTGTCGGGATGTGTGTGTGGGGTATATATATATATATGTCTCTTGGTTCTGTGTTTTTGTGTGGGTGTGTGTGGGTGTGTCTTGGGTCTGTGTTGACATGTGCGTGCGTGTGGTACGTGTTTGTGTGTGTGTGTGTGTGTGTGTGTGTGTGTGTGTGTGTGTGTGTGTGCACGCGCGCACACGCGCTTGCTCCAACTTTCATCAGTCATCAAAGGATGATTACGTTAACAACTGTTTGCGTGCAAGAACGAGCGAAAGAAAAAATACGACTGGTTCCCACAAACACGTGATGTTTTATGCCAGGGGAACTCTTTCTTCTCTTTTTTCCCGCTAAATGACAACAAAAACTACAGGGCACTATATTTTACGGCAACCATGCGCAACCTTTTTCATGTCGTCACCATGGAAACTTGAATGCACTTTTTCTTCTTTTTTTTTCTCTCTCTCTTCACTCACAAAGCAGCCCCAGTGTTTAATTGTCTTAAAACTCAGTCAGAAGTTTTCTTTTTTACGCAGAATCGTACAAAAAGGTTTAATGTGACTATAACATTACAGATACAAGCTCTTCATCCAGGCCTCGTCTTCACTCCCTTTCCTACACCTAAACCTTAATACTTTTTTTCCTACGCAACAACATTCAGATAACTGTTTGGTCGATTAGAGAGAGTGAGGATGATGGTGTTTTTCAATTCAGTAGATGACCCAGCGACCAGACGACCTATAGAACAGCTGTGTAACATAGGCAGGTGCGAGTCGAGGGCCCAATCATCAGTTTCCAAGTAAAGGATCAATCAGTAAGAAACTTGCAATCTGGAATTTTTTTTATCTACCAAGCTTAGGCAGCAATGACTCATTCCGCTCTTGAGAACCTTCCGTTTATCTTTCCAAACGCAAAAAAGTGGGACAGCGATATCTCTAACACTTACATAAGTGGTGTGGCATCATCTCATGTTGTTCCCATGCATGACCGACGGGCAGGTTTATCAAGGAACTGCGAATGTTTACACAACCCATTTCAAAACCCAAGATTAAGTATGAAAAGTGTGAAAGGTGAACGAACATTCAGCCGTAGGCGTGTTTTTCTGAACATGTCACGCCACCTGTGTCTTGGGAGGATAAGTGAGGGACCTGGAGACGTTGGATGCACGCAAATGGAAAACGTGCATGAAGAAAGAAGAAAGAATGTGTGACTGCCCTAAAAAAGAGTCTCTTCCTGGTCGCCTCTGGGACCAGAAAAAAACAGTACGTTGCAAAGAGCAAATGTATGAGAGTGTTTTGAAGATTTCTTTCTCCACGGAGAATAAAGAGGTCAGCCAGCATGGTGGGGAGATATTTTAACACTTGTTTACCTCACACGAACTTCGGAGTTTCTGTAAACAACGATAATGGCGTGAGTTCAGCTCAGTGCAACCGACACTCTCTATCTTCATTTTCCTCCACCTTTTCCCCCCTCCCATCCTTCAGTACCCACACCCCTACCTGCACCCCGATCTTTACTTTTTTATTTTGAGGGAAGGTCCTGTTACCAACAACACAAGCTAATGAACTTCTCTCAGCAGATAAGACAGCATCATTAAGAAATGTCACGACACCCCCAAGGCTATGGCCGCCTGTTATTTAGCTTTGCCTTTTATCGCAAAAGCCATATTTTGCTCTCCCCCCCCCACCACCACCACCACCGCTCTCTACTCCATTTCCGCCCCCCTTCAATCCACCAAAGACTGTGCTTCCTCCCCACAACTCTAAGCCTCCAGACATTTTTTTTAAATAAAATATGATTGGTTGTGCATGCTAGGTCACGAGGTCTCCCCGAGACGATGTCACCAGTGACACGCGATGCTAGAAACAACCAACGCTGGTGGTGGGTCACGTCTCAAACAGATGACTGGTTGTGCATGCAGGATCGTGAGATCTCTCTAATGATGTAGAGGGAGGGAGGAGGACGTTTTGGTAACTAACACAATTCTTACAGCTCGTTAATAATCCCGATCAAAAGAAAAGCGCGAGAGGCTTGTCGACTTGTATTGGGCAGAACGGGACCACAAGAACCTCGTGGTACTTTATGCCGGCTACAATAAGACACCTCAAAGCTGTCTGTAGATTGTTCTAGATGCTGAGGGCAAAGCGAGTGTTTTAACGCAGTATCTTATGACGTGTCACGTACGTTTACTACGTGATGACGTAAGGGATTACCACAAGGCCGATTACACACCGCATGCGGTAAATGCACGCGATAGCGCCCTGACGGCATATTTCAGGTAAACGTTATCCTCTGCTGGTATGTAAAAGCAATAGGCACCTGAAATCGTTCGTGCCATCTGCAGTCCAGCTCCTCAATCACACTAGGGTGTGTATAAGAGATAAAGAGAGAGAAAGATGTTGTAGGTGTGCATATGAATGTTCTAGATGTAAGATTGGGGGGTTTGTTTATTTGTTTTGTTTGTTTTTTTGTTTTGGGGTTTTTGGGGGGTCTAATGTGTCACTTGCTTATATCTTTCACCTTGTAACTAGATCGTTTTATATATAGTAACTGAGCTCGTTTCCCATGTTCAAATTGCCCATTAGGATTGATAAAGTCGGTCATTGTCATTGTATTTCTGTTCGTGACGTCAGAAACATCCTTCAGCCGCACAAGCAGGCGTTTGCTGACCACTCGGAGGGTCGTGTTAATAGCAGTAATCGAGGTCAGACCTCGCTGAGTACACTGTAACACTGTAGCTATCTTAGCGTCTTCGGGCAATACGAATTAACATCGGCAAACAAGGCCACAGGCTGTTCCTAGGCCGTCAACAGTCCCGGATGTCGGAAGCAGACAAAAGCTGAATTATGACAGTGCTCGATGGTGCTTGCAATGACATGAATAGATGGTTTAACCACAGACATTAGCTCAAGTCCTCCAAACACGCGAATTTTTGTTTAGGCATCGAGGAGTGGAATGATAGCTTAGTTAGAAACATTCACCTTGGCTAGAAGTTTACATTTTAAACACTCAAAACTTAAAGTAATCATGACAGAACACTAGTGGTTTCCCTAGAAACGGATTCACTAGAGATTGCTATGATTAAAGTATGATTCGCCGTCTTGTGCGATGTTTAACGCCACAGCACTTCGGTGAAACCGGTGTGACCTGCGGTGAGGGTGACGTGAACGAAAGGAATTTCAGGCTGTCTTATAAAGAGAACCATCCGGGCTCTAGAAAATTAGCTTTATTTACTAGTCTTTGCCTTTACATAACTTCTTCCATCAGATGATGTTACAGGCGCAGTTTTGGCGCAATCAAGAGTATATTAGCTCTGTCGTGCGTGAAGCAGGATTTTGTGCTCTATGCACTGATTGGCTTCAAATTGTGAAAGCCAAAAATTCCTTAAAATCGCTGAGCTTCCAGGCACACGCCTCTACTGCATTTTTTTTTCTCGATGCGATGCTGCAAATGATGTCTGACCGCCCAACCATCACCAAGGGAGTGAAGCGATCCAGCGAGACGTCATTGAAAAACGCACATCATCTCCCCCTGCGGTGCACCTGTCCAATTATGTGCAGACTCAGCCTCCCTCTAATCATGGGGTTGACTCTTTGTCTCGCGCCCGATTGAGAGCAAGCAACTCCTATCCCGTGAACATCGTTGTCAATGTTCAAAAACTGAGCGAAGCAAAATTCCTGGCGCCTCGCTAAGTTCTGATTTGTTTGTTAAGGGATTCCAGTGAATATCAGTACGGTGAGCCCTCCATGAGAGGTCAAAAATCCTTTTTATGCCCCTAAAAGTTCCCGAAGGCCCTCCCCCCTCCCGTCTACCATGTGCACAGTTTACTGGTACTTTCAAAGAGATGCTAATTCTTCTGAAACAAACTCGTGGGAGACAGATAGTGCTCGTATATAAGAAAAAATAAAATGTTATTGGAAAGCAACAAACTGAACGTGCAAACCTTCGTATTTAACCACAACATATCAGCTTAAGCAAAAACAGGCAACAGTTAATCTTTAGAAGTACTACATTTTGATAAAAGGACAACCTAAAAGACAGTCCACGCACGCGTAGCAAAACGCCACGGGGAAAAATATAGTCACACCCACGTCCCGTTGCGAGTGATTGCGAGTTAAAAAAAACAAAAAACAACAAAGCCAGAAACCAGTATTATTGGACTGAAAGTGAGTGATTGTATGGGAAAGGAGAAAAAAGGCTGCCGAGTGTCGTTACTTCCAAAGCTTCAGTTTTACAAGTAACACACTGTCGTCTGCAACTGCCTTGACAAAACGCACGTTAACCCAGGCACCGCCGGCTCTAGTTTGTGGCGACTCGAGGTCTGGTGGCTGATCGACATGATGAAGTAAGCACCTGCATCGTAACAAGCACAGTCACAGTTTGTTACAAGTCCAGAGTAGCCGGCACTCGTTGTAGCCCTAATGTGGTTTCCGGTAGGAAAGGTCGCGGATGTTGTTTACTCACAAGTGGCGGAAATGGACTGGACAACAACGGCTCCATCCTGTTATAATGTAGGCTGGTCAGTACGCTATTTCCGCAGTGCCTCCGAAGCAAAGTGTGGCTTCATCGTGCGCTGCCGCAAGTTGACCGAAGTCCAGCTGTCATCTATAATAAACATCTATAAAAATTCAATCGATACGCCAACGTGAAACGTTTATTAAGGATGCAGACAGGAAGATAAAATTAGGGGAGAAACGGGTGAAAGGGGAAGGGGAGTCCTTTGATGATGCGGTCGTGAGGGCGGTAAGCTGTTTGAGTCTTTACTTTTCTCTGAGACAATTTTCATCTCCTCGTCCTCACTGATTCACCTCTGTGGAGTCGCGTACTTACTTTGCAGCTGGGTCAACTAGTGGGCGGTCGAAAAGAACACTGCGTTACATGGGTATCGAACCAGATAGTGTGCCCGACCTTGGGACTAGACGCCGCTACTCTAGTCAATAGGCAATCAGTAACCGGACAGACAAGATTCAAGAGTCAAGATTCTTAATTCTGTCACCCTCTAAGGGGTATTTAGATATTAAAAATATCTCCATACATATTCATACACATTCCTATCATTATATACAGTATCTCTCACTCACAGACATAGACACTCACTGGTCGGTTTATGACAACTAGTATAAAGAAAAACCAAAACCAAACTAAAACAAAATCAAAAACCAAAAAATATCAAAACAACAAAACAAATTCTTTGCATCACACACTCATTCTTTCCTTCTTGCAGCCTCTTCATGTATACCTGCATATTTAATCAAGTAAATTAAAACATATCAACACATGAAAACAAAGGATGAACACACTCTTGTTCTCTCTCTCTCTCTCTCTCACACACACACACATACTCCTTCACATACATTCTGTAGTCTTTACTATTTCTTTAACCTCCAAAGGGTACTGTGCATATTAACACACTCCCATACATCCAGTTATCTCACTCACTCACACTCACCCACTCACCCACTCACCCACACACACATTTTATCAATTCTACTTCACCATCCTTAGTAAAATCTTCACAAATCGAGATGATCAGACAGAGAGACAGGGGTCTTAGTAGTCTTCAAGAACATCACAAAGGAGGGAAAAATACTGCTGAAAGCTATAGGTGACAGGGAGAGAAGGAAGAATACAAAAGGATACAGTCTTTAGCTCCGACAGAAAGTCTATACAAATGTGATACCCTGGTTTTAACGTCTGTACAATTAAAAATGTAGGAGATGGGGACACTGTCTAAAACATGTTCAGATCTTCTATCTTCAGATAGTTTTCTCTATGTACACACTGACATCTCGATAATTGGACTAAACACACACCGAATACAAGGTTCTTCGAATACCACCAACTCATTTAACCTAGTAAACCTGTTAGATCACAACTGAACATAAAGATCACAACGTAAACTGAATAGGCTACTCGTCGTGAACCTATAACTTCAGAATGTTTTGTGGTTTTTTGCTCATGTATCGTTTATAAGGAGCACAATCATGACCCTAGCAAATCATAAGGAGCCACTAACCTCAGACGAAGGAAGAGTTGCTGACCAAGGACTTGGCAAAGCGGAAAGAACAGGGTGGGGTCGCTCGTCCCCATGAGGCAGAGACAATTTGTTTTCAACGTCTGTCACCTAGTGGTGGCGCCTGTGTTTCAGATACTCGCAGAATATATATATATATATATATATGTGTGTGTGAATTCTTGGAACATAAGTCCTCAGTGACTGAAATGAAGAGCATCGCGAGAACAGTCTCCAGTGTGAGCGGTGTTAAAACTGACCTCGTGCCGAACTATAAATCCTAGTACTCTTTTGTTTGTCAAACTGAAAAAAGAAACTGCCTTTTAGTACTGTGTGTGTATAATAAAGAGTAACTGTTGGGTGTATTTTTTTCTATATCTTTTTCGACATTAATCGTGCATTTCGTTCTAATGTCCAGGCGACTGCATGAGTGCTGAGCGCGCAGGTGAGCTTCTGTGCATCGTGATGTGATGATGTTTGTCGACCTGTATCTCGATAGCAAAAGGGGATGTGTGCCAAGAGCTTTCTAGAAAAAGACTTGCAACATCCAACTTCGCCATTATGTTCTATGATCCTTGCTATTTGATGATGAATCAAGGCTGATAACTTGCATAGGCCAAGCATATTAATGTACAGAATTTCCTGTGGAAAGCTGTAGTCGCAAAAAGAAGCATAATCGTTTCTAAGAGCTCTGAAGAAGAGATCTTTATGGATCTGCCCTTTCTACACGCAAAGCAACAGAGAAAAAGGGGGACGAGGAAGCCCTTGCAAAATGCGGGCGTTGGACAAAAATATACTAAGAGGTGTGGACAGTGAAGTGATAACCAGCATCCTCCCTAATGTTCCACCTTATTTTTTCTTTACAGCTGCTACATTGGGACATCTCTTTCATTTCATCGAATTCTGGCGAAAAACTATTGTAACTTGTCATTATATTTTAATCAGAAGATTTACTGAAGAAGTGCTCTCTCTCTCTTCTCCCTAAACTGTAACCAGCCGTTGGGTGGACATCATGAGATGAAGTGAGAGTGGTGCAAGTGCGCCAGCCGGACTTGTTCTGTGCTCCTCTCAGGAGGTCTCCCAGCTGACGCCCTGTCCACTCCTTGATGTGAAGAAGTGGGGACAGACTGATAAAAAAATCGATGATCCTACCGTGTCTTAGACGGGCGTAAGAAAGAGGTTCTCTTGTCATCATCATCATCATCATCATCATCATCATCATCATCATCATCATGTTCGATTATTTATATATATGTTGCAGTTAAGCGCATTGTTGCCGAGTGGGATTGTTTAACAGGTTCTCTGGACTATCTTCACAATCATTTTCCTCAACCCCCCAACCAGACAACCCTTTCTTACCGCCCTGTTACTATATTTTGCACCCGTTACCCAGCCACCGCCCCCCCCCCACACACACACACACTTCACATCGTTCGCCAGAGACATTCGCAATTAGTCTTCTAGTTCTTACCCTGGGCTTCATTAGCTTCTCCCATTAACTTGAATTAAAGTGGGGACGAGACAACTCACTGCCAGACATTTTTGTTTCTTTTTTTTCAAGATTCATCTGAGTCTTCGATTACCTTGACTTTAAATTAGGAGGAGTTTTTATTCATGGCCAGGGGCGGGGGGTTTACCCTTGATTTCGCAAGTTTCAGATCTTCTGGAATTGGAACTACAGAGCTTTGTTGTCAGCGCTCTCTGCAATACTATGCAGAGTAATTTATCTCTGTTATTCCTTTGCTTTTCTTGCACCATCAAAGGCTGTTCACTTTAGGTCTGAGCCACTCCTAGCGAAAGAAGGGCAATGCAAAGCCTTGTCAACATTTTGGGAGGGTATCCATAAACAGTTGCAATTTCGCATGCACAAACATGTGTGCGCGTGGGTGCGTAGGTGCGTGAGCCCACGCACGTCCAGGCTCGACAACCGGCTTCTGATGGCAGCTTCACGTCGACAGGTGGCGCCCTCATTACGCTCTCTGTCCGCCTCGGTTAAGCTCAGAGACCGAGCAACAACAGCACTTCTAGTTCTCCTCCCGACACCCCCGCACCTTTTCTCCTTGTCAAAGGAACGTAACCTAATTATGGGGATGGGGAATGTGCGATCAAAGTCTGGTCAAGCGCGTTGCTGTCGTGACCTCGACGGAAGCGTCCGTGACATCAGCTGTGAGCTCGCACGCGCCAGACTCGGTATCGACATCTCAGCTAGAAATGCCGAGGGTGAGATAGAAAAACTGTGCTGCTAAATGAAGAGTGGGCTTGAGGGATGCAGAGCTAGTTCAAACGGGCAAAGAAAAAAATCGCTTACTAACAATGGTTTTTCTATATATTAAAGATTAATAATTACTAAAATTTCGTTCTGTATTTAGACGGTCGTTAGAAATATCCTTGTCAACATTATATAGATCCTCACCCTTAGTTTGAAGGCTCAAACAGGAAGTTCAAGCGAAAATTAGTTTATCCTTGGTACAAGAAGGTCAGAAAAGGGTAAGTGAAAGTTGATTCTGAAGGACTTAAAACGGTCCTCCATTCATTTTTCACAGCCACCAAGACTTGTCAGTGTGTATGAGCAGTCATGACCTGAACATCACAGAACATGATTTCACAAGGAAGCGCTTACGTTTTCTCAAAAGTCTTGTCCCAAACAGATCAGGATTTGAGGAGGGAGATGTTCTTATACTAAAGTCGCTGCTTACCTCCCTTTGCGGTTATACAAATTAATCCGTGAAACACGCCCTCATTATGTTTTGAAAGCAAGCAAGCTCTTGAGTTCTGTGTAGTTTAATCGTCTGTAACTACTGTATTACTACCTGATGACGCCAGTCACTGAGCAAGACCTCATAAGAGCACATAATTACCTATTTACATAATTATCCTGTGTAACTAAACTTCAGCATTGTCTCATCCAGGGGCCAGTTGCACAACACGTTTCTAAACTTTAAAACTGTTCTATAGAAGCAAAATCTCTTCTTGGGCATTTTGATGCATTGCAGAAAAACATACAAAAAATTGTACTGACAGGACGGAAAGCCAGACTTAAACAACTTTATCCTACTTAAAGCAGTTTTAGTTTTAAAAATTCTAAAATTGTGGTGTGCAATTTAAACTAATTATCTAAATAGAGTTAAGGCCTAAAAGTGTTTTAAATTAGAAATGTGTTGTGCAACTGGCCCCAGGGCTCCAGAATTAAGACTTTCTAATCACATCCAGTTTTTCCCGTGCTAGTTCCTCTTTCCTCACACTTTAACAGACATTTTAAAAGTGTGCAAACCTGTTATTTTTTTCTTATAGGTAAACAGGGTTGTGTTACTGATATGTAAATAAAGTGGAGTTACTGTCTGAACACAGTAATGTAATAAACATAGACTGAAATCCGAGGTAAATAAAGGTTATGCTACTGTCTAAAAGCGGTCTTTTATGTCAATTTCTTTCCGTCTGCATCCGTGTAAATGAAAGCCGTTGAGGGAAATTAAATCGGCAAGTTTGATGCACTCGATCAAGGGGAGTAACTCGAGAACTCCCCCCTCCATCCCAAGAGCAACTTAATGCAATGAAGACAGACGTTACCATGAGAAGCAAATGTTAAGGGAGCTCTTGCTTTTCGACCTGAGAGCGGCAGAATTTCAAGTTTCGCTAAAGGCTAAATCATTCGATCTCTCTCAAGCCACAGCTCTTTGTTGATCAGGCTATAAACGAAAGCTGGTCTTGAGGGCCTGCCCAGCTCATTACATTTATCACTCCAAAAAAAACTTTTCTGGCTATTTCAGAAGGCTGCTAACAGGGCTTCGATCTCACAGACTGCACGACAGGTCACGCGAAATGAGCAGATGGGGAAGATGGAGAAAAAACGTTTCTTTCTTCAATGCCTCAATTTGTGAATTTCTGCTCTAAACGATTCTAGTATTTTTCACGCAAGACGATCATATGTGGGTCTCATTTGTTCTTTTTTTCTTTCTTCCTTTCTTTCTTTCTTTCTTTCTTTCTTTCTTTCTTTCTCGTTTGTTCAGATTGCTAGTTAGTTTTATGTCGACAGAAGTTTTTTTGACAAGAAACAGCCAAGCAAACGAGACGAAAGAAAATCACCAATGAACTATAGTAAAAATAAAAGCAATGGTTTCAGTCAAACGTGTAATACGCAAACGATATTTAGCTAATATGTGTCAACGAAAAAGTGAATATTGGTGGAGAAGTAAGAACCCTTTTTGCCATCGCTGATTAAGACTTACAGCTGTCGTAACATTTGACCCTAGGATACAGCCATTGACCATGTCCTTTTAGTCTCGTCAGCATAAACCTGGGAATGGCGCCATGTTTTGTGCTTCCAGCAAATTTTTAAGCTTCCAAAAAATATGTTTTGCACACGTAATTGTCATAAAATGGGTGATTTATGTTTCTGAATTTGTATTTGCATCCGTAACACCCCACAGTCCCTTGTGACCCTCGGACCGTTTCAAAACAGGAATATAAAACTGTCTCGAGATCGCTCGTCGGCAGAATGATTCTGCATCTGCGTGCTGCCCTTGGGTCTATTTTAAGAAGTCGGGCACAAAAATGCAGCTGTCAGTTTCACTCTCCTGTTTGTCAAAACTGTCTTGCATCATTAATTAAGTAAGGCAGGGCTTCATTGGCAAATGCACTTCCCTTTTTATCATGGCGGTTCGTCAAGGACAAGTTAACGTACCATTTCTGTGGCGGGAACGTGTCAACTAAACAATTATTGTGTGTTTCTCAATGATTGATTAGGAATAGACTGGCATACTTGATTCTGTAAGATCTGTAGATACAATTAGTCAATAGGAAGACGAGATGTAATTAGCAGGTATGCGAGAGGTGGTTAAGCTGTAGACAAGAGGTTGTCGACAGGTAGACAGGCTGTGTGACAATCCTCAACTTTTCACCCTCCTCCAGTACGTAGAGGTGACGTTTTAGAAGACGCTTTTTTTCGCTAAAACTGAATCAGACTTTTGCCGACCTCTGTGTACCCAGCATCATACCACACCTGATGTGTATCTGTACTCCACATCTACATCATTTCACCATCATAAACACGTCACTTTTGACAGCCCAACCCTGACTTTCTTGAACATCGTATGTCCAGTGCACATTCTACTTCCTCTCCATCTCTCGTTTATCACTTCCTTTTCAGAATTCGCTCTCAAACTGAAAGGATCACTACGCCTCTGTAACGTCGGAGGTGATCCTACTGGAAGGAGAGGCGCACTAGCGTCATCCGACGTCACACTCGAACAGGAGTAGCTGTCAGCAGCAAGCCCATTGGCACACTGCCAGGTAATCCTGCCTGCTGCAACCCCCATAAAAAGGTGAAGGTCACGAGGGCAAGATCGAATACAGTGAATCGATAATCGACTAGTTTGTTGTCGGTTGCCGGTTGCCTGTGAGATCCTCTTTCGAGATAAGATGTGATGTATATGCACAATCGCTGTACAGTATGATGTGACGTATTAACGGCGTGAGACATGATGTAGGACGTAACACAAAGCTGCAGGGTGCGCTACGTCCTCAGATGACACACTCGAAGAACATAGGGCATACGATTTTGAGCGTGCGACATGATTTGACATATATAGCCTAATGTTAACCCCTTGGCTTATAGGTCTATATGCCCAAAACCTGTTTCTCCTCTCGGAAGAATAAATACAAACAATCAAACTTAATGTCATTTAAAAGATTGTGTCGACTCTAGTGTTCTTATTAAAAATCAAGGTTCTATTTCTTACAATTTTGAAAAACAGCAGCAGATTAAGGCAGATTTTTCCCAAACCGAGATACTGTGTTTATATGGAACTAATCGTGTGGACTGCCTGGCGACCTTCACACACACACACACACAAAACAACAACAAACAAATACACTAGCATGGTCTGTTTTGTACGTTCCTCATGTCCTCACTCGCTCACTTACCAACCTGGCGCATTTGCTGAAAAAATATCTATATTATTTTTTAATTCGTAATTCTGGCACAGCCTAAGGGAGGCCAGAAGGATTCAAGCGAGACAACTCTTGTTTGAAACTTCTAGCGTTAATGGCATAGAGTTGCGACTCTTGACAGAATGTATATTATGGCTCGTTTCTTCTTCAGCTGTTTCTAAACCTGTTTCTTCTTCTTCCTCCTCAAAAGTTATTTATTACACTCATGGTTCTCCAAGTTAAAGAGAAAAAGAATTCTACATGCATTTAACTATTGATATATTAATCTTAATATGGATCTATTAAATATGTGTACATAAGTGCGTGCGTTTGTGTCAATGTATGCGCACGTACGTGCGTGGGCGTGCGTACGACATAGACAACACGTGTAAACGTATTGCCTTTGTTCTATTCTCTGTGTCTGATTGTGACCTGAGCGTAACTGAAAGGGTCTAATTTTAACTCGATGAAATGCTAGTCAGTTGGGTGGTGCCGGGTGTTAGCCTGATCTAGGTAGACGGGATAAAAATCATTCCCAAGCACGCCATCGCTGCGTTGCATATCCTTTTGTAAACAAGAAATTTGCATCTAAAAACCAGATGAAGACCAGCTGGGGACATTTCTAGAGCCATAAGTCACGAACCGCTATTTTACACCCAACTTAAAGGTCTACTAGGGCGCAATTTTATTCTAATGATTCTAAAACTCGGTGCAGAATACTATCTACCTAAATCTCAGTGAAATCTCCTCTTCCGTTCTCGAGATACACGCCTACATCATCATGCACAGAAAGAGGACAAAATCGTGTCGTGATGGTTATCTACAAAAACGGCTAATTAACATCGTCCAAGCTCTTCCCAGTCTGAGTGTGTATGTGTTTTGTACAATGTTTTGTATTATGATCTTGTGTATGGTCTCCTCAACGTAAACCTATTTATGTACAATCCTGGCGTCTGTGTCATTGACCTTTTTCTGTGCATTGTACATTGAAACCAAAGAAAGTATTCACCCAGGTTTGAGGCAATAGCATTTTGGACTTAGCTTTACCCAGTTATTTGAACAAACAAATTGTACCCCAGTAGACCTTTAACATTTCGAACCAATGTTGGAACCCGCGGCCATTGAACCTACATACGGTGACAGGATATTTTCCGAGGAAAAAGTACCGGGTTGGAATTCACGCATGGTTACAGGGACGAAACGGAGAGTGAAAAGCTATGCATCCTTCGGCCCTCTGGTGCATTCTTCCGGACTCTGATGCGCGGATTCTCTGGCACGATACCGCCACCAAGCGGACACCAGCCTCGTGGCAGTCTCAAGTTCGTTCGTGCTGTTTGACCCGAGGCTGTGCAACTCTTCTGGCAACTAATGAGGATCATCTCTACGGTGTCCGTATGCAAAACAGCCTTCAACAAACTAGCTGACCTTTCCGGTCCTCTCCCTGCAGCCTAATAGTGTTTGGCACAGTTTACGGGAGTGTCACGTGGTATTTCAGCCAAAGGTCTTGAGTCGATGCGGTTCACGTCAGGGTTCCACCTCTTTTTCCGTTTTCCATTAACCTTTAAAAAAACCGATATATTTTTTCAGGCTTTCACGTGTGTTTTATGATGTATGTATTGGAAAAACTGTACCGAGAACAGGAAACCCATTGCTGAGGCCGTCATTCTGACCAATTCTGTAATTTTTTTTTCTACGTCTGTACAGCGATTTCCAGTAACAAGTAAGAACTATGAAAGAGTTAATGTATATGGAGACTTAGAGCTGTGGTTTTCAAACATTTCCAGACGAGTA
This sequence comes from Marisa cornuarietis, assembly GCA_004794655.1. Taxonomy (NCBI): domain Eukaryota; kingdom Metazoa; phylum Mollusca; class Gastropoda; order Architaenioglossa; family Ampullariidae; genus Marisa; species Marisa cornuarietis. The sequence continues at coordinate 574,066 of SMMW01000058.1, forward strand.
CCACTTTCGAAAATTCGAACTGACCTCCCAACACTACGTACAGCCCCTGTAAAATACATATACACATTCTTTTATATTGGCGCATGGTGCTCGCGTAACACCCGTCATACCTTCGCGTACCAGTAGTGGTACACGTACCAAAATTTGAGAACCTCTGCCTTAGAGGAATACATTTACCCTGTGTAACTAAAAACATTTATTCTGTGTAGCTAATGGCATTTATTTGACATGTGAATTTAGTTTTAGTGTATATATAGATATAATCCGTGTAGCTAATGGCATATTCTTGATATCTAATAATATTTATTCGCTACAGATGTGACATTTATTCTAATTAGTTACATAGGTAATAAAATTTATTCTTGTAGATAATGAGAATTATCTGTGTGGCTAATGACATTTATTCCATAAAACGAAATATATCTATTCCGTATAAAAGATGACATTTATTCCAGTAGTGTGTGTGGAACGTTGAAAACTATTTTACCAACTGTGAATTATATCTAAGGCTCTATTGAAGACTCCATCGGTGTAGCGGTGGTCCATGAAATACAAAGAAACAAAATGGAATTCCATGTGCAGAATTGACGTATTTTTTCTACCAAAAAATCTTTATGCTCCTGTAACAGTAAACATTTGAAGGTTCGATACCTAGTTCTTTTATAGGGCTTTTTTTCTTCCAAGGTTACCAGTTTGCAAGGTTTCCGTTTTGTTCTCTTGTACGCTGTTGCATTTTTTTCTTTTATCCGCCAGTTCGTTTTCTCCTTCTCTTGCATTGATTAGTGCATCCCTGAGTAACACCTATTACAGCTTCGCAACAGCAAGAGTTCGTAAGAATTCCAGTGGGCTAAGCATCAACATTTTTCTGTACTTTAAAACAAACTTGTAAGTTTTGTGCACCGTTTATCATGGGAGATAGACAACTGCGTGGAAATTGGTTAGGTGGCAGAAGGGAGCCCTGCTCTCTCATGATGCCCTCGAGTTTGTGGTGTAAAACTTTTAAGCGACGCGACAGCCGAGTGTAGAAACGAACTCACAGGAAGTACCCTGCTGCCGCGTTGTCTGTTGACTAGACACAGAATGAAAATTCCCTCGATAATCCGTCAGTGGCCACTTTGCTGAGGACTAACTATAAGTGCAGAATTTTACACACACACACACACACACTATATGCGCGCACACACACACATATATATATATATATATACACACACATATATATAGACACTATACATATGCGCGCGCGCACACACACACACGCACTATATGCGCGCACACACACACACACACATATATATATACACACACATATATATAGACACTATACATATGCGCGCGCGCGCACACACACACACACACACGCACACATGCACACACCATCCTGTATCCAACATTCTCGATAAAACATCGGAAGGAGTTTCAGCATTACTTTGTTATCTACTCCTCTCTCTCTCCCGTTCTCAATTTCTCCCTCCCTGTCTCTCCTATCGATTTAATCTGAAAAAATACCATACGCCAGGCACATTTTTGTCTCTCTAACTCATTTAGATACTGCAGCAGAAGGAAGAGAGTGTGTCAGCCTTAAGTTTTAAAAACATGCGTTTCAAGAAGAGTAAGTGAGCCAGTGTGTCTTAAAAGAAAAACAGACAGTCCGTCACTTGCTTCTATGTTATGCACGGTCAAACCTTAGCAAATCAGTGAGTAAATAAAACCTCGGCATTAAACTATGTCCGGGGAGTTAGATGGATGCTAAGGGTAGCTGCTGCACACTGGTCAAAATATAAATGTTCTTTGCATCTTTGCGTCAAGCAAACACCACACGATATTCTCTCAAATTTTTGGCAAGAGACTTCGAGAACAAAGGGGAAAAGCTGCACTAGGGTTGATCCTTAATAGCCCCCTCCTTGTTCTTACCTCACCCGATGTGAAGTTAGAGGCACGTGCTTCCCTTCCTCCCCGTTACGTCATCAAAATAAGAACAACGTTAGGAAGAGTTAGCTCCCTTGTATATTCGCTTTTGTCAACGCCAGCCAGAGGTCTGGAGATGCATGCTCACTCCGGGCTAGCGGTTACTAACAGGCAAGGGGAGGGAGCGTTCACAACCCTGGAAGCCATCCATCATCTATCGACAGGTGTGGGAATCCTGGCGTGAAGAGCTGTGGGTGGCTAAGGAAACAATTTCATAACGCTAAGACAGCCCTGAAGGATAAGACTCTGGGTGAAGGTCTAACAGTCACGTCAACAGCTTGAACCTGATGAACTCCGTGTGTGGCAGGAGTAAATGGAGGGGAAGGGAAGTGAGAACTGAAGGAGAAAAAAAACAGAGCAGGAAGATGGGGAAGCTACGTAACAAATTTGAGACCACTGATAAAGATCAGATATGGCACAGAGAAAAGAAAGTGTGTGTGTGCGTGAGAGAGAGAGAGAACGTGCGGGTGTGTCTACATCTGTATCTGTGTGTGTGCCTGTGTGTATGACTGTAAATGTGAGAGTGTAACTGTGTGTATGAGAAAGAAAGAGAGAGAGAGAGAATGTGCGGGTGTGTCTACATCTGTGTGTGTGTGTGTGACTGTAAATGTGAGACTCTGTGTGTATGAGAAAGAGAGAGAGAACGGCACATACGGGCATGTCGGTCCCTGACATATTAATCCCATTTTTCCCTTTCCTTGACAGCAGACATCCCCACCTAACCCCCTCCCCTGCCCACCAAACCCTGTTCTCTCCTGGCTTTACACTGTTTTGAAAGGCCACGTCTAAGAGGTTTTATAACAACTTCTCGGGACATTCACGGAAAGAAAGCCTTCTCAACATCATAGCTCTGCACAAAACTTTTTTTATTTCACGCTTGGCATTTTCAGCACAACATATTGTCGCCCTGGGCTGGCAAAAGACGTGGTGCGGACAATTCCTACTTTGTGCATGGCAACTGGGCAGAATATATTCGCATTAGATAAGCCGACCACAGAAAGTTTCTGTATAGTTTTCTTTCCGCGCATGACATTTGCGTCTCAGTATAATCTATATCTGAATGCATATGATGCCAGTTCTCATAAGCAAGAAGCAAAGACAAGCGCCTGGCTATGATATTTGAAACCGAGAGGACAATGAGATCAAAAGGAAAGAGAACTGGACTCCTTGCTCCACTTTTGCTGTCACGTAAGTCCTGCCCAGAGAAAGATAAAGCTACCTCAGAGATAGTTACAGACGAAGGGGTCAGTTGTACAACACATTTCTAATTTAAAACTCTCTTAGGCCTTAAATCTATTTAAATAAGCAGTTTTATGGAAACACAAGTTTGAAAACTTTTTTATAAACTAATATTGTTTTAAATAAGATAAAACTGTTTACTCGTTCCCGTCAGCACAGTTTTTCGTATGGGCTTGCGCAACGCTTCTAAATGGCATTAAAGGCATTTGTCAAAATCGTTTTTAAGTGTGCTTCTTTAGAACAGTTTTAAGTCTTAAAAGCATGTTATGCAACTAGCCCCAGAGCTTTGTGGGCGCAATGGTGGTCAGTAAATACCCTAGAGGTTCATTTTTGCGTCTTTGGTTCCTGGCTGTGGCTTCATGGAGTTTCCTGGTAAAGTAACTGATGTGGATCAAGGGTGAAAATCAAGGGAGAACTCCATTGCTATCTACTATTCCTGTGTGCGTGCGTGCGTGCATGCGTGTGTGTGTGTGTGTGTGTGTGTGTGTGTGTGTGTGTGTGTGTGTGTGTGTGTGTTTCGCGTGCGCATCTTCAGCACTGCAGCATTGGATATTTTGTTTGCAGTAGGATGTAGGTCTGTATAAATCGGAGTGAGAAAATGCTAGAATTTCTCGCACTTATTGCAGCCCACATTGACGTTAGGTACGAACTCATTTCAATCCACGTGTGCTTTCTAACAAAACATAAAAATCCACGTATTTTAATACAAATCTGTATGACCTACTGATTCGCTAGCAACTTAACGCTTGATTTCCTTTTTGTCTATATTAGTTTTAATAAAGCAAGTCATTATTTTCCTTACACTCCTGCGTAGATTTTTTGTGGGGCGGAGAAGGGCAGTCGTTGACCTCGGGTTATTGACCAACAGTACTTCCTGACACAATCATCGCTGATTGCGATAGCCAGTGAATTTTTAGGTCTGTCAGTTTAAGAGCTTTCAACTGGTCGCTGGCACAATGAGATTCCTCCTACTCTGCCATCCCCCCTTTGTGTCATTAAACTTTCACTCTAGAGTCTTCCGAACCCAAAGTAACTAAAATATTGAGTGACTGACTTGGTTCTCGAGACTAATGTCAAAGGTCGAGCTAATGATGCCAATGACTAACTGACAGCTGTACCAACAGATCGACGGTGGATTCGGAGCTTGACCCATCACGCGGACTCAATGTTGACGGACACAAAAGCCACAACTGACGGCTCTAGAAACAGAGATTTTCTCCTGTCTATCCCGTCCTTATAATTATTCCTATAGAAATTCCTATAATTATTTATACCGGGACAGACACCTTCCTGTCCAGTCAAGCAAGGGGAGTCAATGGCAAGGTTTCGCCGCGAACGGAAATTCCGAAAGTGCCGATATCTTGATATTTTCGCTTTCCATAAAATGGAAAGATTTAGTGACGCCTGTTGATTGTACAATTACACCCTTCAGCGAGCGGAGGCCATTGATTTTGGAGGGTGAAAGCAGAGACTGGATTTGAATATCCTGATTACTTGAACAGAAAAAACAACGCCCGTGTCATGACGCACCAAACAAAGTCCGAGTCAGGTCGCAGTCGTCCTACGTTCTAAGACGCACGAACGCACATATGCAATTAAGTATCCACCTGCACTCTCACACACAGACGTGCACACACACACACCAAAAAAGTGGCATTAAAACTGCGGCAGTCCTCCAGTCACTGTCTAGAGCAGTGGTGGACTGGTGTAACTAGTCAGGACGTAAGGAAGGGAGGACATGGACTTGTCTAAGCGGCAAAGGGTTATAACAGTCCCCATACACATTCACAGTGGATTAGTGTGGTTTTTAAGGATCACAGTCAACGTTAGTTTATTGTCAGTCCTAAGCACTATGGACTTGTTAGTAACAGTTTTGAGTAACGTCCATAGTTTGTATAAGCAGACCATGGGATCATCTTCGGTTTCCCTTTTTTCTTGTCTTTTCTTTATCTCATTTCTTTGTCTCTCCCTCCATGGGCCATGATCCCGATGCATCTTCCTGTTGGTAAATCTCTGCTAGCGACACTTTTTAACGAGGTGTAGACAGAAGAGTGGGTTTGAAAAGCTTACCATTGTAGCATGAAGTCTCAACCTTCGCACTTCATACGAACATCGTTCAAAGACGGTGCTCTGAGCCTCTAGCTTCAAACGCTGCAAAAAGTTGGAGATTGCCGCCTTCGCACATTTTACTATCCCACGCTGTGCTTAATGTTCACTGTGATGTCACCACAAGATCCTAGCCAAATGGTACTCAGTGGCAAGCCAGTCATTCTTCTTTGAACAAAACGACAACGGCGAGGCCAAACGTGGACTACTCGAGAACGAGAGCTGAAAGACACATTTTCGGAAGGCCACACAACCTATTTTGAAACAGCCGTTTGAAGGATGCAGCAGTGTTTTTCAAGCTACACCTCGAAACCCGTTAAGGGTCGCCCACTAATTTTTCAGACGGTGCTAACGCGTGTCTTTGGCCCATTCCTCCAAGTTCACCGCGGCCTGTTGTTGCAAACAGCAGGGTATGGAGTTTGTTTGTTAGTGTTTAACGCCGTGCCAGCAACTAAGGCTATAGCAGGGTATGGAAAATGGTTATAGTTTTCCTGGCTTCGTACAGTAAGGCTTAAATATCAGCGAATTTATAAAACTCAGGTCATGTATTTAAAATTTATTTCACACCTCTGTGATAACATTTCCAGAAGGGAAAGGACTTCTCGGATCCCTAGCAGTGTAGCTGGAGAACCTCGATTCTGGCTTCGACGGACCCTCTTTTCTTTCCATCCTAAGAACGCATCTCTGATTTCGCGTGAATCTTCTTATTTTGCTTTTTCATTTTAGGTCAGAAAAGCAAAAAAAGGCTCGCTGGTGTTGAGCATGCACTAACGTGCTGGAAAAGCTCGTGATAGTAAAACATTTATCACCCTGACTTACCAGGCATTCGAAGGGTTTTGTCGCAGGCCTTTACCGAGTAGGGAAAAGGGAAACTACTCAGCCCCCAACCGCTAATAGGGTTTTACGGTCTTAGCAGCGGCATATGGCTTGCGACATATTGGCATTCACGGCATCAGCTCCAATATATCAAACCTGTTTAGCCGCGCACCGCGTAGCTCGCATTAAACGACACGGCAAGAAACAAGAGAAAACAACTCTCTTGTTGTCACATCCTTCACACTGAACCGCATTAGGCCAAGAGCGGGATTACTTTATATTCATGTATCGGCTTTCTTCATATGCCGAAAGTTTTTGTCCCCCCCTTGAGGGTTCAGAGCCAAGGAAGAAAAACAGCACGATAATGCGCAAGTGAAACAAAATAAGAAAAATAGTGAATAATAAAATGGATGACTTTCTTTTTTTTTTTTTTAATTCAGCTGCATCTTGTTGAATATTTTTGAACGGGTATCTGACCTGATCCATTGCTCCAGTTAAATCATCGGTAGAAGAACTTTAAAGCTCTTGTCTCGGGTAGAAGTTCGTTGTTTCTAATTACTGGGCACAGTAAGATATTATTTTCCCAAATTCTGGACGAATAAACAACTTTCGTTTTCGAGATACATGCCTGCAAACATCATCATGCACAGTTAAAGGTCACCAATGCAGACGTCAGGATTGTACATAAATACGTGTAGGCTGTCAAGACTGCAGGCAATGGGAGAGCTCGGGTTGTATATTAACTCAATATGCCATTATGCTGACAAACGTGATCTTATGAGCCTGGTCTCATGTTTTTAGACGCAGAATCTTAACTAAACCTTGAAATTTCTTTATTACTTCTTGTCATCGTTACATTTGTCAACGCGAGCTTTATTTTAAAAGCGTCATGGAGCGGACAGGCGTTAAACACATGCCATGTACCTTGGCCTTCTGAGACCATACAGTGAACATCTTGGATTAGTTATCGATCTATGGCAAAGTGTCACAACAGCGACCATAACCCCTGGGTCTGCAGGAACAGAAGATAAAGGTATGCCATTATCTTGTGACTGTAAGAAGTAGTAACTGTTGTCAGGAGACGGAGCTAGAGCAGAATCCCAGCCGTTCCTAATTATCCATGCTTTTTCGTCATCTTTGAACGATAAGCTGCCGTTTGAATAATAGAGAAAAAGTGGGATTGTTTTTCCAGCCGTCCCGAGCAAGCTTCGAACTGAGAAACTGTTCTGAAGTGGAGCTCGCTGGCTACAGGCATTTCTTGGTGGAATGCCGTACCGTTATCAGACTCGCGGGCAGAGGATCACATCGCTGCATCCATCATCCTCAACTTCAGCATTCGGACTAGAGTGATAAAAAATGTGCATTTTGTGAGAAATACGGGAAGAGGGGGGAATACGTTCTATATTCATGATTTTCGTTCCGCCTTAGCCTCAAAGGTGTCACGACCTTCAGACTAAAGACGTAGGATGAAATCGAGCTTCGCAAACCTGTCTTGTCGTGCACACCTTAAATAATGTGCGATCACCACTGCTTTGCCATCGCTTTGTTGCAGTGTTAATAGAGGCGCTGAACCGCCCCACTGTCGATCCTGATGGAATTCTTAAACATCGGCTTTTTCACACCCTTACAGGAAGTAGCACGCATGCATACGTAAACGCAGGACCTTGCAAGAACAGGTCTTTCAGTTACAAATTACTAGTCGGGTTACGCCCAGCTCATTTCTGATGCTAACCTGTCCTGCTATTAATGACGGTGGCTGTCAAGCTTCTTCATCAAAGGCGTCAGTGCAGCAAAACAGCGAACTTAAACTTGATGTCTCTTTCATAACTTGACAGGTTTACAGCTCATGTGCTGCAATAGGGACACGGCATTTCGACTGAAGCCTCCAAGTGACTCGTTCGCTTTCTTACTCATGCCTCTCTGTCTCTTGTTCTCTCATAGACACTCTCTCAATGTACCATATCAAACTACGTAGTAGACGTATTTCAAAGTTCCTTTTGCATAGTATTTTTTTTTCATTTTGAGACACCTGTCTGGCTCTCTCTTTCTCACACATATATATATATATATATCATGTAGTCAACGTGTCTACCCTCGTCTCACAACATCTATCTTACCCATCACACATATCTAGCCTCCCACCATCTGTTGACATTCATTCTGTAAGCTGATCATCTTCCGACATCTTTGAGATGAATCCGTGCGCTTGAACAAAGTCTTCTGCTAATTAAAGTGTGTGTGGACATTGTTTTAATAATAAAAACATTACACGTTTATAGCGCACGTTGGTGCTTCGGAGACCTTTGAGGAAAAATTGTGCACGTGGCACGTGTTTAACATCGTTGTGCACCGCAGGATGCATGCGCACATCAGCCACTTCCGGGAGCATCAGCTCGGCTCTGTGTAGTCAGCAAAGCAAAGCAGAGCTTTAGCAGCCGGGGATGGCGAAGGATTTCTAAATTTGAACGTTTTCAGCACGAAGCTTTTATCGGCCCTACATGTTCGGGTTATTTGCTCTCTCCGGCCAGACAACTCCGCTCTTCCTCTGACAACCGTACTCTGACTGTTCCTGTCAACAACATATGGTCACAGGACTTTTGGCTACTGTGCTGCAAAACAATGGAACTCTCTTCCTCTCCATATCCGCCACCTTCCTACAATTGAATCCTTCAAATCTGCACTGAAAACGCACCTCTTCCTTGAGCATTACTCCTAGTCCACAATGCTAGTCCTTACCCCCCCCCCTTCCCTCTTGCTACTTTACCCATCACTATTTTTCTCTGTTCCTGTTACTTGATGCCTTTTGTTATCTGTTTTTGTCAGTACTGTCGTTTTCTTTCGTCCCCTGTGTTCTGTATCTACTTAGTCCACGTCTCTTCCCCGTTTTAAGCGCTAAGAGCATACTCTCTACGAGTGTGAATATGCGCTATAAAAATCTTCACTATTATTATTATTATTATTATTTGAGAAGGATGTATTGATTGATTTGGGCTCTTGCCAGTCAAAACAGAAAAAAATATGTAGCAAATGTCACCTATTTATTCGGTTAAATTAGAAATAATACACCGTATTGTCCGATCCCTGTTTGCTTTGAAATTGACCTAATGACAAGGACAGATAATAGCACAAAAGGTAACAATCCACATTAAATTACCTGTTTACAGACATTTGGTTGATGATGTGTGTGTGTGTGTGTTTGCGCGCGCGTGCGTGCGTGTGCATGTGTGTGCGAGTGCTTGCGTGCGTGCATTTTGATAAAACGTGACTTTTGTTGACTTCACGACCTCTCGCTGTTTCTCTACTTGAGATAATTAGAAGTTTATGACAATGGACCGTTATGCCTGCTATTAATCTCGCTTGGTGATTGTGAACTATTTTTGGCGGCGGACAACCGTCTCATTATTCATTATTCATTCCATTTCATCCCGTAGCTGACAGCAGCAGGACTAGTCATAGGGGAGACATGATGGAGCGGAGCAGAGGTGAACTCACGCCAGCAGCGCCGGTCTTGCACCCGTATTAGAAGGTACCCCAGTGAACAGCCGGTCCACTCCTTCACATTAGTCACCCAGCTTTTCTTTTGTTTGCCACGGCGTCGACCGCCTTCAATGTAACATTTGAGGATCGCCTTCGGCAAGGTGTCATGTCGGGCGGAATGATCGAACCACTTTAGTTTCTGCTCCTTGACGGGAAGCAAGCAGAGACACCTGAGAACCCACAAGGGATGTGACTTGGCTGCGCACGAAGTCGTTTGTCTTTTGCTTCCTATAAGATACCCGGAGGAGTCTCCTGAAGCATTTCATCTTGAAGCTTAGATCCGTCGCTCTTTCTGATCATCTCGCACTGTTCACGTGCTGCTGACAAGAGTGTCATCTTTGTGGGGATAAAGGTCACAGACTTCGTCTTAAAGAGCTTCGCTTTCATTACTGTGGGACATATAAGACATATAAGACTCGTGGCTTGTGTTTCAGCCCCCAGATGGTAGTAACGTGTAAGCTGTGCTGGCGTCAAATGCCTTCTCAAGCTCTTTGTCTCTATTTTTACATAAACAGCTTGACGCTCTACATTATACCTGTTTAGAAATCATCCACCCCTACTACTGCCTACTGTACAATGCAAGAAAGACACTTCAGAGATATTGTTCAAAGAAGTAACTAGCCCGAATCACATACAGTTTATCCAGTTATGTGGAGGCATAATTCAGATGCGCATTAAATCCGCCTCGGCTGACATAAGCATCAAATCGGCTGTAGTTTTCAAACATCCTTAATAACTGTATATGTTTTGGCTGATGTCATTGGAGCCGTTAAAACACACAACACAGTCACGTTAATGTGAACTAGATATGTATGTTGCTTTTTAACAATTACGGGAATGCCATGTCACTTCTTTGGCAATTCAAGTATCTCCGGGGCCTGGTGTGCAAAGAGTGAAAGATCAAGTCAAAGGTTTTCTTGTAAACAGTTGGGACTCATAGTCCTACACTTTGGCACTAAAGAAAACATGAGGAGAATAGCTTGGCCCGCTTCATACATTCATACATTCTTACATTCTTACTTTCCAGTTCTCCGTCATTGGTCTAAGACTTTGCCTCTAGTCTGATACTTCTTGCGGTTTTGAAACCTTTTCGTAACAAATCATTGCCGGTCAGCTTCAAAGAACTGTCTAAGAAAGTTGAGAATCAAAAGCCGCCGTGTTCTTAACAGGCAATCCGCGAGCTGGTCTAAACCGCTCCTGTCTGTAACCATCAGACGAAAAGAAAATAAAACCGTCTTATTACCCCCCTGTAGCTGAAAAACTAACTTTATGACAAAGCTGTTAAAGTCAACAGCAATCATCAAGGACTCTCGCCTGACTGTTGCTAACCCACAGACTTACAGCTCACAAAGGGTAACAATGAGAAAAAAAAAGAAAAAAAAATAAGAAAGAAGACAGACAGCCAGTAAGGTTGTCTGTCACGTGTCACTACTAATTTTTTCAAAATTTGTTCAAAGCATATAAGGGGAAGCAAAAGTACACGCCACTGCCCCAAGGGAAAAGCTCTGATAGACAAGAACAAATAAAAGAAAAGAAATACGAAATCCTGGAATGTCGATGTGCTTCCTATTTTTGTATCAAAGGATCCGCAACTGTGGACATCACAACATCCAAGTTTTGTAGCATCAGTCTATTATGCCGTGGCAGTGCCTGCGGCTGAAATCTTAAGGACATAAAAAGCCGTCGATAGATGCAAATGAAGCAAAAAATAAAAAGAAATGAAATGACAGGTGCACAAGGTAAATATCAAAACCAGAAAAATGGAAAATTCCGAGACACAGAGAGAGACACAGACCCGCCTTCACATAGAAAAATGTTCGTCTCATCTTCTCACGTGTAATTATAGACAAAGAAGCAGGTTTCTCCAGGTTTCTCCAGCTATCAACGTAGACAGTCTAGTGCGTGGCTGCTCTAAGATAAATGGTTAAGTAAACAAAAATATTTTAATATAAACCTGTCTGCTTGTCAGTTTACACTTCATTTTCTTTTATTATCTGTGTTATCTTTATTATCTGTGTTATATAAACATAAGACACATCTTTTCCCAACGACGACTTCACTGTGACCCTGTCCTGACATGAACGTGCATAACGTGTGTCTGTAATTTACTGCATGCATGAGTGAGTGTATGTTGTACAAGTGCATGGCTGTTATATGCAAGTAGGGTACATGGTTGTTGATGATTCATTCTATGTATGATTTATGTAAAGAGCTCTGAGCAAATCTTTGGAAAGGTGCGATATAAATTCTCATTATTAGTAGTAGTAGTTGTAGTATCTCTATTATCTGTGTTATCTTTGTCACAAGATCAATGTATGGCCTGCTTCAATACCTTGTCTGTGCTTTTCTGTGTCTACGTGTTTCAATCCACAAGCCTATTTTGTGCTGAGACTAGGGTTTGCTGCTGGATGTAGCCTCTTTATTTCACACACACACACACACACACACATGCACGCGCAATCTTTCAATTAAAAAAACTCATTTCTACCGCTTTTTGCTTGCTTATCCATCTTTATTTTCACCTCATCATAGATTAAAGCTCCGCTTTGCTGTTACTTATCACTAACCTGGCGGCATAATGAACTAGAATCCTAGCATCAAGTCGCTGTTGAAATGTTTATGGAAATAAGGAGAGTCAAACACTAGTGAGTATCATTACTCTTGCTTGGTTTCCACTCGCAACGCAGCCCTTGTTCAACACCACAGATGTTAACTTGAACGTTGTGCTCGGCTTGCCAATTAAGAAAACAGGGAGATTTCATTCTCCATTCTCACCAACACGTCCTTCCAATTGACCAGAAAGGATTTGCTTTCGTTTAACTCTTCGTCGTTTAAATCGGAGCACACAAAAAAAATCGAACAGTTAGGAAATTGCGTGCATTTGTGATGGCCTGACTACAATTGAGTGTATAGCTTGGATTTAGATGTGGCCATGGAGGTTGCAAGGCTCCCCATCACTTAACCAAAACACTGGTTTCCAGAGCATGAGATGCAGACCAGCAGACGTACCTTGGGGGATTCCAGTTCAGTCGTTTCAACTAGGTGGGTGGGAAGGGGTAGCTGGTGAAGGGGGAGGGGGGAAACGAGACTGACGCTTGTTGTTGAGAGGGATGTAGCTGTAAGTGCGTGCTGGATTCGGGGCACCGTCGTTCGGGAGAATTGTGGGACAGTGGCGTGATGCCCAGTCTTCCTGAGCGAGTTGGCTTTCCTTTGATCAGGCGCTGTCAGGGATTATTGTCAGCCCATGACGTAAATACGAGGACGTGTGTGTGCGCGCGCGCGTGCTGGCTAGAGGCCATTAGCTTTGCTCTGGAGCCTGTTAGCCTCTCTGTGGCGACTTCGTCCTCTAACAGGTGTACTCATCCAAACAGACTGATGCCTCCAGAAGACAGGAACTGCATCAACAACATAACTTTTGCCAAGAGAGTGTACGCGACGAAACAAGCCCAACGACTTTTTATCTCCACCGAGAAAGACTCATCTAAAGCTTCGTAAACCTCTGCCTACGGAAGCGATGTGAGTGATTTAAAAAGCTCCGATAAAGTCGAAGCAAGAAGGTGAAGGACGTCGAACTCAACATAAAATCCTTAAGGCTGACGTTTGCTACAACCCTACAGAACCTCCACGATCCTAAAACAGTCACCTTAGCACCTTTTCCAACCGTCCTGTTAAAAATCAAAAGTAGCGATTACTGATGTGGGTATTGCAGGACTGCTGAATGAAGCAGAGGTGGGGAACGAACCACATACGCCATCTAAATACAGTGTGGCAACGGCACTCACATACACAAATAAACATGTATACAACATACACACACGCGCGAGCGGCGCGAACACCCAAAACTGTGTTGCCTTCGTTGGTAATTCTTACAGCCATTGAGTGTCGTTGTGAACACACACTGCTTTCTTTACTCGGCATCCACGAGCTCCATTTCATCTTCACGAAGGCAACCAGCGCAAAAATCTAATGTAAAGAAAGGTGCGTGAGAAAACTTGAAGGTGTGCGAGAGGTTCACTTTCATGTTGAAACTAAAAGCGGCCACTATAAGGATACCCAGCTTATGTCACCACATAGACATAGGCAAACAGATCATAAAGCATAGAATCTACAGCAGGAGAAGTTCTTTGAGTTGCTTTTACTAAAGATACTTGCAGTTCTCTGATTTAAACTGGGAATGCTAACGAAAGGTATTCAAATACTTCATACAAGCTAAACTGTGCTTGACTCCTCAGGCAGTCTCACAAAGTTTCATCGTTTGGGGACAAGAAAATGTGGACAGCCTGAAAAACCTTAACCAAGTTCTTGACACTAACGAAGTATAAATGAAAAACCCCATGTCTGTCTCACACATCATATAGCCATCTTGTCATTTCTTTCAGAAGGAAACCGCTCGTGTCGGGAATGTACACACGACTGTCGATGAGTGATAAGGTTTCACTGTTCATTTATCACGTCTTCCAAAAAAGGCGGCTGCGGTCAAAGCGCTGGCTTTATGTCACGTGACAGAGCAGTTAAACGACGTCGCACACTACAACGATCACTGTCCAGAGAATCAGTCCTTTCTAGTTCCGTTCAAACGTACCAAGACAGTCAAAAGGGCCAATCTGTGTGTGAATGTGAGTGCTAGCATGTATCCATATACTCGATCTTCCCCCAGCCCTGGCGGCAGCCATCATCATAGCGTGGCGACCATCATTCCACGAACTGGGGATGGATTTTGTAAATTACCCTCGAGACAACGTGCAACTGTGTTCTTGACTCAGACTGGCGGCTATACAACAAGCACGAGATCCGCTCCTTTCCCACCAAAAGATCAGAGGATCATCAGCAAGCATTTTAGGAACACGATGAAAATATGTGCTTGTATGACCTATGTACTTTGAGAGCTCATCTAAGTGACTGTGAGACAGCAGCAGGGACAGACAGACAGACAGACAGAACGACAGTGAAAATGATTAACTGTAGAAGCCGTCTACCTGCCGGCTTTGTCCTCCATCAGCAGATTTTGGTCTAAACCTTTTGCGTGGGACAGCAAGTGTGAAGTGCAGTGTTGAATACCCCCCTCAGCAAGGACTAGCCCAGCTCGATGTAGCAGTGCAGACGGTCTCAGGCAAGGAATTGGCAACTTGCTCCATTCTGCCCAGAGGCATATCATTAAGCGGATCCTGTGTTTAGGCAGCTGACTACAGACCTCGTCTTAGGTGATAACTGGTCAAGCAGCTGGATGCTATCTCAAAATATTAGCTTTTATCATTCTTCCTCTTGCCCTTTTTTTTTCTTCCCACCACTGCAACCTTTTGTTTTCTTCATAGTGGAAGACACGTGCAAGGCTTCTAAGACTGACATGCATTCCAAGATAAGAAAGAAAAACAAGCTTTTCTGAAACCTCTCGACAGCAAATTTTTCACTCGATAACCATGGATTCAAAATACCAAAAAGGAGAAAAATACAGTGAAATGAAAGTTGTCGAATTGTCAGTAAAACGGTCGTGCATGCTGTGTGCTCATGAGTGTGTTCCTATATGTGTGCTTATGTATGTTACTTTGTGTTTGTATGGTATGTGTATTTCTTGTATTTAGTTTTAATTTTTAGAGGATGGTCTTCTGTATGCTTTCTAGTTCTTTTTTTTCCTCTCTGTTATCCTTCCGCTGACACAAAGCATCTGCAGAACTCTAACTGCATCCCACGTTCTTTGTTCTTAATATCATTTGTGAATGAGAGATTGTGGGCTCTTTATGTTGGCGACAGTACTTTTTTTTGTTGTTGTTTTACCTTTTTTGCATTTTTATATAATATTTTGTTGCAGTGCTTCAGTATTGCCTTGAACTACAGAATAATGACACGTGACATTTGTAGAAGTGCCCGCAGTCATCAGAGCAGTACTGACCTCACTGTTTACATTTAGCCCTCTCGGTTCTGCGAGTAATTCCACCCGCAGGTAATAAACCGCCTGCCAGTCGCATCGTTAGCATCAACGCCACCGAGCACTTCAGGCGGCGATACTCTTGCTGACATTAACGACAGCAAGCAGAGTTGCCGTCCCTGACCAGGCTATAAACTGTGTTGTCTGCGGACTGTCACTCGACGACACTGAAGACGATGGAACGGATGGATAAGGCGAAAGTAACGGGTGGAGTGGGGTAGTTGATGAGTCGGGAAAGAGACTGGCATTACGGCGAAGACGATGAAAACAATATGTGAATACTTTTTAATGCTAGTAGATAACAAACACTATTCAAATATTCTCTAATGGTTAGCTGATGATACAAACTTTTCGAATACTCTCTCATTTAAGAAGACAACAAAGACTGTTTAAATGCTCTATAATGGTTAGTAGATAATAATGACTATTCGAGTACTCTGTAAGTGTTAGCAATAATATAAAACTGTTCGAATACTCTCTACTGCTGGGATAGATGACAAACACTATTCGAATACTCTTTAATGGTGAGGAGACAGTACAGACTACTTTAACAGCCTCGAATGGCTAACAGATGACAAGAAATAAAACTATTCAAAAAACGATTTTCACGCTTAGTAGTGCTGTCTTTTTCTTTTTTTTTTCTTCCGCCTTTAATATTGCAGATTATTCAGAAATAAAACTAAGGTGGAATACAGGAATTCGTAAAGAAGATTAAATATATAATACAACTTTATTTATCCACAAGGGCACTTTCAGATAGTGCTCGTACTAACAGTAATACATACACATGATATATGATACATGATATATAAGAGATAAAAAGAAAGTGTGGTTGATATTCAGAACACAAACAAGACCGTAAGAGAAATGTGAGGCGAAAAGCCGAATTTTGAAGACACTTATCGTTGGCCTCAGTTGACAAAAGGACACGAGGACGTAAGATGGCCAAAAAGGCTGCAACGTGGCAAAGCGGAACGTGAAGTGACAAACAATGGGTAAGATGGGGCGGTTTGATTGTTACAGCTGATAGACTTTCCTTATTATTTGATTGTTACAGCTGACAAACGTTCTTTATCATTTCAAACTCAACAACCACGACATTCCTTGATCTTTCATCGATGAAATGCAAGACGTTACCACAGTAAGTACAACTTTTCATGAAAGTCTTCAAATTAAACAAAACCTGGCGACACCTGTCTTAAGTCTCAGTGGAAATTTCTTCACAGGCGGGAGATATATTCGTCTGAAGGCGTACGGACCTACATCTGTGTGTGAGTGCGTGCACCTGCGTGCATACACGCGGTTGTGTGTGTGTGTGTGTGTGTGTGAGAGAGAGAGAGAGAGAGAGAGAGAGAGTGTTACACGCGCCGCTGTGACATCTGCACGGGTTCTTATTCCTGCCCTCGAGCTCCAGCTGAAGCGACCAGCGTTGCCTGACCTGCCTTGGCTGACACGCAAGAGATGAATCAGGTTTAATTCAGCCTGAATAAGTCTGGAAAAATTTCAGAACTTTGAGCAGGAGAGATAACTTTTCTTCAAATTAGGTACGTACACTGACCTAAAACTACTAACTAGACCCTGCACGCGCATTGTACTACAGCTTGCTGAAGCCACCACGCAGCCATCGTCTACATCGTCAGTATCGTCTCAATAGCAGTTAGATGGCGGTCAGCCAGCTTCAAAGCAGAGACATATGAGCGCATACGTAAGTTCTGACAATAGAGATCTATCTGAGAAAAACCGCCGATCTTCGCGTTGTTTAGGCTATAAATATTCCACGTGACCAGAGAGAAAACTGAAGGTCAGAGGTGAAACGGTAAAAGAAGACATCAACTAGACCTCGCTCGTTTACAGCCTGTTTCAGGCAAAGAGGTCAAAAATAGATTTTAACTTTTTTCAGAACGTATTTTAAATGTTACATTGCCGATGATATATTATGTCAGAACACGCTGAAAAAATATGTTATTTGAGATCTAGTTTGCTGAGAGAAAGTTGTCGTGTATTTTAGTCTGAAGGGAAAAGGCCTTACCTTTTCGCAGGCGTTTGCTTCTGGTGGACATGTCTTCCCTTTCGTCAACCTCGCCGCTCATGCAATTTTTTTCTTGAAATCTTCACACAACGATGTTATCCCCAGAAAATGTCTTCCAAATAGTTGAAAAAAATTATCAGACCAATTGACAATATTCTAAGCCTATTCTCTCCTTTTTTTCTATCATAAAATATACTAGTCTCACGGGAAGTAATGTCCACGAAAAAAAAGTCTCCTGCTGTAAGGTGAAGCAAAGTCTTGGTTTCAATGACCAAATACCTAGAAAAGATATGCCTGCAATGAAGGTGGCCAAGTTAATGTCAGAGATGATGGATGATAAGCCGGTGAACTCCCGCGCCGATGGAAAGGGTGCTTGTCACGACGACCTGGGTACCAAACTTGGCCAGCGGCGACTGCACGTCCTTCAGTTGAGCTCGCCTGCCAGCGAGTTCCTACAACATTATCGGCGCCGCTGTTTATAAATCAGAAGCAAGACTACACGGACCAGGAAGCGGCAGGTGGGGAAAAAAGGTGCTAAAATCGGCAGCTGCGGCGCGGACCAGCCAGGCGCGCTAGTTGCGTTGATGCTGGACAGGTGGGAAGGTAGGTTGGTATGAGGGTAAGTAAGGGTATCGAGGAGGAGAAAGTTGGGTGGCGAGGGGTGTGACCAAGAGCTACGATCTCACGTCAAGCGCCGTCACGGCCTGGCATCTTATTTTTTAACCCGGTTTTTTGGAGGCGAAGAAGGTAGCGATGTCCGCACAGAAAGCAACATGCAGTCACTAACCGCCACGTTCAAAGTTCAGCGGAGCTGGCTAGCAGCACGAGGCGCGTTAAATAGACAGGCGACCCATTGGGCCAAAAGACAGGACAGCGCTTTGGGAGGGGCTGGGGGAAAAAGGTCGGGGGGGGGCGAAGGGCGGGCGCGGCAACGCCTGACGACAACGCAAAAATCAATCATCGCCGCTCAGTCTACGAGGCAGGTGGAGAACGCTAACTTAAGCTCTGTTCGAGGTGGTCCAATACAGTTACCTCATCCTCTTATGTGAGAAAGAAAACGAGAGGAGAAAAAAAAACAGAAGGAAAAGGCTGTTTCGTTCCGTGAATCTTCAAAACAATACAATAGCGTATATCAACCTGTTCGTCTGTTTGTGTATGTATGCAATGATGTGCGCGTTTGTGTATGCCTGTGTGTGTGTGAGAGAGAGAGAGCGCTGTACGGTGAAGGGGGGAAACTGGTGTTGTACGCCGAGGCAGCATGTAAAGTGATATCACGACAAAGCAGCCAACCCTGTAAATAAATACCGCATTCAGAGAAAGAACAGCGTGCCAGAGACGAGATCTGAACACAGGGTAGTCAGTCCTCGCTGTGTTGGTGACTGGCGTTAACAGTTGCGCTACCGGACCACTCGCGCTCTTGGGGGAGGGGGTAATCCGGGAATGAATACGTGCGCATGTGCAACAAAGTTTCCGGACGGTCAATTAACCGCACGTTTAATGACAGAAATGTCTGTCACTGGAGTGTTAGAGCTGTGAGGTATGAGAGACCACACTTTTCTAAGAACCAGCTTGTCTCCCTCACTGTTTTACCATCCCAAACCTTCTATTGAGCCAGCTGGGTCGCCCGGAGGAAGATCCCTGCGGTACATGGGTGTCGAACCGGCGCGCCTCCTCGAACGCCAGTGTTCTAACCACTCGGTTTTCTCCTTTGTGGAGTCCCATAGGCGGGTAAGTTTGTCAGCTGATTTGTAGGGCTAATGTGGGTTGTTAGGTTTTATCAGGCTTAGAACCCATGCTTAGAAAGCAAGAAACCGTCAGTTCTTCGATGGTCAAACTATTTTATTTTCGAGCGACTCGTGTCCTGGCGAGTTCCGCTAATCTCAACTAGAATCTGAAAATTTACAGCAAGGGTGTCTTTCTGCTCAGTGTCAGTTTAGGACGAAACAAATAATGTAACAGATTGTATAGCAGAGACCACTAAGCACAGACTATGTAAGCGCAGGACATATATATATATATATATGCTATGCCTTGCAGATTCAGACATCGACTTTGCTCTACTGAGTATTACACACTCTAGGAAACGAGACATGTCTTGACTACAGGCCAAGACATAAAAGACATGCGGCATGGTATACATTCCAGTTATGGGAATGGGGTGGTGGAAGGTGAGTGATCGCACCAGGCTGGCGACTGAATCCTAGATGGCCACAGCTACGATTGTCTTGTGTGCTTTTCAGTCTCGGAGAAAAAGGTCAGGCTGGGCTCCAAGACTACTAGACAAAGGATAAAAGGGGATCAACATGGAGGCTGTTGCAAGTCCCTAGGTAACAGAAGATCGAAGACCTCTGTCGCCCAGTCTCGTCAAACTCTCGTGACGCACCTGAGAGCATATCGTTGATGAGGGGCAATACAAGCAGGCTAGGCCATTGATCTGCGCCACAGACCTGGGTAAAGAATCTTCTTATCCGGATAAATGTGAAAGAACGTGCGACCAAGGTTGGGAAAGCTTTTACATGATGATCAAATAAAAACTTTGCCAAACAGTTTGGGGTTTTCAGTAAACTGACCAATTCCAGACAACCGTGTCCAGAAATATTTTTGCACTTAGTGAATACTGTGGTCACTCAGAGCTCTATGATGTTATTTTAACACTCTGTATCAGCCTATGGCAATACAGTCCTTCCCTTCTTGGAACAGCATACAGCATGTCGAGTTTAGGTCTGGTCCGTGACATCCACGTCCTTCGTAGCGCAGCACGGACAGAGGTCATCGACTCGTCAACCACAGACAGGTCAGCTTCAATGGACTGAGAGGACAGCTCACACGCTCCGGCCTGCCTGGCTCATGCTCTTTCTCAGGTTTCTTGTTTATCGATTAAACCTGCAAACTATGTCTCATAAGCGCCATCCTTCCTGAATATAGCCATTCACTGCAAGGAAACTGGAGAGGATCTCGTTCGACTGAAAACAGCTCAGCCACGCGTGGCAGGACAGAAAACTATCCTGACTCTTCTTTCCACCTCAGAGTCATCCTGCGGGGCTGTGGTGAAGCTGGGGGAGGCATGTCCAGCTGGTGAAGTCGTAAGAAAGCTCATTAACTGCTGCATGTGTGTGTGTGTGTGTGTGTGTGTGTGCGCGCGCGCGCTTGATTGTGACGTGTGCATGCTTTGTGTGCGCATGTAATGCATGGATGTAAGCTGTAACCATGCTTTCTCACAGAAAACTAGTACCATGGGGCTTGACACAAGCTACGAAATTGCATGATACTTTGCAAAATCCACAGTTCTCCACACAGATCTG
This sequence comes from Marisa cornuarietis, assembly GCA_004794655.1. Taxonomy (NCBI): domain Eukaryota; kingdom Metazoa; phylum Mollusca; class Gastropoda; order Architaenioglossa; family Ampullariidae; genus Marisa; species Marisa cornuarietis. Next base: position 594,986 of record SMMW01000058.1, read on the forward strand.
TTCTTTTCTTGATTTCAGGAATGGCTTTGTTTCTAAACTGCATAATATGTTGAAAGAACTAAGCCTTTTTGACAAATAATTTACTGTTGTACGCATCTTGCAAGATTATTACAATTAAATATACAGAACTAACAATTGTGTGACTATAAGTTCTTTTCCATTGCTATAAACTAAATTATTTTCGTAGTGTACTTTATCTGAGGTGGCAACATGCAAAACGGTGACTCATCAACTAGCAACTGAAAATGGCAATAGATCAGCTTTTTTATTTTAATCATGGGATGGTGGGACCCAGCGGCGCTGTCTAGGGAGTAGATTATGTTTCTCACATTTTTGGTTAAATAGAACCGAAAACGATGTCTGTCGCAATACACTAACTGTGAACATCGCTGAACGGGTGTTGCCCCTACTACTATGGTATCACACCGTGTTTCTAAGGTTTGAAGCTTCTTACCTACGGCCATTACTACAACTTAAAAATAAAATCAGTAACTGCTTATCATTTTCGTGCAGTGATAAAATCCTCCTCTGTATTCTGACCCTCCAGTTCCACCTAGGTGAGCAGGAACAAGTCATACATATTAAAAAGAAGGTAGCGACCAAAGAGGCAGCTAGTATAAGTGGTTTACTGTGCTTAAGGTATATCAATTGGAGGGCGGATCCCTCACCTCTCATTCCACTCTCTTTCCTTTCTCGGAGACTCATTTCTTAAAGGAAAGCTGCTAGACGGATGGGGATTGTAGGAGGGGAGATTCCAGACATTGGTCCAAACAAACCCCCAGGTACAGTCGCTCATACTAACTACTGGTTAGGGAGTCTGCTCTATACTATCAAAAAAAAACAATGTAATGTTGTTTTCTGCAAAAAAAAATGCATTTCACGTTTATACAACTTGAAGAATTGAGACGCGAGCTGAACGTGACCCTGACGATCAACTTAGTGTCTTGTTGAAGTATCATGTGAGGACCTGAGGAGCTTTAAAACCAAGCAACGTTTATCCCAGCTCACACATGACCTGCGTTGTTAGAGTTTGATAAAAAGAATTCAAAGGTTTGGCCCTACCGGCCCTTGCCAAAGTAGGTAGTTGTGTAGGAAGGATGTACTTAAATGACCAGAAGATATTGAAGGAATGGAATCAACACAGCTATCCTAGCACTTTGGGTATGGGGGGAAGTTGTCGTAATGACCTCCAGACGAATAATGTTATAACGCAGGGTGTGGAGAGTAATAGTCATCATGAATTCCAGACGGCTTTGATAGCGCTGTGTGTATAGGCCTATGGTAATATGCTTCTGTTTTCATGTCCCATCCTGTTTATCGCTGAATCTTTGTCTGCTTGTCTGTTTATGTGTCTGTACATGTATTTGGTCCACGTATGCGCGCACGCGTGGGTCCGTGTGTGTGCGTGCGCGCGCGTGTGTGAGTGTTTGTAAATGTGTAAATGCGTTGCATGCATTCGAGCGCGTGTGTGTGCACGCCGCTCTCCTGAATCACACACACACACACACACACACACACACACACACACCACACACACACACACACACACACACACACACACACACACACACAGTGCATATCTGTTCTATGGGTCGATATCGACAGAGCAAGGGCATATCGCTACCAAATAAAATGTCAACTTGCCGTTATATACAGCTCCCACCAGCTCACTACTTGGCGCAGAGAAACATAAAAGGCGTAGACTCGATTTAATATTCAATACCCTGAGCCCCTTTTAACCTCTAGGGATTAGCAAGGCATTGTTTTTTATTATTCGGTTAACTCAGACGCCACCGTGGGGAGCCTTTTTCAATCTACGCTAAAGCATTCGATGTTTACATAAAACGTGTTTAGGGGAAGCGTGGCCTATAAACCAGAAAAACTCTTTACAGTTCTGTGCTTCTTCCTCAAACACAGAGTAAACTTGGTTTTTCAACTGTAAACAATTGACGAGACTGTAAATATGTTGATACCAAACGCAGGAGACGGATTCTTATGCACATGTCAAACTATATGACAGGTCCCTCAGCTTTTGTACGAGTTTATGTCATTAACTGTCAACTTAAGCTACCCGTTCAAAGAAAAAGCTCCAAAAACACATACTCAACGCTTTTGTCAAAGAGTCATGGTCTTACTTAACAAGATTCGAAGCTTTACCTATGAAGTCAAGGACTTTACTCTTGTAAATTATCTATAAACTCAAGCTTCGGGTTGTGTCGGCTATGAAGCGTATCACCTCGGTCTGCATATGGCGCGGAAAACGTAGGAACGTGTTCCATAAAAGCTGCAACTTAATTGATCCAAGAATCACAGAACATTAAGTCTGTAATATTCTCTCATAAATCATCAATGGTTTTTTATCGCAAAATATTGTAGCGGCATGCAATGACGGGCTGTGCGACACCCGCTTTCCTCAACGAACGATGGTCGATGATGCTGTGATATTTACGGTGAAGTTTTCGTCTGATTTAAACAGCCCACGTTAGACAGTCCATTACGTGGCAATTGGAAGTACAATATCGATATATCTTGCCTATGTTTTAGGATAAACCGATGAATAGTTTCAGGTCGTAAAATAGCAGCGAGTACAAGTACCACTCAGCACCTACTTCCGACACCCACGACTAAAGGGGCAAAACTCTATAACCGCACCTTGTCAAGCGCAATGGAATTATCTCCCCTCAATCATCAAGCCGCGACTGAGACTGCACTGTCGTTGTGATGATAGAATTGCGACCATCAACGACGTACATCTTCAATCTTTTTGCAACCTCATTATTAAAGATTTTACCTGATAAAATAATCTACAAATGCTAGATTTTTTTTAAATTTTTTTCTTCCCACTAACCAAGCGAGAACGTGTGATTTAGTCAGCTCCACTCCATTCCCTCACGTGTAAACGTAGTCTCAGTTCTGTCCCCACCCTTCAGGTGTGAACGACTAATCAGCAGACGTCCGCCACCATCACCTCCGCTCCTTACAGTGTGCATCTAACCAAAGAGCTCAAAGGCACACGCAGCACAAATTTACAGAGCTGAAGGCTAGCCTTGTCTAAAGGTGTGAGACAAGGACTGGGCTACGATGTCAAATGAAGCGTTAAGACAGACGTTTTCAAGCAGACGACATCGTCTCGACTACAGAAATCAAAACTGGCCCCTTCACTCACTCCAGTTTCCCGCGCAGTTAATTTGCTATAACTGTAAGTCATAAATGTGTCAAAATATTTAGCGACAGGTACTTGAAATTAATCGAAGGAGGGGAGGAAAATACCACGATCGACCGCTCTGGGGATAGGGAGGAGACAGATTGCAGAAGGGAATAAGGAGGGGGACATAAGTGGCTCAAGAGGTTAAAAAAAATGAAGTATAAAAGTGGAAGGAGACGCCGAATGAAATAAAAGAAAAACATGAATATGGCAATAACAGGACATAGGGGAGTCAGAAGATTGCGAAAAGAAAAAAATATATAATGAACCAGACGTGAAGTAAATGAAAGAAGAAAACAATGGAAAGACACGACATACATCAAAAGAAAAAGGTGTAAGGAAAATGACTGAAATCGGGAGCCGAACTTGAAACAAAGATAACTGGACAGACTGAACCGAGAAGACAAAGATTAGAAATTATAGGAAAATAAGCATATGACTAAAAAAAATTACAAAAATACAAAATCGCAGAATGGAAAGACAAGAGACAAAAGAAGAAGGCAAATAATAAATGCTTATTAAAAGAACATTTTGTACAATTTTGAGTCCGGAGTACAGAAAGGTCGAATGAGAAACACAAGAGTATAATCGTGCAAACAGCGGCCGTTGGAATTGTTCAATAATAAGAGGCCTCTAAAGATAGTGCACGTCCACATCTGGGCTTCGGGGGGTTTGATCGTCTACACAGCTCGGCAAACCTGAGCGTCCCTCCGGCGCACGACTCGGGGCGGACGATTTGATGAAATCCCCACGCATCGGCGGGCACGTGGAATGTTTTTCCACTGCGGACGATCTGCTGGGGACTGTTATCACTGTAAACATGGCGTGTTACAGAGACCATCAGGAGTCGATGTCACTAGCAGATGTAACCTAGGGCATGACCGAAAGTCGTTGTCACTGGATGTCATGGCGTCAGCAGACGAGGGCTGATGTAGTGGGAGTGGTGTTACAACAATTATTACCACAGCAGCGGATGTCGTAATCCCATAATATAAGGAATTAAACGTTACGCAGATTCACAGGTAGAATCGTCGTCGTCGTCATCATCATCATCATCATCATCATCATCATCATCATCATCATCATCATCATCATCATCATCAGTTGCAGTGGCAGAAGCTCGCGGTGTTAATTGTTAATCTTCTGCTTAATTCGTGCGCAAATATTGCTCTTTCTGCTATCTCCTGCTTGATCATAGCATGCTAGTAACCCTAGCTGTCACGATGGAGACATAAAGATGTTGTTTTCTTCTATTTGTTCTTACACACTGAAACACTGTTGCGTTTACACACAGTAATACTACTTTAAGAAAAGATTCTGTGTGTGTGTGTGTGTGTGTGTGCGTACGTGCGTGCGTGCGTGTGTGTGTGTGTGTGTGTGTTGTCAGAAATGTACAATACATAACACTCAAACTCAAGAAGAGTTAGAGCTATTCAGAAAGTACATGCTTCGTCATACAAGCATCCTTCACAAACACGTCTGTCGAGCTAGACGCATAACCACACAGTGGGCACATTTATCAGTCTGTTGGCATGAGTACACAACGAACCGGAGGAACAAGTGAGTACACAACAAATATGAGGAACAAATGAGTACACAATAAACAGGAGGAACTAATAAGTACACAACGAACCGCAGGAACAAATGAGTACACGAGAAACAGGAGGAACAAATGAGTACACGAGGAACAGGAGGAACAAATGAGTACACAAGGAACAGGAGAAACAAATGAGTACACAAGGAACAGGAGGAACAAATGAGTACACGAGGAACAGGAGGAACAAATGAGTACACGAGGAACAGGAGGAAC